>JAVIAB010000049.1:10328658-10811158 GCA_032433765.1 Megaustenia siamemsis | reverse complement strand
AATAAACAAAAATAAAATATATATGTTTTAATCTGTATATACAGAAAATAATTAAAATGAATATATTTAATCGTTTGATTAATGTTATAATTTTGTTGAAAGTTCCCTGGACAGCTAAAAAGACCAATGAAGAAATTCTCAGAGGCCAACACAAAAAGGGAACTCCTAAAAAAACATCAGAAAGAAGCAATCAACATTTTATTTTTCTGGCACATCATGAGAAGAGGAAAGTTGGATTATTTGGTTACAACTGGCAAAACAAAAGGAAAGAGAGGACGTGGACGACAAAGAGAGAAAATACTGGATAGCTTGGTGTCATGGCATGGAAAACAGTCAACAACAGAACTGATACGATGCACTGTAGATTTAAGATTATGGAAGGACATGATCGCCTACGCCAACTGATATGGCACATGTTGATGATGATTAATGTTATAATATTGTGTAGTGATCATATTGTAAAGTTCTTAATTAAACATCAATTGTTTTTTTAAAATCTAAATGTTATTTTTTCTGGTTTTTGGAAGTTAGTAGTTGAATGTTATAGTTTCATACAGACCAAAATGGGATATTCTTATTCTTCTATCCTTCCTCTATTGCCGTTGGCGTCGAGAGGAGATACAATCTGCGATTCTTTGCTCTTCTGTTGGCCTCTTCTGGTGTTATCCCTCCTAGTGATATAGTGAGTCATTGTTAGTTCTTTTTGTCTTGTTATGTGGCCGAACCAATTTATCTGTTGTTTCTTTATGTATTCGATTCTTTGTTCAATTTCGAGTTTCTTCCTCAGGTCGGTGTTTCTTACTCTGCCCCTTAAGCTGTTCCCTGTCATTCTTCTGACACATTTCATTTCGGTGGTCGTTATCTTTCTTATTGTTCTAGAGTCCAGCGTCCAATTCTGGCACTGATAGCACAGAGTTGGTAGAAAAATTGATTTGTATGTTGCCCTTTTTGCTTCCGTAGTTATTGCTTTGTTTTTCAATAGTGTTGATACTTGGCCTATAACTTGGCATGCTTTGTTACACGAAAAACATATAGATAAATAAATATGAACACTAATATAATTTATTTTTTTTTCGACGTTATTAACGTGTGACGTACTCTATATTTATTGCTAGAAAAATTAAAAAATACAAAAAAATAATATGTTAGAAGCTTTACGTGATAAGTGGACGACACAGACTAAACGACGTTTCGGCCCAATAGGCCTTCAGCAGGAACAAACAAGAAAAACACACACACAAAACTAATAACGAAACATTCAAAAGAAAAATATTCGAAATATGTTAAAGAAAATAAAAATGTCTATCCTGTGTGTATGAAAAGGAAATGGTAACAAAAGTGTGGCTATCGTGAATGTGCAGAAATGTGCGCAAATGCACACCGAACCAGAGGAGTTCACATAGGGATTAGTGTGCAAACACAAAGGAGAAATAATAGAACAGTAGACTAACAGGTGCTCAAAAGGCGGTAAGAGTGAGATGTCTGAGAGTGGGGTATATCCCCCTATATTTACTGCTAACATGATGCTACAAAAACACAATGGCCAACGAGTGTTTTATCGTAAAAAACATCACGAAAGAGAATAGAACAATATTTGAGATTGGAATGCGTATTATTTGCAAAATAAATAATAAACATATGACGTCAGTATGTCATCGCATACCATCGTGGCGGAGTGGCTAATGTCATAGCTACTGACCAGAAAGGCCCAGTTTCAATTCTCAGGAATGACGAATTTTTTGTTTCAAAACGAAAAGGCTCCGGGGTTCACCCAGCATTTACAAATTAGTTCGAGATATTTTCCTTAGAAGTGAAGTAAAATGATACGGACCATATCACACACAGCTATACGTACCGACCATATCACACACAACTATACGTACCGACCTCATCACACACAACTATACGTACCGACCATACTACCCAGAGAGAGCTAGACATAAAATCCCCGTACCTAGAGAGGGCTAGACATCGGATCCCACTATCCAGAGAGGGCTAGACATCGATCTCACTACCAAGAGAGGGCTTGAGATCGGATCTCACTACCCAGAGAGGGCTAGACATCGATCTCACTACCCAGACAGGGCTAGAGGTCGAATCTCACTACCCACAGAGGGCTAGGCATTGGATCTCACTACCCAGAGGGGGCAAGACATCGGATCTCACTACCCAGAGGGGACAAGACATTGGATCTCACTACACAGAGAGGGTTAGAGGTCGGATCTCACTATCCACAGAGGGCTAGACATCGGATCTCACTACCCAGAGGGGGCAAGACATCGGATCTCACTACCCAGAGGGGACAAGACATTGGATCTCACTACCCAGAGACCAGGAGAGAGTTAAGCCACAGAATGCAGATTCGATGTAAACAATGTCCACTCCATTTGATGAGATTCGAACTCAGGATCTTCCAGTAGAGAGGTCGAAGTCTGACCTCGGCACCAACTCCATAACTTGGCTGGGAAAAATTCGTTATTACTGAGAGATTATTTTCTGGCCAAAATCAACTATGACTACAAACAACTGTTGCCTTAAATTAAATTCAAGTAAAAATGAAGGCCAGGGAGACGGTATCAATTATTATGTGCCGAATGTGGATGCAATGGGCTGTAAGATGCATAGGAAAGCGGTCCATTAATTCACTAGGAGAAAGGAAGAAAGAAAGACAGGAAGAAAAAAAGATAGAATACTAACATTAACGAATGTCAATACTTACCTTTAATTTATGTCGAAATCAAATAGAGTTAGGTGAAAGCCTGCTATTTTACGGACCGAACACTCGTGCTACTCGATGTACAGCTCGGTGATTGACAGAGATTTGCGTTTACAGAAACGAGTATTTATACTGGTTGTGCAATCTCAACTGCGGAGGTGTACGGTAGTTAATAGCAGTTCTTAACTTTTTCTACTTCCGAGCAGGCGGGAAAAGAAGAATGAAAATCGTGACGCACTACCGTGTATCATTATCATCACGAGCCGCCAACGCATTTAAGTGACTGCTATAGATCACCATTTCACTGTCCTTTGCATTGATCTTATGTTCTTGTCATATGTTCTTCTGTCCATCTCTGGACGGCATCCAAAGCCGGATTTAGGACCAGGTTAGGGAAGACAATGGGACGGCACCCAGACAGAAACCATTGACACGGTGGGCCCAACAACCCTGGAGGGCATCCGCCAAACGAGTAGAAAAAATACTACGTCAAACCTAGATCCAGCCTGCCGAAGACGGAGTGTGTCAGCCACAGCGCAGGTTTAGGGGGGAAAATTAGGACACACACGAACATACAAATACTGTCCATGTGACCAACTCATCGTGTGTCATGATGTTGTCCTTACCCCTCCATAAACGAGTACTGTCCATGCGACCAACTCATCGTGTGTCATGATGTTGTCCTTACCCCTCCATATACGAGTACTGTCCATGTGACCAACTCATCGTGTGTCATGATGTTGTCCTTACCCCTCCATATACGAGTACTGTCCATGTGACCAGCTCATCGTGTGTCATGATGTTGTCCTTACCCCTCTATATACGAGTACTGTCCATGTGACCAGCTCATCGTGTTCATGATGTTGTCATTGCCCCTCTATATACGAGTACTGTCCATGTGACCAGCTCATCGTGTTCATGATGTTGTCATTGCCCCTCTATATACGAGTACTGTCCATGTGACCAGCTCATCGTGTTCATGATGTTGTCACTGCCCCTCTATATACGAGTACTGTCCATGTGACCAACTCATCGTGTGTCATGATGTTGTCCTTACCCCTCCATATACGAGTACTGTCCATGTGACCAGGTCATCGTGTTCATGATGTTGTCATTACCCCTCTATATACGAGTACTGTCCATGTGATCAGCTCATTGTGTGTCATGATGTTGTCATTACCCCTCTATACACAAGTACTGTCCATTCTATCAGATCCTTGTGTGTCATGATGTTGTCCTTACCCCTCCATATACTAGTACTGTCCATGTGACCAACTCATCGTGTGTCATGATGTTGTCCTTACCCCTCCATCATGAAACAGGACAAAGAGTCACGTTCGCATGATCGCAAGACTTGAACGATGAGGAAGAAGAAAAAAAGAAGGTCAAGGTTAAATAAGGTACAGCTTAGGGCCTCCCAATCCATGGAAGCCTCACATTTGTTTATATTGTTATCTATGACAGAGACTTTCTGGTATTAGTTTTTTTTTTTAACATGGGGCCTCACAGTTTCATTTAGTAGATCAGCTTAGGGCCTCACAGTTTCATTTAGACCAGTTTAAGGTCTCAAAGTTTCATTTAGACTAGTTTAGGGTTTCAAAATTTCATTTAGACTAGTTTAGTGCCTCAAAGTTTCATTTAGACTAGTTTAGTGCCTCAAAGTTCCATTTAGACTAGTTTAGTGCCTCAAAGTTTCATTTAGACTAGTTTAGTGCCTCAAAGTTTCATTTAGACTAGTTTAGTGCCTCAAAGTTTCATTTAGACTAGCTTAGGGCCTCAAAGTTTCATTTAGACTAGTTTAGTGCCTCAAAGTTTCATTTAGACTAGTTTAGTGCCTCAAAGTTTCATTTAGACTAGTTTAGTGCCTCAAAGTTTCATTTAGACTAGTTTAGTGCCTCAAAGTTTCATTTAGACTAGTTTAGTGCCTCAAAGTTTCATTTAGACTAGTTTAGTGCCTCAAAGTTTCATTTAGACTAGCTTAGGGCCTCAAAGTTTCATTTAGATCAGTTTAGGGCCTCAAAGTTTCATTTAGACTAGTTTAAGGCCTCAAAGTTTCATTTAGGTCAGTTTAGGGCCTCAAAGTTTCATTTACACTGGCTTACGGCGTCACAGTTTAATTTAGACCAGCTTACGGCGTAAACGTTTCATTTAGAACAAATGACGGCCTCAAAGTTATATTTAGACTAGTTTACAGCGGAAGTTTCATTTAGATTAGCATAGAGCCTCAAAGTTTCATTTAGATTAGCATAGAGCCTCAAAGTTTCATTTAGACTAGCATAGAGCCTCAAAGTTTCATTTAGATTAGCATAAGACTTTACCAAGTATATATACATATGTATATATATATATATATATGGCCCAAATATTGGTGTCTGTCTACTTTCGTCTTTGTCTGTCTCTCCTTCGTTTGCCGTGTATTTTCCTCTCCAAGATGACTTTAAGCACGTTAGTCTGTCCTTTTATTGTGTCCCAACAAGAATTGATTATTTTGTTTAAATTCTGCTTATTTTCCTCATGTTCATCATCATCATCATCATCATGTGCCATACCCGTTGGCGTAGGCGATCATGTCCCTCCACAATCTTCTATCTACAGTGCATCGTATCAGTTCTGCTGTTGACTGTTTTCCATGCCATGACACCAAGCTACCCAGTATTTTCTCTCTTTGTCGCCCGCGATCTCTCTTTCCTTTTATTTTGCCGGTTGTAACCAAGTATTCCAACTTTCCTCTTCTCATGATGTGCCCAAAAAATGTTGATTGCTTCTTTGTGATGTTTTTTTAGGAGCTCCCTTTTTGTATTGACCTCTTTGAGAACTTCCTCATTGGTCTTTTTAGCTGTCCAGGGAACTTTCAACATTCTTCTGAGAAATCCCATCTCTGTGGCCTCTAATCGTCTTTTCATTTGTTTGTCTACTGTCCATGATTCGCTTCCATAGGTCAGAATTGGTTCTATATGGCACCGATGAACTCTCTTATCCACATGTCCAGCTGTTTTAAATCGTCAATGTTTTCTTCTCCGTTGATCTGATTCTTCTCACTCTTCAATGAGCTCACATTTCACGTGCTATAGTTTTTTTCTTTAATTTATCATTTCGTGTCAATTGTACTGGCCCATAGGGGAGTGTGTGGGTAGGTTTTATGTTTCATTATTCTCATTTTTAGTTCTGATTTTATTTGATGTGATTTCATGTTGTTAAACTTACTTTTACGTGATTTCATGTTGTTAAACTTACTTTTACGTGATTTCGTGTTGTTAAACTTGCTTTTACGTGATTTCATGTTCTTAAACTAAAGTGGGTGTGATTTCGTGTTGTTAAAGTAACGTTGGTGCAATTTCGTGTTGCTAAAGCAACTTTGGTGTGATTTCATGATGTTAAACAATCTATCTAAAATCATGCGCCGAAGGTCTGTAAATATTATGGTCACTAATACCATATACGCCACTTGGCGTGACGGGGCACTTTACTTTTACTTGTAACTAAAATATCACTTTAAAGTTCACACAAGCAGCTGTGATCAAACTGCGTGGACATAGAATCTTGTACATCTTTGTGTGTGCATGTCTGTGTTAGTCACCTCTAGTGACTCGGGCAGATGGTGCTCGTAAACCTGGGAGGGCCTACCATCTAAGGGCAGAATCCCCCTACAGAAAAGACAATCTGCTGCCTTGCAGGAAAATTGGGGACAATCAAAGGTTAGGGAAAGCAAATCCGAATAAACTGCTGGCTGAAATCGGATGCACTGGGCCACTGGCGCAGAACACAGTGCAACGTATTAACGGGTGTTCAGTCAGAGTGGATCTGACAGACTCTAATTGTGATGTTCTGTCTGTGGGGGCGATCAACACACTTAGCCTGACAGCTGACTTCATGTGAGAGTCTGGAATCCTTACTCTGATTGAGTCCTGATCGCAGAGAGAGAGAGAGAGAGAGAGAGAGAGAGAGAGAGAGAGAGAGAGAGAGAGAGAGAATCTTGTGAGTCACTAAAGAACTCAACTAAGTCATGTCTGTGACGTCACTTGATGTCTGGCTTTAGACCACAGCACTATTACTGTAATCCTTCAATTGATTCGATTTACATTTGTGTCCAAGTTGTCTGCCTTTGTTCTGTTATTTTATTGTAATTTCTTGTATATATTAATTCGTTACCATACTTTTAAAGTCAAATTTATTGAACGTTTCTTAACCTCTGATGTCTCCCCCCCCCCCCCTTTCACCCCATTTTTCTTTTTCTTCTTATGGGAATAACCACATGTAACCTAAACAGTGATGCCATTCAGGAGTGTTATGTAGGAGGACACAGTTTAGTTTAGTTTAGTTTATGTTTTGTTTATATTTAGTTTAGTTTATGTTTAGTTTATGTTTAGTTCAATTTAACTTATATTAGTTAGTTTAGTTTAGTTTGGTTTTTGGTTTAGTTTGGTTTAGTTTGGTTTGTTCGGTTTAGTTTAGTTTAATTTGGTTTGGTTTAGTTTAATTTGGTTTAGTTTAGTTTAGTTTGGTTTAGTTTAGTTTGGTTTAGTTTAATTTGGTTTAGTTTGGTTTGATTTAGTTTGATTTGGTTTAGTTTAGTTTAGTTTAGTTTAGTTTAGTTTGGTTTGGTTTAGTTTAGTTTAGTTTAGTTTAGTTTAGTTTGGTTTGGTTTGGTTTAGTTTAGTTTAGTTTAGTTTAATTTGGTTTAGTTTGGTTTGATTTAGTTTGATTTGGTTTAGTTTAGTTTAGTTTAGTTTGGTTTAGTTTAGTTTAGTTTAGTTTAGTTTAGTTTAGTTTAGTTTAGTTTGGTTTGGTTTAGTTTAGTTTAGTTTAGTATAGTTTAGTTTGGTTTAGTTTGGCTTGGCTTAGTTTAGCTTAGTTTGGTTTAGTTTGGTTTAGTTTGATTTGGTTTGGTACAGTTTGGTTTAGTTTAGTTTAGTTTAGTTTGGTTTAGTTTAGTTTGGTCGAATTTGGTTTGATTTTGTTTGGTTTAGTTTAGCTTACTTTAATTTAGTTTAGTTTTGCTTACTTTATTTCAGTTTGTTTTGGTTTGGTTTAGTGTAGTTTAGTTTGGTTTGATTTAGTTTGGTTTGGTTTGGTTTAGTTTAGTGTAGTTTAGTTTGGTTTGGTTTGGTTTAGTTTAGTGTAGTTTAGTTTAGTTTGGTTTGGTTTGGTTTAGCTTAGTATAGTATAGTTTGGTTTGGTTTGGTTTGGTTTGGTTTAGTTTAGTTTAGTTTAGTTTAGTAGTCGACAGATCATCTTTATTAAACAAACGAACAATTCCTTAGTGCTGATATCCCTTCTTCAGTTAGCATCCCAGTTTGAAACACTCCAGCGACACTAGAGCAAACACTGGAGATGGCTTCAACTTCTACCTGCTTCTCTTCTGGCAATGCACTCCTGTCACATCAGATCAATCGCTGCAGCACTATGTCAGAGGATGGTGTTAATTCTTCGTCTTTGTCTTCGTCTTATTTTGCTTGTACCTCTTTTCCTTCTTCTTATTCTTTTTGTCTTTTTTCTTCCTGTTCTTTGTCTTTTCCTTCTTCTGCTTGTTTCTCATTTTTCTTCCTCTTTTACTATGTCTGTTTCTTCCGCGTATTTCCTATTTTTATTCTTCTTCTGTTTGTTTATTATTTTTCTGCCCCATTGTCTTCTTATGGCAGTCGCGATAGCTCGCTGGTTACTGAACTGGACTACACAGGACAAGTAGTCGGATTCGATCCTGATTGACGGCTTCCGGGTTCACCTAGCCTTAAATGGGTACCGGATTATTTTCCTGGGAAAGTAAAGTAGCACGGTAGTAATACTAATCACATTACCTCAAAAATAATGTGCCGAAAGTCTGCAAAAATTAGTTACTATAGTCCGTTCAGATTCGTTTGCCTAGACATTAATTTATTTTTTTCAAAAACTTATTGTTCATTTGCATTGATCTTTTGAAGTTAGGTTTAGAATACTAATGTCGCTATAAAAATATTTTTTTATCAAAGAAATGTGATCCAGTTTCAAAGATGCCTTATTTAACCTATATAAAAAAAAGTTAATCGATATTATAAACACCGGCGGGATTATGTAGATGCTTACATCTCACAGCTGATTCTTTAACATATAGGCATGACCTTCACGGCTGAATGCGCACCGTCCTAAAATAGTTATGTTTCCACTATAAATTTTTATAAAGAAATGTTACATATGAAATTTCCCGTTTAGCACAAAATGACATTTTAGCCGAAACCGGAAATTATGTGACGTCAAAATCACGGCCGTAGACTCGAGTTCGAGTCATAATTCAGAGGCAAATCTCAATATTTACAGAAAGGAGGCGGCACTATCCATATTATCTTCTGCAAGTCTATGTGAGAATGAATATAAAGGCAAAATATTTTACTGAGCATAACATTGCTATAAAGATTTATCAATACTTCTGCAGAGAGCGTAAAAAGGGACATCTTTATTGTTCTTTATCAAACCCTGAGAAGAGAACAATGCATATTTTAGGTTTGTGTAAACGTTCATTTGATCGAATAGTTAAAGGAAGCGGATATTTATTGCCAACAAATGCAAGAAAGCAAGGAAGGAAAGAAACGTTAGACAGTTTTGATAAGGACCTAGTAAAAAGAGAAATCTGTCGAATGTTTGATATAAACGAAGAAGTGACACTTAGAAAGTTGAAGCTTTGGCTGAAAACTAACAACGACATTGAAATATCAAAAACTTCATTAGGGAAAATATTAAGAAGTGCAGGCTTCACCTTTAGAAAGTATGCTGGTGGAAAAAAACATTATTTGTGAGAAGCCACATCTAGTAGCTCTTAGAAGCAAGTATTTACGTGAAGTGAAGGAAATGCGCGAAAATGATTATGATATTGTTTATTTAGATGAAACTTGGATCAACGCTCATCATACAAATGAAAAGGAATGGCAGTTAGCAGATGGAAGTATTAAAAGATCAGTACCAAGCAGTAAAGGGCAACGTTTGATAGTTGCACATGCAGGTAGCAGACATAATGGGTTGTTGCAGAATGCTCATCTCGTTTTCATTTCAAAATCCATAGACAATAGAGACTACCACTCCGAAATGAATGGGCACATATTTAAAGACTGGATCGAGAAAAGTATCCTTCCAATATTAGATCGACCTTCTTGTCTGATAATGGACAATGCTTCATACCATAACGTAGTTAACGTAGAAGATAGAATCCCAACATCATCAAGTACAAAAGATGCAATCAAAACGTGGCTCATAAAAGAACACATACAAGTTAACGACAGCTACTTGAAACCCGAATTGCTTAGCCTTGTAAAACAGACACAACGTACAAAGATATTTAAAATAGACAAGTTAATTCAAGAACATGGCCATAGATGTTTGAGACTACCTCCATATCATGCACACTTAAATCCTATAGAACTAGTTTGGGCAAAAGTTAAAGGACACGTAGCATATACAAATAAAACTTTCAAATTATGCGATGTTGAGACACTTACAAATCAGGCTCTATCAAATATAAATAAAGACTACTGGGTAAAATGTGAGGATCATGTGTTACGACAAGAAGAGGAATATTGGAAAAAGGATGGTTTGTTGTTTGTTCAGCCGAAAGCAGTAATCGACCTATTTGACTCGTCTGATTCTGAATGATCATTACTCTGATTAAGTCTACAAATAAATAGTTTGATTTGCAAAATTTCCTAGTTGATTTGTTAAACAGTTTATTGTTCAAGACCACCCAAGCAATCAAAAATATGTTATAAGCAAACCAACAACCATTACTTTGAATGGAAGCCTGCTTGAGTCAGTACAGAAGTTCAGCTATCTTGGATCCACTATTACAGCCACACTTTCCTTAGATGAGGAACTAAATGTACGTATTTGAAAGGCAGCGACATTTGGGAAACTCACACCAAGAGCATGGAACTATATCAAATTGACTCTACGAACAAAAGTTCTATATATAATTTAAAATTTGTATACTTGCCACCAAGTAAAATTTTATGGACACGCCTATGGGTCATCGTTGCACTAGATTACTGTAAAACATTTTGATTAGGGTCAAAATAATAGTTACATGGGCAAAGATCAAAGGAATTCGCCGCTTTAAGAAAACCGTTATAGCTAGACATCGAGTAACACATATGTTCTCGTGACATGGACATTTTAACACCGTATGCCAAAAATCATGTGAAATCATCAAGAACTTTTTGAATTATAAATCATAACATCTCGGCAAACGAATCTGAACGGACTATAATATTATATTCTCATACGCCACTTGGTGTGACGAGGCTCTTTAATTTATTGCATGTTGTCTTCTTAAGCTTATCTCTCTGTTTCTACTTCCTCTGCTTGTTCCTCATCTCTTTTTTTTTTAGAAATATTCCAGATTTGATAATGGGTGAATTACCGCCCACCTCTACGGCTATCTAACAACGTGAGTGTTCTACATTCTTGGCTAGATCACCACATCTAGGTATTCTTCTTCGTCTACTTTAGCGTTCGGAGCCGCGATAGCTCTGTGGTTAGTGAACTGGACGACACAGGATAAGAGTTCGATCCCAATCGACGGCTTCCGGGTTCACCCAGCCTTAAATGGGTACCGGATTTTTTTCTGGGAAAGTAAAACGGCATGGGCGTAATACCGACCATATTACCCCAACAATCATTTGCTGAAGGACTGTAAAATATAGGGTCACTAACATCATATTCCCTATACGCCACTTGGCGTGACGGAGGTACTTTACTTTTTTTTAATTTTTTACTTGATATGAGATGTGACTAACACAGACATGCACACACACAGGTATGAGATGTGACTAACACAGACATGCACACACACAGGTATGAGATGGGACTAACACAGCCATGCATACACAAAGATATGTGATGGGACTAACACAGACATGCACACACAAAGATATGAGAAAGTAGATGAATTCACAAAAGCAGATGGGAGCCTTCAACAGTCCAACCAAACACCAGAGCCTCAAATAAATACAAGACAATCATGAGACAAGCCAGGAAAACAGAATGGAGGGAGTTTATGGAAAATATGAGCCAGAACATGACAGCATAAACTAACTCAGCAGACATGAGCAGACCAAGATATTCAGACTCAGAAACGGTCATTGTGGCCTCAGAGTACATCTACACAAGATAGGACGTGGTGACTTTGCAACATGTGACTGTGGAGCATCCTGGCAAACTCCAGAGCATAAACTACAGGACTGCATCACGTTAAACACCATAAGAACATCAATATGACCAACAGAAACAACCCAACATGACAAGCTATGGGGAACCGGTGATGATCGCACCGTCAAATTCGTTGCTGTAGTATATTTGTTATTCTACAGGGTGTTTTTAAAGTTGCAGTGCAGTGAATATTTCTAATATTCAGTAAATGACGTAATCATCATCTACGTACCACAATTTTGTAAACCATATTTATGAACAAACCGCTGCTTCCTTTAAGGTTTTATTTACGTAAAGGACGGGCACTACGCTACTTTCACTGTCTCATTGCTTGAAGGAAATGGTGTTGACGATTGAAAACAGGGTATTTCTGGTTGAGCATGTCTTTCGTAATGGCGGTAAATATACGGATGATGTCATTAGACAATTCGTGAGGAAATTTCCAGACTCACAAGTCCCTCACCGAAATTCTGTTACAAAATTGATCAAAAAGTTTCGTGAAACCGGTAGTGTGGTAGATGCATACCGATCTGGAAGACCTTCAATTTCACAAGACCAAATTATGGAACTCCAAGACAGAATTACAATGAGTCCAAATGCATCTTTAAACCACTTGTCTCAACAGGTGCAAATATCTAAGAGTTCTGTTCACAAGGTTTTAAGAAGTGAACTTCACTATCGTCCATACAAATTAACTGAAGTGTCTCAACTCCAAGAAAGAGATTATGAATCCCGTTTAAACTACTGCATGTGGTTTCAGAATTTTATTTATGAACATGGCGCTGCCATCCTTGACGTCACTTTTTTCACTGATGAGGCCTGGTTTCATTTATCCGGTTATGTGAACAGTCAGAACAATCGGCTGTGAAGCAGTGAAAACCCCCATGAATTTCATCAAGTGCCGCTTTACGATCAAAAAGTCGGAGTGTGGTGCGCTATAAGTCGTGTGCGGATAATAGGACCTATATTTTTTAATGAAACAATAAATGCAGAACGTTACCGTACTTTAATTCTGGAACCGTTCATAGCACACCTTACAGAACGGGAAATTATGGAATCCTGGTTTCAGCAGGATGGGGCAACAGCACACACAGCCACAACACCACTCAAATATTTAGAAAGCATATTTGCAAATCGCATTATTTCACGTGGAATCTGGCCTGCTCGTTCACCAGATCTAACACCCCCAGATTATTATCTGTGGGGGGCATTGAAGGGGAAAGTTTATGAAAATAATCCGCAGACAATTAATGACCTAAAGACTGAAATAGTAGACAAGATTAAACAAATATCACCAGACATTATTCTGAAGGTTTTCGCAAATATGGAAAGACGATGCCCTCTGACTCCGCTGCTCTACCTCATAGTCTTAGAGCCGCTAATCGAGAAGAAAAGACAACTCCATCAGCTGTAAATTTATATCAGGAGGACAACAAAAGCTCAAGCATACGCCGACGACACCATTTTCTTCCCCACCAGCGACCGCTCAATAACCAAGTGAGATGTGTGTATATATATATACATATTTGTGTTGCTGTTTGTTGTTTCAACCGAAGGCCTACTTGGTCGAAACGTCGACTTTTGTTTTGTTAATTACCACGTAAAGCTGTTACCATACCACTTTTTTCTTATTCTTTTTTTTTTAATTGTCCAAATTCTGTGAATGTATTGAGGATGCTGCCTATTGATCTAGTGTTTGATGGAAAGAAGACAGTGACGTCAGCATACGCTAACAATGTCTGCTCTCCTTTCCCTGACATGAATGTGCCCTTTATGGAACTGTCTCGTCTGATACTCTCAAGGAACGTTTCTATGGTCAGCTCGTAAAGTAGAAGAGAGAGGGAACACCCCTGTCGAACCGATCTGGTTAGCTAGAATATCTCTATGAACGAATGGTTCACTAGAACTTTACTTTGAGGTCTAGAATGAAAGATGTGTATCCATTGTATGAAGCGTCCTCCAATGTTGCTGTTCAGTAGTGTTTTGTGGGGGTAGGAATGAGCTTCTCTGAAAGACTTTTTCTTGGTCGAGAGATAGAATGGAAGACTGGCTGTCTTTGTCATGAGTGTACTTTATAATGTCTCGTATAAAGTTTGTGTGTGCTGGTGGATGTTTCTGTCGACAGACAGAATGGAAGACTGGCTGTCTTTGTCATAAGTGTACTTTATAATGTCTCGTATAAAGTGTGTGTGTGCTGGTGGATGTTTCTGTCGACAGATAGAATGGAAGACTGGCTGTCTTTGTCATGAGTGTACTTTATAATGTCTCGTATAAAGTTTGTGTGTGCTGGTGGATGTTTCTGTCGAGAGATAGGATGGAAGACTGACTGTCTTTGTCATGAGTGTACTTTATAATGTCTCGTATAAAGTTTGTGTGCTGGTGGATGTTTCTGTCGAGAGATAGAATGGAAGACTGGCTGTCTTTGTCATGAGTGTACTTTATAATGTCTCGTTTAAAGTATGTGTGCTGGTGGATGTTTCTCTTTTCTGCATTACACTGTTGGCCTTTATGAAGGAGTGTTGTCATAAAAGGTTTGAGTTTGTTAATGCTTTTATTAGAATGGTGTAGTCTGTGTTAAGTAGGGAAATGGGGGTGTAGTTTTTGAAAAGCTACTTGTCTGTGTTGTCTTTCCGGAGCAATGATATGTAAGATATGTTTAGGCTTGGAGTAAGTTATTTCTTTGTGAGTGAGTCTGTATACATTCTGAGAAGAAGAGAGCCTAAGAGAGAAAAGAAATGTTGCAAGAATTATATTGTGAGGCCGTCAGGCCCCGGAGATTTGTATTCTGCACTTCTTGTACTGTCTCGTTTTGTCAGTTAGTGTGAGTTATGCATAAAGTTTTTCCCAGTCGGCGTCTGGTAGTTTCCTTGTGCATTGCATTAATTTTTCTCGTATATGTGAATGTGTGAATGTGAACAGGATTTTAAGCTGTTTTCGTTGTCATATTAGCATTATTTTCTGCTTCTTTCTTAATAGTAGGATTTTTAAATGTATCTCTTTTCATACTAGGATTTTAAACTGTTTTTTTCTTCATGCTAGTATTTTAAATTGTCTCTCTGGTATTTCTAGGATTTTCAAAAGGTTAACTTTTGAGGCTAGAAATATAAACTCTCTCAACTCTCTTAACACATACATTTTAATCTCTGTCTATTATTGCTAGAAATTTTAACTACCTCTCTCTCATTCTCTTTCTTCTATATATTCTTAATGTGTAATACAGATAACTGCATCTCTTTTTCGCTCTTTTCTCTCTCTCTCTCTCTCTCTCTCTCTCTCTCTCTCTCTATATATATATATATATATATATATATATTGACTTGAATTATGTGCAATTGTCTATCTTTAATTCCCCTCCCTTTTTCTACTAGAATTTAGAAATTTCAACAGCATAGTATTTTCATTGTGTTATTGGTAACTCTCTCTCTCTCTCTCTCTCTCTCTCTCTCTCTAACATTATCTCTTATAGACTCTACAGTGAAATTATATCTATAGATATTTATATTTATATAATTAGATCTATATATCTGTCTCTCGTTTTCCTGAAGTATTGTGTATAACTGCAATGTCGTTTTCTGTATAACTGTTTCCGTCTTTTGTCAATCTTGTAGTGGTGCATATAGTCTTGTCTGTAGTGTTGTATTAAAGGTATAAGTGGACTTTCCCCAGTCTACTATATTCAGTGCATTCTTGAAATATTCGTTCCGCTGTCTGCGGCGCCTGTCCATATGTGCATTAAGTTGAGGTACCGATCTTGAATTTTGTAGACACGTGACTGTGGAGTCAATTGTGCCCTGTTCTAATTCATATAATAACTTATTCCCATCCATTCATATAATGAAAGGCATCCTGATTTGGAGCATTTGATCTTCTGATTGATTTGATTATCTGTATCTTATGATGGTATGTAACCGGCGCATCTGGTTGTGTGCCTGTTGCACCTTCTTTTGAAAGCTGATCTGCTCTCGAGTTTCATGGTATTCCATGGCGATATGGGATCCACTGCAGGGCAATCCTGTGGTGTTTGTAGAGTTCAGTCAATAAAGTTTGCAGATGTAGCAACTTTCTGGATTGCAGTGCCTGGAGCACTGATCTTGCATCTGTCAAAAACTCTACAGGCTGTGGGCTAAGAATACTGTTCACCAGTTTTTCTATTGCCAACTTTATTGCTTACATTATTGGATCGTAATTGCGATAATATTTCCCTGTTGCTATCTTTTCCATATCCCTAGTGTTATTTTTTTTGGTACTCTATGTAGACATCTGCTCCCCCTTTCTTTTCTATATATTGATCGAGTCACCGCACAGAGACATTATAAACATCCTATATAACACTTGTTACTACAAGTTTGATAAACTATTCAGAACTTTATTCTGAATTAAAAAATAAAAAAGAATGACTGTCTATCTATTTTAATGCTTGAAGTAATGTAATTGTCTATCTATTGGCTATTTTCATAACAGGATTTTAAGCTGCTTTCATTTTCATATTAACATTATTAACTGTTTCTTTCCTAATAGTAGGACTTTTAAATGTATCTCTTTTCATACTAAGATTTTAAACTGCTTTGATCTTCATGCTAGTATTTTAAATTGTCTCTCTAGTCATTGTAGGATTTTCAAAAGGTTAACTTTTGATGCTAGAAATATAAACTCTCTCAACTCTCTTAACTCCTACATTTTAATCTCTATCTATTAATGCTAGAAATTTAAAATGCCTATCTCTCATATTATTTCTTCTATCTATATCTTAATGTTTAATATATATATATATATATATATAACTACATCTCTCTTTTTCGCTCTTTTCTCTCTCTCTCTCTCTCTCTCTCTCAATGTTAGACTTTTAAACTGCCACTCTCCCTCTCCAGTGACATGAATTATGTGCAATTGACATTCTCCAACTCCTCTGCATCTCTCTACAACAATTGTGAAATTTCAAATGAATAGTGTTTTCTTAGTTTTTTTCCCCCTCGCTCTCTAACATTATCTCTTCCAGACTCTGCAGTGAAGTGATGAGACGGAGTCAGCTAATTTTTGTAAATTAACTTCTTTGGACCTGTGATCTATAAAAATGTTTAGAAACTTTAAACAGTTGAATTATCAGCTAAGAAATATAATAATTCTTTGAAGAATATATATTTAAATTTTGCATAATATTTACAGGCACAGTTCGTTCTAAAATGTCAAACTTAAATGCAAAAAAGTGTTCTACCGTTGAATTGTTGATGAAAATGTGAATATAGACTTGTATGCTTCAGAAATTAACAGTTATCTGATTTATTAAAAGGGAAGTAACTCCTGGTATATTATAGTTAGGAATTCTTTAGACGTCGATATATTTTAATTGCAAATTGTCAAAAGTTTTATTCATATGCATATTGTTTCACAGGAAATATTTTTGTCATAAAATGTGCAATGTCTTTGAAAATGTCTCTAATAAATTGCAGATCCTAAAGTATCAAATTAAAAGAAATGTACCTTTCCTTAATTTGTGGTTGCAAATATTAATTATTTATAATTTCACTCATAAATTAAAAGTTATCTTCCTTTGCTCACAAAAACGTCAACTTCTGTCTTAAATAAGAATACGAGGCTGTATAAAGTCCGGTGCAGTGAATATATTTTTGAAATTACGTGAAATTGTAGATAAAATTTGTGTTATTCATCTAGATACTACTGCTGTTGGCTGGCTTGTATTAGGTAAAGAAACTGTTCACGCGATGGAGTTGTGTTTACAGCATGTGTTCAAAATATCCAGCACAGGCGTGAAGATATTCTGAGACTTGTTTTTACTATTTTCGAAAACCTTCTGGATCTATATATCTATCTCTCGTTCGCCTGAAGTATTGTCTATAATTGCAATGTCGTTTCCTGTATAAATGTTTCTGTATTTTGTCATTCTTACAGTGGTGCATATAGTCCTGTCTGTAGTATTGTATTAATGGTATAAATGGACTATCATCAGTCTACTATATTCAGTGCATTTTTGAAATATGCGTTCCGCTGTCAGCGGCGCCTGTCCATATGTGCATGCAGTTGAGGTACCGAACTTTAATTTTGTAGACACGTGACTGTGGAGTCAATTGTGTCCTGTTCTAATGCGTATAATGTTAACTTCTGATTGATTTGATTGTCTGTATCTTATGATGGTATGTAACCGGCGCATCTGGTTGTGTGCCTGTTGCACCTTCTTTTGAAAGCTGATCTGCTCTCGAGTTTCATGGTATTCCATAGTGAGATGGGATCCACTGCAGGGCAATCCTGTGGTGTTTGTAGAGTTCAGTCAATAAAGTTTGCAGATGTAGCAACTTTCTGGATTGCAGTGCCTGGAGCACTGATCTTGCATTTGTCAAAAACTCTACAGGCTGTGGGCTAAGAATACTGTTCACCAGTTTTTCTATTGCCAACTTTATTGCTTACATTATTGCATCGTAATTGTGACAATATTTCACTGTTGCTATCTTTTCCATATCCCTAGTGTTATTTTTTTGGGTACTCTATGTAGACATCTGCTCCCCCTTTCTTTTCTATATATTGATCGAGTCACCGCACAGAGACATTATAAACATCCTATATAACACTTGTTACTACAAGTTTGATAAACTATTCAGAACTTCATTCTGAATTAAAAAAATAGAAAAGAATGACTGTCTATCTATTTTAATGCTTGAGATGATGTAATTGTCTATCGCTATTTTCATAACAGGATTTTAAGCTGCTTTCATTTTCACATTAACATTATTAACTGTTTCTTTCCTAATAGTAGGACTTTTAAATGTATCTCTTTTCATACTAAGATTTTAAACTGCTTTTATCTTCATGCTAGTATTTTAAATTGTCTCTCTAGTCATTGTAGGATTTTCAAAAGGTTAACTTTTGATGCTAGAAATATAAACTCTCTCAACTCTCTTAACTCCTACATTTTAATCTCTATCTATTAATGCTAGAAATTTAAAATGCCTATCTCTCATATTATTTCTTCTATCTATATCTTAATGTTTAATATATATATATATATATATATATATATATATATATATATATATATATATATATATATAACTACATCTCTCTTTTTCGCTCTTTTCTCTCTCTCTCTCTCTCTCTCTCTCTCTCTCTCTCTCAATGTTAGACTTTTAAACTGCCACTCTCCCTCTCCAGTGACATGAATTATGTGCAATTGACATTCTCCAACTCCTCTCCATCTCTCTACAACAATTGTGAAATTTCAAATGAATAGTGTTTTCTTAGTTTTTTTCCCCCTCGCTCTCTAACATTATCTCTTCCAGACTCTGCAGTGAAGTGATGAGACGGAGTCAGCTAATTTTTGTAAATTAACTTCTTTGGACCTGTGATCTATAAAAATGTTTAGAAACTTTAAACAGTTGAATTATCAGCTAAGAAATATAATAATTCTTTGAAGAATATATATTTAAATTTTGCATAATATTTACAGGCACAGTTCGTTCTAAAATGTCAAACTTAAATGCAAAAAAGTGTTCTACCGTTGAATTGTTGATGAAAATGTGAATATAGACTTGTATGCTTCAGAAATTAACAGTTATCTGATTTATTAAAAGGGAAGTAACTCCTGGTATATTATAGTTAGGAATTCTTTAGACGTCGATATATTTTAATTGCAAATTGTCAAAAGTTTTATTCATATGCATATTGTTTCACAGGAAATATTTTTGTCATAAAATGTGCAATGTCTTTGAAAATGTCTCTAATAAATTGCAGATCCTAAAGTATCAAATTAAAAGAAATGTACCTTTCCTTAATTTGTGGTTGCAAATATTAATTATTTATAATTTCACTCATAAATTAAAAGTTATCTTCCTTTGCTCACAAAAACGTCAACTTCTGTCTTAAATAAGAATACGAGGCTGTATAAAGTCCGGTGCAGTGAATATATTTTTGAAATTACGTGAAATTGTAGATAAAATTTGTGTTATTCATCTAGATACTACTGCTGTTGGCTGGCTTGTATTAGGTAAAGAAACTGTTCACGCGATGGAGTTGTGTTTACAGCATGTGTTCAAAATATCCAGCACAGGCGTGAAGATATTCTGAGACTTGTTTTTACTATTTTCGAAAACCTTCTGGATCTATATATCTATCTCTCGTTCGCCTGAAGTATTGTCTATAATTGCAATGTCGTTTCCTGTATAAATGTTTCTGTATTTTGTCATTCTTACAGTGGTGCATATAGTCCTGTCTGTAGTATTGTATTAATGGTATAAATGGACTATCATCAGTCTACTATATTCAGTGCATTTTTGAAATATGCGTTCCGCTGTCAGCGGCGCCTGTCCATATGTGCATGCAGTTGAGGTACCGAACTTTAATTTTGTAGACACGTGACTGTGGAGTCAATTGTGTCCTGTTCTAATGCGTATAATGTTAACTTCTGATTGATTTGATTGTCTGTATCTTATGATGGTATGTAACCGGCGCATCTGGTTGTGTGCCTGTTGCACCTTCTTTTGAAAGCTGATCTGCTCTCGAGTTTCATGGTATTCCATAGTGAGATGGGATCCACTGCAGGGCAATCCTGTGGTGTTTGTAGAGTTCAGTCAATAAAGTTTGCAGATGTAGCAACTTTCTGGATTGCAGTGCCTGGAGCACTGATCTTGCATTTGTCAAAAACTCTACAGGCTGTGGGCTAAGAATACTGTTCACCAGTTTTTCTATTGCCAACTTTATTGCTTACATTATTGCATCGTAATTGTGACAATATTTCACTGTTGCTATCTTTTCCATATCCCTAGTGTTATTTTTTTTGGTACTCTATGTAGACATCTGCTCCCCCTTTCTTTTCTATATATTGATCGAGTCACCGCACAGAGACATTATAAACATCCTATATAACACTTGTTACTACAAGTTTGATAAACTATTCAGAACTTCATTCTGAATTAAAAAATAAAAAAGAATGACTGTCTATCTATTTTAATGCTTGAGATGATGTAATTGTCTATCGCTATTTTCATAACAGGATTTTAAGCTGCTTTCATTTTCACATTAACATTATTAACTGTTTCTTTCCTAATAGTAGGACTTTTAAATGTATCTCTTTTCATACTAAGATTTTAAACTGCTTTTATCTTCATGCTAGTATTTTAAATTGTCTCTCTAGTCATTGTAGGATTTTCAAAAGGTTAACTTTTGATGCTAGAAATATAAACTCTCTCAACTCTCTTAACTCCTACATTTTAATCTCTATCTATTAATGCTAGAAATTTAAAATGCCTATCTCTCATATTATTTCTTCTATCTATATCTTAATGTTTAATATATATATATATATATATAACTACATCTCTCTTTTTCGCTCTTTTTTTTTTCTCTCTCTCTCTCTCTCTCTCTCTCTCTCTCAATGTTAGACTTTTAAACTGCCACTCTCCCTCTCCAGTGACATGAATTATGTGCAATTGACATTCTCCAACTCCTCTGCATCTCTCTACAACAATTGTGAAATTTCAAATGAATAGTGTTTTCTTAGTTTTTTTCCCCCTCGCTCTCTAACATTATCTCTTCCAGACTCTGCAGTGAAGTGATGAGACGGAGTCAGCTAATTTTTGTAAATTAACTTCTTTGGACCTGTGATCTATAAAAATGTTTAGAAACTTTAAACAGTTGAATTATCAGCTAAGAAATATAATAATTCTTTGAAGAATATATATTTAAATTTTGCATAATATTTACAGGCACAGTTCGTTCTAAAATGTCAAACTTAAATGCAAAAAAGTGTTCTACCGTTGAATTGTTGATGAAAATGTGAATATAGACTTGTATGCTTCAGAAATTAACAGTTATCTGATTTATTAAAAGGGAAGTAACTCCTGGTATATTATAGTTAGGAATTCTTTAGACGTCGATATATTTTAATTGCAAATTGTCAAAAGTTTTATTCATATGCATATTGTTTCACAGGAAATATTTTTGTCATAAAATGTGCAATGTCTTTGAAAATGTCTCTAATAAATTGCAGATCCTAAAGTATCAAATTAAAAGAAATGTACCTTTCCTTAATTTGTGGTTGCAAATATTAATTATTTATAATTTCACTCATAAATTAAAAGTTATCTTCCTTTGCTCACAAAAACGTCAACTTCTGTCTTAAATAAGAATACGAGGCTGTATAAAGTCCGGTGCAGTGAATATATTTTTGAAATTACGTGAAATTGTAGATAAAATTTGTGTTATTCATCTAGATACTACTGCTGTTGGCTGGCTTGTATTAGGTAAAGAAACTGTTCACGCGATGGAGTTGTGTTTACAGCATGTGTTCAAAATATCCAGCACAGGCGTGAAGATATTCTGAGACTTGTTTTTACTATTTTCGAAAACCTTCTGGATCTATATATCTATCTCTCGTTCGCCTGAAGTATTGTCTATAATTGCAATGTCGTTTCCTGTATAAATGTTTCTGTATTTTGTCATTCTTACAGTGGTGCATATAGTCCTGTCTGTAGTATTGTATTAATGGTATAAATGGACTATCATCAGTCTACTATATTCAGTGCATTTTTGAAATATGCGTTCCGCTGTCAGCGGCGCCTGTCCATATGTGCATGCAGTTGAGGTACCGAACTTTAATTTTGTAGACACGTGACTGTGGAGTCAATTGTGTCCTGTTCTAATGCGTATAATGTTAACTTCTGATTGATTTGATTGTCTGTATCTTATGATGGTATGTAACCGGCGCATCTGGTTGTGTGCCTGTTGCACCTTCTTTTGAAAGCTGATCTGCTCTCGAGTTTCATGGTATTCCATAGTGAGATGGGATCCACTGCAGGGCAATCCTGTGGTGTTTGTAGAGTTCAGTCAATAAAGTTTGCAGATGTAGCAACTTTCTGGATTGCAGTGCCTGGAGCACTGATCTTGCATTTGTCAAAAACTCTACAGGCTGTGGGCTAAGAATACTGTTCACCAGTTTTTCTATTGCCAACTTTATTGCTTACATTATTGCATCGTAATTGTGACAATATTTCACTGTTGCTATCTTTTCCATATCCCTAGTGTTATTTTTTTGGGTACTCTATGTAGACATCTGCTCCCCCTTTCTTTTCTATATATTGATCGAGTCACCGCACAGAGACATTATAAACATCCTATATAACACTTGTTACTACAAGTTTGATAAACTATTCAGAACTTCATTCTGAATTAAAAAAATAGAAAAGAATGACTGTCTATCTATTTTAATGCTTGAGATGATGTAATTGTCTATCGCTATTTTCATAACAGGATTTTAAGCTGCTTTCATTTTCACATTAACATTATTAACTGTTTCTTTCCTAATAGTAGGACTTTTAAATGTATCTCTTTTCATACTAAGATTTTAAACTGCTTTTATCTTCATGCTAGTATTTTAAATTGTCTCTCTAGTCATTGTAGGATTTTCAAAAGGTTAACTTTTGATGCTAGAAATATAAACTCTCTCAACTCTCTTAACTCCTACATTTTAATCTCTATCTATTAATGCTAGAAATTTAAAATGCCTATCTCTCATATTATTTCTTCTATCTATATCTTAATGTTTAATATATATATATATATATATATATATATATATATATATATATATATATATATATATATAACTACATCTCTCTTTTTCGCTCTTTTCTCTCTCTCTCTCTCTCTCTCTCTCTCTCTCTCTCAATGTTAGACTTTTAAACTGCCACTCTCCCTCTCCAGTGACATGAATTATGTGCAATTGACATTCTCCAACTCCTCTCCATCTCTCTACAACAATTGTGAAATTTCAAATGAATAGTGTTTTCTTAGTTTTTTTCCCCCTCGCTCTCTAACATTATCTCTTCCAGACTCTGCAGTGAAGTGATGAGACGGAGTCAGCTAATTTTTGTAAATTAACTTCTTTGGACCTGTGATCTATAAAAATGTTTAGAAACTTTAAACAGTTGAATTATCAGCTAAGAAATATAATAATTCTTTGAAGAATATATATTTAAATTTTGCATAATATTTACAGGCACAGTTCGTTCTAAAATGTCAAACTTAAATGCAAAAAAGTGTTCTACCGTTGAATTGTTGATGAAAATGTGAATATAGACTTGTATGCTTCAGAAATTAACAGTTATCTGATTTATTAAAAGGGAAGTAACTCCTGGTATATTATAGTTAGGAATTCTTTAGACGTCGATATATTTTAATTGCAAATTGTCAAAAGTTTTATTCATATGCATATTGTTTCACAGGAAATATTTTTGTCATAAAATGTGCAATGTCTTTGAAAATGTCTCTAATAAATTGCAGATCCTAAAGTATCAAATTAAAAGAAATGTACCTTTCCTTAATTTGTGGTTGCAAATATTAATTATTTATAATTTCACTCATAAATTAAAAGTTATCTTCCTTTGCTCACAAAAACGTCAACTTCTGTCTTAAATAAGAATACGAGGCTGTATAAAGTCCGGTGCAGTGAATATATTTTTGAAATTACGTGAAATTGTAGATAAAATTTGTGTTATTCATCTAGATACTACTGCTGTTGGCTGGCTTGTATTAGGTAAAGAAACTGTTCACGCGATGGAGTTGTGTTTACAGCATGTGTTCAAAATATCCAGCACAGGCGTGAAGATATTCTGAGACTTGTTTTTACTATTTTCGAAAACCTTCTGGATCTATATATCTATCTCTCGTTCGCCTGAAGTATTGTCTATAATTGCAATGTCGTTTCCTGTATAAATGTTTCTGTATTTTGTCATTCTTACAGTGGTGCATATAGTCCTGTCTGTAGTATTGTATTAATGGTATAAATGGACTATCATCAGTCTACTATATTCAGTGCATTTTTGAAATATGCGTTCCGCTGTCAGCGGCGCCTGTCCATATGTGCATGCAGTTGAGGTACCGAACTTTAATTTTGTAGACACGTGACTGTGGAGTCAATTGTGTCCTGTTCTAATGCGTATAATGTTAACTTCTGATTGATTTGATTGTCTGTATCTTATGATGGTATGTAACCGGCGCATCTGGTTGTGTGCCTGTTGCACCTTCTTTTGAAAGCTGATCTGCTCTCGAGTTTCATGGTATTCCATAGTGAGATGGGATCCACTGCAGGGCAATCCTGTGGTGTTTGTAGAGTTCAGTCAATAAAGTTTGCAGATGTAGCAACTTTCTGGATTGCAGTGCCTGGAGCACTGATCTTGCATTTGTCAAAAACTCTACAGGCTGTGGGCTAAGAATACTGTTCACCAGTTTTTCTATTGCCAACTTTATTGCTTACATTATTGCATCGTAATTGTGACAATATTTCACTGTTGCTATCTTTTCCATATCCCTAGTGTTATTTTTTTTGGTACTCTATGTAGACATCTGCTCCCCCTTTCTTTTCTATATATTGATCGAGTCACCGCACAGAGACATTATAAACATCCTATATAACACTTGTTACTACAAGTTTGATAAACTATTCAGAACTTCATTCTGAATTAAAAAATAAAAAAGAATGACTGTCTATCTATTTTAATGCTTGAGATGATGTAATTGTCTATCGCTATTTTCATAACAGGATTTTAAGCTGCTTTCATTTTCACATTAACATTATTAACTGTTTCTTTCCTAATAGTAGGACTTTTAAATGTATCTCTTTTCATACTAAGATTTTAAACTGCTTTTATCTTCATGCTAGTATTTTAAATTGTCTCTCTAGTCATTGTAGGATTTTCAAAAGGTTAACTTTTGATGCTAGAAATATAAACTCTCTCAACTCTCTTAACTCCTACATTTTAATCTCTATCTATTAATGCTAGAAATTTAAAATGCCTATCTCTCATATTATTTCTTCTATCTATATCTTAATGTTTAATATATATATATATATATAACTACATCTCTCTTTTTCGCTCTTTTTTTTTCTCTCTCTCTCTCTCTCTCTCTCTCTCTCAATGTTAGACTTTTAAACTGCCACTCTCCCTCTCCAGTGACATGAATTATGTGCAATTGACATTCTCCAACTCCTCTGCATCTCTCTACAACAATTGTGAAATTTCAAATGAATAGTGTTTTCTTAGTTTTTTTCCCCCTCGCTCTCTAACATTATCTCTTCCAGACTCTGCAGTGAAGTGATGAGACGGAGTCAGCTAATTTTTGTAAATTAACTTCTTTGGACCTGTGATCTATAAAAATGTTTAGAAACTTTAAACAGTTGAATTATCAGCTAAGAAATATAATAATTCTTTGAAGAATATATATTTAAATTTTGCATAATATTTACAGGCACAGTTCGTTCTAAAATGTCAAACTTAAATGCAAAAAAGTGTTCTACCGTTGAATTGTTGATGAAAATGTGAATATAGACTTGTATGCTTCAGAAATTAACAGTTATCTGATTTATTAAAAGGGAAGTAACTCCTGGTATATTATAGTTAGGAATTCTTTAGACGTCGATATATTTTAATTGCAAATTGTCAAAAGTTTTATTCATATGCATATTGTTTCACAGGAAATATTTTTGTCATAAAATGTGCAATGTCTTTGAAAATGTCTCTAATAAATTGCAGATCCTAAAGTATCAAATTAAAAGAAATGTACCTTTCCTTAATTTGTGGTTGCAAATATTAATTATTTATAATTTCACTCATAAATTAAAAGTTATCTTCCTTTGCTCACAAAAACGTCAACTTCTGTCTTAAATAAGAATACGAGGCTGTATAAAGTCCGGTGCAGTGAATATATTTTTGAAATTACGTGAAATTGTAGATAAAATTTGTGTTATTCATCTAGATACTACTGCTGTTGGCTGGCTTGTATTAGGTAAAGAAACTGTTCACGCGATGGAGTTGTGTTTACAGCATGTGTTCAAAATATCCAGCACAGGCGTGAAGATATTCTGAGACTTGTTTTTACTATTTTCGAAAACCTTCTGGATCTATATATCTATCTCTCGTTCGCCTGAAGTATTGTCTATAATTGCAATGTCGTTTCCTGTATAAATGTTTCTGTATTTTGTCATTCTTACAGTGGTGCATATAGTCCTGTCTGTAGTATTGTATTAATGGTATAAATGGACTATCATCAGTCTACTATATTCAGTGCATTTTTGAAATATGCGTTCCGCTGTCAGCGGCGCCTGTCCATATGTGCATGCAGTTGAGGTACCGAACTTTAATTTTGTAGACACGTGACTGTGGAGTCAATTGTGTCCTGTTCTAATGCGTATAATGTTAACTTCTGATTGATTTGATTGTCTGTATCTTATGATGGTATGTAACCGGCGCATCTGGTTGTGTGCCTGTTGCACCTTCTTTTGAAAGCTGATCTGCTCTCGAGTTTCATGGTATTCCATAGTGAGATGGGATCCACTGCAGGGCAATCCTGTGGTGTTTGTAGAGTTCAGTCAATAAAGTTTGCAGATGTAGCAACTTTCTGGATTGCAGTGCCTGGAGCACTGATCTTGCATTTGTCAAAAACTCTACAGGCTGTGGGCTAAGAATACTGTTCACCAGTTTTTCTATTGCCAACTTTATTGCTTACATTATTGCATCGTAATTGTGACAATATTTCACTGTTGCTATCTTTTCCATATCCCTAGTGTTATTTTTTTGGGTACTCTATGTAGACATCTGCTCCCCCTTTCTTTTCTATATATTGATCGAGTCACCGCACAGAGACATTATAAACATCCTATATAACACTTGTTACTACAAGTTTGATAAACTATTCAGAACTTCATTCTGAATTAAAAAAATAGAAAAGAATGACTGTCTATCTATTTTAATGCTTGAGATGATGTAATTGTCTATCGCTATTTTCATAACAGGATTTTAAGCTGCTTTCATTTTCACATTAACATTATTAACTGTTTCTTTCCTAATAGTAGGACTTTTAAATGTATCTCTTTTCATACTAAGATTTTAAACTGCTTTTATCTTCATGCTAGTATTTTAAATTGTCTCTCTAGTCATTGTAGGATTTTCAAAAGGTTAACTTTTGATGCTAGAAATATAAACTCTCTCAACTCTCTTAACTCCTACATTTTAATCTCTATCTATTAATGCTAGAAATTTAAAATGCCTATCTCTCATATTATTTCTTCTATCTATATCTTAATGTTTAATATATATATATATATATATATATAACTACATCTCTCTTTTTCGCTCTTTTTTCTCTCTCTCTCTCTCTCTCTCTCTCTCTCTCAATGTTAGACTTTTAAACTGCCACTCTCCCTCTCCAGTGACATGAATTATGTGCAATTGACATTCTCCAACTCCTCTCCATCTCTCTACAACAATTGTGAAATTTCAAATGAATAGCGTTTTCTTAGTTTTTTTCCCCCCTCGCTCTCTAACATTATCTCTTCCAGACTCTGCAGTGAAGTGATGAGACGGAGTCAGCTAATTTTTGTAAATTAACTTCTTTGGACCTGTGATCTATAAAAATGTTTAGAAACTTTAAACAGTTGATTATCAGCTAAGAAATATAATAATTCTTTGAAGAATATATACTTAAATGTTGCATAATATTTACAGGCACAGTTCGTTCTAAAATGTCAAACTTAAATGCAAAAAAGTGTTCTACCGTTGAATTGTTGATGAAAATGTGAATATAGACTTGTATGCTTCAGAAATTAACAGTTATCTGATTTATTAAAAGGGAAGTAACTCCTGGTATATTATAGTTAGGAATTCTTTAGACGTCGATATATTGTAATTGCAAATTGTCCAAAGTTTTATTCATATGCATATTGTTTCCCAGAAAATAATTTTCTCATAAAATATGCAAATTCTTTGAAAATTTATATAGCGAATTATAAATCCTAAAGTTTGAAATTAAAAGAAATGTACCTTTCCTTAATTTGTGGTTGCAAATATTAATTATTTATAATTTCTCTCAAAAATTAAAAGTTATCTTCATTTTCTCACAAAAAAAGTCAACTTTTGTATTAAATAAGAAAACGAGGCTGTATAAAGTCTGGTGCAGTGAACATTTTTTTTTAAATTACGTGAAATTGTATACAAAATTTATGTTATTCAACTAGATAATACTGTTGTTGGCTGGTTTGTATTTGGTAAAGAAGCTGTTCACGTGATGAAGCTGTGTTTACAGCGTGTTCAAAATATCCAGCACAGGCCTCAAGATATTCTGAGACCTGTCTTTTACTATTTTCGAAAACCTTCCTGATCTATAAATATATTTATCTTTCGTTCGAATGAAATATTGTTTATATCTGCAATGTCGTTTCCTGTATAAATGTTACCGTCTTTTGTCATTCTTGCAGTGGTCCATATAGTTTTGTCTGTAGTGTTGTGTCAATGGGATATGTGAACTTTCATCAGTCTACTATATTCAGTGCATTTTTAAAATATACTTTCCACCTGTGCCTGTCACATGTACATGTAGTTGAGGTACCGATCTTGAATTTTGTATACATGTGACTGTCGATTGTCGATTATGCCCGGTTCTAATGTGTATAATGATAACATGTTCCCATCTATTCATATTATGAAAAGTATCCCGATTTGGGGCATGTCTTCTGATTAATTTTATTATCTGTATCTTATGATGGTATGCAACCTGTGCATCTGGTTGTGTTCCTATTTCACCTTCTTTTACCAGCTGATCTGCTCTCTCGTTTCCTGGTATTCCACAGTGAGGTGGGACCACTGCCGGGCAATCCTGTGGTGTTTGCAGAGTTCAGTCATAAAGGTTTGCAGATGTGGCAATTTTCTGGATTGCAGTGCATGGAGTACTGAACTTGCATCTGTCAAAAAAAAAACACTACAGGTTGTGAACTAAGATTACTGTTCAGTTGTTTTTCTATTGCTAACTTTATTGCTTGGATTTCTGCATCGTAATTGTGACAATATTTCCCTGTTGCTTTTGTATTTATATCACTAGTGTTATTTGGGTACTTTATATAGGCAACTGCTCCCCAATTCTTTACTGCATTCTGTGCTGACCCATCGGTGTACACACGAATCCATAGGTCGTGTGTGTATTCTTCATCCAAGAAACTGAAAGTGGTTGTATAACGCTGTTGACTATTCTATTCCTGCTTGTCGAGTATTCCTTTCACTTCTGTACGTATTTGTATTGACAATCCAGATTCCTCTGTTAAGGGAGTCTGTTACGGTATGGGCAGTAGAATGTTAACAACGCTTGATATGCCTGTGTTTGTCTACACATACCTTCTGGATAATCACCGGTGATATTGTTGGCTCAGTGTTACGATTTCTGCCTTCAGGTCATTATCTGTCTTCAGAATATTTGATAAACTTTTTTTTTTCAGCTCAACCCACTAGGCGGGGTTATTTTAAACTGTCTCTCTGATCATTCTAGGTTTTTTAAATGGATAACTTTTTATGCAAGAAATATAAACTTTCTCAACTCTCTGAACTCTTACATTTTAATCTCTATCTATTAATGCTAGAAATATAAACTATCTCAACTCTCTGAACTCTTACATTTTAATCTCTATCTATTAATGCAAGAAATATAAACTATCTCAACTCTCTGAACTCTTACATTTTAATCTCTATCTATTAATGCTAGAAATATAAACTATCTCAACTCTCTGAACTCTTACATTTTAATCTCTATCTATTAATGCTAGAAATGTAAACTATCTCAACTCTCTGAACTCTTACATTTTAATCTCTATCTATTAATGCTAGAAATATAAACTATCTCAACTCTCTGAACTCTTACATTTTAATCTCTATCTATTAATGCTAGAAATGTAAACTGCCTCTCATTCTTCCAGTGACATGAATTTCGTGCAGATGTCTATCTCCAACTCCCCTCCCTTCTTTTAATACACATTTGAAATTTCAACTGCAAAGTATTTTCCTTGTGTTATTGACACCTCTCTCTAACAAATTATCTCTTCTAGACTCTACAGTGAAGTGATGTTTCAGCGTCGGTTACTTTTTGCAAATTAACTTCTTTTGCACCTGTAATGTATAAAAATGTTTAGAAACTTTAATCAGTTGATTATCAGCTAAGAAAAAAAATATATTCTTTGAAGAATATATATTCAAATGTTGCGTAATATTTACAGGAACGGTTCGTCCTAATATATCAAACTTAAATGCAACAAATGTGCTACCATTGAATTGTTGATGAAAATGTTAATATATTCCTTATCTGCTTTAGAAATTAAAAGTTGTCTTCTTTTATTAAAAGGGAAGCAACTCCTGTTAGAATAATGGAAATAATTCTTGATATATCAGTATATTGTAAATTGTCAAAAGTGTCATTAATATGCATATTGTCTTCAAGAAAAAAATGTTCATTATATGTGCACGTTCTTTTGCAACATCTATAAGAAGCGTTCAATTTCTGAAGAACCAAACTAAAAGAAATGTATCTTCCTTTCATTTGTGGTTGCAAAGATCAATTATTTATAATTTCTTAAAAAGATTAAAAGTTATCTACCTTTAGTTACTGAAATGTCAACTAAGAAAACAAGGCTATATAAAGAAGTTGTTTACACGATGGAGTTGTGTTCACAGCATGTGTTCAAAATATCCACTGCAGGCCTCAAGGCTTTCTGAGACTTGTCTCTTAATATTTCCGAAAACCTTCTGGATCTATATATCTATCTTTCGTTCGCCTGAAGTATTGTCTATAACTGCAATGTCTTTTCCTGTATAAATGTTACCGTCTTTTGTCATTCTTGCAGTGGTGCATATAGTCTTATCTGTAGTATTGTATTAAATGTATAAGTGGACTTTCCTCAGTCTACTATATTCAGTGCATTCTTGAAATATGCGTTCCGCTGTCTGGGCGCCTGTCCACATGTGCATGTAGTTGAGGTACCGATCTTGAATTTTGTAGACACGTGACTGTGGAGTCAATTGTGTCCTGTTCTAATGCGTGTAATGATAACCTGTTCCCACCTATTCATATAATGAAAGGCATCCTGATTTGGAGCATTTAATCTTCTGATTGATTTGATTATCTGTATCTTATGATGGTATGTAACCGGCGCATCTGGTTGTGTGCCTGTTGCACCTTCTTTTGAAAGCTGATCTGCTCTCTAGTTTCCAGGTATTCCATAGTGAGATGGGATCCACTGCACGGCAATCCTATGATGTTTGTAGAGTTCAGTCAATAAAGTTTGCAGATGCAGCATCTTTCTGGATTGCAGTGCCTGGAGTACTGATTTTGTATCTACTATCTAAGATTACTGTTCAGCAGTTTTTCTATTGCCAAATCTATTGCTTGTATTTCTGCATCGTAATTGTGACAATATTTCCCTGTTGCTATTTTATCCATATCACTAGTGTTATTTTGGTACTCTATATATGCACCTGCTCCCCCATTCTTTACTGCATTCTGTACTAACCCACCTGTGTACACGCGAATCCATAGGTCTTGTGGGTATTCTTCATCCAAGAAACAGAGTTAGTGTTTTACGCTGCAGGTTATTCTGTTCATCCTTGTCAAGTATTCCTTTCACTTCTGTCCGTGTTTGTTTTGACAATCCTGATTCCTCTGTTAACGGAGTCTGTTCTGGTATGGGCAGTAGGGGTTTAACAACTCTTGGTATGTCTGGTGTTTGTCTACAAAAACCTTCTGGATAATGTCCGGTGATATTTGTTGTCTCTGGGTGACGATTTCTGCCTTCAGGTCATTATCAGTCCTCAGAATATTCGATAAACATTTCTTTTCAGCTCACCCCCACAGATAATAATTAGGCGGGGTTAGGTCTGGTAATAATTAGGCGGGGTTAGATCTGGTGAACGAGCAGGCCAGATTACAAGTGAAATAATGCGATTTGCAAATACGCTTTCCTAATAAGTAAGTGATGGTGTTGCGGCTGTGTGTGCGGTTGCCCCATCCTGCCGAAACCGAGCTTCTTTAATTTCCCGCTCTGTAAGGTGGGCTATGAATGATTCCAGCATTAAAGTACGGTAATGTGCTGCGTTGATTTTTGCATTGAAAAAAGTGTTTCCCAATTATCCGCATACGACTTTCTGAACGTAAAGCGGAACTTGATGTAATTCATGCAGGTTTTTTTTTACTGCTCTACATACGGTTGTTCTAACTTGTTGATGCAACCTGAGAGATGAAACCGTGCCTCATCAGTGAAGAGTGTCACGTCAAGGACTTCATCACCTTGTTCAGAGATAAGGTTCTGAAACCACCTGCAGCAGTTCAATCTGGATTCACAATCTCTTGCATGGAATTAAGACGATTCAATTAATCTGTAAGGACGATAGTGCAGCTAACACTTCAGAACCTTGTGGACGGTATTCATTGGAAAAGTTTGCATGTTGAGGCGACCACCTTAAAGATTTATTAGGGCTCATTGTAATTTTGGTTTGCATATCAAGTTCTGTGTCTTCTGAAGTTGAAGGCCCTCCAGATCCGTATGCATCTACAACACTATCCGTAGCACGAAACTTGTCAATCAAAGTCATAGCCTCATTGCGGTGGGAGACTTGTGAGTCTGGACATTTCAACACAAATTGTTGAATAACTTCTTCAGTATATTTGCTATCATTACCAAAGACGTATATAAAAAAAAAATATCCTGTTTCCATTGTATAACAGCATTTCCCTTCAGCAATGAAACCGTGAATATAATAGCGACTTACTGTGTTATGTTTGTGGACACAGAATGTGATGTAAATTTCATCAATCGGTGATTTCATTTCAAGAATATTGATCAAGTCACTTTTAGCGACATTATAAACACCCCATATTACATTTTATTCTACAAGTTTGATCAATTATTCTGAACTTGATTCTCAGTTTAAAAATAAAATAAAAAACGATGACTGTCTCTCACTACTTTAATGCTTGAGATGTAATTGTCTATCTCTCTTTTCATAACATTATTTTAAGCTGCTTTTATTTTTCTTTTTAGTATTTCTAACAGTTTCTTTAATAATAGTAGGATTTTTAACTGTATCTCTTTTCATACCAATATTATAATTTGCTTTTTACATCGTGCTGTATTTTAAATTGTCTCTGGTCATTCTAGGATTTTTAAATGGTTAACTCTTAATGCTAGAAGTATAAACTTTCTCAATTCTCTTAACTCCTTCATTTTAATCTCGATCTCTATATATTACTGCTAGAAATTTAATCTGCCTCTCTCTCTCATTGTCTCTCTCTCTCACTCTCTCTCTCTCTCTCATTGTCTCTCTCTCTCTCACTCTCTCACTCTCTCTCTCTCTCTCATTGTCTCTTTCTCACTCTCTCTCTCTCTCTCTCTCATTCTCTTTCTTCTATCTGTATCTTAATGTTTAATACATTAAACTACATCTTTCTTTTTCGCTCTCTCTCTCTTAATGTTACGATTTTAAACTGCCTCTCTCCCTCTCTTCATGTTACGATTTTAAACTGCCTTCCTCCCTCTTTTAATGTTACGATTTTAAACTGCCTTTCTCCCTCTTTTAATGGTACGATTTTAAACTGCCTTTCTCCCTCTTTTAATGTTACGATTTTAAACTGCCTTTTTCCCTCTCTTAATATTACGATTTTAAACTGCCTTTCTCCCTCTTTTAATGTTACGATTTTAAACTGCCTTTCTCCCTCTTTTAATGTTACGATTTTAAACTGCCCTTTTCCCTCTCTTAATATTACGATTTTAAACTACCTCTCTCCCTCTCCCGTGACATGAATTTCGCGTGCCCACGCGATGAGATAGTGTTGTAGTGCCACCGGCTCTTGAGTTTAGTAGAACGGTAACAGACCTCGGGCTTGCCTTGGTACGGGGTGTATGATTTGTCTGTTTTCAAGTAAAAAATTGCCATAAGCTGGACCGGTCGGATCGAATGTCTCACGGAAGTGGTGGCCTGTCTTCATTTGTTGGGATAGCGACTATTGTTGTAGCATGCTAACTAATCTTAAGTCCATGGTTTTGTCGCTGACACATAGAGTTATGCTGCTTGTGACGAACGTTACAGTGACTCGGGTGTGTCCATTATGAGCTGCACGCTTTTTGTACAGAGTTCAGCGCGTTCAATATCACACAGTTTTCTATGCATCAAGTAGCACACCATTTTGAGAGAAGAACTCAGCGTGTTCTATGGAAAAGTATGAACGATCGAGATGGACATTTTGTTGGTTGCTGGCTGAGCAGATATGGCGGTGCCCAGACTGTAGTGAAGCCATTCTGTTCTAAAGTCAAAGCTACGGCACATCTGCTTGTTTCAATGTTAAAGTGGCATTTTACTTCCAACATTAAAACGTTTGCAGCTTTAATATGTGAAGATGACATGAGTCTACAACATTTTGCCCTTTCAAAAATGTATATTTTATGGGAGTGGTTTCAAATTGTGACACCAGACATACACACACACAAGTGACGCTTCTAGTAAAGCTAACAAGTAAAAGTTACGGTTCACTTCCCTGCCTTGCTAGGCATGTGTGTAATATAGTGTTAGTGACCATATGTTTCCATGATAAGACAAATTGTTTAGTGAGGTGGTCGGTATCACTCCAGTCCGTCTATACTTCCCTGCCTTGCTAGGCATGTGTGGAATATAGTGTTAGTGACCATATGTATCCATGACAAGGCAAATTGTTTAGTGAGGTGGTCGGTATCACTCCAGGCCGTCTATACTTCCCTGCCTTGCTAGGCATGTGTGGAATATAGTGTTAGTGACCATATGTATCCATGACAAGGCAAATTGTTTAGTGAGGTGGTCGGTATCACTCCAGGCCGTCTATATTTCCCGCGTATAAAAAAAAACATCCGATACCCATTTACAGAGACCGAGTGAAGATTGAAGCCTTGTCGGTCCGAAAATATCCACTTCTGGAAATCGAACTTAGATCCTTATAATCGAGCACTGTTTAAACTAACCACTCAGCCACCGAGGCTCCAAACTTGTGGCTTAATTAATCTGTGCATGAATGATGTTTTAATAGAATAATACTAGTAATTATAATTGTTTTTTCTTAAAAAATTGTCAAATTTGACATGCTCTGTTTTGAAATAATTAATTTTTCAACGCCAAATGTTTTCATTATTTAAGATATATAAATTCGTGCAATCAACTTGAATGTACAAAAGACAAAGGAGATGCATTTCTCAAAAGAGACAAATAGCAAATCAACTAAAGTATCAGTGACAAGGAGTTGTGACGGATCTGTCTGACAACTATCTTTATGATATTTTCCCATTATAGGAGTCTGCCGGGAGCTGCATCCACTCCTGCTGCAGACATTCTCTATCAATCTTCTGTTGCATACTTTGAGAGTCGGTCACCAAGACTGCGTGATCCACATTCTGTGTAACCAACCCTGTTATCTACGCCGTTGCTGCTTCTATCTCCGTTCTCATGTTGGACACCGTAATGCTACACTTGCCAGATTTCCTGGCCACTTTCTCACAGACTACACCAGCACCTTCTCAAAACTTCACAATCCACACATCACTCCCAAAGCAAGGTAAGTCACATACAGACTCATATACAGCATGACACTCACAACAGAAGGAGACGCTCACATATCAGGACAGACAACTAAGTGCCAACTTTGCAGACGAGACATACAAGAAACGGAAGAACACATATTCTACAAATGCAACACAATCATACCATCAAGAACGGCGTTACAACACACACAAGAAACACAAAGAAGGTAGACATATACAGATCTATCATGCTCAACACACTGTCAAAAACAACACAAGAATCCTACACTAAAGCGCTAATTCTAATATCCGAATATAGAAATTTAGTGTGGACCTGTAGAATTGCTGACGTTTTCCAATTCAAAACTTTTAATGCCAACCTGTTTGTACAGTTTTATAATCAAAAATCAATGTCCATCTTTAAAACAACATAATTTAATTTGTGAGAATGAATGAATGATTGTCCAATATTCATATAGAAAGACACATCTTTCAAGTCTTTCCTTTCCTTTGTTTGCTACATTTGTTGGTGACAGGCGGAAGGCGCCAGGCATAGGGCAATTTTGCTTAAAAGACGCCGACAAGATGTCACACCTCCCAAAATAAATTGTGACGTCAGTAAAAATCACATACATTTACACACACAAAAGTGAAGCCGTACAGGCGTGATAATTGTGTTGACAGCTTTACACATTTAAGTCAGTTAAAATCACCGAGGTTTACACAAACACGAGAATCTATAAGTATCGCTTTTTGTTGTAAACTAGTAGGACAATTTATCCACTCCCAGATAAAATTTGAAAGCTGGAGAGCTAGATTTGGGGTTTTCTCACTTTCATACCACACATACACGTAGACGGACACATACATAAAAGAAACCTGACATATGTTATGTTTGTGGTATAAGGTTTACAGCAAGTTTTAACTTTCAAAAGCATGTGAGAACACAATCGTGAGACGATTATTATGTCGTACAGTGCGTTGGGGCGGTTAGTATGTGTGCTGTATGCGTCTCCTTCCACATCGTTCCTTGACAGGAAGCAGTTGAAATCTCCCCCTAAGGATGGTCTTCTGTCCCGTGTATTTCCTCGTTAGTAGGAGGGAGAGGTCCTCATAGAATTGTTGTTGTTGTGCCGGTATTGGTGGTGAGTGGATGTTGACCATGGTGTATCGCGTCCGACGTCTTTTATTCTGGATGATGGTCGTTCTGTAACAGCATAGCGACATCAAGTAATGGTTTAACAGTAACGGAGTCAGTTGAGAATGGAATTTTCCTAAAGCATGGGAAAGCTGTTAATAGAACAGCACGTGACTGGTGACACGTAGAGAATAGGTCGACAACAGGCAGACTAAATCCGTGAGATTATCGAGGCCAAAAGTTCAAGGTAGAGTTGTCTGGAGACTTCGAAGGTTGGGCAAAGTTGAGTAGTGACGTGTTGTTTTTATAAATTAGAGACAAAGATAATTCAGCGTGTCGAATTTTGATTGGTTGAGCGGGGGAGCTTGGGAGAATGAAACAGGAGTATTTAAACTTAAGCACATAGGATTTACAGGATTTAGACCAAATTTAGAAAGAGTTTAGAGGTCTACGATCTAATATAGATATTTACCTACAACTTTGTTTTCTTCTCAAAACTGTTGTTGTTTTTCTTGGGAATACACACCACGCCTCCCAAGGTTTCGAGGAAAGGAGCCAGGTAAGTGTTTTAAATGCTACCACGATTTAGTTAATTTTGAAATCGACTAGACGACTATTTGACAGAAACCCACACGTGACACGATTTGCCCAAGAGTCTCAACGGCGTGCCGCCACTTCAGCTGAATTCACACGGTACTTCCCAATCCACGATATCGACCTCGAAGGTGGAAAGATTCACAGAAAAGGGACCGCAGTAGCGGGTATCAGCGGGCCAGAAACCCATAAAATGATCCACTCAACCTTGATGTTTATGTTGATGAGGCCAGTCGGCCTCGGAAGCAGCGGTGAGGCCACCCCATACCGCTTTGCAAACCCCCGTAAGTAGTTTTTTACATTATCGGCAGCAGCCCACCTAACCCACTATAAAAAATATATATATGACAAAGAACTCCTCCTGAAATCTCCACAAATCTCCATAAAGTTGCAACATGTAGAGAAAGAGCATAGCACTTGACACATAAATTGGCTGCCGCCATCATTGCCACATAAAACAGTGGAAACCCCAGGGACTTCCACAGAGGCGTTGACTGGCAGAAAACACCGTCAGCTCAGACAAGTAAAGGAGTCACCTGAGGATAAGATTCAGGCACGTGGAGCACCAGACACAGATAGTGAAGATGATACAATGAAGGCTCCCGCTACTCATGGCCTGTTGTTGATTGACACAGATTGCTCCCATCTTCTGCTTGGATAAAAGTAACATCGCCACAGAAAAAGAGCGAGGCGCAAAAGAACAGAACACATTAATAGATTTTAGATTATTCAATAGACTATACTAAACATAAATAAACCATATACATATACAATTCGGAATGTTTAATTTTAGTAAATTTGTTGACCATGGCTAACATTAAGATTGTATCCATCAACATTAGGGGCCTAAGGGCCAAAACACAGCATATCATTTCACTAATACACCAGTACAAACCAGACTTCATTTAAGTGTAAGAAACGAACATACACACAGACTACCACGCACAACAAATAACTACACGGTTAGGCCTAAAACATTGCTGTTTCAGCTTGGCGGTCCAAACCTTAGGGTCCGGTGTCGCTATACTCCAGACCTCCGACAAGTGGATTCTTGGGAAGATGTGCAGGGACAGTGATGGCAGTACAGTCATAGTGCAAGCTAAAGACGACTGACACACATACACGATAGTTAACATTCATGCACCACCTCACCAACAAGATCAGCCCCATTTCTACGAACACCTAGTGAATCGACAGACAAATACGCAGGACAAGACATTATTCTCTATTAATGACATCCACATGTGGTTTGACAATAAGTCTCTGATACAATCAACAAGTTCTAAATTCTCTTATAAATCTGACATTACTATAGCGTTACTTGATGGAGTCTATCGACGATGATTATCATAAGTAACTTTGTGATCGTATTAATGTTCTTCCTCAATATATGCCTATAATACTAACTTGAGAACTTTCTAAATCCAAAATGTTTGTAACAAAATCTCTAGACGACTCTTATAAACTGCCTGACTATTATTTCTATCTTCTGACTTGAGGCAGGTATCTAATCTCCTCTGCTCTCGTCTAACATTTCTGTCTTTTTTTTTTATTGTATCTTTAAATTCCATATTACAGTGCATGATAACATTCATGAAAAACAAAATGAAATAGCATCTCTCACATTCCATCCATAACATTTCAAAGAAGAAAGAACATTTAGTATTGATCTCTTTCGTTCACATACTTTCACGCTCAACAGTAAAACTTGTTTATTTTAGTTCCACCGGCAAAGTTTACAAAAATAATGTAATTTTTTTTATTGTTTATCTCTTTCGTTCACAAACGTTTATTCACAACAGTTAACTTGTTTATTTTAAGATGGACATCGTTCTTTAGTTAAAAATGTGTAGGAAAAGATAGGAATTAAAATTCTTACATTCGTACATAGCCTCATTCCTGCAGGTCCATATTATATGTCTGTTTTCTGATAGAAGTACGAGTATAAGTAATTTTGTAAAGAGGTTATGTGTTGTTGTTTTTGGCAGTGTGTTGAGCATAATAGATCTGTATGTGTCGACTTTTTGTGTGGTATGTGATTTTAGTGTGTGTTGCAGTGCCTTTCTTGCCGGTATGATTGTACTGCACCTATAGAATAGGTGCTCTTGTTTCTTGAGTGTTTTGTCTACAGAGGGGTGTCCGTCTTAATCTGTGGGTTGGTCTCGCTGTAATGGTTGTCGTGTTATATATGAGTCTGTATGTGACCTTCCTCGCTGTAATGGGTGTCGTGTTTTATATGAGTCTGTATGTGACCTTCCTCGCTGTAATGGGTGTCGTGTTATATATGAGTCTGTATGTGACCTCCCTCGCTGTAATGGTTGTCGTGTTTTATATGAGTCTGTATGTGACCTTCCTCGCTGTAATGGGTGTCGTGTTATATATGAGTCTGTATGTGACCTCCCTCGCTGTAATGGTTGTCGTGTTTTATATGAGTCTGTATGTGACCTTCCTCGCTGTAATGGTTGTCGTGTTTTATATGAGTCTGTGTGTGACCTTCCTCGCTGTAATGGTTGTCGTGTTTTATATGTCTGTATGTGACCTTCCTCGCTGTAATGGTTGTCGTGTTTTATATGAGTCTGTATGTGACCTTCCTCGCTGTAATGGGTGTCGTGTTTTATATGAGTCTGTATGTGACCTTCCTCGCTGTAATGGGTGTCGTGTTTTATATGAATCTGTATGTGACCTTCCTCGCTGTAATGGGTGTCGTGTTATATATGAGTCTGTATGTGACCTCCCTCGCTGTAATGGGTGTCGTGTTTTATGTCTGTATGTGACCTCCCTCGCTGTAATGGGTGTCATGTTATATATGAGTCTGTATGTGACCTCCCTCGCTTTAATGGGTGTCGTATTATATATGAGTCTGTATGTGACCTTCCTCGCTGTAATGGGTGTCGTGTTATATATGAGTCTGTATGTGACCTCCCTTGCTGTAATGGGTGTCGTGTTATATATGAGTCTGTATGTGACCACCCTCGCTGTAATGGGTGTCGTGTTATATATGAGTCTGTATGTGACCTTCCTCGCTTTGGGGGCGATGTTTTGGATTGTGGAGGTTTGAGAAAGTGCTGGTGTAGTCTGTGAGAAAGTACTTTTGGCCTCTCTTAATTCTGTGATGTAGTAGAGGTGCCTGTTGTTTAATTAGGTGTTTGTAGATGTTGTTTGTCCCTTGGTGTAATAAACTGTCATGTCCTTGGATGGCCTGTAGACATGCTTGGTAATATGTGGGTATGGTGCCGAAATGAGCCGCGATAGCTCAGTGGTTAGTGAACTGGACTACCACGGACAAGGGGTAGGGTTCGATCCCAACCGACGGCTTTCGGGTTCACCCAGCCTTAAATGGGTACCGGAATTTTTTCTGGGAAAGTAAAGCAGCACGGGCGTAATACTGACCACATTACCCCAAAAATCATGTGCTGAAGGTCTGTAAAATATAGGGTCACTAACACCATATTTCCCTATACGCCACTTGGCGTGACGGAGGTACTTTACTTTTTTTTACTTTTATGGTGCCGAAATGGTGAGACAATGTATTAAGTTTTCTTAATCTGGTTAATCTCAGCCCCAAGTAGTAGTGAGCAAGGTGTGGTTGTCTGACTGTTTGATGATGTGACTTATGTGATTTATTCTGAGAGCTTTTATTTTTGTGTGTATGTCCTGTAGTGAGATCATCCCTGTCTTTTGTGCTGTATCAGTGATTTTTTGTTTTATGCTGTGTATTGTGTGGCCAAATACAAAGGTTCTTATCAGTTTGTTTATCTCTTTGATTGTTGATTGTGGTGGGTCGAAAATGGTGGCTGTGTAAATCAATTTGGGGATGCTGTATGTTTACTATGATGCTCCGGCCAAAAATTGTTGTTTTGTATTTGTATCTCTGTAGCATGTCTGTTGTCTTTGTGACTAGGTTCTGCCATGTTGGTTTGTGTGTTTTATTTGGGTTGCATGGATATGTTATCCCGTATAGTTTTAAGTTGGTGACCGGTGTTAGAGCTGAGGGAAAGTCCTCTTTGTTCTTCCACCTGCCTATACCCATAATAAAAGATTTCTGTATGTTTATCTGTGCCCCCGCTGCCGTGCCCAAACAATGTGAATATGCTGAGGATCTTGTCTATTGATCTAGTGGTTGATGGAAATAAACAATGTCATCAACGTAGGCTAACAGCTTTTGTTCTCCTTTCCCTGGTATGAGTGCGCCTGCTATGGAGTTGTCTTGTCTAATGTTTTCTAAGAGTTGCTCTGTAGTCAGTACATCTTCACACTGACCCAATCAGTGAGACAAGGATGCTCCCTGTTACCACTACTCAACGTCTTAACCATTGTCATTGAACCTCTGCTGGAGACAATCTGACAAGACGACACCATCAGAAGCACTTTCACGCCAGGTGATGGCGACAAGAAATTGATAGTGTACGCCGATGACACAATTTTCTTCCCAAGGAACACCGAATCAATATGCCACATCATCAAAACTTTCATGGATTTCGGAACCAGACGCGGTGCCAACATCAAAGCCCAAAAATCGTCCATCATGGGAATTGTCAGGTGGAAGAACAAAGTGGATTTCCACTGAGAAATGACCCCGGCCAACGTGATGAAAGTGTACGGCATCATCTTCCATCAGCACCCTGGAATACGCAAACCCATATGGCGGATTATAATCGCACAAGTCACCATTACACTCCAACGATACAAACACAAAACGGCGACCATCTTCGGAAGAAGTGTTATAGTAAACACGTACATCATTCCTAAACTAATCTACACGGCCATAGTTTTTGATCCACCCCATGACGTCATTAAGGAAATCAACAAACAAATTCGAAAATTCGTCTTCCGTAACAAAATTCACAAGATACAACACAAAACACTCATCCAAGACAAACAGGAAGGAAGTACTTCACTTCAGGACATCGCTACAAAAGTCAAAGCTCTCAGGATCAGCCATGTGGGTCGCATCATCCACCGTCCCGAACGCTTTACTTTCGCCCATTATACATGGACCTAAGATTATTAAAATACAAAAAAACTATGCAACGACAAACCGCATCACTTCGGGACAATGCTGTCCTCCTACAAGATCTGCGTCCAACACTTGTAGAAAACGACCGCCTGATGCATCACAAAAACGAGATATCTACAAGATCTGCGTCCAAAACTTGTAGAAAACGATCGCCTGATGCACCACAAAAACGAGACATCTACAAGATCTGCGTCCAACCCTTGTAGAAAACGATCGCCTGATGCATCACAAAAACGAGACATCTACAAGATCTGCGTCCAACCCTTGTAGAAAACGACCGCCTGATGCATCACAAAAACGAGACATCTACAAGATCTGCGTCCAACACTTGTAGAAAACGACCGCCTGATGCATCACAAAAACGAGACATCTACAAGATCTGCGTCCAACACTTGTAGAAAACGACCGCCTGATGCATCACAAAAACGAGACATCTACAAGATCTGCGTCCAACCCTTGTAGAAAACGATCGCCTGATGCATCACAAAAACGAGACATCTACAAGATCTGCGTCCAACCCTTGTAGAAAACGACCGCCTGATGCATCACAAAAACGAGACATCTAGAAGATCTGCGTCCAACACTTGTAGAAAACGACCGCCTGATGCATCACAAAAACGAGACATCTACAAGCAGAGCGTCAAGCAGCAGGAACCTTCACTCCAAAGTAAAATCAAATGGAGTTACACCAACTTAACACTACAAAACTTAGAACTTCTCTCTCTCTCTCTGCGATCAAGACTCAATCAGAGTAGGATTCCAGACTCTCTCATGAAGGCAGCTGCCTGTTTAAGCGAATCGATTGCCCCGTATAGTTTTTCTTCCAGGGAGGTGGGCATGGACCACATTGCTCTTCTCGGGTCTGTGTACTGGGGATAATCCTGTAGAACATGTAATACTGATAAAAAGAGAGTTTCAAAAATATATAAGTAAACACTGGACATAGTGATAGGATTATCTACTCAAGTTGAAAGCAAAACCATTCGACGTAGCAATAATACAGACATATGCACCTACTCAAGACTACACAGATGAACAAATAGATGCATACTATGAAGACCTAAATAAAGTTATGAAGCAAGTGAAATCTTAAGACATCTTGATTGTAATGGGTGATATGAACGCTAAAGCAGGAAATGGTAGATATAAGACCATTATAGGAAATCATGGTTTAGGAAAAAGAAATGAAAGAGGAGAAAGATTAATATAGTTCTGTGAAGAAAACAGGCTGATTATTTGTAACACCTACTTTGAGCAAGAGAAAAGGTAACTATACACATGGAAAAGCCCTGGAGATAGGAGGAATCAAATAGATTACATAATGATAAAAGAAAGTTTCCGTAACAGCGTAAAGAAAGCCAAAACCTACCCAGGAGCAGATATTAATTCAGATCACAATCCTGTAATGATTAAAATGAAAATCAAACTAAAGAGAAACAAGCAAAAGTCTAATTCATCAATAAATTCACTAGACATAACAGCTTTAAATCAAAAAAGATATTAAGGATACCTATGCAATACAAGTAAAGAACACATATCAGAAGCTGCTAGAAAAAGGAATTGAACAATAAAGAAGACAAAATCCTGATGCAAAAAATGTAACAATCAAATGGCAATGCATAAAGAAAAGCATACAAGAAACCTGCGACACCTTACTCAAAAGAGAAAAGAACATTAAAAAAATGGATAAATAATACCATCTTAGAAAAAAATGGAAGAAAGGAGACAAGCGAAGAACACTGCCCAATACAATAAAATAGATAATGAGATACGCAAAATGTACAAAATGGCAAAAGAAGACTGGCTGAGCCAAAAATGTATAGAAATAGAAACTATGGAAAGCAAACAAGACTTAAGAGGAATGCACACATAAATAAAGAGAATGACTAATAAAATTTTAAAAAGCCGCAGAAGGTGGATGCATTGCAGACAAAAAAAGGAAAAATGCTAACAGACAATAAGGATATTATATATAGATGGCAGGAATATATAATAGAACTATTTCAGGATCAAAGGGACAAGAAACCAGTTATAAAATGTACATCAGGCTATAAAATCTTAAAATCTGAGGTGGAAAAAGCTATAAAAACAATGAAAAAGGAAAAAAAAACAGCAGGAACTGACAGCATACAGATACAGAGGTGATACAGGCACTAGAAGATTTTGGCATTGAAGTGATTACAGACATATGCAACGACATATACCACACAAGATACATACCAAATGAACTAAAAACATCAACTTTCATTCCATTGCCTAAAAAGAACGGTGCAGTTGAATGGCAGTGACTTTAGTAGAACAATAAGCCTAATGAGCCATGTTACAAAAATGTTGCTAAAAGTTATACAAGGAAGGATTCAGAATAAAATAACTCTACACCCATTGATATAAAAAGAGGAGTAAGACAGAGATGCATCCTATCACCAAGCTTGTTCAATCTATACACTGAACAAATTTTTAAAAACATCATAGAGATGCCAGGCCTACAAATTAATGGAAAGATAATCAATAAGCAAAGATATGCTGACGATACTGTACTACTAGCAGAAAATCCTAAAGATCTATAATTACTTAATGAAATAAACATGACAAGAAAAAAATATGTACTAGATCATCATCAAGTACCGGGTCTACTGGCGTAGGTGATCATGTCTCTCCACAACTTTCGATCTCGACAGTTCATCATTTCTGTTGTTGACCTTCTGCCAGGCCTTTCTCTAAAGCTGTCTAGTATTTTTTCTCTTTGTTTCCCTCTATCTCTTCGACCCTCAATGTGTCCAGTTGTTACAATATATTCCAGTTGTTCTCTTCTCATTACATGGCCAAAAATGATGATTGTTTCTTCCTAATATTGGAAATTAGCTCTCTTTTTGCTTTGACCTCTTTCAGAACATTTTCATTACTCATCTTAGCTGCCCATGGTATTCTCAACATTCTTCTGTAAAACCACATTTCTACAGCCTCCAGTGATTTTCTTGTTTGTTGTCCTATTGTGCATGACTCACATCCATATGTTAAGACTGGCTCTACATAACATTTAAGTTTTTTTTTCTTGTTTCTATTGTCAAAAATGGATTGCATAGTATCTTCCTCATTTTCTGGAAAGCTGCTTTTGCCTGAGCCATTCTGCATCTCACCTCTTTTGTACATCTTCCGTCTGAGGTTAACAAAATTCCCAAATATTTAAATTCATTTACCTGTTTTAATATTTAATAATAATAATATTTATTCCACTTGTCTTTATTTCGCACTGAAGTGATATCTTTTTCTTTGTTGTTACCATTACTTCTGTCTTTTTGCTATTAAGGCTGAGTCCTTTATATTTGCTTTCTTTCACTATAATGTCCAACATTTCTTGTAACTCATTTTCACGTGGACTAGATATGAATATCAAAAAGACTAAAACTATGATCATAAACAAAGAAGATACTCAAAACCCACAAGTGGATATCAAAATTGAAGGAATAGACATGGAGACAGTTCAGAACTACAACTACCTTGGATATACTATAACCAGTGATGGAAAATGTACACCTGAAATAAACAAAAGAATAGGAATGGCTTAAAGTCATTTTAATGTTATGAATAACATACTAACATCAAAACAAATAACACCAGGGCTAAAACTAAGAATAGCAAAATGTTACATCTTCTTAATATTCCTATATGGTGCAGAAACATGGACATTAGACAAGAAAACAGAATAGAGAATTGAAGCATTTTAAATGTGGATATATAGAAGAATAAGTAGAATTGGAAGGAAAAGAAAACAAACGAAGTCTTAAAACAACTAAAAATGAAAAGAGAACTACTAAGCACAATTCAAACAAGACAAATGCCATTTTTGGGGCATGTTAAAAGACACAACAGCCTACTAAAAGTAATACTGGAGGGGAAAATACAAGGTAAAAGAGGCAGAGGCAGACCAAGACTAACATGGATAAGTAACATCAAAAGATGGACAAATCAATCTTTGACAAACTGCACCATCAAAGTAGAGACAGAGCAGAATGGCGCTCCATGGTAGCCAACCTTCGTTGCAGAGAAGGCACTCGATGGTAATTTTGACATAATATACAGGGAAAATAACCCAGTGGAAGAGATCAATCACTTTATCTATCTTGAAAGTCACATCGATCGAGAAGGGGATACAAGTAAAAAAAATAGAATAAGAAAAGCAATTTCTTTCAGAAGCGTTGAGTTGTTATTGAAATCGAAACTCATCAGCACAAACACAAAACTTAGACTATTCAAAATCAAATGTACTATCTACCTTTACGTATGCATGTGAGAGCTGGAAAACAACAAGAGACATAGAAACAATGTTGAACGCATTCGAAAATAAATGTCTAAGCAAAATACTTGGTATAGCGTGGAACGAGATCAAAACAAACGAGAAAATTAGAGAAACCGCCAATCAACCACTAATATCTTCAGTAATCAAGAAAAGACGATGTTCATAACTTGGACTTGTGATAAGAAGTGATAATAACCGAATAGCAAAGGAAGCCCTCATGTGGAAAACAACAGGTAAGAAGAAAAGAGGAAGACCAAGAGAGACATTGAGAGAGGCAAGAGCAGCAGGAGTCGGCTCCCTCAATGAGATAGAGCTGCTTGCACATAACAGAGACAAATGGCGAGATTTGATAAAAGATCTTTACAAGAATTTAAATCTGTTAGAATAAAAATTTAGATAAGAGGAGTATCTCGGTCTATGCTATTTGAACCGGCTACGGCTTGAAAGGCCGATGGATAGATGGATGGATGGATGGATGGATGGATGGATGGATAAGAATACTGGAGATGAATTCATAAAGACCCGCGATAGCCTAACAATTCATAACGACCACCGATAGCCTAACAATTCATAACGACCCGCGATAGCCTAACAATTCCTAACGACCCACTAGAGACTAACAAATCATAAAGACCCGCTAGAGCCTAACAAATCATAAAGACCCGCGATAGCCTAACAATTCATAACGACCACCGATAGCCTAACAATTCATAACGACCCGCGATAGCCTAACAATTCATAAAGACCCGCAATAGCCTAACAATTCATAACGACCACCGATAGCCTAACAATTCATAACGACCCGCGATAGCCTAACAATTCATAACGACCCGCGATAGCCTAACAATTCATAACGACCCGCGATAGCCTAACAATTCATAACGACCCGCAACAGCCTAACAATTCATAACGACCTGCAACAGACTAACAATTCATAACGACCACCGATAGCCTAACAATTTTTAACGACCACCGATAGCCTAAAAATTCATAACGACTCGCGATAGCCTAACAATTCATAACGACCCGTGATAGCCTAACAATTCATAACGACCACCGATAGCCTAACAATTCATAACGACCCGCGATAGCCTAACAATTCATAACGACCACCGACAGCCTAACAGTTCATAACTACCCGCGATAGCCTAACAATTCATAACGACTACCGATAGCCTAACAATTCATAACGACCCGCGACTGCCTAACAATTCGTAACGACCCGCGATAGCCTAACAATTCATAACGACCACCGATAGCATAACAATTCATAACGACCACCGATAGCATAACAATTCATAACGACCCGCGATAGCCTAACAATTCATAACGACCCGCGATAGCCTAACAATTCATAACGACCACCGATAGCCTAACAATTCATAACGACCCGCGATAGCCTAACAATTCATAACGACCCGCGATAGCCTAACAATTCATAACGACCCGCGATAGCCTAACAATTCATAACGACCCGCGATAGCCTAATAATTCATAACGACCACCGATAGCCTAACAATTCATAACGACCTGCGACAGCCTAACAATTCATAACGACCCGCGACAGCCTAACAATTCATAACGACCCGCGACAGCCTAACAATTCATAACGACCCGCGACAGCCTAACAATTCATAACGACCCGCGACAGCCTAACAATTCATAACGACCCGCGACAGCCTAACAATTCATAACGACCCGCGACAGCCTAACAATTCATAACGACCTGCGATAGCCTAACAATTCATAACGACCACCGATAGCCTAACAATTCATAACGACCCGCGATAGCCTAACAATTCATAACGACCTGCAACAGCCTAACAATTCATAACGACCCGCGATAGCCTAACAATTCATAACGACCCGCGACAGCCTAACAATTCATAACGACCTGCGACAGCCTAACAATTCATAACGACCTGCGATAGCCTAACAATTCATAACGACCCGCGACAGCCTAACAATTCATAACGACCCGCGACAGCCTAACAATTCATAACGACCTGCGATAGCCTAACAATTCATAACGACCACCGATAGCCTAACAATTCATAACGACCACCGATAGCCTAACAATTCATAACGACCACCGATAGCCTAACAATTCATAACGACCACCGATAACCTAACAATTCATAACGACCCGCGATAGCCTAACAATTCATAACGACCTGCAACAGCCTAACAATTCATAACGACCTGCAACAGCCTAACAATTCATAACGACCACCGATAGCCTAACAATTCATAACGACCTGCGATAGCCTAAAAATTCATAACGACCACCGATAGCCTAACAATTCATAACGACCACCGATAGCCTAACAATTCATAACGACTCGCGATAGCCTAACAATTCATAACGACTCGCGATAGCCTAACAATTCATAACGACCACCGATAGCCTAACAATTCATAACGACCCGCGATAGCCTAACAGTTCATAACGACCACCGACAGCCTAACAGTTCATAACTACCCGCGATAGCCTAACAATTCATAACGACCACCGATAGCCTAACAATTCATAACGACCCGCGACAGCCTAACAATTCATAACGACCCGCGACAGCCTAACAATTCATAACGACCACCGATAGCATAACAATTCATAACGACCCGCGATAGCCTAACAATTCATAACGACCCGCGATAGCCTAACAATTCATAACGATCCGCGATAGCCTAACAATTCATAACGACCACCGATAGCCTAACAATTCATAACGACCACCGATAGCCTAACAATTCATAACGACCCGCGATAGCCTAACAATTCATAACGACCACCGATAGCCTAATAATTCATAACGACCACCGATAGCCTAACAATTCATAACGACCCGCGACAGCCTAACAATTCATAACGACCCGCGATAGCATAACAATTCATCTATTTAAAGACACGACGATAGTTTCGGTACTGCCGCTAATGGATCACGTGCCAGAAGAAGTATCAGAGTTAGAGCAGATGTGACTGTAATAGAGAAACCATTTAGCTGAGACATTCTTAGTTATACGTACTGCACTGAGTTATCATGTGCTGAGAATTAATGTAAACACAGTTGTGAATGTGCGGGAAAATTCAATTATCAGAGACATGGATGTGATATTGAAGAATTAAGATAAGCACAGTGGGAGAATATATATATATATATATATATATATATATATATATATATATATATATATGTGGGAGAATTCATTTACATAAGACATTGATATGATATTGAATATGACCACTGCGTCAAGATCGAGAGACTAATGTAATAAACTGTTTTGAAACTTAAGTGCAGTTGTCTGTCATTGTAACTACAACTGTTGCGATGTTTCATGTGACGCTACATAGAACTACTAAATTCCATTAAGGCACATGATAACAGTTGTTGAGATCTGGTGAGGTTATTGTGCTCAATCATAGATATCGAATCACACTAGCACATAATTCACTTTGTTGCTGTGAAAACCAGGTGTGATAGATTCATCCATAAAAGTACTGGGTGAAGATTAAGAAGTTGTTAATGAACTAATGAACTAGTATTATTTTTCCAAGTATAATGAATCAGTTAAATACTCCTTTAGACATTTTGGTTGTGAAATAAATCAAGCTATATGATAAAGCATTTCTTTAAAAAATAATCCCCAAGAATCCAGCTGTCAAGAATATTTAAACAATGTTACAAAGTATAACACGAAAATACGTATTATATTAACAGTATAAATGTTGATAGCCCTACCAAAGAAATCGGGTACGATTGAATGCGATAATCATCGCAGGATAAGCCTTATGAGTCATATGACTAAGATATTACAAAGAATCATCATGCGAAGAGTGCGAAACAAAATCAGTCCAGAAATTAGCGATGAACGGTGTCGTTTTGTCAGAGATAAAGGAACAAGCAATGCCATTTATATCATAAGATCTTTAGTAGAAAGAGCCATAGAGGTGAAAACAGATCTATACCTAAGTTTCATAGATTACACCAAGGCATTTGACAAACTAAAGCACCAAGAAATAATCAACATTTTAGAAAACATAAACGTAGACAGCAAAGCTCTAAGAAAAATAAAGAACATGTACTGGTTAACAAACAGCGGCCATAAGAACTGGAAACCAATTGGGAATGTTTCAACAAATAAAATAGTGTTAGACAAGGTTATGTGCTGTCACCAGATTTGTTTAATATTTATAGTGAGAATATTTTAAGATCCATAAGGGGCATGCCTGGAATAACAATTGGAGGTCATAATATAAATAATCTAAGGTATGCTGATGATATATGAGTTACGAGAAAAATGATGGACGTTATAGTGAAAGAAAGCAAAAATAAAGGACTCAGCCTTAATAGCAAAAAGACAGAGGTAATGGTAACAACAAAGAAAAAGACATCATCTTAGTGCAAAATAAAGACAAGTGGAACAATATTAAAACAGGTAAATGAATTTAAATATTTGGGAACTTTGTTAAACTCAGACGGAAGATGTACAAAAGAGGTGAGATGCAGAATGGCTCAGGCAAAAGCAGCTTTCCAAAAAAATGAGGAAGATACTATGCAATCCATTTTTGACAATAGAAACAAGAAAAAGAGTTCTTAAATGTTACGTAGAGCCAGTCTTAACATATGGGTGCAAAGCATGGACAATAGGACAACAAGCAAGAAAATCACTGGACAAAAAAAAGTAAAGTACCCCCGTCATGCCAAGTGGCATATAGGGAAATATGGTGTTAGTGACCCTATATTTTACTGACCTTCAGCACATGATTTTTGGGGTAATGTGGTCGGTATTACGCCCGTGCTGTTTACTTTACCAGAAAAAAATCCGGTACCCATTTAAGGCTGGGTGAACCCGGAAGCCGTCGGTTGGGATCGAACCCTACCCCTTGTCCGTGGTAGTCCAGTTCACTAACCACTGAGCTATCGCGGCTCCCTAGAAAATCACTGGAGTCTGTAGAAATGTGGTTTTACAGAAGAATGTTGAGAACACCATGGACAGCTAAGAAGAGTAATGAAAATATTTTGAAAGAGGTCAAAGCAAAAAGAGAGTTAAATTCCAATATTAGGAAGAAACAATCATCATTTTTTGGCCATGTAATGAGAGGAGAAAGACTTGAATATATTGTAACAACTGGAAAAAATTGAGGGACGAAGAGATAGAGGGAAGCAAAGAAAAGTTTAAGAGAATGGCTTGGCAGAAGGTCAACAACAGAAATGATAAAGAACTGTCGAGATCGAAATTTGTGGAGAGACATGATCACCTACGCCAGTACGCCAGTAGGCCCGGTACTTGATGATGATGATAAATGTTATTAGATCTAACTTACGAAGTAAATCAAGTAGCAAGAAAAGTCAGGTTCGGTGCAAGGTATTAGCAAGTTTATATACATATTTGCGGACAAATGATCAAGAACTGGAAATAGCAGTTATCATAGTAGCTCAAGACAAGACATGCTCAAGTTATCGAGACAAGTCAAATTTATGCAAACAAGTTCACAACTAAAGAATTCAAGTAACTTCAGCCCGTCATGTCACGAGACAATCAAATATTGCAAGACAACAGAGCAGAAATCGTCAAGTAGCGTAGGACAAATCTGTGTCACTAGGGAACATTGTGACATTGTGAGATCGCCGAACTTAAAACGTGTCGGTGGAGAGAGAGAGAGAGAGAGAGAGAGAGAGAGAGCCGTGTAATCACGTGACCGCGTGAGTGTAACCTGCTTCCTGCTCAAGAAATATAAACATTGCGTGTGTACTTTAATTTTCCAAGGATCAGGTGTGAATTACTAACTTATTTAATTATATTTATTGATTGATTGATGACCATTTTGAATTGATTGTTGAAATTAAAATTACTGAATTGTTATTATTTAGTTGAATACAAGCATTATAAAATAGTGTTTAATTGAAATATATTTTTAAGTTAATAAATTTAATTGAAATTTGTCCACAGCAGTTAATATAATATAAACTATAAACTGTGTTTTCCTTCCGGAGAGACGAATCATTGTATTATGAGTTGAAAATATGTTGTTAAATTATATTAAATTATAAATCGTTTCATGCAAATGATGACAGTGTACAAAAGGCAAATGTTAATTGCCTAATTATATAAATATGGAACAAATTCTTGCACATATAGAATCAACAGTTAGATAGATATAAGCAGACGATAGAAAACTTGTTTACATCCGAATTAATCGATCGAAGTGAGAAATTATATTAGTGCTAAAGATAACATAGTAAAACATGGCAAAAACCTTAGATCATGGCAATGAAGCGATGAGACAAGCAACTGAAACGGTAGGTGAGTTGAGTGTAGCAATCATCATCATCGAGTGCCGTCTCCGCAACGAAGGTTGGCTACCATTGAGCGCTATTCTGCTCTATATCTTGCTTTGATGGTGCAGGTTGTCATAGGCTGATTTGTCCATCTTTTGACGTTACTGTCCATATTAGTCTCGGTGTGCCTCTGTCTATTTTACCTTATTGTATTTTCCCCTCCAGGATTACTTTTAGTAGGCTGTTGTGTCTTTTAACATGGTCCAAAAATAGCATTTGTATTGTTTGAATTGTGTCTAGTAGTTCTCTTTTCATTTTTAGTTGTTTTAAGACTTCATCGTTTGTTTTCTTTTCCTTCCATCAAATTCTACATATTCTTCTATATATCCACATTTCAAAGGTTTCAATTCTCTGTTTTGTTTTCTTGTCTAATGTCCATGTTTCTGCACCATATAGGAATATTGAGAAGATGTAACATTTTGCTATTCTTAGTTTTAGCCCTGGTGTTATTTGTTTTGATGTTAGTATGTTCTTCATGACATTAAAATGACTTTTAGCCATTCCTATTCTTTTGTTTATTTCAGTTGTACAATTTCCATCACTGGTTATAGTATGTCCAAGGTAGTTGTAGTTCTGAACTGTCTCCAGGTCTATTCCTTCAATTTTGATATCCACTTGTGGGTTTTGAGTATTTTCTTTGTTTATGATCATAGTTTTAGTCTTGTTGATATTCATATCTAGTGCGTATTTTTTGCTTGTCATGTTTATTTCATTAAGTAATTGTTGTAGATCTTTCGGATTTTCTGCTAGTAGTGTAGCAAATAGCCACCTCGTCCGGCAGGGAGCGTCATGTGCCACAGGTGACATCCGATCGTCATCAAGCAACTGAATGCAAAATCAAAAATAAAGAGACACTAGCAATAGAAACTTGGAACATTAGATCAGCAATCCAGGTTGGGAAACTAGATAACATCAGTCAATAAATGAAGAGAATGAAATTGAACATCTTGGGACTATGTGAAATGAGATGGACAGGAACAGGATTATTACAACGCGACACTGGAAATGTAATTTACTCTGGGGGAACCACACACGAAAGAGGAGTAGGCATTATGTTAGATAGAGAAAGAAGCAAAACAGTGAAAGGATTTTGGCCAGTATCAGACAGAATTCTGCTAGTAAAATTGAGAGGAAGACCAATGGATATCAACATAATTCAAGTTTATGCACCAACAAGTAATAGCGAAGAAGAAGACATTGACACTTTTTACGAGGAGCTAGAGGCGACCATGGAGCAGCGTAAATCCCAAGAAATAACTATTATATTAGGGGATTTCAATGCAAAGGTAGGAACAGCTAAAGTGCAAAATGTGACTGGGGGGCATGTCCTTGGAGAGACGAATGACAGAGGGGATAGATTGATAGATTGGGCAAAGACACATGAAATGATTATAGGTAACGCCTGGTTCAAACAACACCCTAGGCGACTATGGACATGGCAAAGCCCAGACAAAAAAGTAACACAATCAAATTGATTTTATACTGGCACAGAGAAGATTCAGGAATGGGCTAACATCTGTTAAAACAAGGCCAGGAGCAGATTGTAATAGTGACCATGTACCAGTAGTTGGAAAGATAAGAATAAAACTGCGGAAGGCACAGAAATCACCAAGAAATATAAAATTAGAACTAAATATGCTAAGAGTAGATAAACAGATGAGTGATAAGTACAGCACGATAGTACAAAATAGATATTGAGAAAATACAGGGCATCCAGGAGCAGTGGGAAATGCGCAAACAATCGATTCAACAAACATCAAAAGAAGTAATACCAGTGACTAAAAGAATCAACAAAAAGAAATGGATGACAGAAGAAATATTACAACTAATGGACGAAAGAAGAAAACATAAGAAAGAAGAACGGACGTACAAAATATTGCACAAAGAGATCCAAAACAAGTGCAGTGAAGCAAAGGAAGGATGGTTAAAACAGAAATGTGAAGAAATGGAAAAACAACAAAAGAAAGACTCAAAATTTATGCACAATCAGTTAAATGAATTAACAGGAAGAAAAGAAGTCAAAGTTTCAGGATCTGTGAAATCAAAGGAAGGAAATATAATAATGGGACAGGAGAAGACAATGGAAAGATGGACATAATATATCAGTTAACTTTATGATGATGAAAGACCAGAATTAAACAATTCAAATGAAGACACAGGACCACCAATAATGCAGAGTAAAGTGGAGGACGCAATTCAACACATGGAAAGAGGCAAAGCTCCAGGTCCTGACAATATAACAATCGAAGAGATAAATGCATTAGGAGAGCTGGGAGTACAAGTCATAACAAAATTACTCAATGACATATATAACACTGGACTCATACCCGAAGATCTACTTAAATCTATCTTTGTAGCCATACCGAAGAAATCAAGAACCACTGGTTGTGAAGACCACCGCACTATTAGTCTCATGAGCCATATGACTAAAATATTACTAAGAATAATCATGAGACGTGTAAGGAACAAAATAAAACCAGAAATAAGTGAGGAACAATGTGGATTTGTGGAAGGAAAGGGCACCAATAATGCAATATACATCTTAAGAACATTGATAGAAAGATCTATAGAGATAAAGAAAGATCTATATATGTGCTTTATAGACTACACGAAAGCATTTGACAAGGTAAAGCATGTGGAAATAATACATATGCTGGAGAAATTAAACATTGATGGCAAGGATCTGCGAATCATAAAAAAGCATGTACTGGCAACAAACAGCAGCAATACGAATTAACAACCAAACAGGACAATTCCAATATATAAAACAAGGAGTCAGACAAGGCTGTGTTCTGCCACCGGATTTGTTTTCACTTTACAGTTAATATATTATGAGATCAATAGTAGACAGAAAAAGAATTGAAGTCAACGGTCACAACATAAATAATTTGCGATATGCGGATGACACAGTCTTAATAGCAGAGACAGAGAACGAACTACAAGAAATTATAGACATAATAGTAAAAGAAAGCAACAAGAAAGGTCTCAGTCTGAATAGTAAGAAAACAGAAGTAATGGTTATATCGAAGAAACAACCATCACCATCATAAAAATAAACGAGACAAATCTGAAACAAGTGCAACGTGTCAAACACTTGGGTACAATAATATCAGATGGGAAATAAAAACACCACAGAAATAAAAAGCAGAATAGCTCAGGCCAATTTCAGAAAATGAAAAATATCAACAAATCTATGTCAATAAAAATGAGAAAGAGTTCATCGGTGCTATATAGAACCAATTATGACCTATGGAAGCGAATCATGGACAGTAGACAATCAACTGAAAAGACGATTAGAGGCCACAGAGATGGGATTTCTCAGAAGAATGTTGAAAGTTCCCTGGACAGCTAAAAAGACCAACGAGGAAAGAGGCCAACACAAAAAGGGAGCTCTTAAAAAACATCAGAAAGAAGCAATCAACATTTTTCGGGCACATCATGAGAAGAGGAAAGTTGGAATACTTGGTTACAACTGGCAAAATAAAAGGAAAGAGAGATCGCGGACGACAAAGAGAGAAAATACTGGATAGCTTGGTGTCGTGGCATTGAAAACAGTCAACAACAGAACTGATACGATGCACTGTAGATAGAAGATTGTGGAGGGACATGATCACTTACGCCAACCGGTATGGCACATGATGATGATGATGAGTGTAGCAATAAGCCATCAAAATATAAACAATAGCATTGCCACTTTCAAAGGAGAACCATCGAAATTTTGAAAATGGATAGAAAATTTAGCCCACTTAACTACAAATAATGAACTAAGGGATATAAATTTAAGATCAGATGAAGTGTTTACGTTCTTAAGAAGATTAGAATCATTACCCGAGGAAACGTGGGAGAATACGAACAAATATTAACCTGTTTTTTTGTGTATGCTACCTCATCATGTTGATGGCTGATCGTATATCCCTAGACAGGCCGTACGCTAATGGTAAAAGGCGACATGACGGAGCTTTGTTCATAACTTTGCAGCAGCAGGGGTGACTCCCGGAGTTTCCTGTTAGTCAGGAGAGATGTTGTCTAGTTTCAAGAGGGCTACTGTGAGATAGAGGCTAGACTTTGAAATGTGGATATATAGAAGAATAGGTAGAATTGGTTGGAAGGAAAAGAAAACAAATGATGAAGTCTTAAAACAACTAAAAATGAAGAGAAAACTACTAAACACAATTCAAACTAGGCAAATGCGATTTTTGGACCATGTTAAAAGACACAACAGCCTGCTAAAAGTAATCCTGGAGTGGAAAATAATACAAGGTAAAAGGGGCAAAGGCAGACCAAGACTAACATGGACGAGTAACATCAAAAGATGGACAAACCAGCCTATGACAACCTGCACCATCAAAGCAAGAGACAGCAGAATGGCGCTCCATGGTAGCCAACCTTCGATGCGGAGATGGCACTCGATGATGATGATGATGATGATGAACAGATCACGAACTCAAAATAGCAAGTTATCGTGAAAGCTCAAGACAAAGCATGCTCAAGTTGTCGAGACAAGTCAAATTGATGTCAACAATAAGTTCACAACTAAAGAATTCAAGTTACTTCAGCGCTTCGTGTCACAAGAAACTCACGAATATTGCAAAACAGAGCACGTTTAAGAGTGAAATCATCAACTGTCAATTAGCGTACGACAAATCCAGGTTAACTAGGGTACAGAGGGACATTGTGAGATCGTCGAACTTAAAACGTAGTGTCTGGAGAGACCATGTGCAATCACGTAGGACAAGGTTTGCGTCTTAGCCAAAAAACATTTCATTTTATAACAATAAATACATTTCATTTTATAACAATAAATACATTCCATTTTATAACAATAAATACATTTGTATGATGATGTAGGATGTTATTTTGGCTGAAAATACAAGTTGAATTTTGCATTTCACAACATGACATAATATAGGAGCGCCACAGGCGACAGTAATGTTAATCCCCTGACATCTGTGTCACCAGCTGGGGAGATAAAACTTTATCAAAGCCTGTCTTCTATCACATGTCGCCGATAAAAAAAACAAAGGCATCTGAGAGGATAACCCTTTCTTTATATCCGGCGTCTTTATTTAACTTAACTTAAACATAAAACTTATCTTAACTTAAACTTAAAACTTACCTAAATTAAACTTAAAAATTAACTTAACTTAAACTTACAACTTAACTTACCTTAATCTTAAAACCTAACTTAACTTAAATATAAAACTTAGCTTAACTTAAACTTAAAACTTAACTTAACTTAAACTTAAAATTTAACTTAACTTAACCTAATTAAAACTTAAAACTTAACTTATCTTAAACTTAAGACTTAACGGAAACGTAAAACTTAACTTAAAACTTAACTTAACCATAAAACTCAACTTAATTTAAACTTTAAACTCAACTTAACTTAATCTTAAACTTAACTTGAACTTAAAACTTAACTTAACACTTAAAACTTAACTTAACTTAAATTAACTTAAAACTTAAGTTAAACATAAAACTTAACTTAAACTTACAACTTAAGTTAAGCTTAAAACCTAACTTAACTTACTTAAAACTTAAATTAACTTAAACTTAAAATGTAACTTAACCTTAAAACTTAACTTAAACTTAAAATATAACTTAACTTAACTAAACTTAAGACTTAACTTAAACTTAAACTTAACTTATCTTAAACTTAAGACTTAACTTAACGGAAACGTAAAATTTAATTTAAACTTAAAACTTAACTTGAACCTAAAACTTAACTTAACTTACCTTAAACTTAAAACTTAACTTAATTTAAAATTACAACTTAACTTAAAGTTAAAACTTAATTTAAACATAAAACTCACATAAATTTAAACTTTAAACTCAACTGAAACTTAAACATAAAACTCAACTTAAACTTAAAAACTCAACTTATCCTAAACTTAGACTTAACTTAACGGAAACGTAAAACTTAAACGGAAACGTAAAACTTAACGGAAACGTAAAACTTAACTTAAACTTAAAACTTAACTTGAACCTAAAACTTAACTTAACTTAACTTAAACTTAAAAGCTTAACTTAATTTAAAATTAAAACTTAACTTAACTTCAAACTTAAAACATAAGTTTACTTAAACTTAAAACTTAACTTAAGCTCAACTTAAACTTTAACTTAAAACTCAATTTAACTTTAACTTAAAACCTAACTTAACTTTAACTTAAAATGTTATTTAAACATAAAACTCAACTTAATTTCAACTTTAAACTCAACTAAAACTTAAAATTAAAACTCAACTTAAACTTAAACTCAACTTAACTTAATCTTAAAACTTAACTTAACTTGAACTTAAAACTTAAATTAATTTAAACTTCAAACTTAACTAACTTTAACTTAAAACTTAACTTAAAATTAAAACTTAATCCTTAACTTAAACTTGAAACTTAATTTAACTTAAACTTAAAAATTAGCTTTACTTAAACTTAAAAATTAACTTAACCTAACTTAACTTAAACTTAAAATTAAATTCAACTTAAACATAAAACTTAACTTAACTTAAACTTAAAACTTAACTAAACTTAAGCTTAAATCTTAACTTGAATTAAATATTAAAAATTTACTTAACTTAAACTTACAAATTAACTTAACTTAATCTTAAAACCTACTTCACTTAAACATAAAACTTAACTTAACTTAAACTTAAAACTTAACTTAACTTAAACTTAACATATCCTTAAAACTTAACTTAAACTTAAAATTTAACTTAACTTAAACGTAAGACTTAACTTGAACATAAAACTTAACTTATCTTAAACTTAAGACTTAACTTAACGGAAACGTAAAACTTAACTAAAACTTAAAACTTAACTTGAACCTAAAACTTAACTTAACTTAAACTTAAAACTATACTTAACTTAAAATTAATACTTAACTTAACGGAAACGTAAAACTTAACGGAAACGTAAAACTTAACTTGAACCTAAAACTTAACTTGAACCTAAAACTTAACTTGAACCTAAAACTTAACTTGAACCTAAAACTTAACTTGAACCTAAAACTTAACTTGAACCTAAAACTTAACTTAAAATTTTACTTAAAACTCAAATTAACTTAAACTTAAAACTTAACTTAAAAATAAAACTCGACTTAATTTAAACTTTAAACTCAACTGAAACTTAAAATTAAAACTCAACTTAAACTTAAACTCAACTTAACTTAATCTTAAAACTTAACTTAACTTGAACTTAAAACTTAACTTAACTCGAACTTAAAACTTAAATTAACTTAAACTTCACTTTTAACTTAACTTAAAACTTAAAAATTAACTTAAAACTTAAAACTTAACTTAAAACTTAAAACTTAACTTAAAACTTAAACTTAACTTAAACTTAAAATTTAACTTAAAGTAAACTTAATCCTTAACTTAAACTTAAAACTTAATTTAACTAAAACTTAAAAATTAGATTAACTTAAACTTAAAAATTAACTTAACCTAACATAATTTAAACTTAAAATTTAATTCAACTTAAACTTAAAACTTAACTCAACTTAAACTTAAAAATTAACTCAACTTAAACTTAAAACTTAACTTAACTTAACTTAAACTTGAAGTTTAACTTAACTTAAACAACTTAACTTAAACATAAAACTTAAGTTTTACGTTATATAACTTAACTTAATTTAAAATTAAAACGTAACGTAACATAACTTAAACTTAAAACGTAACATAACTTAAACTTAAAACGTAACTTAACTTAAACTTAAAACGTAACTTAACTTAAACTTAAACTCAACTTAACTTAAACTTAAAAAACTCAACTTAATTTAAACTTAAAACTCAACAAAACTTAATTTAAACTTAAAAATCAACATATATTAATTTAAACTTAAAACTTAACTTAACTTGAACTTAAAACTTAAGTTCTTAAACTTAAAACTTAAATTAACTTAAATTTAAAACTTAACTTAAACTTAAAACTCAACTTAACTTAAACTTAAAACATAACTTTACTAAAACATAAAATTTAACTTAAATTAAACTTCAAATTTAACTTAACTTAAAACTTAACTTAACTTAAATTTAGACTTAACTTAACGTAAACGTAAAACTTAACTTGAACTTAAACTTAACTTAACTTAAAACTTAACTTCAACTTAAAACTTAACTTCAACTTAAAACTTAACTTCAACTTAAAACTTAACTTCAACTTAAAACTCAAGTTGAGTTTTCTCAACTTAACTTCAACTTAAAACTCAACTTAACTTCAACTTAAACTCAACTTAACTTCAACTTAAACTCAACTTAACTTCAACTTAAAACTCAACTTAACTTCAACTTAAAACTACACTTAAAATTAAACTTAAAACTCCACTTAAAATTAAACTTAAAACTCCACTTAACTTAAACTTAAAACTCCACTTATCTTAATTTTAAAACTCCACTTAACTTAAACTTAAAACTCCACTTAACTTAAAACTTAATACTCAACTTAATTTCAAACTTAATACTCAACTTAATTTCAAACTTAATACTCAACTTAATCTTAAAACTTAACTTAATCTTAAAACTTAAAACTTAACTTGAACTTAAAAACTTAAAACTTAACTTGAACTTAAAACTTAAAACTTAACTTTAACTTAAAACTTAACTTGATCTTAAAACTTAACTTAACTTATCTTAAAACTTAACTTAACTTATCTTAAAACTTAACTTAAAATTTAACTTAACTAACTCTGCTATGTTCTGCTTTACCTTTAACTTTTGAAAAAATAAACAAATGAAATTTTTGATACACTTAATAAAAATGGAACCAGATAAAACAACATGCAAAGTAAGAGACAGTCAGAATAAAGACATGTGGAACAACCAACATTTTTCTATCTGTTCCCTTCTCATTACATGACATTAAAATGATAATTGTTTCTTCATAATATCGGATATTAACTATTTCTGCTTTAGTCTCTTTCAGAACGTTTTCATTGCTATTCTTAACAACCCATGCTTTTCTCAACATTCTTTGTAAAACTATATTTCTACAGCCTCCAGTCCTCCTACAGCCTTATTTTTTTGTCTGTTGTCCTATTGTCCATGATTCACATGTAACAGGTTTGAAATGATGTTAGGAGATGACAATGGTATGGATATTGGTAATGGAATGATAGGCCAATGCAAATGACCTGCCTTCACCATTTGATTAGTCTTTAATAACAGCCCTCTGTAGTACACCGTTTATGACAACATCGTTCTTTCTCTGCTTGTGTCGATACCAACGTGTACACACGCCCCGTGAGGGGTACTGTTACTGGTCAGGCGATGGTGACGTTGACAAGGTACAAAAACGTGCAGTGGTCAACGTGCGCTCACCTCTTCGTCTCAGCTGTCAGGTTCCCACGTCCTCAACTAGTACTTCAGCTGTAATCTGACTGAACTGTTTTGTTTAATCTCCGTATGGTATTGGCCGCGACAACTCCCAGTTCGATTCAACGCTTTGGCATAGGTAGTGACTGTTATAATTAAATCAATGTTATCAATAAATGTCTGCACACTGCTGATGTTGAAAGATCATGTATCTTTATTCCGACAACCCGAACAATGGCAACTATGTACAATTATTCACAGCGGCTGCGATCACACATCTCGCTCGGCCAGTCACACACCGTATCACAGAATTCACATCTCTACTGGATACTCTCGCTTCTGTGCGTCTGCCTACTCAGGCTTACTTTACTTAATGTAATAAATAGATTATAAAGAAAAAGACACCAATAATTCTAATAAGAGCATATGTCATCAAACAGGTCTGAGGATTTACCTGTACCTACGTCATACATGGGCACATTCTCGTGTATTTTCACACTCCACATGAAATGTAGGGAACAGAAGTTAAGGGGATAACCATTCATGTAATTTGTGTAAATGGAAGGGCTGCTGTCCCCAGGATCCCCACCTCACTAGGACTGATGCCCTAGGCTAGAGCTGCCTAGCTAGTGGAAACTAGCCCAGATTCAACAGCACACAGACGTGCCGATTGCAATCTCGGCACTAAGAACATCGGGTGTTACCCTAGTCCGACCACGCATCTTCCACCCCCCCAATTTTCTGTTCAAACTTTGACATAATGGGAGGTAGCAAAGCAGTACCCAAAGACTACTGTGTCACGTAGCCGACGTGACACAGTCTGTGTTGCTAGAGCAGGCAACACGGCTTTGCACCTAGGACAAGGTTTATAAGCCTTGCGTCTTAGCCAAAGAGAAAATTGGGCAGTTGATTTATAAATATTCACTAGAATTTCATAAACCCGGCCACTGAAAACTACATACAAAATAGTTAATTACATAAATCTCTTGCTGTTGTAGTTTTTTAAGAGTACCACAATTTTGCATATCATTTGAAAAAAATATTTTCTTAAAAATGTTTATTTTTAAATATACAAAAACATATTAGGCAATGTGTCTTACAATGCACTAAAAATAAATCTTATCAATCAAAATGTATGTGCTTTTAATTTATGATCCAACTACAAAATATTACTTTTATATGAATTTTTAAAAGTATTATTTCCCTTGCTTATTAAGGGAAGCTACTACAAAAGTGTGATTTTTCGTAAACTACAAGTTATTGTTCCTAGGGGTAATTCCTTTTAACTTTTAGACAGTTAATAATATTCTCTAAAGAATTAATCATTAGACATTTTCAGCATTGCATGTAGATTTAAATTAATACGATAAATAAATGTGCTTCTAAATTTTGTGCAAATTATATGAAATTAATTTGTCTTTAGATGGTAGTAATTTAAAATTAACAACTATGCATATAATTTAATTAGTACTCCACAATAAAATGGCGTTCTATTTAAACTATATATTAATCATTAGACATGTTTAGCAATGCATATAGACTTGAATTAATGTGATAAATAAATGTGCTTACATTTTTTGTGCAAATTATATGAAATTAATTTGTTTATAAATTGTAAGGTTTTAAAATTATCCAGTATGCATACAATTCAATTAGAACTCGTCAATTGATTTCAAGATGGTACAATGTATTGTAAGTGAACAGAATTTCATTTTCGTCTTGTCCCCACAAAATGCAAGGTAGGTGGTCAAATCAAATAATATTTTCAGAAATATAGAGGCCATATCATTTAAGGTTCTCTAACAAAATAACTTAGAATATCCACATGTAGTGATTACGATGATTCATAGTAACAATGAAGTCACAGTTCGAGTTACTTCAATTTTAAAGTGAAAATTAAAAAAAAAGTAAAAAATCTGTAAAATATTAATCATTAGGCATGTTTCGCAATGCATATAGATCTAAACTAATGTGATAAATATATGTGCTTCTAAGTTTTGTGCAAATTGTATGAAATTAATTTGATTTTAGATGGTTGCAATTAAAAATTATCCAGTGTGCATAAAATTAAATTAGAACTCTACGGTTTTACTCGAAATTTCATGCTATGTAAACAATATATTAATCATTAGACGTGTTTAGCAATGAATATAGAGTTAAATTAATTAATAAATAAATGTGCTTCTACGTTTTGCGCATATTATAGAAAATTAATTTGTTTTTAAATGATAACAATTTAAAATAATCCAGTATGCATAAAATCCAACAAGAATTCCACGAATGTTATTAAAATGGATTCTATGTAACAATATCTTTTATTTTCATCTTATCCTCACAAAATACAGAGTGGTTGACAAAGTCAAATAATTAAATTTAATTTAATTAATTTAATAACAGATTAGTGATTCTATTAATTTTAATATTTTACACATTAATTTATTACAAATATTAGTAATATGTATGTGTGTATGTCTTTCTGTTTGTCTCTCTGTCTCTGATAGCATTTCCCAGCAAACTTTGTGTAATGTTGCTGTTGCTGTCTTGCAGGTTTTGAACGAGGCCAGGCACGATCCGTTTAGCCTCAGACCAAGTCTTTCAGGTTATATTAGACCATGATTGCCATCCAAAATTAAAAGTGTAAGTCACTTTTGCTTCATAAATTGAACATATCTGTAATTGTTGTCTTGTGGGATTTCCAGCTGTTTGTTGCCAGTACATGTTCTAATTATTCTTTGATCTTTGCCTTCAACGTTTATGCCGTCTAAAATTTGTATTATTTCTTATGCTTTACTTAATCAAATCCTTTGGTATAATCTATGAAACATATAATATAGATCTTTTTAGATAGTTTTAAAAGTATTATTTTCTTTGGCTATTATATGAAGTTAGTGCAATTTTATTTTTTTCTTCAAGTTATTATTCATAGAGGTAATTGCTTTAACCTTTTAGGCAGTTCATAATTTTCTGTAAAAAATTATTCATTGGACATGTTTAGCAATGTACATAGATTGAAATTATGCAGTATATAATTGTGCTTTTAAAATAGATCCTGTGTAAACAATATATTTTTTTCATCTTATCCTCACAAAATGCAGAGTGGATAGTCAAAGTCAAATATTTTCATGAACATGGAGACCATATTATTTCAGGTTCTCTAAAAGAATAACTTAGAATATCTTCAAATAGTGATTAGATGCATTTTATAAATAATTATTTCACATTTCAAGCTACTTCAATCTTTATATTGAAAATGAATTAATAATTATTCATTATTATTCATTGTCTATTTGTCATGAAGGACGAAGAGATAGAGGGAATCAAAGAGAAAAGATACCAGACAGCTTCAGAGAATGGCTTAGCTGAAGGTCAACAACATAAATAACTTTCGAGATCACAAGTTGTGGAGAGACATGATCAACTACGCCAGCAGGCCTGGTACTTGATGATGATGATTTGTCATGATTCTAACTTCAAAAAGAACTAAGTAAGATTGCCACAGGTAAAAATTATATATATATATTAATAAGATTATAATGTCATTCCAATATTACAAATAGTAATAAGAATTACCTTAAGCTACCAATTATGTTAAAATTAAATAAATTAAATGAAATAAGTAATATTAATAGCTCTCTCACACATACATTATTTTTGCAGTCACAATTAATACAGTTCTGGATAAAAATGGATTAGAAGTGGTATCTTATAGACATTCTTATTAAGTTATAGTTAGAGTATAAATAAAAGAGAAACTTTTCTTCAAAAATTAAGATAATTATTTTAGTATAAGACAATAAAACAAACTGCTCTCTTTGTTTGTTGGATAAAAACAGTGTTAATTAAATTATTAATTCTAAACTTTGTTTTCTCACAATCATATTTGGTATGACAATCACACAGTGGATTGATTAAGGACAGCATTATTAAAAATTAAAAATAAAATAAAAATGAAGAATGGTGTTCCATGTAGAGATTACTGAGAGCTGGAGAAACTAAAACATGATATAAACAAACTGTTAAATTTAAGTTTTAAAATTTACCCTATATGTGTGAAATTAACAACCTGTCATCTATTACATTTAATTGACAGTTTTAAAGATGAAAGAGTTCAAATACTTGGGAACGATGTTAACTTTTGTTGGTAGATTTACAGCAGTGGTGAGAAGCAAATAAATAGAAGCTAAGGATGAATTTGAAAGAGAAAAAAAAATATATAATTATGCCAATGTGAAGAAAAAAAGAGCTCTACAGATAATTTATAGAAATTGTTCAGTAGGGATTTAAAAAAAAAAGTATCCCAAAATTGCCAAAAAATTAAACACTAGCTTTGTTGAAGAGCGGCATAGTACTTTAAAAAATCTCTCTTCTGTAATGATTTCATTCATTATTAATGCTCTTTTAATTTCTAGAAATCATATAAGGGAATTCAAAATTGGTTGATGAGATGTAAAAGCTACCATGATTTCACACAACTTTATGCTATATTTCACTCTAAAGAGTGTCAGATTAGTGATTCTATTAATTTTGTTATTTTACACATTAATTTATTACAAATATTAGTAATATGTATGTGTGTATGTCTGTCTGTCTCTCTGTCTCTGATAGCATTTCCCAGCAAACTTTGTGTAATGTTGCTGTTGCTGTCTTGCAGGTTTTGCCCACTTCTTGGCCAGACATGATCTGTTTAGCCTCAGACCAAGTCTTTCAGGTTATATTAGACCATGATTGCCATCCAAAATTAAAAGTGTAAGTCACTTTTGCTTCATAAATTGAACATATCTGTAATTGTTGTCTTGTGGGATTTCCAGCTGTTTGTTGCCAGTACATGTTCTAATTATTCTTTGATCTTTGCCTTCAACGTTTATGCCATCTAAAATTTGTATTATTTCTTATGCTTTACTTTATCAAATGCTTTGGTATAATCTATGAAACATATATATATAGATTTTTTTAGACAGTTGTTAAAAGTATTATTTTCTTTGGCTATTATATGAAATTAGTGCAATTTTATTTTTTTCTTCAAGTTATTATTCATAGAGGTAATTGCTTTAACCTTTTAGACAGTTCATAATTTTCTGTAAAATATTAATCATTGGACATGTTTAGCAATGTACATAGATTGAAATTATGCAGTAAATAATTGTGCTTTTAAATTTTAATGCAAATTATAGGAAATTAATTTATTTTTAAATTGTAGCAATTTTAACTATACAGTATTCATAAAATTAAAAAGAACTCAACTATTTTCAAGATGGCTTCCTATGTAAACGAGATATTTTATTTTCATCTCATCCCCACAAAATGAAGGGCAGGTGGTCAAAATTAAATCATATTTTCAGGTACACTGGGCACTGTCACATTTCAGATTCTCCAACAAAATAACTTAAAATATCCTCAAGTAAAAATTAAAATGAGTTCTAAAAATAATATTTAAACAGTTCAAGGTACTTCAATCTTTATATTGAAAATGGATTAATTTTCATTCATTATTATTTATTGTCATGTTTAAAATTAAATAACAATTAAGTTTGCCACAGGTAAAAATTATATATAAATACGATTATAATGTCATTCTAATATTACAAGTAATAATAATTGCCTCAAGTTACTAATCTTTGATGACAACTTTTATGCCTTCTAAAAATTTGCTTATTTCTTGGTGTTTTACTTTATCAAATACTTTGGTATAGTCTATGAAACATATATCTGTTTTCACCTCTGTGGCTCTTTCTATTAAAGATCTTATGATGTATATGTCATTGTTCATACTTTACCTCCAATAAAATCACTTTTCATCACTAATTTTTAGACTGATTTTGTTTTGCACTCTTCGCATGATAATTCCTAATACTATCTTGGACATGTGACTCAAAAGCTTATTGTGCGATGACCATCACATTAAATCGTACCAGATTTCTTTTGGTACAAAAAAAGGTAAAGTACCCCTGTCACACCAAGTGGCATATAGGGAATATGGTGTTAGTGACCATAAATTTTACAGACCCTCGGCACATGATTTTTGGGGTAATGTGGTAAATATTATGCCCGTGCCACTTTACATTCCAAGAAAAAAATCCGGTACCCATTAAAGACTGGGTGAGCTGGAAGCTATCAGTTGATATCGAACTCTACCTCTTGTCCTTTGTAGTCCAGTTTACTAACAACTGAGCTATCATGGTTCCCCAATTGTTTGGTAAGGCTATGAATATTAATTTTAATAAGCCATCTGGTATATTTCACCTGTTATAGATTTGCATTCACATGGAGCATTAAATAAATAAATATTCAGTTAATAAATAGTGTTCTATACAATAAATAAATATTCAGTAAATATTCAAATATTTCTTTGTAATTTTACAAATGTCATGTCATTAAACAATTAAAAAATTCTTCTTTCGAAAAGCTTATGAGAACTGAGACTGAGTAATTGCAAAAGTGTAGCTGATCTAGGCATGCAAGAGTGGCCAAATTACGGAAGACTCTACGTTACATCACTGTGGCAAAATGTAAAAAGGTAATTAAGGATTTTACATTGTAATGTCTCTTTATTTTTAAAAGTTGTAGGGTTTTGGGAAAAGTATGTTACTACTCATATATTTCTATGACTGTCTTACTTCTAATGCCCTGCAGTGTCATCAGATGGCACACAGGGTTTTCGGTGTACTTTGTCATATGTCCTTATTCTGGCTGAGCTTCTCATTCTTCACTAAATTTCTACCTTACTCAACTTTGAAGAAAAGTATAAACCCAAGGTAGTATAGCAATTATTGAAAAGACCTTGAAGAAACCATTAGTCCTGAAATTGATGTGAGTAAGTACCATCTTGTACCAGCTCACCAACCACCTGCATTTACAAGTTTAACAGTCAAATATTTGTAATAAAAAATATTGGTCTACGTGTAATGTGTATCATGCTATTTTTATCACCGCAAACATTTGTACTCAGATTTTTTCCTTTAAAATGACTTATTACATTAACTCTTTCCATATGTTTCGCCGCACTGTGCGCCAATGCGATTCCGGCAACGTACGTTTCGCCGTATAGTGCGCCATGCTCAATTTGATTAGTGTGAAGGCCATCAAACCATATTCTTTTTACATATCTTATATCCTTATATCTTGTCCAATTATCTAAACATTCATATATAATATGTTATATGTTAGATAAATATAAATATATAGATTGATTCTTAAAACCATGAACAATTTTGTCTCTCAAATCTCTTCTGTTGCGTCAATTAAAAGCTTCCATACAGAAAGAGTTAACCAAAAAAGTACAGCATAGGCATATTTTTTTTTCTGCATTCACAGCTTTCACCTGAGGTGAAGTCCCGATAGCCTAGGAACTGAATTTTGCATGTTAATTCATTTTACCCTGGCAGCCATGTGCACAGGGGCTCCTCGCCACTCAGCAGATAACTCCATCTTCAGAGGTACTCATGTTATTTCTGTTGATGTGTAATTGATGTTTCAATCCAGGCCTCACTGTTGAGACCAGGGGTGGTTGCCACAGTGAGAAATCACAAATAAAATTTCCAACTTGTACATTCAGATCTGAACTAACAACCTCTCCTCTTTGACAAGACTGCCATAACTAGAGATTAAAAACTTCCTCTTCAAGCAAATTCCACAGAGAATTATAAATTGCTTTAGGCTCAAAATTTTCCACTGTGAGAATATCAATCACAGCTTATAGCTTCTGAAATGTATCCAGTGCATCCACCATTTTGATAACTAATACAAGGAAGCATGTGACACCAGACTGTGGAATCTATTTTTTGGAAGAGAAAAAAAAAAATCTTGCTTTACATTGGAAACAATACATTTTATAAAAATTGTGCAGTTCAGACACAGAATGTTCACAGCTTATCAGTTTAAAATTGTTTACATAGAGAGCTAAGTATAAATTTTATTTGACATTTTCATTTATGTCACTCATTAAATGCTGTCTCAGCATCCAAAGTTGGCTACCATGGAGCACCTTTCTGCTCTGTCTATTGCTTTGATGTTGTAGGGATTGAACCCTACCTCTTGTTTTTGGTATTTCAGTTCACTAACCACTGAGCCATTGCAGCTCCCCATTTCTTTGGTAAGGCTATGAATATTGATTTTAATAGGCCATCTGGTATATTTCACCTGTTATAGATTTGCATTCACATGGAGCATAAAATAAATAAATATTCAGTTAATAAATCATATTCTATACAATAAATAAATATTTACTAAATATACAAATATTCAGTTTAACTGTTTAAAACTTGTTTTCTTTGTAATTTTAATTATTCTTTATGTCATGTCATTAAACAATAAAAAAATTATTCATTCGAAAAGCTTACGAGAACTGAGACTGAGTGATTGCAAAAGTGTAGCTGATCTAGGCATGCAAGAGTGGCAAAATTACGGAAGACTCTACGTTACCTCATTGTGGCAAAATGTAAAAAGATAATGAAGGATTTTACATTCTAGTGTCTCTTTATTTTTAAAAGTTGTTGGATTTTTGGGAAAAGTATGTTAGTACTCACATATTTCTATGACTGTCTTACTTCTAATGCCCTGCAGTGTCATCAGATGGCACACAGGGTTTTCGGTGTACTTTGTCATATGTCCTTATTCTGGCCGAGCTTCTCATTCTTCACTAAGATTCTACCTTACTCAACTTTGAAGAAAAGTATAAACCCAAGGTCGGATAGCAATTATTGAAAAGACCTTGAAGAAACCATTAGTCCTGAAATTGATGTGAGTAAGTACCATCTTGTACCAGCTCACCAACCACCTGCATTTACAAGTTTAACAGTCAAATATTTGTAATAAAAAATATTGGTCTACGTGTAATGTGTATCATGCTATTTTTATCACCGCAAACATTTGTACTCAGATTTTTTCTTTAAAATAATTTATTACATTAACTCTTTCTGTATGTTTCGCTGCACTGTGCGCCAATGCGATTCCGGCAACGTACGTTTCGCCGTATAGTGCGCGATACTCAGTTTGATTAGTGTGAACGCAATCAAACCATTTTTCTTTTTACATATCTTATATCCTTATATCTTGTTCAATTATCTAACATTCTTATATAATATGTTATATGTTAGATGAATATAAATATATAGATTGATTCTTAAAACCTTGAACAATTTTGTCTCTCAAATCTCTTCTGTTGTGTAAATAAAAAGCTTCCACATGGAAAGAGTTAACCAAAAAAGTACAGTATAGACATATTTTTTTTTCTGCATTCACAGCTTTCACCTGAGGCGAAGTCCCTATAGCCTAGAAACTGAATTTTGCATGTTAATTCATTTTACTCTGGCAGCCATGTGCACAGGGGTCCCTCGCCACTCAGGCAAGATAACTCCATCTTCAGAGGTACTTATTTTTTTCTGTTGATGTGTAATTGACGTTTCAAGCCAGACCTCACTGTTGAGACCAGGGGTGGTTGCCACAGAGAGAAATCACAAATAAAAATTCCAACTTGTACAGTCAGATCTGAACTAACAACCTCTCCTCTATGACAAGACTGCCATAACTTGAGATTGATAACTTCCTCTTCAAACAAATTCCACAGAGAATTGTGACTTGCTTTAGGCTCAAAACTTTCCACTGTGAGAATATCAATCACAGCTTATAGCTTCTGACACGTATCCAGTGCATCCACCATTTTGATAACTAATACAAGGAAGCATGTGACACCAGACAGTGGAATCTTTTTTTTGGAAGAGCAAAAAAAAAATCTTGGCTTACATTGGAAACAATACATTTTATAAAAGTTGTGCAGTGCAGATACAGACTTTAACAGCTTATCAGTTTAAAATTGTTTCTTTAGAGAGCTAAGTATACAATTTATTTGACATTTTCATTTATGTCATTCATTAAGTGCTGTCTCCGCATCCAAAGTTGACTACCATCTCTTGCTTTGATGATGAAGATTATCATAGGCTGATGTGACCATCTTTTGATGTTACTTGTCCATATTATCTTGGTCTACCTTTCCTTCTTTTACATTGCATTTTCCCTTCCAAGATTACTTTTAGTAGACCATAGTGTCTTTTAACATGTCTCAAAAATCTCATTTGTCTTGCTTGAATTGTGTTAAGTAGTTCTCTTTTAATTTTTAGTGCTTTTAAGACTTCACTTCATCATTTGTTTGTCAATCCAAATCATTGGACAGTTATCACCACTATTGTCCAACATGGAAAAAGCGCTAGAGGCAAAATGAGCACTATACAATACAATCTGCATCCCAACGTTGTGCTACCAATGCCAGACCTGGACCCAAGATGCAAGAACAATAAGAAAATAACTTCTACTATGATGAAATGTGTCAGACGAATGGCAGGAAACAGTCTGAAAGAAAAGATCAGAAATGAAAAACTGAGGAGAAAGCTAGGAATAGCCCCTGCCATAGAATATATAAAGAAACAACAGATACAATTTTTTGGCCACATGACAAAACAGAAAAATCAAAACACAACACAACGAGCCTTCAACAAATGTGAGAATACCAGACCCAATGGTCGCCCACGAAAAAGATGGATGGATGGATGGAATATTAGAAGCACTAGGAAACATAACAGCAGCCGAGGCGAACAGAAGAGCAAAAGACCGCAAATTATATCTCCCCTCGATGCTGAAAGGCAAATGAGGAAGGAAAGAAGTAGAAGAATCAGTTTTCTTTTCTTTCCTTTCAATTCTTCCTATTCTTCTATAAATCCACATCTGAAAAGCTTAAATTTTCTGTTCTGTTTTCTTGTCTAATGTCCATCTTTCAGCACCATACATGAATGTTGAGAAGATATAACATTTTGCTATTCTTAGTTTTAGCCCTGCTTTATTTGTTTTGATGTTAGTATATTTCTTATGACATTAAAATTACTTTTTGCCATTTTCAATTTTTTTTCCCTCCAGTTTTACATTTTCCACCACTGGTTATAGTATATTCAAAGTAGTTGTAGCTTTGAACTGTCTTCAGGTGTATTTCTTGAAATTTGATATCGACTTGTAGGTTTTGAGTACTTTCTTTGTTATGATCATAGTTTTAGTCTTTTTGATATTCATATCTAATCCATATTTTTTGCTTATCATGTTTATTTCATTTAGTAATTGATGTAGATCTTCAGGATTTTCTGCTAGTAATACAGTATCATCAGCATATCTTAGGTTACTGACTATCATTCCATTATAGTTTATGCCTGGCATCTTTGTGATGTTTTTAAAGATTTTCTCATTGATTAGTTTAAACAAGCTTCGTGATAGAATTTGTGTCACTGTTAAAATATTTACATATTTATATATGGCCTGCTTCAAAAATGTATTTACACATCTACCATTTTATGTGAAAAGGTAGTGCAGCATTGCTTGATTCTGGTCACGACTTTTATAAAAGTCCTGTTGGTCATAAAAAAATATGATCACTAACATCATTATTCCTCCATATATTAAAAGGAATGATGTTTAATTTGTACATTTTTACTAGTGTTATGTTTATGTACAATGTTTAAACATTTAAAGAAAAATAATAAAATTGTTGACAGATATTTATATGGACTATTTACAAACATTTACATATATAATTGCTCACAAAGGCCTGTTATAAACATTTTACACATTTTTTCATGTTTACCAAGGTGTCAGCCCAAGGGATCATTCACATTACTAAGATCTACAACAAGCTATGCTACTTCAACGCTCAGGGCTGTGAAGCTATCTCAGACATTGGCTTAGATTTTCTGGCACAAGACTTTGCTTGTTGGACATAGGTAAATGTGACATAACAGACGATGGACTGTATGCCTTATTTATGCACTGTCCAAATCTACATAAACTTGAGATGAAGTCATGTGATGTAACAACAAAGGAATAGTGATGGTTGCTTATAGATACTCTACATTTCAGCAGTTGCATGTCCAGGATTGTTGTCTGCCCCTGATGCATATGCTATGGTTAGAAAGTACTGCGAGAGAGCCATCACAGAACATAAAAATCCAACAATTCTATAAAGCAGCTTTTTAATATTAATTTTGTTATTTTGAGTTGTGTCCAACTTTTGTAATAGATGATGTTCTAAAAGAGTAACGAGGGTATTCTAAAAGACTAAAGGGATATTCTGGAAGACTAACGGGGGATATTCTGAAAGAGTAATGGGGATGTTCTAAAAAAAAAGTATCAAGGGTATTCTAAAAGAGTAATGGGAATGTTAAAAAAAGAGTAATGGGGATATTCTAAAAGAATAATTAGGATGTTCTAAAAGAATAATTAGGATGTTCTAAAAGAGGCCATATAAAAAATTAAAGCTAATTTCCAACATCAGGAGACATTCATCACTTGGGGTCATGTCAGGAGAAGGGAACATCTGTGATCTTTTGTGACCACTAGGATGTTTATGACAGCTGTGTTTTTTTGTGACAGCTGGAATATTTTGACAGCTGGAATATTTTGACAGCTGGGATGTTTTGTTGCAGCTGGGATATTTTGTTACAGCTGGGATATTTTGTTACAGCTGTAACATTTTTGACAACTGTACATTATGTTATAGCTGAGATATTTTGTGACAGCTGGGATATTTTGTTACAATTGCGATATTTTGTTACAACTGGGATATATTGTTACTGCTGTGATGTTTTGTTACTGCTGTGATGTTTTGTGACACCTGAAATACTTTGTGACAACTGAGATAATTTGTTACAGCTTTAATATTTTGTGATAACTTTAATATTTTGTAACAGCAGGCATATTTTGTGAGAACTATATTTTGTGACAGCTGGGATATTTGCTGGGGTTTTTTGTGTCACCTGGGCTATTTTGTGACTGCTGTGATATTTTGTTACTGCTGGGATATTTATGTGACATCTGGGATATTTTATGATAACTGATATTTTGTGACAGCTGAAAGATTTTGTGACAGCTGGGATATTTTGTTACAGTTGGGATATTTTTCGTGAACTGATATATATTTTGATTGCTGGAATATTTTTTTTTTACAGCTGGTATATTGTGGTACAGCTGGCATATTTTATGACAAATTATATATTTTGTGACAGCTGGAATATTTTTTTTATGACTGGGATAAAAATGTTGCAGCTGGGATATTTTATGATAATTGACATATTTTGTGACAACTGTGATATTTTGTGACAGCTTGAATGTTTTATGACAGCTGAGATGTTTTGTTGTAGCTGGGATATTTTGTTAAAGTTGTAAGATTTTGTAACAACTGAGACATTTTGTTACAGCTGAGATATTTTGTGACAGCTGGTATATTTTATGAAAAATGAATTACTTTATGACTGCTGTGATATTTTGTGATAACAGATATTTTGTGACACCTGCATGATTTTGTGATAGCTGGGATATTTTGTGACAGCTGCTTATTTTCTTACTGTTGTGATATTTTATTACTGCTGGGATATTTTGTGACATCTGGGATATTTTGTGACATCTGGAATATTTTATGATAGCTGTGATATTTTGTGACAAATAATATATTCTGTTACAGCTGGGATATTTTTTGCAGCTTGGATATTTTGTGTGAACTGAGATATATTTTTACTGCTGGAATGTATTTTATTACATCAAGGATATTTTGGTACCGCTGGTATATTTTGTGACATTCAGAATATTTTGTTACTGCTGTGACATTTTGTGACAGTTGGAATATTTTTTTACCACTGGTATACTCTTTTGCATGTGGGATGTTTTCTGACAACGGGTGTGTTGTAGCTTTGATATCTTGTGACAACTAAGATATTTTGTGGCAAATGAGATTTTGTGACAGCTGTGATATTTTGTTACAGCTGGGGTATTTTGTGACAACCGTGATGTTTTGTTACAGCTTGGATGTTTTATGACAGCTGGGATGTTTTATGACAGCTGGGATGTTTTATGACAGCTGGGATGTTTAATGACAGCTGGGATGTTTTGTTACAGCTGTAGCATTTTGTAACAACTGAGACATTTTGTGACAACTTTGGTATTTTTTGACAGCTGGGTTATTTTTGACAACTGGGATATTATGTTACGACTGGGATATTATGTTACGACTGGGATATTATGTTACGACTGGTATATTTTGTTACACCTGGGATATTTTGTTATGATTGGGATATTTTGTAATAGCAGGGATATTTTGTAATAGCAGGGATATTTTGCTACTGCTGGGATATTTTGCTACTGCTGGGATATTTTTTACTGCTGGGATATTTTGTTACTGCTGTGCTAATTTGAGACAGCTGGATGATTTTGTGATAGCCAGGATATTTTTTGATAGTTGTATATTTTGTTACTGCTGTGCCAATTTGAGACAGCTGGATGATTTTGTGATAGCTGGGATATTTTGTGATAGTTGTATATTTTGTGATAGTTGTATATTTTGTTACTGCTTAGATATTTTGTTACTTCTGGGATTTTTTGTGACATCTGGGATATTTTGTGACATCTGGCAAATTTCATTATAACTGAGATATTTTGTGACAGCTGTGATATTTTGTGACAAATGATATATTCTGTGACAGCTGAAAATTTTTTGCAGCTGAAATATTTTGCGTGAACTGAGATATATTTTGACTGCTGGAATATATTTTATTACATCAGGAATATTTTGGTACAGCTGATATATTGTATGACAGCCAGAATATTTTGTTACTGCTGGGATATTTTCTTACTGTTGCGACAGCTGGAATATTTTTTTACCACTGTGATACTTTATTGCATGTGGGATATTTTCTGACACCTGAAATATTGTGTTACATCTTTGATATTTTTCACAACTGGGATATTTTGTGACAATTCAGATATTATGTCAGCTAGGATATTTTGTGACAGCTGGGGTATTCTGTGACAACTAAGACATTTTGTAACAGCTGGAATATTTTGAGACAACTGTGATATATTGTGACAGCTGGGATATTTTCTTGGTGCTGTGATATATTGTGACAGCTGCTTATTTTCTTACTGTTGTGATATTTTATTACTGCTGGGATATTTTGTGACATCTGGGATATTTTGTGACATCTGGAATATTTTATGATAGCTGTGATATTTTGTGACAAATAATATATTCTGTTACAGCTGGGATATTTTTTGCAGCTTGGATATTTTGTGTGAACTGAGATATATTTTTACTGCTGGAATGTATTTTATTACATCAAGGATATTTTGGTACCGCTGGTATATTTTGTGACATTCAGAATATTTTGTTACTGCTGTGACATTTTGTGACAGTTGGAATATTTTTTTACCACTGGTATACTCTTTTGCATGTGGGATGTTTTCTGACAACGGGTGTGTTGTAGCTTTGATATCTTGTGACAACTAAGATATTTTGTGGCAAATGAGATTTTGCGACAGCTGTGATATTTTGTTACAGCTGGGGTATTTTGTGACAACCGTGATGTTTTGTTACAGCTTGGATGTTTTATGACAGCTGGGATGTTTAATGACAGCTGGGATGTTTTGTTACAGCTGTAGCATTTTGTAATAACTGAGACATTTTGTGACAACTTTGGTATTTTTTGACAGCTGGGATATTTTGTGACAGCTGGGTTATTTTTGACAACTGGGATATTATGTTACAATTGGGATATTATGTTATGACTGGTATATTTTGTTACGACTGGGATATTTTGTTACGCCTGGGATATTTTGTTACGCCTGGGATATTTTGTTATGATTGGGATATTTTGTAATAGCAGGGATATTTTGCTACTACTGGGATATTTTGCTACTACTGGGATATTTTGCTACTACTGGGATATTTTGCTACTACTGGGATATTTTGCTACTGCTGGGATATTTTGCTTCTGCTGGGATATATTTTTACTACTGGGATATTTTGTTACTGCTGTGCCAATTTGAGACAGCTGGATGATTTTGTGATAGCCAGGATATTTTGTGATAGTTGTATATTTTGTTACTGCTGGGATATTTTGTTACTTCTGGGATTTTTTGTGACATCTGGGATATTTTGTGACATCTGGCAAATTTCATGATAACTGAGATATTTCATGACATCTGTGATATTTTGTGACAAATGATATATTCTGTGACAGCTGAAAATTTTTTGGCAACTGGGATATTTTGCGTGAACTGAGATATATTTTGACTGCTGGAATATATTTTATTACATCAGGAATATTTTGGTACAGCTGATATATTGTATGACAGCCAGAATATTTTGTTACTGCTGGGATATTTTCTTACTGTTGCGACAGCTGGAATATTTTTTTACCACTGTGATACTTTATTGCATGTGGGATATTTTCTGATACCTGAAATATTGTGTTACATCTTTAGATATTTTTCACAACTGAGATATTTTGTGACAATTCAGATATTTTATGTCAGCTAGGATATTTTGTGACAGCTGGGGTATTCTGTGACAACTAAGACATTTTGTAACAGCTGGAATATTTTGAGACAACTGTGATATATTGTGACAGCTGGGATATTTTCTTGGAGCTGTGATATATTGTGACAGCTGCTTATTTTCTTACTGTTGTGATATTTTGTGACATCTGGGATATTTTATGATAGCTGTGATATTTTGTGACAAATAATATATTCTGTTACAGCTGGGATATTTTTTGCAGCTTGGCTATTTTGTGTGAACTGAGATATATTTTTACTGCTGGAATGTATTTTATTACATCAAGGATATTTTGGTACCGCTGGTATATTTTGTGACATTCAGAATATTTTGTTACTGCTGTGACATTTTGTGACAGTTGGAATATTTTTTTACCACTGGTATACTCTTTTGCATGTGGGATGTTTTCTGACAAAAGGTGTGTTGTAGCTTTGATATCTTGTGACAACTAAGATATTTTGTGGCAAATGAGATTTTGCGACAGCTGTGATATTTTGTTACAGCTGGGGTATTTTGTGACAACTGTGATGTTTTGTGACAACCGTGATGTTTTATGACAGCTGGGATGTTTAATGACAGCTGGGATGTTTTGTTACAGCTGTAGCATTTTGTAACAACTGAGACATTTTGTGACAACTTTGGTATTTTTTTACAGCTGGGATATTTTGTGACAGCTGGGTTATTTTTGACAACTGGGATATTATGTTACAACTGGGATATTATGTTACAACTGGGATATTATGTTATGACTGGTATATTTTGTTACGACTGGGATATTTTGTTACGCCTGGGATATTTTGTTATGATTGGGATATTTTGTAATAGCAGGGATATTTTGCTACTACTGGGATATTTTGCTACTACTGGGATATTTTGCTACTGCTGGGATATTTTGCTTCTGCTGGGATATATTTTTACTACTGGGATATTTTGTTACTGCTGTGCCAATTTGAGACAGCTGGATGATTTTGTGATAGTTGTATATTTTGTGATAGTTGTATATTTTGTTACTGCTGTGCCAATTTGAGACAGCTGGATGATTTTGTGATAGCTGGGATATTTTGTGATAGTTGTATATTTTGTTACTGCTGGGATATTTTGTTACTTCTGGGATTTTTTGTGAAATCTGGGATATTTTGTGACATCTGGGAAATTTCATGATAACTGAGATATTTTGTGACAGCTGTGATATTTTGTGACAAATGATATATTCTGTGACAGCTGAAAATTTTTTTGCAACTGGGATATTTTGCGTGAACTGAGATATATTTTGACTGCTGGAATATATTTTATTACATCAGGAATATTTTGGTACAGCTGATATATTGTATGACAGCCAGAATATTTTGTTACTGCTGGGATATTTTTTTACTGTTGCGACAGCTGGAATATTTTTTTACCACTGTGATACTTTATTGCATGTGGGATATTTTCTGACACCTGAAATATTGTGTTACATCTTTGATATTTTTCACAACTGAGATATTTTGTGACAATTCAGATATTATGTCAGCTAGGATATTTTGTGACAGCTGGGGTATTTTGTGACAACTAGGACATTTTGTAACAGCTGGAATATTTTGAGACAACTGATATATTGTGACAGCTGGAATATTTTCTTGGAGCTGTGATATCTTGTGACAGCTGCTTATTTTCTTACTGTTGTGATATTTTATTACTGCTGGGATATTTTGTGACAGCTGCTTATTTTCTTACTGTTGTGATATTTTATTACTGCTGGGATATTTTGTGACATCTGGGATATTTTGTGACATCTGGAATATTTTATGATAGCTGTGATATTTTGTGACAAATAATATATTCTGTTACAGCTGGGATATTTTTTGCAGCTTGGATATTTTATGTGAACTGAGATATATTTTTACTGCTGGAATGTATTTTATTACATCAGGGATATTTTGGTACCACTGGTATATTTTGTGACATTCAGAATATTTTGTTACTGCTGTGACATTTTGTGACAGTTGGAATATTTTTTTACCACTGGTATACTCTTTTGCATGTGGGATGTTTTCTGACAACTGGTGTGTTGTAGCTTTGATATCTTGTGACAACTGAGATATTTTGTGGCAAATGAGATTTTGCGACAGCTGTGATATTTTGTTACAGCTGGGGTATTTTGTGACAACTGTGATGTTTTGTGACAACCGTGATGTTTTGTGACAGCTTGGATGTTTTATGACAGCTGGGATGTTTTATGACAGCTGGGATGTTTTATGACAGCTGGGATGTTTAATGACAGCTGGGATGTTTTGTTACAGCTGTAGCATTTTGTAACAACTGAGACATTATGTGATAACTTTGGTATTTTTTTACAGCTGGGATATTTTGTGACAGCTGGGTTATTTTTGACAACTGGGATATTATGTTACAACTGGGATATTATGTTACGACTGGTATATTTTGTTACGACTGGGATATTTTGTTATGCCTGGGATATTTTGTTATGATTGGGATATTTTGTAATAGCAGAGATATTTTGCTACTACTGGGATATTTTGCTACTGCTGGGATATTTTGCTACTGCTGGGATATTTTTTTACTACTGGGATATTTTGTTACTGCTGTGCCAATTTGAGATAGCTGGATGATTAGATGATAGTGATTCTATAATAGTGATTGTGTCCTGCCATTTCCATTCTTTTTTTCTGTGTAAGCATCCATTAATGAAAGTCTGTATCTTCATGATTGAAATTTGTGTGTTCTCCATGTTTCAGTCTTATATTAAGACTAACTTAACATTGGAGTTGACAATTTTTATTTTAGTGTTTAACCTAATTTCTTTGGACTTCCATGTGTTTCCCAGTGGAAGAAATGCTCTTCTTGCTTTTGATATCCTTATTTTGGTATCATTTTCTGTTCCTCCCTCTTTGTCTATATTCCTGCCAAGATACGAGTATATGTAAGATTGTATGTTTAGTAGTGATATTTCTCCTAATTTCAGTTGGTTATTGCCAACTGCATTAATTCTCATAATTTTGTTCTTATCTCTATTTTCATTCCTATCTCTTGTGATCTCTCATCAAGTATGCTCATTTTATCTTGCATCTGTTGATGTTTGTGTGATAGGAGAGCTATGTCATCAGCAAAGTCAAATTCATCAAGTAGCTTGGTCAGTGACCACTGGTTTCCATTTCTGTTTTGAGTTATTTTTATAATCCAATCTATGGCCAGTAGAAAGAGAAATGGAGATAGAAGGCATCCCTACCTTACTCCTGTTTTTATTTCAAATGCTTTTGTAAGCTGCCCTTCATGCACCACACTACATTTCATTTTTTCATACATTGTTGTTATTTGATGTGACATCTGGGATATTTTGTGATAACTGAGATATTTTGTGACAGGTGGAATAGTTTGTGATAGCTGGCATATTTTGTGACAAATGTGATATTTTGTTACAGCTGGGATATTTTGTGTGAACTGAGATATTTTTTGACAGCTGGAATATATTTTATTACAGCTGGGATATTTTGGTACAGCTGGTATATTTTATGACAACTTTTATATTTTTGGACAGTTGGGATATTTTGTGACAGCTGGGATATTCTGTTACTGCTGGGTCATTTTGTTATTGCTGTGCCATTTTTTTGACAATAGAAATATTTTGTAACAGCTGGAATATTTTGTTATAACTTGGATACTCTGGGGCAGCTGGGATATTTTGTGAGAACTGAGATATTTTGTTACAGCTGGGATATTTTGTGACAACTGATATATTCTGTGATAGCTGGGATATTTTATGACAGCTGGGATATTTTGTGACAGCTGGGATATTTTGTTACAACTTTGGTATTTTGTTACAACTTTGATATTTTGTTACAACTTTGATATTTTGCTACAACTTTGATATTTTGGTATTTGACTGGTACATTTTCATAATTCTATGTTAGTGATTTTGTCCTGCCATTTCCATTCTTTTATTCTGTGTAAGCATCCATTAATGAAAGTCTGTATCTTCATGATTGAAATTTTTGTGTTCTCCATGTTTCAGTCTTATATTAAGTCTAACTTAATATTGGAGTTGAACATTTTTATTTTAGTGTTTAACCTAATTTCTTTGGACTTCCATGTGTTTCCCAGTGGAAGAAATGCTCTTCTTGCTTTTGATATCCTTATTTTGGTATCATTTTCTGTTCCTCCCTCTTTGTCTATATTACTGCCAAGATATATGTAAGATTGTATGTTTAGTAGTGGTATTTCTCCTAATTTTATTTGGTTATTGCCAACTGCATTAATTCTCATAATTGTGTTCTTATCTCTATTTTCATTTCTATCTGTTGTGATCTCTCATCAAGTATGCTCATTTTATCTTGCATCTGTTGATGTTTGTGTGATAGGAGAGCTATGTCATCAGCAAAGTCTAATTCATCAAGTAGCTTGGTCAGTGGCTACTGGATTCCATTTCTGTTGTTTTGAGTTATTTTTATAATCCAATCTATGGCCAGTAGAAAGAGAAATGGAGGTAGAAGGCATCTCTACCTTACTCCTGTTTTTATTTCAAAAACTTTTGTAAGCTGCCCTTCATGCACCACACTACATTTAATTTTTTCATACATTGTTCTTATTTGATTAATAAATTTTGTGGGGATTCTGTATTGACTCAGCAGCTTCCAAAACATTCCTCTGTCTAAACTCTGAAATGTCTTTTTGTAATCTATGAATCCAATATAAAGTGGGGACTGTAGTTCTAAACTTTGTTCAATTATTATACATAGGGTAGTTATTTGATCAACACATGATCTATTTTTCCTTAAACCTGCTTATTCATCTCTCAAATGTTTCTCTATGGCCATTTTTAGTCTCTCCAGAATGATTCTGCTTAATATCTTTTCTGGCACTGATAGCATAATTCCTCTATAATTTGTGCACTGCTGTAAACTTCCTTTCTTTGGAAGTTTGATCATATAACCTTCTTTCCAGTCTTTGGGTATTTCTTCCCTCTCCCAAATTTTATCTAATAGATTATGTATCATCTTGGTAGAGGTGATAATATCTGCTTTGATGGCTTCCGAAGGAAATTCACCTGGTCCTGTGGCTTTACCATTTTTTAATAGCTTGATGGCTTTCATTAATTTTTCCTTGCTTGGTTTTCCACAGTTAATGTGTAACTTTTCTTTTGCTGGTAGTATATCTGGAGGGTATTTGAGCCGGGTGTGTTCAAAAGTTCTTCAAAGTGCTCTTTCCATCTCTCCATTAGTTCCCTTATATTACTAAGCAGATTTCCTTTCTTATCTTTAATAAAGGCATTTATCTGTTTGTATTTTCCACTTAATTTCTTTGTGCTATTGTACAGTTCTTTCATATTCCCTTTATTTGCTTCTTCATCTGCCTCTTTAACTAGTTCATCTATACATTTCCTCTTATCCCTTTTAATGCATCTTCTTATTTCTTTGTTCGCCTCTGTGTAAGCTTCCTGTGTCTTGGCTTTATTACATCTCATTTTGCTTTTATTTATGTCTGCATTCTTGTTCTTTCTTTCTTTAATTTTATCCAGGTTCTCTGCTGTCATCCATAACTTATTCTGGCGGTCTCTTTACCCTCAGCATTTCTTCGTATGTCTCTTTCCATATATCCTTTACCTGTTTCCAATGATCTTCTATATTGATTGTATTTTCTAGTTGTTGGAGGACTTGGTATTTGTTTGATATTGTGACTGCAAATTTGTCTTTAATTCCTTGTTCTTTAAGAAATTATACATTGAAATACTTTCTGCCCTTATTTGTTGTAGTATCTTTTTAGTTTAAGTTTAAGTTTGGCTAGCAGAAGATGATGGTCTGAAGCCACATCTGCTCCTCTATATACTTTTACATTCTGTAAGGATGACTTCAACTTATTATTAATACATATGTGGGCAATTTGATTCTCAGTTCTATGATCTGATGACACCCATGTAGCTTTATGTATTATGTTGGAATATTGTTCCTCCTAGGCTCATTTGATTAAGAGCACAGAAGTTCACGAATATCTCTCTATTCTCATTTATCCAAGTCCATTGTTTCCCATAATCTCTTCGAAACCTCTATTGTCTGATCCTACTTTTGCATTTAGATCTCCCATCAAGATTATAATATCCTTAGCTCATCTTTTATCCATCTGACATTGCAACTGTTTATAGAATTCACCTTTAACTAAATCATCCTTATCATTGGTTGGTGCGTTGCATTAGATAATGTATATTTTTACTTTGTTTTTTGTTGTTTTAAATGTTGCTCTAATTAGTCTTGGCCCTACTGCTTCCCAATCTATAAGTGTCTTATGTGCATTCCTTGATAACATTATGATAACTCCTTGACTATGTTGTGCTCCAGGTTCCCAGTGTCCTGATGATAAAATCATCTCTCCTGTATTTAGTTTTATCCTTTCCATTCCTAGCCATCTTGTTTTACACATTTCTAGAATATCTATTTTGTAATTTCTAATTTCTGTTGCTACCTGTGCAGCTTTTTCTTGTTCATTTAGGGTACATACATTCCAGGTGCCAATTCTGGAGGATTTCCTGGTAGATAAAAGGTGAGTCAGCAACCCAGACTCCTTACAGCTTTCTCTGAATTGCGTCATACATCTCTTAAACAGAGAGCATTTATCTTACCTGGATGGCAAATTTTTTATTCTTTTCTTTGACTTGTCCATGTTTGTGAAGTTTTTTAGGCTTATTTTTTTACAGTACAAGTACTTGTATCAGTCCTTATCGATTCAGGATAGTCGTCTCTTACGAATATGCATGGTAAGGAACAGCGCCACTATTCTTAACTCCCCTTTGTGCCTCGCAGCACACAGGCACATTTAACTTATTAGTTATTCCAAAATCTAGCTTTCAAGTTCTTTTTTTAAATATGTTGTGATTTCTTTCTTTGTCAATAATGATATCATTTTGCCAAAAATTTGGCTTGCATTTCTGTATCATAAGTCCACTCTTCCATTGCTTGGAGATAGGGGACAAATATAAAATATGCAATATATTGAATATCACCTGGTGATGCAAGAAGAGCTACAGAAAAGTAAATCTATAGAAATATGAGACAAACTACATTTCAGCAAAAACCTTCATCAGCTACAAACCAACAGATAATATTATAAAAAACAAACACAAAAAGCAGGCATGTACAAATCTTAAAATGGATAAAGAGGTCTAATTATAGTGTATAACCTAATGTTCTTAATACCATTTTGTGTTTATTTTACACATCTACCACTGCTTGCTTGTTGTCATGTCACATGACAGCAATGGTATTTGAGATCTTCTGCCACTAATTTCATTATTTATTTATTTGCCACTTATCAACTTGTTGAAATCATGTTTCTTATTTGAAATTTCACAGCACCATCTTAGAGGTCATCTTTTTTATTTTATTTTACTGTTTCATCTGATTGCTGTTGGATGCTCTTTTCCTGTTTCTGCTGATTCATCTGTTTGCTGTTGGATGCTGTTTTATTTTTTTGCTGTTTCCTCTGATGCTTTGGATGCTATGTCAAAATTATTTAATTTAATGTTTTTAAATGATACTCAGAATTGGTTGACATCTACTTTTCTTTTTAATATCTTTGCCATTGCATGTCATACCTTTTTGTTACATTCAGCATTCTTCTGTGATGGTTCATTCTAGTGGTTGTAAATTTTTCTTTTGTAGTCATATTTTCATTAAAAAAAGACATTTAAATCAAGTAAATTGAATACATTGAAAGAGGATTATCAGTTATAAATCTAATGTAATATTTAATAACATTGCTGATGAAGAATGATGCATCTGGACAACCACTTTCAAAATGTATGGCAGAATGTTTCTAAAACAAAGATCATGTCATCTTCCACATTTAACCTGCTTCTTTTTGTTATTGCTTTTGTTTTAATATGAAGAGGCGTTGAAAATCAACTCCACAGAGATGTGTTTGAGGAAATTGAAAGTAAAATATTTAGGGTGATCTTCTACAGTGTTAAAAGAGCACCTCAACCATTTCTCAATATTTCTTTGTTGAAAGTCTGAGTCTGAAACAACGGGATGCAAATGTAAAAATGCAATTTGATATTTAAGTTTATGTTATTGTGAACATCTCTTACTTGTAACATATAAATTTATTGTAATAATAATGCAGAATTTGTGTTATTGTCAATATCTCTTTGATTGTATCATATAATTTTATTGTAATAATGATGCAGAATTTGTATGTTATATTTGTTGAAGGATTGAATCAAGGTGTGATGAGGCAGATATAGAAATGAAATATCTATAATGATCTCAAGGGGAACCCCTGATTAGTTAACAATTTTCTAATTTAAGAGTGTCATACATTTATTGAGAGACTGAAAGAAAGTGAGATACAGGGGAAGAAAGAGAGATATAAGCTCGGGGGAGGTGGGGGGGGAGATAAAATACAGAGAGAAATATAGTTATTGAGTTATTTATTTAAAAATTGGATGATTAGAAAATGAATATGTAATCTCTTTTGATATAGACACTATATGTATTTTTATGGTTTTTCTACTTAACTCATTAGTTGCAAGCTGGGATTTGTTTGTCATGTCCAAAAGCAAATAAATTTGGAGAAACAACTTATAGACCACATAGTTTCTTGCAGGATCAGCAACTCAAAATGGATCAAAACATCACTGTATTATTTCTATTGAGTTATATATATAGTTATTGGTTATTGAAGGCCTCGGTATCACAGCAAACGAATTAAATTCCATAATTGCTCAACCGCCCGTGCCAGTGGAATCATCCGAATTACTAACTCATCTCCCAAACAAAGAAAGGTAACTGTAGTCCCCATCGTAGCAGTCTCAGCACACGCCAAAAGACATAAGGCGAAACCGCGCAGAAAGTGAACACAGCCAACTGTTCCCTGTCATACGATATCATCATTCATCGTAAACAAGCGGGATATCGAAGCAGGATCAAAACGGATGAGACACAGCTCACGGTGTGCACAGAGCACTTAACTCAGTAGCTCCTGCAACAAGCCAAACTTGGAATATGAGGAAACTGCAAGAAGGAACACTTTTCAGACATAGCCTTCAATGGTTCCTGCCGCCTATCCACCATATACCATGGGAGTTCACGTCCTCCCGAAAATGATGATCGTCATAGCACTTGATGATGTTAGGCCATCATTGATGACTCCAATTCCAAACATATAGACACACAATGGTGGTAAGTTATCATTTCCAATCCAACAGATGTTTCTTAGGAGTTCCTTTTTTGTGTTGGCCTCTTTGAGAATTTCCTCGTTGGTCTTTTTAGCTGCCCAGGGAACTTTCAACATTCTTCAGAGAAATCTCATCTCTGTGGCCTCTGACCATCTTTTCATTTGTTTGTCTACTGTCCATGATTTACTTCCATAGGTCAGAATTGGCTCTATATAGCACCTGTAAACTCTCTTTCTCACTTCTATTGACATAGATTTGTTGCATAAGGTGTTTTTCATTTTCTGAAATGCTATTTTGGCCTGAGCTATTCTGCCCTTTGTGTGTATTTCTAAGCATTACATTTGTAATTTAACAATTGCCCATATCTGGATCAATAGACTAGTAATCTCTCATTGGCAGCAAAACATAAACCATTACTAAATTCGTAGCGAGATATACTTTATTTTATCACTATCAACTGTGTACAGTAGAATTCTTATAACGAGATTCCTGGTACAATAAGCCAATTTTAGAAATCCCTGAATTTCTTTATTCTATATTTAAAAAAAAAAAAATGTATAACGCTATTACCCAGCCTGCAAATTGGTTATAGAATATTTGGTTAAATTTGCAGAGCCTATTGAAAAAACATATGATGTGCCTTTCTTGTCCACGTGTAAATTGTGTGGCCATGCCGAGTTAGCATGTCTGTAAATCCTACTTGCATGGTAGTGGATGAGAGAGGTATGGTTTGAGAAAACAAAGTATACTGTAGAAATTGTGGCTGCGCTTGCAGAAAGGCTGTTTTTTTGTGTGGATAGATCAGCCAGTAGGCTTTTTATCATAAAGGCTGAGTATTTGCACACATAGAGTTCTCTACACGCTTGTTCAAATCTATTTGCAAGTCATGACATTTGTTACACAATGGCTTCAAATACTGGCCAGAAACACAAGTACATATCAGTTGAAACGAAAGTGATGTTGATAAAGAAAGTGGACAAAAATCTCCAAATCAAAAGCAGAAATATGCAGGGAGCATGATATTCCCTCAAGCACAGTACATCCAATCCTGAGGGAAGAAACTACATTATGTTGTCATCACGTTTGCCTAGTGCTTACATAACATCTAACTTTTTGCAAAGAGACATAACAACTCAACTGTTTCTAAAGTGGACATTCCCGTATTATTAAACATAAATGAGATATAACGAGATACAGTTATACCAACAATATTTGGATGGTCCTGATTGAATTCTCGTGTTCCATTCTACTCAACGCACTATGTAGATTCATAATTTATTTCTCTAACTAAATCTTCAAAGTTAGTAGCCAAATGAACAATGGCAATAGGTGTCAGTTATGAATCTTCCACTGTCTCTGCAAGTTTTCACTTCTCCAAAGTTATAATCATGAGGAAAGTTATTTGCTACATTGTACTTTTTTTTTTCATTTGAATGTAGGGCAATTTGCAGATTGTACATTTTATGTTTCTGGTTTTGTTGCTGATTGTTCTGTTGGTTTGTGTGTTGGGTCTTCTGTTTCATGTTCTCTAGTTCTACTGCTACTAAAAGCTACACAATTTCATTACCTTTTGCTTCAAACTGTGGGCACCCTTTTCTTGACATGTTTGTAATGATAAAAAGGCTAAATTAAATACAAAAGTGGGTAACATTTAAAAACAACACCACTGATTACGAAATCTTTTCCTTGTAAATGTATCACTTTATGCTTTTGCACATTTTTATGAAAAGTTATTTCTAAATTTTATTGCAAAACATAATAAAACTATAATTGACCTTGCCATCAAATGAAAATATAACACCACAAACAATATTCTATGCAGAGACATGAAAAAGCTCTGAATGTATGACTTGTCACACAAATTTCTTTTGACAGGCAACATTTATGTACAGTTTCCAGTAACAAGGTTTATCAAAGAAAACATTTCTAATTATGTATTTTTGCTAAATAAAAATATATTCAAATCTTGCTTTACAGTACACCATAAAACAGGTGAAGGTTTTATGTCGGGACATGTGTCCCATACTTGTGAAAGGGTTAACACAAGCTAAACTGTGGTAGTGTGCAACACAATGTGATCTGTTCACAACACACAAATTGCAGCTACAAATATTCTGAATAACACTTGTGTTCGACACTTCATATGATGACTCAATACGTTGTTTAGACCTCGTACTAAAGTTCATTCACACAGTTCTCTACTTACTCTTCATAACTCGTCTGGAATACATATCTTGGTTGTATGTAAAAGTCACTCATTACACATAAGGTTGGCTATGGCTGTGTCTAAACATCTATCAAACTATATCATTAGTGGAAATTCTATTTATGTGAATGGCTACCACCTGTATTATAACACTCTCCAGGTTTTGTAATTAAACCCAAATAACCTCTCTTTTTTTTTTTTAGCATAAAATGGTTTCGCCGCAGACACACAACACTGAATTAACTGATGGAACATATTTTGTCTAAACTGAAAGTGATTGACCTCATTTAGATGGTCGTGTCCTGTTGATGTTTATATTTTGTACATTGTGTGTGTATGTGCATTGTTTAGATGAGAGTTCTTGCCTAGTACTTCACTCACAGTATGATGTGTTTGGGATATCCTTTACGAGACATGTTCAAATGAAACCCACTAAGTGGACACATAGGATGCAAAATGATGTCACATCTGACACAATAAGTACATACCAATATGCAATTGTGTGTGTTCATTCTCCGTGTAGTGCTCCTTGGTTTTGCTGCAGACCATTGGGAAAATGGTCAGTGTGGAATCTGTCCAAGGTTGAGCAGTGATTCAGGTCCGAACAGCCAAAAGGATGTCAATATTCACTGCCGAATGCTTACAATGCTTGGTGAGTTATATATATATAACAGTGTATGTCTATGGTGATTGAAACTTTGATATAGAAGACCTATTGCATTGTATTACCTTCTAGGACAGACAAGATGTACCCTTTCCAGTAATAATCTGAAAATAAAAATTCACTCTAGTTATTTCATCAACAGGTTCTAAGAGCCAATGGCTAAGAACAAACATACAATATTTAACTCTGCCCATCACCAGCTTTACTGTACCCACAAGCTGAATTTGTAGTTCTGTGCTTTTTTAACTCCTATTTCTCTATTGGTGGTTGATCTACTTCATTTTCCAGACATCCATCAGATCAACTCTACTTCCTCAAAGACCAGATAAATGAACACCTTATATGGAGCTACAAGGCAACTCAGAAATACCTGCAGATATCATTACATGGCAATGTGCCAAAGGGCATCAGCTCACAGGCTTCTCAATCCATAAAAACAACCCCATATTTAACCATCAACACAACACAGGAAAGGGTGTCAGGTTAAAAAAGAGGCAAATCATGGGTGGGCTGAGCAAAATAGTCAAGGAAAACAGTGGTGTATACATTATAACCATGAGTAGCATGATGATGTAGGTGATGGCAGTGACCAAGGCCATCTGGTTAAAGTCACAAGACTACACCCACGCCTGTATACTGAGTGATTCGATGAGCATGATAAGAAAAGTGGAGGTGGGATCTGTATGTATGTAATGGGTGGCGTCATTACGGAAGTCAAAAATGTGTAAGGTCACCTTTGTCTATGTCCCAGAACATGCAGAAGTACAGGGAAATGAAAGAGTGGACAGATTGGCTAGCTGTGCTATTGTTTATGATGGTCAACCAATGGATTGGGGGAACATTATCAATGCCTTCAGGGAAATGGGAAGGACACAGGACTTCGACAACCATGAGTCCTCATCACTCCTGATAAAAGAGGTGTGAGTTAAGATGGGCACAGCCAGAAAAGAGAAACTTAGTGGGCATGTAAGAAGACTAACCAACCAACACAGAACTGGAGTCGTCAGTCGCTGGACATTGCGAGACTTGCTGAGGAGGGGATCTAAGCACCTATGGATATGTTCGGAGCGCAATGATGACCCGCTAATACTCAATATCCACCAAAACCTATCCAAAATTTGCTGACATACAGTTTTGCAAGTGGTTACACTTTTAGGGATTGTTTTATTCTATTTATTTGTAAATTACATTTTTACCCACTTGTACAAAATATATCTTTGTTTTTAGAAAAGACAATTTGTTAAAATTTGTAACAGCCATTAATGTCATCCTACAACTTTACCATTCACAAACTTATAAAATACTAGAATTTTTCATGAAAGAATATTCAACATCACAGACCGTTGTTTATCACTGACACTTTAGTTATTTTGCACATTTGTGTCTTTGCTAGAAGTTACAATACATTTCTTCTGTTATACATTCAAAATGATGAAGTCATATCTTAAAATATCAATACTTTTGTCATTACAAATTGAACATTGCATCCCCCAAAACTCTCAGAGTTACCATCCTTTGATCTTTTTGTTACAAGCATCAACTCCTAAAATATCATTCACACACAAATATTGACATAAGCTAAACATTTACATTTTGTATGTGGTCTCACAAATTGAAATCACTCACATAAAATATCTTTTACAAGATTAAGGAGAATGTATTAGTATCAGGACATCTTCATACATAAATGCTGTTAAATTTCAAAGATTAGAACCAAAATACCACTTTGATATAGCAACTATCAGCTGTACAATTTAAAATATAAAGAACTTTAATACACAGTGAAGCTGTGCTGTATATTTGATTTTGTTCAATTAACTGTTCATGCTTTGACATGGGCAATCAATGAGGCCCACAATTCTTGTTCATGAACTTTACTGTTGACTAGCTTCCTTCATGCTATTATGATGTCACATTATATATGATTGTATTTATTTGTCATCCTATGCAATTTTTTGCAAGGAATTTTGTAAAATCAAAACTTTTAGACATATTTAATTTTGAAAGTAAAAAAAATCCGTGTATTTTTATCAAGTGCAAATGTATAATTTAACAAAAGCAATTATTTGTTACTGACATCTGACAACCAGTTAGCACTCTTGTTAGATGTGATGTTCTGTATTGTTACTAATGCTCTAAGAAATAAAGAATCTGTTTCATTAATTTGTATTAACTATTGTTAATTTATTTCTTTATTACACAAAAGCATATATCTCAGGTGCAAAGTAGGTCTACTTGTTAAAAATTGAGATTGGGTTCATCAGTCATCTGTTCATCAGTTCATCAGAATAAACTAGATATGTGACCTGTAATGAGGGAAGTAATGGCATGAAGAAGATATACAATGTGACCAAGAGAGTGATGCCCCTTTACTCCACTCCTCAATGTTGGTAATGCTTGTAATCATGTGATGTCTAAAAGAGTATGCCTCTTCTACATCCACCCCTAAAAGAAAGTTAAGTGAGTGTGTTTTGTTCTGGTTTGTAGTAAAATTATATTTCCACTTTTGGGCCAACACTTCAGTGCCTCATTTTTCAGTACTGGATTGTCTTCCATAACCATTTGTCCAGATTAGACTAGATACTGGGTAAAGGCATAAAGATGCATAGAAATTTGAAGCTGCCGTAAAGCTGATTATAATAATGAAAATTTAAAAAAAGGAAAAAGTGGTATGGTAATAGCTTTACGTAGGTGAGAAACAAACCAAAAGTGGTATGGTAATAGCTTTACGTAGGTGAGAAACAAACCAAAAGTGGTATGGTAATAGCTTTACGTAGGTGAGAAACAAACCAAAAGTGGTATGGTAATGGCTTTACGTAGGTGAGAAACAAACCAAAAGTGGTATGGTAATAGCTTTACGTAGGTGAGAAACATACCAAAAGTGGTATGGTAATAGCTTTACGTAGGTGAGAAACAAACCAAAAGTGGTATGGTAATAGCTTTACGTAGGTGAGAAACAAACCAAAAGTGGTATGGTAATAGCTTTACGTAGGTGAGAAACAAACCAAAAGTGGTATGGTAATAGCTTTACGTAGGTGAGAAACATACCAAAAGTAGAACATTTCAGCCAAGAAGGTCTTCAGCTGGAACAATAAAGCTTTTAGTAAAGGCTGGCATAACCTTACACAAAAATACATTTTATTAAAATAAAAGATTACTTACTGACTTATGCACATGCACCACCAAGAATTGTGAGGAGCTGCAGTATTCTTGTCCCGAGTCTAAGTGTATTGTATTTGACAGTTATTAACCTTTACTGCTGCTAGGTTTTCTGTGACATTGTCTATCTGTATGACTTTTGGTCTTCCTTGAGCCTTGAAACCAGTCTATCAACTCTTGCAGGTACACAGCAAGTTACTGGTTCAGTGATTTAATGCCTATAATCCAAAATTTGTTTGTGTCTCTATGCATTTAGTGCTAGTTGTGATTTCAACAGTTCACCTGAATTTCACCATTTCCTATTCTGTATTTTACAGTAACTAGTAATGGTTGTGACATTTCAAATGTTGTGATCTTTCTCACTAATATGCCTACCTTAAATATAGGACTATGTTTGACATAGTTAAATTAATAGAGTACGTGCAACGAAACTCGTGCTAAATCAAATGTAAGACATTTATTACAGAGTTTGAAAAGCTAAATTTTAATGGAGGAAAACTTAATATATTTAATACAGTATTTGTAACTTAAACTTTAACCTTTGGAAATGTAAAACAGTCATAGAGTACATCAAACTAAACTTTAATCTTTGGAAATGTAAGACCATTAATGCAGTACATCAAACTAAACTTTAATTTTTGGAAATATTGTGATCTTTCTCACTAATATGCCTACCTTAAATATGGGACTATGTTTGACATAGTTAAATTAATAGAGTACGTGCAACGAAACTCGTGCTAAATCAAATGTAAGACATTTATTACAGAGTTTGAAAAGCTAAATTTTAATGGAGGAAAACTTAATATATTTAATACAGTATTTGTAACTTAAACTTTAACCTTTGGAAATGTAAAACAGTCATAGAGTACATCAAACTAAACTTTAATCTTTGGAAATGTAAGACCATTAATGCAGTACTTCAAACTAAACTTTAATTTTTGAAAATTTATTACCATTAATAAAGTGCTTGAAACTAAACTTTAATCTTTGGAAATGTAAGACCATTAATGCAGTACATCAAACTAAACTTTAATCTTTGGAAATGTAAGACCATTAATGCAGTACTTGAAACTAAATTTTAATCTTTGGAAATGTAAGACCATTAATACAGTACTTCAAACTAAACTTTAATCTTCGGAAATGTAAGACCATTAATACAGTACTTCAAACTAAACTTTTCAATCTTTGAAAATTTAACAGCGTTAATACATTACCTCAAACTAAACTTTAATCGTTGTAAATAAGACCGTTAATACAGTGCTTGCAATTAAAACTTTGACAAAGGGGAATTCATGCTAGTTAAAACACAATCCATATCAAACATCAGCAAAGATCTGTATGATACTTTCTCTTGTACAGTTCACTCAGAGGCAGGACTTAGTTAATGGTTTCAGATTGATGAAAGGGTTGAAGCAAAGATCTGTATGATACTTTCTCTTGTACAGTTCACTCAGAGGCAGGACTTAGTGAATGGTTTCAGATTGATGAAAGGGTTGAAGCAAAGATCTGTATGATACTTTCTCTTGTAGAGTTCACTCAGAGGCAGGACTTAGTGAATGGTTTCAGATTGATGAAAGGGTTGAAGCAAAGATCTGTTTGATACTTTCTCTTGTACAGTTCACTCAGAGGCAGGACTTAGTGAATGGTTTCAGATTGATGAAAGGGTTGAAGCAAAGATCTGTTTGATACTTTCTCTTGTACAGTTCACTCAGAGGCAGGACTTAGTTAATGGTTTCAGATTGTTGAAAGGGTTGAAGCAAAGATCTGTATGATACTTTCTCTTGTACAGTTCACTCAGAGGCAGGACTTAGTGAATGGTTTCAGATTGATGAAAGGGTTGAAGCAAAGATCTGTATGATACTTTCTCTTGTAGAGTTCACTCAGAGGCAGGACTTAGTGAATGGTTTCAGATTGATGAAAGGGTTGAAGCAAAGATCTGTATGATACTTTCTCTTGTAGAGTTCACTCAGAGGCAGGACTTAGTGAATGGTTTCAGATTGATGAAAGGGTTGAAGCAAAGATCTGTTTGATACTTTCTCTTGTAGAGTTCACTCAGAGGCAGGACTTAGTGAATGGTTTCAGATTGATGAAAGAGTTGAAGCAAAGATCTGTTTGATACTTTCTCTTGTAGAGTTCACTCAGAGGCAGGACTTAGTGAATGGTTTCAGATTGATGAAAGGGTTGAAGCAAAGATCTGTATGATACTTTCTCTTGTAGAGTTCACTCAGAGGCAGGACTTAGTGAATGGTTTCAGATTGATGAAAGGGTTGAAGCAAGAGTGTACTTTATCTCCCTTGTTTTATGGAACTGCCATCGACTTCATACAGCAGTGATGCTTTACAGGTTCCAAAGGCATTGAATAGTTACTTAAGTCTCATATAGAGGATCTTGACTTTGTAGACACAATAATTCTTATCAGTAGTTATGTGAAAACAGTGTAAGAAAAAACAAATGTCATATCATCAATAGGTAGCAGAATATTTACTGCTGCTTCACTCCCAAGTTCGAGACCTGATCATCTACATTGATGGCTTGGTCACAAGAGATGTTCGGAGTGGTTGGTATTTTGTTGTGTAATCTAATGGAAATATGATAGATAAAGATGCAGAAGCCCACAAGACTATAACTTTATCGAGATTGTGGCTTGACGGGAGCTATCACTTAGCTGGATAAGAGACCAACAATATATATGGTCTTCGCAATTGATTTGACTGACAAAGGATGTTTCGTCGGATTGACAAGAACACACTCCATAGGCAGTGGGTGCACCTACTCCACATGTCTCCTGTTAGCAACCAAGCTTGGATATACTGCCCTGGACACTCGGATGTTCGTGGCAATGAAATAACCGAGAAGTTGGCGGGGTCTGCAATGAGGCAAGAAATATTACAAAATTGACATGTATCACATAATGATGGCTTTAAAAGAACACCTGTTACAGGATGGCTACAAGAAAGCTGAGGATAACCCATGGATCAAAAGAATGGTGGAACACGACGTCATGAAGGATGAAAGCATGAAGGAACCCAACACGGTCAATCAATACAGGACATGAACCATCAGTGGATGAACATTTCTATGGTTGCTGGAACGGTCGGCGGAACATATATGGGAATGCCCTGACTTCGGTGACGCCAGTTCGTACTAAAGACTTACATAATATGACTTGGAATCAACCACGAAAATTAAATAAATTTAGAAAAAAAATGAACCTGAAGGAAATAGTATTTGATGAAATAAATCACTGGATATAAATCAGAAGCTGCATAGATCAAGAAAAAGACACAAATACATACTTTAGAATCGGAAGAGTAAAGGCAGCAATGACTTTCGAAAAATGGAAATCAAAATTACTCAGCACAAAAACAAAGCTTAGAATTTTTAAAACAAATGTAGTGTTCACCCTTACTTATGTATACGAGAGAAGAAAAAACGAAAGTATTAAGAAATATGAAAGAAAGATAATTCTCAAAATCTCGCATAAGGATAAAACGCCTGGAACAGACTCACTGCGGAGTTCTATAAACATTTTCTCCCCTTCATAGGAACACTCCTGTTGAAGGTTTTTAAGGATTCCTTCCACAAAGGACATCTACCTCCGAGGATCAGCGTGTCATACATCTTCTTACTCCTGAAGAACAATATAGAGAAGTCACAAATAACAATATACAGACCGATATCGCTGCTCAACGTAGACTATAAAATACTGACAAAATCCTTGACGAATTAGCTAAAGCCGCTCATGTTCTCACTCGTCCCCAAAGACCAGCAATGCAGCATCCAAGGTTAAAATAAAAACAACCTCTTCATAGGATACATCATCATCTAAACACATACAAGAAACATATCATCATCGATTCTGTCCTTGGACCAAGAAAAGGCTTTAGACAGGGCATCGCACACTCCTACTTACAGACAACGCTGCGCAACTGCAATATGGGAGACAACTTTCGGCGATGCATCAAGATCCTGTACTCCAGACCTGAGTGCCTTGTCCTTGTAAATCGCACACTCACGGATTCCTTCACACTAACCAGGTCCATCAAACAAGGATGCCCTCTGACTCCGCTGCTCTACCTCATAGTCTTAGAGCCGCTAATCGAGAAGAAAAGACAACTCCATCAGCTGTAAATTTATATCAGGAGGACAACAAAAGCTCAAGCATACGCCGACACCATCTTCTTCCCCACCAGCGACCGCTCAATAACCAAGTGAGATGTGTGTGTATATATATATATATATATATATATATATATATATATATATATATATTTGTGTTGCTGTTTGTTGTTTCAACTGAAGGCCTACTTGGCCGAAACGTCGACTTTTGTTTTGTTAATTACCACGTAAAGCTGTTACCATACCACTTTTTTCTTATTCTTTTTTTTTAATTGTCCAAATTCTGTGAATGTATTGAGGATGCTGCCTATTGATCTAGTGTTTGGTTGAAAGAAGACAGTGACGTCAGCATACGCTAACAATGTCTGCTCTCCTTTCCCTGCCATGAATGTGCCCTTTATGGAACTGTCTCGCCTGATACTCTCAAGGAACGGTTCTATGGTCAGCTCGTAAAGTAGAAGAGAGAGGGAACACCCCTGCCAAACCGATCTGGTTAGCTAGAATATCTCTATGAACGAATGGTTCACTAGAACTTTACTTTGAGGTCTAGAATAAAAGATGTGTATCCATTGTATGAAGCGTCCTCCTATGTTGCTGTTCAGTAGTGTTTTGTGGGGGTAGGAATGAGCTTCTCTGAAAGACTTTTTCTTGGTCGACAGATAGAATGGAAGACTGGCTGTCTTTGTCATGAGTGTACTTTATAATGTCTCGTATAAAGTTTGTGTGTGCTGGTGGATGTTTCTGTCGACAGATAGAATGGAAGATTGACTGTATTTGTCATGAGTGTACTTTATAATGTCTCGTATAAAGTGTGTGTGCTGGTGAATGTTTCTGTCGTCAGATAGAATGGAAGACTGGCTGTCTTTGTCATGAGTGTACTTTATAATATCTCGTATAAAGTTTGTGTGTGCTGGTGGATGTTTCTGTCGACAGATAGAATGGAAGACTGGCTGTCTTTGTCATGAGTGTACTTTATAATGTCTCGTATAAAGTGTGTGTGCTGGTGGATGTTTCTGTCGAGAGATAGAATGGAAGACTGGCTGTCTTTGTCATGAGTGTACTTTATAATGTCTCGTTTAAAGTGTGTGTGCTGGTGGATGTTTCTCTTTCCTGCATTACACTGTTGGCCTTTATGAAGGAGTGTTGTCATGAAAAGTTTGAGTTTGTTAATGCTTTTATTAGAATGTTGTAGTCTGTGTTAAGTAGGGAAATGGGGGTGTAGTTTTTAAGAAGCTATTTGTCTGTGTTGTCTTTTCGGATCAATGTTATGTAAGACATGTTTAGGCTTGGAGTAAGTTATTTCTTTGTGAATGAGTCTGTGTACATTCTGAGAAGAAGAGAGCCTAAGAGAGGAGATAAATGTTGCAAAATATATATTGTGAGGCCGTCAGGCGCCGAATATTTGTACTTCTGCACTGCTTGTACTGCCTCTGTTTTGTCAGCTAGTGTGAATTCTGCGTAAAGTTTTTCCCAGTCGGCGTCCAGTAGTTTCCTTGTGTATTGCGTTAATTTGTCTCGTATGTGTGAATGTGAACAGGATTTTTTAAGCTGCTTTCATTTTCATATTAGCATTATTGTCTGCTTCTTTCTTAATAGTAGGATTTTAAAATGTATTTCTTTTCATACTAGGATTTTAAACTGCTTTTTTCTTCATGTTAGTATTTTAAATTGTTTCTCTGGTCATTCTAGGATTTTCAAAAGGTTAACTTTTGATGTTAGAAATGTAAACTCTCTCAACTCTCTTAACTCCTACATTTTAATTTCTATCTATTAATGCTATAAATTTAAAATGCCTATCTCTCATTCTCTTTCTTCTATCTATATCTTAATGTTTAATATATATAACTGCATCTCTCTTTTCCGCTCTCTCTCTGTCTCTCTCTCTCTCTCTCTCTCTCCCTCTTAATGTTAGAATTTTAAACTGTCACTCTCCCTCTTCCAGTGAAATGAATTATGTGCAACTATCTATCTCCAACTCCTTTCCTTTTTTCTACTAGAATTTTTAAATTTCAACTGCATAGTATCTTCCTTGTGTTATTGATACCTCTCTATCTCTCTCTCTCTCTCTCTCTCTCTCTCTCTCTCTCTCTCTCTCTCTCTCCCTCTTAATGTTAGAATTTTAAACTGTCACTCTCCCTCTTCCAGTGAAATGAATTATGTGCAACTATCTATCTCCAACTCCTTTCCTTTTTTCTACTAGAATTTTTAAATTTCAACTGCATAGTATTTTCCTTGTCTTATTGATACCTCTCTCTCTCTCTCTCTCTCTCTCTCTCTCTCACATTATCTCTTATAGTCTCTACAGTGAAGTGATGAGACGGTTGAGTGAAGTGATGAGACGGCATCAGCTAATTTTTGTAAATTAACTTCGTTTGCACCTGAGATAAAGTTTAGAAACATTAAACAGTTGATTATCAGCTAAAAAATATAATAATTCTATGAAGAATATATATTTAAATGTTGCATAAATGGAATATGTGTACTTTCCTCAGTCTTCTATATTCGGTGCATTCTTGAAATATGGGTTCCGCTGTCTGGGGCGCCTGTCCATATGTACATGTAGTTGAGGTAACGATCTTGAATTTTGTAGACACGTGACTGTGGAGTCAATTGTGTCCTGTTCTAATGCGTGTAATGATAACCTGTTCCCATCTATTCATATAATGAAATGCATCCAGATTTGGAGCATTTGGTCTTCTGATTGATTTGATTATCTGTATCTTATGATGGTATGTAACCGGCGCATCTGGTTGTGTGCCTGTTGCACCTTCTTTTGAAAGCTGATCTGCTCTCTAGTTTTCTTCATTTCCATAGTGAGATGGGATCCACTGCAAGGCAATCCTGTTGTGTTTGTAGAGTTCAGTCAATAAAGTTTGCAGATTAGCAACTTTCTGGATTGCAGTGCCTGGAGCACTGATCTTGCATCTGTCATAAACTCTACAGGCTGTGGGCTAAGATTACTGTTCAGCAGTTTTTCTATTGCCAACGTTATTGCTTGCATTTCTGCATCGTAATTGTGATAATATTTCCTTGTTGCTATCTTTTCCATATCCCTAGTGTTATTTTTTGGGTACTCTATGTAGAACCCTGCTTCCCCTTTCTTTTCTATATATTGATCGAGTCACCGCACAGAGACATTATAAACACCCTATATAACAATTGTTACTACAAGTTTGATAAACTATTTAGAACTTGATTCTCAATTAAAAAATAAAAAAAAGAATGACTGTCTCTCAATTTTAATGCTTGAGATGTAATTGTCTATCGCTATTTACATAACAGGATTTTAAGCTGCTTTCATTTTCATATTAGCATTATTAACTGTTTCTTTATTAACAGTAGGACTTTTAAATGTATCTCTTTTCATATTAAAATTTTAAACTGCTTTTATCTTCATGCTAGTATTTTAAATTGTCTCTCTGGTCATTCTAGAATTTTCAAAAGGTTAATTTTTGATGTTAGAAATATAAACTCTCTCAACTCTCTTAACTCCTACATTTTAATCTCTATCTATTAATGCTAGAAATTTAAAATGCCTATCTTTCATTCTCTTTCTTCTATCTATATCTTAATGTTTAATATATATAACTGCATCTCTCATTTCCACTCTTTCTCTCTATCTCTCTCTTAATGTTAGGATTTTATACTGCCTCTCTACCTCTCCAATGACTCTCTCTCTCTCACTCTCTCTCTCGCTCTCTCTCTCTCTTCTAGACTCTACAGTAAAGTGATGAGACGGCATCAGCTAATGTTTGTAAATTAACATCTTTCGTCCTGTGATCTATAAAAATGTTTAGAAACTTTAAACAGTTGATTATCAGTTAAGAAATATAATAATTCTTTGAAGAATATATATTTAAATGTTGCATACTATTTACAGGCATGGTTCGTTCGAACATATCATACTTAAATATAAAAAAGTGTTCTACCGTTGAATTGTTGATGAAAATGTTAATATAAACTTATATGCTTTAGAAATTAAAATGCATCTTCCTTTATTAAAAGGGAAGCAACTCCTGTTATAATAATAGTTAAGAATTCTTTACAGTCGATATATTGTAATTGTAAATTGTCAAAACTTTTATACATATGCATATTGTTTCCCAGAAAATAATCTTCTCATAAAGTGTGCAAGATCTTTGAAAATTTCTATAAGAAATTGCAAATCCTAAAGTATCTAATTAAAAGAAATGTACCTTTCCTTAATTTGTAGTTGCAAATATTAATTATTTTTAATTTCTCTCAAAGATTAAAAGTTATCTTCCTTTGCTCACAAAAAAGTCAACTTCTGTCATAAATAAAAAAACGTGTCTATATAAAGTTCGGTGCAGTGAACACATTTGTGAAATTACGTGAAATTGTATATACAATTTGTATTATTCATCTAGATACTACTGCTTTTGGCTGGCTTGTATAAGATAAAGAAGCTGTTCACGCGATGAAGCTGTGTTTACAGCATGTGTTCAAATTATCCAGCACAGGCATCAAGATATTCTGAGACTTGTCTCTTACTATTTTCGAAAACCTTCTGGATCTATATATCTATCTTTCGTTCGCCTGAAGTATTGTCTATAACTGCAATGTCGTTTCTTGTATAAATGTTACCGTCTTTTGTCATTCTTGCAGTGGTGCATATAGTCTTGTCTGTATTGTTGTATTAATGGTATAAGTGGACTTTCCTCAGTCTACTATATTCGGTGCATTCTTGAAATATGCGTTCCGCTGTCTGGGGCGCTTGTCCACATGTACATGTAGTTGAGGTAACGATCTTGAATTTTGTAGACACGTGACTGTGGAGTCAATTGTGTCCTGTTCTAATGCGTGTAATGATAACCTGTTCCCATCTATTCATATAATGAAATGCATCCAGATTTGGAGCATTTGTTCTTCTGATTGACTTGATTATCTGTATCTTATGATGGTATGTAACCGGCGCATCTGATTGTGTGCCTGTTGCACCTTCTTTTGAAAGCTGATCTGCTCTCTAGTTTTCTGCTATTCCATAGTGTGATGTGATCCACTGCAAGGCAATCCTATGGTGTTTGTAGAGTTCAGTCAATAAAGTTTGCAGATTAGCAACTTTCTGGATTGCAGTGCCTTGAGCACTGATCTTGCATCTGTCATAAACTCTACAGGCTGTGTGCTAAGATTACTGTTCAGCAGTTTTTCTATTGCCAACGTTATTGCTTGCATTTCTGCATCGTAATTGTGATAATATTTCCCTGTTGCTATCTTTTCCATATCCCTAGTGTTATTTTTTGGGTACTCTATGTAGACCCCTGCTTCCCCTTTCTTTTCTATATATTGATCGAGTCACCGCACAGAGACATTATAAATACCCTATATAACAGTTGTTACTACAAGTTTTATAAACTATTCAGAACTTGATTCTCAATTAAAAAATAAAAAAAAGAATGACTGTCTCTCAATTTTAATGCTTGAGATGTAATTGTCTATCGCTATTTACATAACAGGATTTTAAGCTGCTTTCATTTTCATATTAGCGTTATTAACTGTTTCTTTCTTAACAGTAGGACTTTTAAATGTATCTCTTTTCATATTAAAAATTTAAACTGCTTTTATCTTCATGCTAGTATTTTAAATTGTCTCTCTGGTCATTCTAGAATTTTCAAAAGGTTAATTTTTGATGTTAGAAATATAAACTCTCTCAACTCTCTTAACTCCTACATTTTAATCTCTATCTATTAATGCTAGAAATTTAAAATGCCTATCTTTCATTCTCTTTCTTCTATCTATATCTTAATGTTTAATATATATAACTGCATCTCTCATTTTCACTCTTTCTCTCTCTCTCTCTCTCTTAATGTTAGGATTTTATACTCTCTCTCTCTCTCTTCTAGACTCTACAGTAAAGTGATGAGACGGCATCAGCTAATGTTTGTAAATTAACATCTTTCGTCCTGTGATCTATAAAAATGTTTAGAAACTTTAAACAGTTGATTATCAGTTAAGAAATATAATAATTCTTTGAAGAATATATATTTAAATGTTGCATACTATTTACAGGCATGGTTCGTTCGAACATATCATACTTAAATGCAAAAAAAGTGTTCTACCGTTGAATTGTTGATGAAAATGTTAATATAAACTTATATGCTTTAGCAATTAAAATGCATCTTCCTTTATTAAAAGGGAAGCAACTCCTGTTATAATAATAGTTAAGAATTCTTTATACGTCGATATATTGTAATTGTAAATTGTCAAAACTTTTATACATATGCATATTGTTTCCCAGAAAATAATCTTCTCATAAAGTGTGCAAGATCTTTGAAAATTTCTATAAGAAATTGCAAATCCTAAAGTATCTAATTAAAAGAAATGTACCTTTCCTTAATTTGTAGTTGCAAATATTAATTATTTTTAATTTCTCTCAAAGATTAAAAGTTATCTTCCTTTGCTCACAAAAAGTCAACTTCTGTCATAAATAAAAAAACGTGTCTATATAAAGTTCGGTGCAGTGAACACATTTGTGAAATTACGTGAAATTGTATATACAATTTGTATTATTCATCTAGATACTACTGCTTTTGGCTGGCTTGTATAAGATAAAGAAGCTGTTCACGCGATGAAGCTGTGTTTACAGCATGTGTTCAAATTATCCAGCACAGGCATCAAGATATTCTGAGACTTGTCTCTTACTATTTTCGAAAACCTTCTGGATCTATATATCTATCTTTCGTTCGCCTGAAGTATTGTCTATAACTGCAATGTCGTTTCTTGTATAAATGTTACCGTCTTTTGTCATTCTTGCAGTGGTGCATATAGTCTTGTCTGTATTGTTGTATTAATGGTATAAGTGGACTTTCCTCAGTCTACTATATTCGGTGCATTCTTGAAATATGCGTTCCGCTGTCTGGGGCGCTTGTCCACATGTACATGTAGTTGAGGTAACGATCTTGAATTTTGTAGACACGTGACTGTGGAGTCAATTGTGTCCTGTTCTAATGCGTGTAATGATAACCTGTTCCCATCTATTCATATAATGAAATGCATCCAGATTTGGAGCATTTGATCTTCTGATTGACTTGATTATCTGTATCTTATGATGGTATGTAACCGGCGCATCTGATTGTGTGCCTGTTGCACCTTCTTTTGAAAGCTGATCTGCTCTCTAGTTTTCTGCTATTCCATAGTGTGATGTGATCCACTGCAAGGCAATCCTATGGTGTTTGTAGAGTTCAGTCAATAAAGTTTGCAGATTAGCAACTTTCTGGATTGCAGTGCCTGGAGCACTGATCTTGCATCTGTCATAAACTCTACAGGCTGTGTGCTAAGATTACTGTTCAGCAGTTTTTCTATTGCCAACGTTATTGCTTGCATTTCTGCATCGTAATTGTGATAATATTTCCCTGTTGCTATCTTTTCCATATCCCTAGTGTTATTTTTTGGGTACTCTATGTAGACCCCTGCTTCCCCTTTCTTTTCTATATATTGATCGAGTCACCGCACAGAGACATTATAAATACCCTATATAACAGTTGTTACTACAAGTTTTATAAACTATTCAGAACTTGATTCTCAATTAGAAAATAAAAAAAAGAATGACTGTCTCTCAATTTTAATGCTTGAGATGTAATTGTCTATCGCTATTTACATAACAGGATTTTAAGCTGCTTTCATTTTCATATTAGCATTATTAACTGTTTCTTTCTTAACAGTAGGACTTTTAAATGTATCTCTTTTCATATTAAAAATTTAAACTGCTTTTATCTTCATGCTAGTATTTTAAATTGTCTCTCTGGTCATTCTAGAATTTTCAAAAGGTTAATTTTTGATGTTAGAAATATAAACTCTCTCAACTCTCTTAACTCCTACATTTTAATCTCTATCTATTAATGCTAGAAATTTAAAATGCCTATCTTTCATTCTCTTTCTTCTATCTATATCTTAATGTTTAATATATATAACTGCATCTCTCATTTTCACTCTTTCTCTCTCTCTCTCTCTCTTAATGTTAGGATTTTATACTGCCTCTCTACCTCTCCAATGACTCTCTCTCTCTCTCTTCTAGACTCTACAGTAAAGTGATGAGACGGCATCAGCTAATGTTTGTAAATTAACATCTTTCGTCCTGTGATCTATAAAAATGTTTAGAAACTTTAAACAGTTGATTATCAGTTAAGAAATATAATAATTCTTTGAAGAATATATATTTAAATGTTGCATACTATTTACAGGCATGGTTCGTTCGAACATATCATACTTAAATGCAAAAAAAGTGTTCTACCGTTGAATTGTTGATGAAAATGTTAATATAAACTTATATGCTTTAGCAATTAAAATGCATCTTCCTTTATTAAAAGGGAAGCAACTCCTGTTATAATAATAGTTAAGAATTCTTTATACGTCGATATATTGTAATTGTAAATTGTCAAAACTTTTATACATATGCATATTGTTTCCCAGAAAATAATCTTCTCATAAAGTGTGCAAGATCTTTGAAAATTTCTATAAGAAATTGCAAATCCTAAAGTATCTAATTAAAAGAAATGTACCTTTCTTTAATTTGTAGTTGCAAATATTAATTATTTTTAATTTCTCTCAAAGATTAAAAGTTATCTTCCTTTGCTCACAAAAAAGTCAACTTCTGTCATAAATAAAAAAACGTGGCTATATAAAGTTCGGTGCAGTGAACACATTTGTGAAATTACGTGAAATTGTATATACAATTTGTATTATTCATCTAGATACTACTGCTTTTGGCTGGCTTGTATAAGATAAAGAAGCTGTTCACGCGATGAAGCTGTGTTTACAGCATGTGTTCAAATTATCCAGCACAGGCATCAAGATATTCTGAGACTTGTCTCTTACTATTTTCGAAAACCTTCTGGATCTATATATCTATCTTTCGTTCGCCTGAAGTATTGTCTATAACTGCAATGTCGTTTCTTGTATAAATGTTACCGTCTTTTGTCATTCTTGCAGTGGTGCATATAGTCTTGTCTGTATTGTTGTATTAATGGTATAAGTGGACTTTCCTCAGTCTACTATATTCGGTGCATTCTTGAAATATGCGTTCCGCTGTCTGGGGCGCTTGTCCACATGTACATGTAGTTGAGGTAACGATCTTGAATTTTGTAGACACGTGACTGTGGAGTCAATTGTGTCCTGTTCTAATGCGTGTAATGATAACCTGTTCCCATCTATTCATATAATGAAATGCATCCAGATTTGGAGCATTTGATCTTCTGATTGACTTGATTATCTGTATCTTATGATGGTATGTAACCGGCGCATCTGATTGTGTGCCTGTTGCACCTTCTTTTGAAAGCTGATCTGCTCTCTAGTTTTCTGCTATTCCATAGTGTGATGTGATCCACTGCAAGGCAATCCTATGGTGTTTGTAGAGTTCAGTCAATAAAGTTTGCAGATTAGCAACTTTCTGGATTGCAGTGCCTGGAGCACTGATCTTGCATCTGTCATAAACTCTACAGGCTGTGGGCTAAGATTACTGTTCAGCAGTTTTTCTATTGCCAACGTTATTGCTTGCATTTCTGCATCGTAATTGTGATAATATTTCCCTGTTGCTATCTTTTCCATATCCCTAGTGTTATTTTTTGGGTACTCTATGTAGACCCCTGCTTCCCCTTTCTTTTCTATATATTGATCGAGTCACCGCACAGAGACATTATAAATACCCTATATAACAGTTGTTACTACAAGTTTTATAAACTATTCAGAACTTGATTCTCAATTAAAAAATAAAAAAAAGAATGACTGTCTCTCAATTTTAATGCTTGAGATGTAATTGTCTATCGCTATTTACATAACAGGATTTTAAGCTGCTTTCATTTTCATATTAGCATTATTAACTGTTTCTTTCTTAACAGTAGGACTTTTAAATGTATCTCTTTTCATATTAAAATTTTAAACTGCTTTTATCTTCATGCTAGTATTTTAAATTGTCTCTCTGGTCATTCTAGAATTTTCAAAAGGTTAATTTTTGATGTTAGAAATATAAACTCTCTCAACTCTCTTAACTCCTACATTTTAATCTCTATCTATTAATGCTAGAAATTTAAAATGCCTATCTTTCATTCTCTTTCTTCTATCTATATCTTAATGTTTAATATATATAACTGCATCTCTCATTTTCACTCTTTCTCTCTCTCTCTCTCTCTTAATGTTAGGATTTTATACTCTCTCTCTCTCTCTTCTAGACTCTACAGTAAAGTGATGAGACGGCATCAGCTAATGTTTGTAAATTAACATCTTTCGTCCTGTGATCTATAAAAATGTTTAGAAACTTTAAACAGTTGATTATCAGTTAAGAAATATAATAATTCTTTGAAGAATATATATTTAAATGTTGCATACTATTTACAGGCATGGTTCGTTCGAACATATCATACTTAAATGCAAAAAAAGTGTTCTACCGTTGAATTGTTGATGAAAATGTTAATATAAACTTATATGCTTTAGAAATTAAAATGCATCTTCCTTTATTAAAAGGGAAGCAACTCCTGTTATAATAATAGTTAAGAATTCTTTATACGTCGATATATTGTAATTGTAAATTGTCAAAACTTTTATACATATGCATATTGTTTCCCAGAAAATAATCTTCTCATAAAGTGTGCAAGATCTTTGAAAATTTCTATAAGAAATTGCAAATCCTAAAGTATCTAATTAAAAGAAATGTACCTTTCCTTAATTTGTAGTTGCAAATATTAATTATTTTTAATTTCTCTCAAAGATTAAAAGTTATCTTCCTTTGCTCACAAAAAGTCAACTTCTGTCATAAATAAAAAAACGTGGCTATATAAAGTTCGGTGCAGTGAACACATTTGTGAAATTACGTGAAATTGTATATACAATTTGTATTATTCATCTAGATACTACTGCTTTTGGCTGGCTTGTATAAGATAAAGAAGCTGTTCACGCGATGAAGCTGTGTTTACAGCATGTGTTCAAATTATCCAGCACAGGCATCAAGATATTCTGAGACTTGTCTCTTACTATTTTCGAAAACCTTCTGGATCTATATATCTATCTTTCGTTCGCCTGAAGTATTGTCTATAACTGCAATGTCGTTTCTTGTATAAATGTTACCGTCTTTTGTCATTCTTGCAGTGGTGCATATAGTCTTGTCTGTATTGTTGTATTAATGGTATAAGTGGACTTTCCTCAGTCTACTATATTCGGTGCATTCTTGAAATATGCGTTCCGCTGTCTGGGGCGCTTGTCCACATGTACATGTAGTTGAGGTAACGATCTTGAATTTTGTAGACACGTGACTGTGGAGTCAATTGTGTCCTGTTCTAATGCGTGTAATGATAACCTGTTCCCATCTATTCATATAATGAAATGCATCCAGATTTGGAGCATTTGATCTTCTGATTGACTTGATTATCTGTATCTTATGATGGTATGTAACCGGCGCATCTGATTGTGTGCCTGTTGCACCTTCTTTTGAAAGCTGATCTGCTCTCTAGTTTTCTGCTATTCCATAGTGTGATGTGATCCACTGCAAGGCAATCCTATGGTGTTTGTAGAGTTCAGTCAATAAAGTTTGCAGATTAGCAACTTTCTGGATTGCAGTGCCTGGAGCACTGATCTTGCATCTGTCATAAACTCTACAGGCTGTGGGCTAAGATTACTGTTCAGCAGTTTTTCTATTGCCAACGTTATTGCTTGCATTTCTGCATCGTAATTGTGATAATATTTCCCTGTTGCTATCTTTTCCATATCCCTAGTGTTATTTTTTGGGTACTCTATGTAGACCCCTGCTTCCCCTTTCTTTTCTATATATTGATCGAGTCACCGCACAGAGACATTATAAATACCCTATATAACAGTTGTTACTACAAGTTTTATAAACTATTCAGAACTTGATTCTCAATTAGAAAATAAAAAAAAGAATGACTGTCTCTCAATTTTAATGCTTGAGATGTAATTGTCTATCGCTATTTACATAACAGGATTTTAAGCTGCTTTCATTTTCATATTAGCATTATTAACTGTTTCTTTCTTAACAGTAGGACTTTTAAATGTATCTCTTTTCATATTAAAATTTAAACTGCTTTTATCTTCATGCTAGTATTTTAAATTGTCTCTCTGGTCATTCTAGAATTTTCAAAAGGTTAATTTTTGATGTTAGAAATATAAACTCTCTCAACTCTCTTAACTCCTACATTTTAATCTCTATCTATTAATGCTAGAAATTTAAAATGCCTATCTTTCATTCTCTTTCTTCTATCTATATCTTAATGTTTAATATATATAACTGCATCTCTCATTTTCACTCTTTCTCTCTCTCTCTCTCTCTTAATGTTAGGATTTTATACTGCCTCTCTACCTCTCCAATGACTCTCTCTCTCTCTCTTCTAGACTCTACAGTAAAGTGATGAGACGGCATCAGCTAATGTTTGTAAATTAACATCTTTCGTCCTGTGATCTATAAAAATGTTTAGAAACTTTAAACAGTTGATTATCAGTTAAGAAATATAATAATTCTTTGAAGAATATATATTTAAATGTTGCATACTATTTACAGGCATGGTTCGTTCGAACATATCATACTTAAATGCAAAAAAAGTGTTCTACCGTTGAATTGTTGATGAAAATGTTAATATAAACTTATATGCTTTAGAAATTAAAATGCATCTTCCTTTATTAAAAGGGAAGCAACTCCTGTTATAATAATAGTTAAGAATTCTTTATACGTCGATATATTGTAATTGTAAATTGTCAAAACTTTTATACATATGCATATTGTTTCCCAGAAAATAATCTTCTCATAAAGTGTGCAAGATCTTTGAAAATTTCTATAAGAAATTGCAAATCCTAAAGTATCTAATTAAAAGAAATGTACCTTTCTTTAATTTGTAGTTGCAAATATTAATTATTTTTAATTTCTCTCAAAGATTAAAAGTTATCTTCCTTTGCTCACAAAAAGTCAACTTCTGTCATAAATAAAAAAACGTGGCTATATAAAGTTCGGTGCAGTGAACACATTTGTGAAATTACGTGAAATTGTATATACAATTTGTATTATTCATCTAGATACTACTGCTTTTGGCTGGCTTGTATAAGATAAAGAAGCTGTTCACGCGATGAAGCTGTGTTTACAGCATGTGTTCAAATTATCCAGCACAGGCATCAAGATATTCTGAGACTTGTCTCTTACTATTTTCGAAAACCTTCTGGATCTATATATCTATCTTTCGTTCGCCTGAAGTATTGTCTATAACTGCAATGTCGTTTCTTGTATAAATGTTACCGTCTTTTGTCATTCTTGCAGTGGTGCATATAGTCTTGTCTGTATTGTTGTATTAATGGTATAAGTGGACTTTCCTCAGTCTACTATATTCGGTGCATTCTTGAAATATGCGTTCCGCTGTCTGGGGCGCTTGTCCACATGTACATGTAGTTGAGGTAACGATCTTGAATTTTGTAGACACGTGACTGTGGAGTCAATTGTGTCCTGTTCTAATGCGTGTAATGATAACCTGTTCCCATCTATTCATATAATGAAATGCATCCAGATTTGGAGCATTTGATCTTCTGATTGATTTGATTATCTGTATCTTATGATGGTATGTAACCGGCGCATCTGATTGTGTGCCTGTTGCACCTTCTTTTGAAAGCTGATCTGCTCTCTAGTTTTCTGCTATTCCATAGTGAGATGTGATCCACTGCAAGGCAATCCTATGGTGTTTGTAGAGTTCAGTCAATAAAGTTTGCAGATTAGCAACTTTCTGGATTGCAGTGCCTGGAGCACTGATCTTGCATCTGTCATAAACTCTACAGGCTGTGGGCTAAGATTACTGTTCAGCAGTTTTTCTATTGCCAACGTTATTGCTTGCATTTCTGCATCGTAATTGTGATAATATTTCCCTGTTGCTATCTTTTCCATATCCCTAGTGTTATTTTTTGGGTACTCTATGTAGACCCCTGCTTCCCCTTTCTTTTCTATATATTGATCGAGTCACCGCACAGAGACATTATAAATACCCTATATAACAGTTGTTACTACAAGTTTGATAAACTATTCAGAACTTGATTCTCAATTAAAAAATAAAAAAAAGAATGACTGTCTCTCAATTTTAATGCTTGAGATGTAATTGTCTATCGCTATTTACATAACAGGATTTTAAGCTGCTTTCATTTTCATATTAGCATTATTAACTGTTTCTTTCTTAACAGTAGGACTTTTAAATGTATCTCTTTTCATATTAAAATTTTAAACTGCTTTTATCTTCATGCTAGTATTTTAAATTGTCTCTCTGGTCATTCTAGAATTTTCAAAAGGTTAATTTTTGATGTTAGAAATATAAACTCTCTCAACTCTCTTAACTCCTACATTTTAATCTCTATCTATTAATGCTAGAAATTTAAAATGCCTATCTTTCATTCTCTTTCTTCTATCTATATCTTAATGTTTAATATATATAACTGCATCTCTCATTTTCACTCTTTCTCTCTCTCTCTCTCTCTTAATGTTAGGATTTTATACTGCCTCTCTACCTCTCCAATGACTCTCTCTCTCTCTCTTCTAGACTCTACAGTAAAGTGATGAGACGGCATCAGCTAATGTTTGTAAATTAACATCTTTCGTCCTGTGATCTATAAAAATGTTTAGAAACTTTAAACAGTTGATTATCAGTTAAGAAATATAATAATTCTTTGAAGAATATATATTTAAATGTTGCATACTATTTACAGGCATGGTTCGTTCGAACATATCATACTTAAATGCAAAAAAAGTGTTCTACCGTTGAATTGTTGATGAAAATGTTAATATAAACTTATATGCTTTAGAAATTAAAATGCATCTTCCTTTATTAAAAGGGAAGCAACTCCTGTTATAATAATAGTTAAGAATTCTTTATACGTCGATATATTGTAATTGTAAATTGTCAAAACTTTTATACATATGCATATTGTTTCCCAGAAAATAATCTTCTCATAAAGTGTGCAAGATCTTTGAAAATTTCTATAAGAAATTGCAAATCCTAAAGTATCTAATTAAAAGAAATGTACCTTTCTTAATTTGTAGTTGCAAATATTAATTATTTTTAATTTCTCTCAAAGATTAAAAGTTATCTTCCTTTGCTCACAAAAAAGTCAACTTCTGTCATAAATAAAAAAACGTGGCTATATAAAGTTCGGTGCAGTGAACACATTTGTGAAATTACGTGAAATTGTATATAAAATTTGTATTATTCATCTAGATACTACTGCTTTTGGCTGGCTTGTATAAGATAAAGAAGCTGTTCACGCGATGAAGCTGTGTTTACAGCATGTGTTCAAATTATCCAGCACAGGCATCAAGATATTCTGAGACTTGTCTCTTACTATTTTCGAAAACCTTCTGGATCTATATATCTATCTTTCGTTCGCCTGAAGTATTGTCTATAACTGCAATGTCGTTTCTTGTATAAATGTTACCGTCTTTTGTCATTCTTGCAGTGGTGCATATAGTCTTGTCTGTATTGTTGTATTAATGGTATAAGTGGACTTTCCTCAGTCTACTATATTCGGTGCATTCTTGAAATATGCGTTCCGCTGTCTGGGGCGCTTGTCCACATGTACATGTAGTTGAGGTAACGATCTTGAATTTTGTAGACACGTGACTGTGGAGTCAATTGTGTCCTGTTCTAATGCGTGTAATGATAACCTGTTCCCATCTATTCATATAATGAAATGCATCCAGATTTGGAGCATTTGGTCTTCTGATTGATTTGATTATCTGTATCTTATGATGGTATGTAACCGGCGCATCTGATTGTGTGCCTGTTGCACCTTCTTTTGAAAGCTGATCTGCTCTCTAGTTTTCTGGTATTCCATAGTGAGATGGGATCCACTGCAAGGCAATCCTATGGTGTTTGTAGAGTTCAGTCAATAAAGTTTGCAGATTAGCAACTTTCTGGATTGCAGTGCCTGGAGCACTGATCTTGCATCTGTCATAAACTCTACAGGCTGTGGGCTAAGATTACTGTTCAGCAGTTTTTCTATTGCCAACGTTATTGCTTGCATTTCTGCATCGTAATTGTGATAATATTTCCCTGTTGCTATCTTTTCCATATCCCTAGTGTTATTTTTTGGGTACTCTATGTAGACCCCTGCTTCCCCTTTCTTTTCTATATATTGATCGAGTCACCGCACAGAGACATTATAAATACCCTATATAACAGTTGTTACTACAAGTTTTATAAACTATTCAGAACTTGATTCTCAATTAAAAAATAAAAAAAAGAATGACTGTCTCTCAATTTTAATGCTTGAGATGTAATTGTCTATCGCTATTTACATAACAGGATTTTAAGCTGCTTTCATTTTCATATTAGCATTATTAACTGTTTCTTTCTTAACAGTAGGACTTTTAAATGTATCTCTTTTCATATTAAAATTTTAAACTGCTTTTATCTTCATGCTAGTATTTTAAATTGTCTCTCTGGTCATTCTAGAATTTTCAAAAGGTTAATTTTTGATGTTAGAAATATAAACTCTCTCAACTCTCTTAACTCCTACATTTTAATCTCTATCTATTAATGCTAGAAATTTAAAATGCCTATCTTTCATTCTCTTTCTTCTATCTATATCTTAATGTTTAATATATATAACTGCATCTCTCATTTTCACTCTTTCTCTCTCTCTCTCTCTCTTAATGTTAGGATTTTATACTGCCTCTCTACCTCTCCAATGACTCTCTCTCTCTCTCTTCTAGACTCTACAGTAAAGTGATGAGACGGCATCAGCTAATGTTTGTAAATTAACATCTTTCGTCCTGTGATCTATAAAAATGTTTAGAAACTTTAAACAGTTGATTATCAGTTAAGAAATATAATAATTCTTTGAAGAATATATATTTAAATGTTGCATACTATTTACAGGCATGGTTCGTTCGAACATATCATACTTAAATGCAAAAAAAGTGTTCTACCGTTGAATTGTTGATGAAAATGTTAATATAAACTTATATGCTTTAGAAATTAAAATGCATCTTCCTTTATTAAAAGGGAAGCAACTCCTGTTATAATAATAGTTAAGAATTCTTTATACGTCGATATATTGTAATTGTAAATTGTCAAAACTTTTATACATATGCATATTGTTTCCCAGAAAATAATCTTCTCATAAAGTGTGCAAGATCTTTGAAAATTTCTATAAGAAATTGCAAATCCTAAAGTATCTAATTAAAAGAAATGTACCTTTCTTTAATTTGTAGTTGCAAATATTAATTATTTTTAATTTCTCTCAAAGATTAAAAGTTATCTTCCTTTGCTCACAAAAAGTCAACTTCTGTCATAAATAAAAAAACGTGGCTATATAAAGTTCGGTGCAGTGAACACATTTGTGAAATTACGTGAAATTGTATATACAATTTGTATTATTCATCTAGATACTACTGCTTTTGGCTGGCTTGTATAAGATAAAGAAGCTGTTCACGCGATGAAGCTGTGTTTACAGCATGTGTTCAAATTATCCAGCACAGGCATCAAGATATTCTGAGACTTGTCTCTTACTATTTTCGAAAACCTTCTGGATCTATATATCTATCTTTCGTTCGCCTGAAGTATTGTCTATAACTGCAATGTCGTTTCTTGTATAAATGTTACCGTCTTTTGTCATTCTTGCAGTGGTGCATATAGTCTTGTCTGTAGTGTTGTATTAATGGTATAAGTGGACTTTCCTCAGTCTACTATATTCGGTGCATTCTTGAAATATGCGTTCCGCTGTCTGGGGCGCTTGTCCACATGTACATGTAGTTGAGGTAACGATCTTGAATTTTGTAGACACGTGACTGTGGAGTCAATTGTGTCCTGTTCTAATGCGTGTAATGATAACCTGTTCCCATCTATTCATATAATGAAATGCATCCAGATTTGGAGCATTTGATCTTCTGATTGACTTGATTATCTGTATCTTATGATGGTATGTAACCGGCGCATCTGATTGTGTGCCTGTTGCACCTTCTTTTGAAAGCTGATCTGCTCTCTAGTTTTCTGCTATTCCATAGTGAGATGTGATCCACTGCAAGGCAATCCTATGGTGTTTGTAGAGTTCAGTCAATAAAGTTTGCAGATTAGCAACTTTCTGGATTGCAGTGCCTGGAGCACTGATCTTGCATCTGTCATAAACTCTACAGGCTGTGGGCTAAGATTACTGTTCAGCAGTTTTTCTATTGCCAACGTTATTGCTTGCATTTCTGCATCGTAATTGTGATATTTCCCTGTTGCTATCTTTTCCATATCCCTAGTGTTATTTTTTGGGTACTCTATGTAGACCCCTGCTTCCCCTTTCTTTTCTATATATTGATCGAGTCACCGCACAGAGACATTATAAACACCCTATATAACATTTGTTACTACAAGTTTGATAAACTATTCAGAACTTGATTCTCAATTAAAAAATAAAAAAAAGAATGACTGTCTCTCAATTTTAATGCTTGAGATGTAATTGTCTATCGCTATTTACATAACAGGATTTTAAGCTGCTTTCATTTTCATATTAGCATTATTAACTGTTTCTTTCTTAACAGTAGGACTTTTAAATGTATCTCTTTTCATATTAAAAATTTAAACTGCTTTTATCTTCATGCTAGTATTTTAAATTGTCTCTCTGGTCATTCTAGAATTTTCAAAAGGTTAATTTTTGATGTTAGAAATATAAACTCTCTCAACTCTCTTAACTCCTACATTTTAATCTCTATCTATTAATGCTAGAAATTTAAAATGCCTATCTTTCATTCTCTTTCTTCTATCTATATCTTAATGTTTAATATATATAACTGCATCTCTCATTTTCACTCTTTCTCTCTCTCTCTCTCCCTCTCTTAATGTTAGGATTTTATACTGCCTCTCTACCTCTCCAATGACTCACTCTCTCTCTCTCTCTCTTCTAGACTCTACAGTAAAGTGATGAGACGGCATCAGCTAATGTTTGTAAATTAACATCTTTCGTCCTGTGATCTATAAAAATGTTTAGAAACTTTAAACAGTTGATTATCAGTTAAGAAATATAATAATTCTTTGAAGAATATATATTTAAATGTTGCATACTATTTACAGGCATGGTTCGTTCGAACATATCATACTTAAATGCAAAAAAAGTGTTCTACCGTTGAATTGTTGATGAAAATGTTAATATAAACTTATATGCTTTAGAAATTAAAATGCATCTTTCTTTATTAAAAGGGAAGCAACTCCTGTTATAATAATAGTTAAGAATTCTTTATACGTCGATATATTGTAATTGTAAATTGTCAAAACTTTTATACATATGCATATTGTTTCCCAGAAAATAATCTTCTCATAAAGTGTGCAAGATCTTTGAAAATTTCTATAAGAAATTGCAAATCCTAAAGTATCTAATTAAAAGAAATGTACCTTTCCTTAATTTGTAGTTGCAAATATTAATTATTTTTAATTTCTCTCAAAGATTAAAAGTTATCTTCCTTTGCTCACAAAAAAGTCAACTTCTGTCATAAATAAAAAAACGTGGCTATATAAAGTTCGGTGCAGTGAACACATTTGTGAAATTACGTGAAATTGTATATACAATTTGTATTATTCATCTAGATACTACTGCTTTTGGCTGGCTTGTATAAGATAAAGAAGCTGTTCACGCGATGAAGCTGTGTTTACAGCATGTGTTCAAATTATCCAGCACAGGCATCAAGATATTCTGAGACTTGTCTCTTACTATTTTCGAAAACCTTCTGGATCTATATATCTATCTTTCGTTCGCCTGAAGTATTGTCTATAACTGCAATGTCGTTTCTTGTATAAATGTTACCGTCTTTTGTCATTCTTGCAGTGGTGCATATAGTCTTGTCTGTATTGTTGTATTAATGGTATAAGTGGACTTTCCTCAGTCTACTATATTCGGTGCATTCTTGAAATATGCGTTCCGCTGTCTGGGGCGCTTGTCCACATGTACATGTAGTTGAGGTAACGATCTTGAATTTTGTAGACACGTGACTGTGGAGTCAATTGTGTCCTGTTCTAATGCGTGTAATGATAACCTGTTCCCATCTATTCATATAATGAAATGCATCCAGATTTGGAGCATTTGGTCTTCTGATTGATTTGATTATCTGTATCTTATGATGGTATGTAACCGGCGCATCTGATTGTGTGCCTGTTGCACCTTCTTTTGAAAGCTGATCTGCTCTCTAGTTTTCTGCTATTCCATAGTGAGATGTGATCCACTGCAAGGCAATCCTATGGTGTTTGTAGAGTTCAGTCAATAAAGTTTGCAGATTAGCAACTTTCTGGATTGCAGTGCCTGGAGCACTGATCTTGCATCTGTCATAAACTCTACAGGCTGTGGGCTAAGATTACTGTTCAGCAGTTTTTCTATTGCCAACGTTATTGCTTGCATTTCTGCATCGTAATTGTGATATTTCCCTGTTGCTATCTTTTCCATATCCCTAGTGTTATTTTTTGGGTACTCTATGTAGACCCCTGCTTCCCCTTTCTTTTCTATATATTGATCGAGTCACCGCACAGAGACATTATAAACACCCTATATAACAGTTGTTACTACAAGTTTGATAAACTATTTAGAACTTGATTCTCAATTAAAAAATAAAAAAAGAATGACTGTCTCTCAATTTTAATGCTTGAGATGTAATTGTCTATCGCTATTTACATAACAGGATTTTAAGCTGCTTTCATTTTCATATTAGCATTATTAACTGTTTCTTTCTTAACAGTAGGACTTTTAAATGTATCTCTTTTCATATTAAAATTTTAAACTGCTTTTATCTTCATGCTAGTATTTTAAATTGTCTCTCTGGTCATTCTAGAATTTTCAAAAGGTTAATTTTTGATGTTAGAAATATAAACTCTCTCAACTCTCTTAACTCCTACATTTTAATCTCTATCTATTAATGCTAGAAATTTAAAATGCCTATCTTTCATTCTCTTTCTTCTATCTATATCTTAATGTTTAATATATATAACTGCATCTCTCATTTTCACTCTTTCTCTCTCTCTCTCTCTCTTAATGTTAGGATTTTATACTGCCTCTCTACCTCTCCAATGACTCTCTCTCTCTCTCTCTTCTAGACTCTACAGTAAAGTGATGAGACGGCATCAGCTAATGTTTGTAAATTAACATCTTTCGTCCTGTGATCTATAAAAATGTTTAGAAACTTTAAACAGTTGATTATCAGTTAAGAAATATAATAATTCTTTGAAGAATATATATTTAAATGTTGCATACTATTTACAGGCATGGTTCGTTCGAACATATCATACTTAAATGCAAAAAAAGTGTTCTACCGTTGAATTGTTGATGAAAATGTTAATATAAACTTATATGCTTTAGAAATTAAAATGCATCTTCCTTTATTAAAAGGGAAGCAACTCCTGTTATAATAATAGTTAAGAATTCTTTATACGTCGATATATTGTAATTGTAAATTGTCAAAACTTTTATACATATGCATATTGTTTCCCAGAAAATAATCTTCTCATAAAGTGTGCAAGATCTTTGAAAATTTCTATAAGAAATTGCAAATCCTAAAGTATCTAATTAAAAGAAATGTACCTTTCTTTAATTTGTAGTTGCAAATATTAATTATTTTTAATTTCTCTCAAAGATTAAAAGTTATCTTCCTTTGCTCACAAAAAGTCAACTTCTGTCATAAATAAAAAAACGTGGCTATATAAAGTTCGGTGCAGTGAACACTTTGTGAAATTACGTGAAATTGTATATACAATTTGTATTATTCATCTAGATACTACTGCTTTTGGCTGGCTTGTATAAGATAAAGAAGCTGTTCACGCGATGAAGCTGTGTTTACAGCATGTGTTCAAATTATCCAGCACAGGCATCAAGATATTCTGAGACTTGTCTCTTACTATTTTCGAAAACCTTCTGGATCTATATATCTATCTTTCGTTCGCCTGAAGTATTGTCTATAACTGCAATGTCGTTTCTTGTATAAATGTTACCGTCTTTTGTCATTCTTGCAGTGGTGCATATAGTCTTGTCTGTAGTGTTGTATTAATGGTATAAGTGGACTTTCCTCAGTCTACTATATTCGGTGCATTCTTGAAATATGCGTTCCGCTGTCTGGGGCGCTTGTCCACATGTACATGTAGTTGAGGTAACGATCTTGAATTTTGTAGACACGTGACTGTGGAGTCAATTGTGTCCTGTTCTAATGCGTGTAATGATAACCTGTTCCCATCTATTCATATAATGAAATGCATCCAGATTTGGAGCATTTGATCTTCTGATTGACTTGATTATCTGTATCTTATGATGGTATGTAACCGGCGCATCTGATTGTGTGCCTGTTGCACCTTCTTTTGAAAGCTGATCTGCTCTCTAGTTTTCTGCTATTCCATAGTGTGATGTGATCCACTGCAAGGCAATCCTATGGTGTTTGTAGAGTTCAGTCAATAAAGTTTGCAGATTAGCAACTTTCTGGATTGCAGTGCCTGGAGCACTGATCTTGCATCTGTCATAAACTCTACAGGCTGTGGGCTAAGATTACTGTTCAGCAGTTTTTCTATTGCCAACGTTATTGCTTGCATTTCTGCATCGTAATTGTGATAATATTTCCCTGTTGCTATCTTTTCCATATCCCTAGTGTTATTTTTTGGGTACTCTATGTAGACCCCTGCTTCCCCTTTCTTTTCTATATATTGATCGAGTCACCGCACAGAGACATTATAAATACCCTATATAACAGTTGTTACTACAAGTTTGATAAACTATTCAGAACTTGATTCTCAATTAAAAAATAAAAAAAAAGAATGACTGTCTCTCAATTTTAATGCTTGAGATGTAATTGTCTATCGCTATTTACATAACAGGATTTTAAGCTGCTTTCATTTTCATATTAGCATTATTAACTGTTTCTTTCTTAACAGTAGGACTTTTAAATGTATCTCTTTTCATATTAAAATTTTAAACTGCTTTTATCTTCATGCTAGTATTTTAAATTGTCTCTCTGGTCATTCTAGAATTTTCAAAAGGTTAATTTTTGATGTTAGAAATATAAACTCTCTCAACTCTCTTAACTCCTACATTTTAATCTCTATCTATTAATGCTAGAAATTTAAAATGCCTATCTTTCATTCTCTTTCTTCTATCTATATCTTAATGTTTAATATATATAACTGCATCTCTCATTTTCACTCTTTCTCTCTCTCTCACTCTCTCTCTTAATGTTAGGATTTTATACTGCCTCTCTACCTCTCCAATGACTCTCTCTCTCTCTCTTCTAGACTCTACAGTAAAGTGATGAGACGGCATCAGCTAATGTTTGTAAATTAACATCTTTCGTCCTGTGATCTATAAAAATGTTTAGAAACTTTAAACAGTTGATTATCAGTTAAGAAATATAATAATTCTTTGAAGAATATATATTTAAATGTTGCATACTATTTACAGGCATGGTTCGTTCGAACATATCATACTTAAATGCAAAAAAAGTGTTCTAGCCGTTGAATTGTTGATGAAAATGTTAATATAAACTTATATGCTTTAGAAATTAAAATGCATCTTTCTTTATTAAAAGGGAAGCAACTCCTGTTATAATAATAGTTAAGAATTCTTTATACGTCGATATATTGTAATTGTAAATTGTCAAAACTTTTATACATATGCATATTGTTTCCCAGAAAATAATCTTCTCATAAAGTGTGCAAGATCTTTGAAAATTTCTATAAGAAATTGCAAATCCTAAAGTATCTAATTAAAAGAAATGTACCTTTCCTTAATTTGTAGTTGCAAATATTAATTATTTTTAATTTCTCTCAAAGATTAAAAGTTATCTTCCTTTGCTCACAAAAAGTCAACTTCTGTCATAAATAAAAAAACGTGGCTATATAAAGTTCGGTGCAGTGAACACATTTGTGAAATTACGTGAAATTGTATATAAAATGTGTATTATTCATCTAGATACTACTGCTTTTGGCTGGCTTGTATAAGATAAAGAAGCTGTTCACGCGATGAAGCTGTGTTTACAGCATGTGTTCAAATTATCCAGCACAGGCATCAAGATATTCTGAGACTTGTCTCTTACTATTTTCGAAAACCTTCTGGATCTATATATCTATCTTTCGTTCGCCTGAAGTATTGTCTATAACTGCAATGTCGTTTCTTGTATAAATGTTACCGTCTTTTGTCATTCTTGCAGTGGTGCATATAGTTTTGTCTGTAGTGTTGTATTAATGGTATAAGTGGACTTTCCTCAGTCTACTATATTCGGTGCATTCTTGAAATATGCGTTCCGCTGTCTGGGGCGCTTGTCCACATGTACATGTAGTTGAGGTAACGATCTTGAATTTTGTAGACACGTGACTGTGGAGTCAATTGTGTCCTGTTCTAATGCGTGTAATGATAACCTGTTCCCATCTATTCATATAATGAAATGCATCCAGATTTGGAGCATTTGGTCTTCTGATTGATTTGATTATCTGTATCTTATGATGGTATGTAACCGGCGCATCTGGTTGTGTGCCTGTTGCACCTTCTTTTGAAAGCTGATCTGCTCTCTAGTTTTCTAGTATTCCATAGTGAGATGGGATCCACTGCAAGGCAATCCTGTGGTGTTTGTAGAGTTCAGTCAATAAAGTTTGCAGATTAGCAACTTTCTGGATTGCAGTGCCTGGAGCACTGATCTTGCATCTGTAATAAACTCTACAGGCTGTGGGCTAAGATTACTGTTCAGCAGTTTTTCTATTACCAACGTTATTGCTTGCATTTCTGCATCGTAATTGTGATAATATTTCCCTGTTGCTATCTTTTCCATATCCCTAGTGTTATTTTTTGGGTACTCTATGTAGACCCCTGCTTCCCCTTTCTTTTCTATATATTGATCGAGTCACCGCACAGAGACATTATAAACACCCTATATAACAGTTGTTACTACAAGTTTGATAAACTATTTAGAACTTGATTCTCAATTAAAAAGTAAAAAAAAGAATGACTGTCTCTCAATTTTAATGCTTGAGATGTAATTGTCTATCGCTATTTACATAACAGGATTTTAAGCTGCTTTCATTTTCATATTAGCATTATTAACTGTTTCTTTCTTAACAGTAGGACTTTTAAATGTATCTCTTTTCATATTAAAATTTTAAACTGCTTTTATCTTCATGCTAGTATTTTAAATTGTCTCTCTGGTCATTCTAGAATTTTCAAAAGGTTAATTTTTGATGTTAGAAATATAAACTCTCTCAACTCTCTTAACTCCTACATTTTAATCTCTATCTATTAATGCTAGAAATTTAAAATGCCTATCTTTCATTCTCTTTCTTCTATCTATATCTTAATGTTTAATATATATAACTGCATCTCTCATTTTCACTCTTTCTCTCTCTCTCTCTCTTAATGTTAGGATTTTATACTGCCTCTCTACCTCTCCAATGACTCTCTCTCTCTCTCTTCTAGACTCTACAGTAAAGTGATGAGACGGCATCAGCTAATGTTTGTAAATTAACATCTTTCGTCCTGTGATCTATAAAAATGTTTAGAAACTTTAAACAGTTGATTATCAGTTAAGAAATATAATAATTCTTTGAAGAATATATATTTAAATGTTGCATACTATTTACAGGCATGGTTCGTTCGAACATATCATACTTAAATGCAAAAAAGTGTTCTACCGTTGAATTGTTGATGAAAATGTTAATATAAACTTATATGCTTTAGAAATTAAAATGCATCTTCCTTTATTAAAAGGGAAGCAACTCCTGTTATAATAATAGTTAAGAATTCTTTATACGTCGATATATTGTAATTGTAAATTGTCAAAACTTTTATACATATGCATATTGTTTCCCAGAAAATAATCTTCTCATAAAGTGTGCAAGATCTTTGAAAATTTCTATAAGAAATTGCAAATCCTAAAGTATCTAATTAAAAGAAATGTACCTTTCCTTAATTTGTAGTTGCAAATATTAATTATTTTTAATTTCTCTCAAAGATTAAAAGTTATCTTCCTTTGCTCACAAAAAGTCAACTTCTGTCATAAATAAAAAAACGTGGCTATATAAAGTTCGGTGCAGTGAACACATTTGTGAAATTACGTGAAATTGTATATAAAATTTGTATTATTCATCTAGATACTACTGCTTTTGGCTGGCTTGTATAAGATAAAGAAGCTGTTCACGCGATGAAGCTGTGTTTACAGCATGTGTTCAAATTATCCAGCACAGGCATCAAGATATTCTGAGACTTGTCTCTTACTATTTTCGAAAACCTTCTGGATCTATGTATCTATCTTTCGTTCGCCTGAAGTATTGTCTATAACTGCAATGTCGTTTCTTGTATAAATGTTACCGTCTTTTGTCATTCTTGCAGTGGTGCATATAGTCTTGTCTGTAGTGTTGTATTAATGGTATAAGTGGACTTTCCTCAGTCTACTATATTCGGTGCATTCTTGAAATATGCGTTCCGCTGTCTGGGGCGCTTGTCCACATGTACATGTAGTTGAGGTAACGATCTTGAATTTTGTAGACACATGACTGTGGAGTCAATTGTGTCCTGTTCTAATGCGTGTAATGATAACCTGTTCCCATCTATTCATATAATGAAATGCATCCAGATTTGGAGCATTTGATCTTCTGATTGATTTGATTATCTGTATCTTATGATGGTATGTAACCGGCGCATCTGATTGTGTGCCTGTTGCACCTTCTTTTGAAAGCTGATCTGCTCTCTAGTTTTCTGCTATTCCATAGTGTGATGTGATCCACTGCAAGGCAATCCTATGGTGTTTGTAGAGTTCAGTCAATAAAGTTTGCAGATTAGCAACTTTCTGGATTGCAGTGCCTGGAGCACTGATCTTGCATCTGTCATAAACTCTACAGGCTGTGGTCTAAGATTACTGTTCAGCAGTTTTTCTATTGCCAACGTTATTGCTTGCATTTCTGCATCGTAATTGTGATAATATTTCCCTGTTGCTAATCTTTTCCATATCCCTAGTGTTATTTTTTGGGTACTCTATGTAGACCCCTGCTTCCCCTTTCTTTTCTATATATTGATCGAGTCACCGCACAGAGACATTATAAATACCCTATATAACAGTTGTTACTACAAGTTTGATAAACTATTCAGAACTTGATTCTCAATTAAAAAATAAAAAAAAGAATGACTGTCTCTCAATTTTAATGCTTGAGATGTAATTGTCTATCGCTATTTACATAACAGGATTTTAAGCTGCTTTCATTTTCATATTAGCATTATTAACTGTTTCTTTCTTAACAGTAGGACTTTTAAATGTATCTCTTTTCATATTAAAATTTTAAACTGCTTTTATCTTCATGCTAGTATTTTAAATTGTGTCTCTGGTCATTCTAGAATTTTCAAAAGGTTAATTTTTGATGTTAGAAATATAAACTCTCTCAACTCTCTTAACTCCTACATTTTAATCTCTATCTATTAATGCTAGAAATTTAAAATGCCTATCTTTCATTCTCTTTCTTCTATCTATATCTTAATGTTTAATATATATAACTGCATCTCTCATTTTCACTCTTTCTCTCTCTCTCTCTCTTAATGTTAGGATTTTATACTGCCTCTCTACCTCTCCAATGACTCTCTCTCTCTCTCTCTCTCTCTCTCTCTTCTAGACTCTACATTAAAGTGATGAGACGGCATCAGCTAATGTTTGTAAATTAACATCTTTCGTCCTGTGATCTATAAAAATGTTTAGAAACTTTAAAAGTTGATTATCAGTTAAGAAATATAATAATTCTTTGAAGGATATATATTTAAATGTTGCATACTATTTACAGGCATGGTTCGTTCGAACATATCATACTTAAATGCAAAAAAAGTGTTCTACCGTTGAATTGTTGATGAAAATGTTAATATAAACTTATATGCTTTAGAAATTAAAATGCATCTTCCTTTATTAAAAGGGAAGCAACTCCTGTTATAATAATAGTTAAGAATTCTTTATACGTCGATATATTGTATTTGTAAATTGTCAAAACTTTTATACATATGCATATTGTTTCCCAGAAAATAATTTTCTCATAATGTGTGCAAGATCTTTGAAAATTTCTATAAAAAATTGCAAATCCTAAAGTATCTAATTAAAAGAAATGTACCTTTCCTTATATGTAGTTGCAAATATTAATTATTTTTAATTTCTCTCAAAGATTAAAAGTTATCTTCCTTTGCTCACAAAAAGTCAACTTCTGTCATAAATAAAAAAACGTGGCTATATAAAGTTCGGTGCAGTGAACACATTTGTGAAATTACGTGAAATTGTATATAAAATGTGTATTATTCATCTAGATACTACTGCTTTTGGCTGGCTTGTATAAGATAAAGAAGCTGTTCACGCGATGAAGCTGTGTTTACAGCATGTGTTCAAAATATCCAGCACAGGCATCAAGATATTCTGAGACTTGTCTCTTACTATTTTCGAAAACCTTCTGGATCTATATATCTATCTTTCGTTCGCCTGAAGTATTGTCTATAACTGCAATGTCGTTTCTTGTATAAATGTTACCGTCTTTTGTCATTCTTGCAGTGGTGCATATAGTCTTGTCTGTAGTGTTGTATTAATGGTACAAGTGGACTTTCCTCAGTCTACTATATTCGATGCATTCTTGAAATATGCGTTCCGCTGTCTGGGGCGCTTGTCCACATGTACATGTAGTTGAGGTAACGATCTTGAATTTTGTAGACACGTGACTGTGGAGTCAATTGTGCCCTGTTCTAATGCGTGTAATGATAACCTGTTCCCATCTATTCATATAATGAAATGCATCCAGATTTGGAGCATTTGGTCTTCTGATTGATTTGATTATCTGTATCTTATGATGGTATGTAACCGGCGCATCTGATTGTGTGCCTGTTGCACCTTCTTTTGAAAGCTGATCTGCTCTCTAGTTTTCTACTATTCCATAGTGAGATGGGATCCACTGCAAGGCAATCCTGTGGTGTTTGTAGAGTTCAGTCAATAAAGTTTGCAGATTAGCAACTTTCTGGATTGCAGTGCCTGGAGCACTGATCTTGCATCTGTCATAAACTCTACAGGCTGTGGGCTAAGATTACTGTTCAGCAGTTTTTCTATTGCCAACGTTATTGCTTGCATTTCTGCATCGTAATTGTGATAATATTTCCCTGTTGCTATCTTTTCCATATCCCTAGTGTTATTTTTTGGGTACTCTATGTAGACCCCTGCTTCCCCTTTCTTTTCTATATATTGATCTAGTCACCGCACAGAGACATTATAAACACCCTATACGCTCTAATTGTGTCTGTTCCGAGGGAAGTGAGCGCTGAGGTTTGTCATGCACGACCGGAGTTATCCCACTATACAGATCTATTGGCAAAGAAGCAACCGGTGACGCCATAGGTGGTCGTTGCTGTTATTAATCCAGGAGGGCTGTCATTGATATCCAGCGGTTATAACAATCAACCGGTGACGCCATTAGTGGGCGTTACTGTTATTAATCCAGGAGGGCTGTCATTGATATCCAGCGGTTACAATAATCAACCGATGACGCCATTTGTGGGCGTTGCTGTTATTAATCCAGGAGGGCTGTCATTGATATCCAGCGGTTATAATAATCAACCGGTGACGCCATAGGTGGGCGTTACTGTTATTAATCCAGGAGGGCTGTCATTGATATCCAGCTGTTATAATAATCAACCGCTGACGTCATTGGTGGGCGTTACTGTTATTAATCCAGGAGGGCTGTCATTGATATCCAGCGGTTATAACAATCAACCGGTGACGCCATTAGTGGGCGTTACTGTTATTAATCCAGGAGGGCTGTCATTGATATCCAGCGGTTACAATAATCAACTGCTGACGTCATTGGTGGGCGTTACTGTTATTAATCCAGGAGGGCTGTCATTGATATCCAGCGGTTATAATAATCAACCGGTGACGCCATTGGTGGGCGTTGCTGTTATTAATCCAGGAGGGCTGTCATTGATATCCAGCGGTTACAATAATCAACCGGTGACGCCATTGGTGGGCGTTACTGTCATTAATCCAGGAATGCTGTCCTTGACATCCACTTGTACAAATCATCAACTACGCGACGGCACTGGTGGGCGTTACTGTCATTAATCCAGGAGTGCTGTCCCTGACATCCAGTTGTAGAAAGCATCAACAACGCGACGCCACTGGTGGGCGTTGCTGTCAGTAATCCAGGAGTGCTGTCCTAGACATCCAGTTGTAGCAAGCATCAACAACGCGACGCCACTGGTGGGCGTTACTGTCATTAATCCAGGAGTGCTGTCCCTGACATCCATTGTAGAAAGCATCAACAACGCGACGCCACTGGTGGGCGTTACTGTCATTAATCCAGGAGTGCTGTCCTAGACATCCAGTTGTAGAAAGCATCAACAACGCGACGCCACTGGTGGGCGTTGCTGTGTGTAATTGAGGGCTAGCAGAATAAAATGGCGCTAGTCATCATCATCGCGTGAATTAGATCGGAAGACCATCATCGCGATTGGTCCCTGGTATACTTCTTCCACTTCTTCCTCTTCTACCTTTCATCTCCCTGTGGAGCATATGGTTTCAACAAAACACTTTCCAAGTCGTTCTGTTTCTTGCCATTCTTTTAAGATCATTCCATGTCTTCCCCGTCGTTTGGATCTCTTTCTCGGGAATATGTTGGTCTTCCTCTTTGTCTTTTTCCTTCTGGATTCCAAAAAGGGCCTGTTGTGTAATGCTCTCAGTTGGCTTCTGCAGTGTCCTATTCAGCTCCATCGTCTTCGCTGTATCTCTTTATCCACCTGTACTTGATTGGTACATTTCCATTATTCTATGTTAGTGATTTTGTCCTGCCATTTCCATCCTTTTATTCTGCCCAACCATCCATTAATGAAGGTCTGTATCTTCACGCTATATTCAAGATTTATAATAACCACACTTACTGTACGCAAGCATCCATTAATGAATGTATGTATCTTCATGCTATCTATCGGATGGGTATGTGTACAGTGTTATATATGTCATTGAGTAGTTTTGTTATGACTTATACTCCCAGCTCTCCTAATGCATTTATCTCTTCGATTGTTATATTGTCAGGACCTGGAGCTTTGCCTCTTTTCATGTGTTGAATTGCGTCCTCCACTTCACTCTGCATTATTGGTGGTCCTGTGTTTTTATTTGAATTGTTTAATTCTACTTTTTCATCATCATAGAGTTGACTGATATATTCTGTCCATTTTTCCATTATCTTCTCCTGTCCCATTATTTTTTTTCATTCCTTTTATTTCACACATCCTGAAACGTTGACTTCTTTTCTTCTTGTTAATTCATTTAACTGATTGTGCATAAAATTTGAGTCTTTCTTTTGTTGTTTTTCCATTTCTTCACATTTCTGTTTTAACCATCCTTCCTTGCTTCACTGCACTTGTTTTGGATCTCTTTGTGCAATGTTTTTTGTCCGTTCTTCTTTCTTATGTTTTCTTCTTTCGTCCATTAGTTGTAATATTTCTTCTGTCACCCGTTTCTTTTTGTTGATTCTTTTAGTCACTGGTATTACTTCTTTTGATGTTTGTTGAATCGATTGTTTGAGCATTTCCCACTGCTCCTGGATGTCCTGTATTTTCTCAATAGCATTATATCTATTTTGTACTATCATGCTATACTTATCACCCATCTGTTTATCTACTCTAAGCATATCTAGTTCTAATTTTATATTTCTTGGTGATTTCTGTGCCTTCCGCAGTTTTATTCTTATCTTTCCAACTACCGGTAGGTGGTCACTACTGCAATCTGCTCCTGGCCTTGTTTTAACAGATGTTAGCCCATTCTTGAATCTTCTCTGTACCAGTATAAAATCAATTTGATTGTGTACTTTTTTGTCTTGGCTTTGTCATGTCCATAGTCGCCTAGGGTGTTGTTTGAACCAGGTGTTACCTATAATCATTTCATGTGTCTTTGCCCAATCTATCAATCTATCCCCTCGGTCGTTCGTCTCTCCAAGGCCTTGCCCCCAGTCACATTTTGCACTTTAGCTGTTCCTACCTTTGTATTGAAATCCCCTAATATAATAGTTATTTCTTGGGATTTACACTGTTCCATGGTCAACTATAGCTCATTGTAAAAAAGTGTTAATGTCTTCTTCTTCGCTATTACTTGTTGGTGCATAAGCTTGAATTATGTTGATATCATTGGTCTACCTTTCAATTTTACTAGCAGAATTCTGTCTGATACCGGCCTAAATACTTTCACTGTTTTGCTTCTTTATCTAACATGATGCCTACTCTTCTGTCGTGTGTGGTTCCCCCAGAGTAAATTTAATTTCCACTTCATATATATATATATATATATATATATATATATATATGTATATATCTATATATATATATGCACATATTAACATATGGATGTGAATCATGAACAATAGGACAACAGACAAGAAAATCACTGGATGCTGTATAAATGTGGTTTTACAGAAGAATGTTGAGAATACCATTGATAGCTAAGAAGAGTAATGAAAACGTTCTCAAAGAGGCCAAAGCAAAAAGAGAGCTAATTTCCAATATTAGGAAGAAACAATCATCATTTTTTAATCAATGTATTGAGAAGAGAACAGCTGGAATATATTGTAACAACAGGGAAAATTGAGGGACGAAGAGATAGAGAGATGCAAAGAGAAAAGATACCAGACAGCTTAAGAGAATGGCTTGGTAGATGGTCAACAACAGAAATAATAAATAACTGTCGTAATCGAAGGTTGTGGAGAGACATGATCACTTGCGCCAGCAGGCTTGGTACTTGATGATATATGCACAAGTCTGTGTGTTCTCGCACTGTTGTAGCTGCATGTAGACATTGCTGGTGGTGCTATAGTTGAGGTAACTTATAAAATATTCACCCACTTATTTTTTGAACCCACCCACCTACGTTTTGGCCCGCCCATTAGGCCCGGTCAACTACACCGAGTATCCTACATGGACTTGCCAGCTTTAAATGTCTCCAGGTCTCAACACATTACACAGGGAAGACATTTTTGTTCTTATCTCCCATTATAGTTTAAGATTGTTTTGTTTTAGAAACCTCGTTATTAGTTAACTTTGTAGGGCTAATTTTATTTACTTACATATCTGTGTGTGTGTGTGTGTGTGTTGTTTGTTTTCCCTATTGAAGGCATATTGAGCCAAAACGTCGTTTATATTTGTGTCGTCCATTAAAGCTTTAACCATGCCTTTAAAAATATTTTTTATTTGTTTCAAATGTGATCAGGCGTGTTTAAGACCTGGCATTGTAGTAAATTTATGATCGACAAGTTCAAGTGTTTCCATCACAACTAGGGAAACCAAGAATGCCATTACAGCCATTACATCACATTCCTGCGACTAGCAGATAACAGTCTACGTCGACCCAGTGGTGTTTGTTGAAAAACACTGAAGAAAATGGAAGAACTCAGACCGATTCTTGCACAATACGGAAACATTGATCAGAGAGATGCAAAACACAATTCAACGAAACTCACTACATCAACAACAAAACAGGAAGATACACAAACACCATTTCATGAAAGTCTGCTTTATTTTAAAATTACTTTTGCTTTCCCTTTATTTATTTTCTTTTTTCTTTTTTCGTTCAACATGTGCATTTTAGCGTCAATGGGAAACATAGTTTGTGACCTCTAGCATCTCTGTTTTACTTCTCTGTTGGTTTCTCTGTTTTACTTCTCTGTTGGTTTCTCTGTTTTCGTCTCTGCTGGCTTCTCTTGTTGCTATGCTCGCTAGCGTTTGGTATATTCCATCAATTCAACTTTTTTTTTGCGGTTAGCCCTTGTATCTGGTTTTCTCATAGCTTTTTTTGAAAGCCCATTTAGTCTATTTCCATCTGTCTGTCTTGGAGCGTAGCCAATCAAATGAATCTGTTGTTTCAGTGGGTTATCCCTTGCTTTTCACTTAGTTCTTCTTTCCTGATCTTCTCTCTCATTCTGTTTCCTGCCATGCGACTGACGTATGTCCTTGCACGCTTTCTAAAACATAAATCGCATAAACTCAAGAACGATCACTACTCGAGGGGCAACTTCATTATGCCATTATCTCCCTTGGTCACAGCTATTTATAAATGATATTTAAGTTATTTTCCTCTTTTATTCTATTCATAAATATAATCTTTATATGATTCTTATATCGTAAATGCAAGTTGATCATAAGGAATTTTAGCTGAAATTACAATTACATTTGATGTCAGAGATTGAATATTCCACTCTATGATGTGTCAAATTAATCAAATTTTGAAACATTTCTAGAAAAGCCCACAAGTTAAACTAGAAAAATGAATCACCACGTCTTTAGTTTGAAAGACTGGAACCCCAACCAAAAATATCAGTGTTAAGAATAAGGGAAATGTTATCGACCACTGGTTCCCAAAGTGTGTGCCACTTATTCCGGGGCGTCGTCCCGAGGATATTGTCTTGAGCCCACTCATTGGTTAGAAATGTTAAAATGACAACATCAACAATGACTTAATATGCAGTTAGATCTTCTACAGGAGAGTGTTAATTCTGTCCTCATTATCTTCTTATATCTCCTATTAGAAAGGCCAGTAAAATGAAAACAAAGTGAACACACGATAAGCTTTCCCACACTCGCTGCGGTGCTCCCTGTCTGTTACATTCTGTGGACGTTCAACAACGTCATCCTTCTCATTAGGACAGCGAAAGTCAGTACAAATATGTTCATGCTTTTTGTAATAATAAATAGCTCTTCTTTCTTCTAGAAATTTCGATCAATTTTTTTTCTAGCAAAGATGTATTTTCTCAGTAAGTAAATGATTAATTGCGTGTTTAGTCTAGAATTATGGAAATGCCATTTGTAAACATGAGTATGTTGTAGAGTTGTTTCTTTTAATATTAAATCACTCATCATCATCATTGAGTGCCGTCTCCACAGCGAAGGTTGGCTACCATGGAGCGCCATTCTGCTCTATCTCTTGCTTTGATGGTGCAGGTTGTCATCGGTTGATTTGTTCATCTTTTGATGTTACTCGTCCATGTTAATCTTGGTCTGCCTCTGCCTCTTTTACCTTGTATTTTCCCCTCCAGGATCACTTTCAGTAGGCTGTTGTGTCTTTTAACATGGCCCAAGAATCGCATTTGTCTTGTTCTAATTGTGTTCAGAAGTTCTCTTTTCATTTTTAGTTGTTTTAAGACTTCATCGTTTGTTTTCTTTTCCTTCCATCCAATTCTACCTATTCTTCTATATATCCACATTTCAATGGCTTCAATTCTCTGTTCTGTTTTCTTGTCTAATGTCCATGTTTCAGCACCATATAGGAATATTGAGAAGATGTAACATTTTGCTATTCTTAGTTTTAGCTCTGGTGTTATTTGTTTTGATGTTAGTATGTCCTTCATGACATTAAAATTACTTTTTGCCATTCCTATTCTTTTGTTTATTTCAATTGTACATTTTCCATCACTGGTTATAGTATGTCCAAGGTAGTTATAGTTCTGAACTGTCTCAAGGTCTATTCCTTCAATTTTGATATCCACTTGTGGGTTTGAGTATTTTCTTTGTTTATGATCATAGTTTTAGTCTTTTTGATATTCATATCTAGTCCATATTTTTTGCTTGTCGTGTTTATTTCATTAAGTAATTGTTGTAGGTATTTAGGATTTTCTGCTAGTAGTACAGTATCGTCAGCATATCTTAGGTTATTGATTATCTTTCCATTAATTTGTAGGCCTGGCATCTCTATGATGTTTTTAAAGATTTGCTCAGTGTATAGATTGAACAAGCTTGGTGATAGGATGCATCCTTGTCTTACTCCTCTTTTTATATCAATGGGTGTAGAGAACTCTTTGTTATATTTTATTATTGCTGTTTGCTCCCAGTATAGATTGCATATTAGTCGTATATCCATGTCTTCTAGATGTATCTCGTTTAGGCATTCTATAAGTTGTTTGTGGTGTACTCTATCAAAAGCTTTAGTGTAGTCTATGAAGCAGGCATATATTGGTTTGTTTACTTCTGTGTATTTTTCGATTAATGTTCTCATGCAGAATATGGCTTCTTTTGTCCCGCTATTTTTCCTAAATCCAAATTGCTGCTCATCTAATTCAGTATTGATTTTATTCTGAATCCTTCCTTGTATAACTTTTAGCAAGATTTTTGTAACATGGCTCATTAGGCTTATTGTTCTAAAGTCACTGCATTCAACTGCACCATTCTTTTTAGTTAATGCAATGAAAGTTGATGTTTTTAGTTCATTTGGTATGTATCCTGTGTGGTATATGTCGTTGCATATGTCTGTAATATTTCAATGCAAAAATCTTCTAGTGCCTGTATCATCTGTATGCTGTCAGGCCATGTTGCTTTTCCCTTTTTCATTGTTTTTGTAGCTTTATCCACCTCAGATTTTAAGATTTTAAAGCCTGATGTACATTTTATAACTGGTTTCTTGTCTCTTTGATCATGAAATAGTTCTATTATATATTCCTGCCATCTATCTATAACATCTTTATTGTTTGTTAGCATTTTTCCTTTTTTGTCTGCAATGCATCCACCTTCTGTGGCTTTTTTTATTTTTATTAGTCATTATCTTTATTTCTATGTGCATTCCTCTTAAGTCTTGTTTTCTTTCCATAGTTTCTATTTCTATGCATTTTTGGCTGAGCCAGTCTTCTTTTGCCTTTTTGCACATTTTGTGTATTTCATTATCTATTTTATTGTATTGGGTAGTGTTCTTCGCTTGTCTCCTTTCTTCCATTTTTTTTCTAAGATTGTTTTAGTTATCAATTTTTGTTTTTTGTTCTTTTCTCTTTTGGGTAAGGTGTCGCAAGTTTCTTGTATGCTTTTCTGTATGCATTGCCATTTGGTTGCTACTTTTTCATCAGGATTTTCTCTTCTGTATTGCTCAATTCCTTCTTCTAGCAGCTTCTGATATGTGTTCTTTACTTGTGCTGTATATGTATCTTGAATATCTTTTTGATTTAAAGCTGTTATGTCTAGTGGATTTGTTGATGAATTAGACTTTGGCTTGTTTCTCTTTAGTTTGATTGTCATTGTAATCATTACAGGATTGTGATCTGAATTAATATCTGCTCCTGGGTATGTTTTGGCTTTGTATGTAATCTATTTGATTCCTCTTCTTGTCTCCAGGGCTTTTCCATGTGTATAGTTTCCTTTTCTCTTGCTCAAAGTAGGTGTTACATATTATCAGCCTGTTTTCTTCACAGAATTGTATTAATCTTTCTCCTCTGTCATTTCTTTTTCCTAAACCATGATTTCCTATAATTGTCTTATATCTACCTTTTCCTACTTTAGCGTTCATGTCACCCATTACAATCAAGATGTCTGAAGATTTCACTTGCTTCATAACTTTATTTAGGTCTTCATAGTATGCCTCTATTTGTTCATCTGTGTAGTCTTGAGTAGGTGCATATGTCTGTATTATTTCTATGTCGAATGGTTTTGCTTTCAACTTGAGTAATATAATCCTATCACTATATGTCCAGTGGGTACTTATATATTTGTGTAGCTCTCTTTTTATCAGTATTCCTACCCCCCTTTGACGTTCTCTTGTGTTTCCTGAGTATATAAATGTATATTTTTCGTCTTCAATGTAACCACATTCTTTCCATCTAGTCTCTGATATGCCTAAAATATCTATATTTATTCGTTCTGCTTCTTGAATCAGATTTTCCAATTTCCCTTGTTGATATAGAGTCCTAACATTCCAAGTACTTATTTTAAGATCTTTCCTCCGACATAAGTTCGAATTTCTCCGACTCTCCATGGCTTCCTCTGGACTAGTACGTGATGAGGCTCCAATCTCTTTCACGGTGGTCAGCCATGTTCGTCTTTCGTGTTCTGAACATGCCTCTTGTGTACCACACACTTTGCTGTTTTCGCTTTCTGGGCCGTTGATCATTCTTGATTCCTCCGCCTCCATCCACCGTCACAGACTTTTCACATACGGGTTGAACATACCCGGTTTGCCGGCGACATTTTGTCGAACCATGTGCTTGCCTATCGAACCGCGAACACACGACACAAAGAAGAATAAATCATATTCCACTTAAATATCGGCAATCACAGTCCATCCCCACGTTAGAAGTAAAACATACACCAAACGGGAGAATAGCAACACATAATTTCACAACTAGACTGTCGCGTAAATCATTTAAATATATCAGCAATTGCCGAATTATAAAAGTCGACTACACGAAGCCGCCATGACACCGGAAATCACTATTATAACTTTATAGTTACTGAGCATTATTTGTGTACCTAAAGTAGTAGCTTATCTAAATATAAATACAAGAAACAGAGTTTGTGTTCGATTGTAAATGCCATGAGGGCGTCACTGGTTTATGAACAAAAGGGAAAAGGAAGCCAATTTTGTCACTAGTTTGTGAACCACTGTAATAGACTATGGACATCTGTACCACAAACAGTACAATTGTTAGACATGTATTTAAAATATCACTTTGAGGCTGAAGATAGCAGCCGTGAAATGTGTCAAAAATAACGAATTCCCGTCATGGCTGTAACGTTGTTGGCCTCCCCGTCGACCTCTGACGTCACACTAATATAGGGTGATGGGGTGTAATTTGATGAGTCAAGACTGTTGGACGAAAAGCAACATCATCAATTTAAGAGATATAATGTGACATTCGAAAAGGCGGAGACTCCAGGTTACGCCTCCACAAGAACTGGGCGTCGGGTGCGGTATCCGCGACGTCTGGAGAATGCACTAGAGGGGGTGTTGGTGGTTTGCTGAGGGATTTGGATTACAATTTGTGGAATTCTTCTGGGACGTTCAAAGGCAAGTGACGGGTTCTCGTTCTTGAACAGCTGGTTAAATATATCTGGAGAAAAGTTACACAACAAACAGCTTGTTAAATATATCTGGAGAAAAGTTACACAAGAAACAGCTGGTTAAATATATCTGGAGAAATGTTACACAAGAAACAGCTGGTTAAATATATCTGGAGAAATGTTACACAAGAAACAGCTGGTTAAATATATCTGGAGAAAAGTTACACAAGAAACAGCTGGTTAAACATATCTGGAGAAATGTTACACAAGAAACAGCTGGTTAAATATATCTGGAGAAAAGTTACACAAGAAACAGCTAGTTAAATATATCTGGAGAAAAGTTACACAAGAAACAGCTGGTTAAATATATCTGGAGAAAAGTTACACAAGAAACTGCTGGTTAAACATATCTGGAGAAAAGTTACACAAGAAACTGCTGGTTAAATATATCTGGAGAAAAGTTACACAAGAAACAGCTGGTTAAACATATCTGGAGAAAAGTTACACAAGAAACTGCTGGTTAAATATATCTGGAGAAAAGTTACACAAGAAACTGCTGGTTAAATATATCTGGAGAAAAGTTACACAAGAAACAGCTGGTTAAACATATCTGGAGTAAAGTTACACAAGAAACAGCTGGTTAAACATATCTGGAGAAAAGTTACACAAGAAACTGCTGGTTAAATATATCTGGAGAAAAGTTACACAAGAAACAGCTGGTTAAATATATCTGGAGAAAAGTTACACAAGAAACAGCTGGTTAAATATATCTGGAGAAAAGTTACACAAGAAACAGCTGGTTAAACATATCTGGAGAAAAGTTACACAAGAAACAGCTGGTTAAATATATCTGGAGAAAAGTTACACAAGAAACAGCTGGTTAAATATATCTGGAGAAAAGTTACACAAGAAACTGCTGGTTAAATATATCTGGAGAAAAGTTACACAAGAAACAGCTGGTTAAACATATCTGGAGAAAAGTTACACAAGAAACAGCTGGTTAAATATATCTGGAGAAAGGTTACACAAGAAACAGCTGGTAAAATATATCTGGAGAAAAGTTACACAATAAACAGCTGGTTAAACATATCTGGAGAAAAGTTACACAAGAAACAGCTGGTTAAACATATCTGTAGAAAAGTTACACAAGAAACAGCTGGTTAAATATATCTGGAGAAAAGTTACACAAGAAACAGCTGGTTAAATATATCTGGAGAAAAGTTACACAAGAAACAGCTTGTTAAACATATCTGGAGAAAAGTTACACAAGAAACAGCTGGTTAAATATATATGGAGAAAAGTTACACAAGAAACAGCTGGTTAAATATATCTGGAGAAAAGTTACACAATAAAAAGCAGGTTATTGTTACATTTTAAAGAAAGTTAACAAACTACTAAATGTTAACATTAATGTTGAATGGAAGCCGAAAAGTTCATCATCATCATGTGCCATACCGGTTCGCGCAGTCGATCTTGTCCTTCCACAATCTTCTATCTTCTTCCTCTTCTTCTACCTTTCAGCTCCCTGTGGAGCATAGGTTCATCAACAAATACTTTCCAATTCGTTCTGTTTCTTGCCATTCTTTTAAGATCGTTCCGTGTCTCCCTCATCATCTTCATCTCTGTTTCTATCTGTCGTCTCCAAGAATTCCTTGGTCTTCCTCTTTGTCTTTTTCCCTGGGGATTCCAAAAAAGTGCATGTTGTGTAATACTCTCAGTTGGGTTCCGCAGTATGTGTCTTATCCAGCGTCATCGTTTTCGCTGTATTTCTTTATCCACTGGTATTTGACTGGTACAAAAAAAAAAAAAGCAAAGATCCCACATCACGCCAAGTGACGTATAGGGAATATGGTGTTAGTGACCATAAATTTTACAGACATTCAGCACATGATTTTTGGGGTAATGTGGTCGGTATTACGCCTGTGGCGCTTTACTTTCCCAGAAAAAATCCGGTACCCGTTTAAGGCTGGGTGAACCCGCAAGTCGTCGGTTGGAATCGAACCCTACCCCTTGTCCTTTATAGTCCTCTTTGACTGGTACATTTCCATAATTCTATGTTAGTGATTTTGTTCTGCCATTTCCATCCTTTTATTCTGCGTAAGCATCCATTAATGAAGGTCTGTATCTTCGTGTTTGTCATTTTTGTTGTTCTCCATCTGGAGTACCAAAGTTCTTATTCAAATGTTAAAACATTGATCGTTCATCCCCTTTGTGATGGCAGTGCTAACATATGGATGGCAATGTTGGAAATCCACCCAGTCTTTAGATAGGAAATTGAAAGTTTTTGAAAATAAATATCTATGTAGGATCTCACACATAAGCTGGAAAAAAATACATTTCAATTAAACATATGTTAGGCAAATCTAAACAAGAACACATGTCGAGGTTTATAAGAAAAAAGGCGTTGGAAATACTTCGGTCATGTGCTGAGAATGAATGAAGCAGACTTCCCCGTCAGGCATTGAAGTGAAACCAGCTGGTAAAAGAAAACAAGGTAAACAATAAAAAAAATACTCATCATCATGATGTGCCATACCGGTTGGCGTAGGCGATCATGTCCTTCCCACAATCTTCTATCTACAGTGCATTGTATCAGTTCTGTTGTTGACTGTTTTCCTTGCCATGGCACCAAGCTATCCAGTATTTTCTCTCTTTGTCGTCCGCGATCTATCTTTCCTTTCATTTTGCCAGTTGTAACCAAGTATTCCAACTTTCCTCTTCTCATGATGTGCCTGAAAAATGTCCATTGTTTCTTTCTGATGTTTTTTAGGAGCTGCCTTTTTGTGTTGGCCTCTTTGAGAACTTCCTCATTGGTCTTTTTAGCTGTCCAGGGAACTTTCAACATTCTTCTGAGAAATCCCATCTCTGTGGCCTCTAATAATCTTGTCATTTGTTTGTCTATTGTCCATCATTCGCTTCCATAGGTCAGAATTTGTTCTATAAATCACCGATGAACTCTCTTTCTCATTTCTATTGACATAGATTTGTTACATAAGATATTTTTCATTTTCTGAAATGCTATTTTGGCCTGAGCTATTCTGCTTTTTATTTCTGTGGTGCATCTTCCATCTGATGTTATTATTGTGCTCAAGTATTTGACTCTCTCCACTTGTTTCAGATTTGTCCTGTTTATTTTTATGCTGCATGATGGTGATGATTGTTTCTTCGAAAAAAATACTAGGCAGAAAAATTACTAGGGAAGTCTCAACTACAAGACTAAGCAACAACCAATAACTACACAAACTTGTAGCAACTCGTCAATCGTAGAGAACTATACCTTCCGCCCGATGTGCCGTCTACACCTCGAGAGGAACTAACTGTAGGCATTTTACAGACCCCTCATACTACCAGTCTATACACAATATATTGAACCAAGGGGCAATGTGGACGCACGGCTAAGGATCAACTACCAAGGAATCAACCATTAACACTTTTCTCATTATTTCCTCATCTTATGCTGCACCGTTAACAAAGTTTGGCTTATCTGGAGCACTAGCCACACCAATTTGTTTCATGTCTTGAAGGTGAGCGCTGTCGAGGATGTTACTGCCCATCTCTTGGTGTTATCTTTCTGCTTTAATCGTTGTCTTTGCCCCATTTGACTTGAATGTTCCCTTCAATTTGACTTGAATGTTCCCTTCAATTTGACTTGAATGTTCCCTTCAATTTGCCTTGAATGTTCTCTTCAATTTTACTTGAATGTTCCCTCCAAGTTGACTTTCAGTGCGTTATTTATGTTTAAAAAGCAAATTTAGCTATTTTGTCCTGTTTATATTTACTTAGCAACCATGTTAACCTCAGATGGTAGATGTACAACGAAGGTGAGATGCAGAATGGATCAGGCAAAAAAGCAGCTTTCCAAACAAAAAAGAAAATGAGAAAGATACGGTACAATCCATTTTTGACAATAGAAACAAGAAAAAGAGTTCTTAAATGTTATGTAGAGCCAGTCTTAACATATGGATGTGAATCATGGACAATAGGACAACAGACACGAAAATCACTGGAGAGTGAACAATTGTAGTTTAGCAAAAGAATGTTGAGAATACCATGGACATCAAAGAAGAGTAATGAAAACGTTCTAAAAGAGGCCAAAGCAAAATAGAGTTATTTTTCAATGTTTGGACGAAACAATAATAATTTTTTGGCCATGTAATGAGAAGAGCACAGCTGGAATATATTGTAACAACTGGGGAAATTGAAGAACGAATAGATAGTAGGAAGCAAAGAGATATGATATCAGACAACTTAAGAGAATGGTTTTACAGAAGGTCAACAAAAGGAGATATGATCACCTACGTCAGTAGGCATGCCGCTTGATGATGATGATATTAACTTTACACCAACAACGGGATAATGATTTTCAGTATAATTTGTGGGTTTCAATTGCGATATACAAACACAAAACTTAGACTATTCAAATCAAACGTACTATCAACCCTTACGTATGTATGTAAGAGCTGGAAAACAACTAGAAACACAGAAACAAAGTTGAACGTGTTCGAAAATAAATGTCTCAGAAAAATACTTTGTGTAGCGTGGAAGGAATTTTTAAAAAACGAGGAAATTAGAGAAATCGCCAATCAACCACTAATATCTTCAGTAATAAAGAAAAGATTATGGTCATATGTTGGACATGTGATGAGAAGAGATAATAACCGAATAGCAAAGCAAGCCCACATGTGGGAAACAACAGGTAAGAGGAAAAGAAGCCGACCCAGAGAGACACTGAGAAGAACCTTGACCAGAGAGGCAAGAGTAGCAGGAATCGGCTCCCTCAATGAAATAGAGTTGCTTGCACAGAAAAGAGACAAATGGCGAGATTTGATAACAGATCTTTACAAGGATTGAAAACTGCTAGAATAAAAATTTAGATAAGAGAAAGAGTATCTGGGGCTATGCCCTATGGACTAGTTACGGCTCGAAAGGTCAATAGATAGATAGAATTGCGATCTAATATAACCTAGAACACTTAGTCGGACCGGATCGTGCCTTGAAAGAAGTTGACTAACCAATCAAGACAACAAAACAAAGTTTGATGTCTTTCGAATAGCTTTCAATAATAATTCTTTCTTTAAATCATCAAATAACGTGATCGTCTGGCATGGCAAAGACCATTCTACAGCAGCTGTGAACGGATGATGAAGCAGAAGAAGAGATAGGCAGAACAAATGATGAGAAGATAACATCAAAGAATGGACAGGCCTTGAAATTAGTCCCAAAGAATGGACAGGCTTTGAAATTAGTCCCAAAGAATGACTGTATAGAAGTTACTGGAGAAGGTTGGCCAAGACAGTTAGTAGCTTTCCAAAGACAGCGAGGTTGATGAAGTCTGTCAGTTGTGCCCCAAGGATCCCCAAGTTGGCGACGTATGTTAGTAACGCCCCAAGGATCCCCAGGTTGACGATGCCTGTCAGTAGCGCCCCAGGACCCCCATGTTGACGAATATTATTATTAGCGCCCCAAGGACCCCAGGTTGACGTGGTCTGTCAGTAGCGCCCCAGGACCCCCATGTTGACGAATATTATTATTAGCGCCCCAAGGACCCCAGGTTGACGAGGTCTGTCAGTAGCGCCCCAGGACCCCCATGTTGACGAATATTATTATTAGCGCCCCAAGGACCCCAGGTTGACGTGGTCTGTCAGTAGCGCCTCAGGACCCCCATGTTGACGAATATTATTATTAGCGCCCAAAGAACCCCAGGTTGACGAGGTCTGTCAGTAGCGCCCCAGGACCCCCATGTTGACGAATATTATTATTAGCGCCCCAAGGACCCCAGGTTGACGAGGTCTGTCAGTAGCGCCACAAGCACCCCCATGGTTATGGGATGAGGAAGGAAGGAAGAAATCTTTTCCTCATTTTTATCTTTTCCAAAATGGCATTACTCCTTTTCTTCTCTGTACATCCCATTTCACATTTCCAGAGTTCCAAGTTCTTTTCTGTTCTCTTATTTAACGTCCATGTTTGTGAAGCATACAAGAATATTGAGTAGCTATTTATTTATATTCTTCTCAATTTTAATCTTATTTTGCTGGCTTTGATGTGAATACATGCTTCACGTTTTTAAACAGAAATGTTACATATTTCTTTATTTTATCTATTTCCGACTCACTTTTTCTACCGCTTGTTATGTCGTCTCCAATATAGCTATGTCTTGCTTACCTCACATTTCATCATCATCATTGAGTGCCATCTCCGCATGGCTACCATGGAGCGCCATTCCACTCTGTCTCTTGCTTTGATGGTGCAGATTGACATAGGCTGACCTGTCCATCTTTTGATGTTACTCGTCCATGTTAGTCTTGGTCTGCCTCTTTTAACTTGTATTTTACATTCCAATATTACTTTTAGTAGGCTGTTGTGTCTTTTAACATGGCCCAAAAATCTCATTTGTCTTGTTATAATTGTGTTTAGTAGTTCTCTTTTACTTTTTAGTTGTTTTAAGACTTCACCGTTTGCTTTATTTTCTTTCCATCCAATTCTTCCTATTCTTACTTAAATCTACATTTCAAAGGCTGCAATGTTTTGTTCTGTTTTGTTGTTAAAAGTCCATGTTTCTGCACCATACATAAATGTTGAGAAGCTATACCATTTAGCTATTCTTAGCTTTAGCCCTGGTGTTATTTATTTTGATGTTAGTATATTTTTTCATAACATTAAAATTACTTTTTGCCATTCCTATTCTTTTATTTCAGTTGTACATTTTCCATCACTGGTTATAGTATGTCCAAGGTAGTTGTAGTTCTGAACTGTCTCCAGGTCTATTCCTTCCATTTTGATATCCACTTGTATGTTTTGAGGTTTTTCTTTGTTTATGATCACAGTTTTAGTCTTTTTGATATTCATATCTAATCTATATTTTTTGCTTATCATGTTTATTTCATTAAGTAATTGTAGAACTTTTAGAATTTTCTTCTAGTTATACAGTATCTTCAGCATATCTTAGGTTATTGAGTTTCTTTCTATTAATCTTTCCATTAATCTTTCCATTAATCTTTCTATTAATTCTCCCACTCATGATCTTAAACCCATTCGATGTCCCTACCTGTACTTTTGGCTCACGTGTTTGCACGAACCAGTCACGTGATATACAAACTACAAATAAGACAACAAAAACCGCGCCAGAACTCACAAATACTGAACCCAACATCATGAACCAAGAACCATCAGCACCAAGAAATAAAGCATCGGGAATAGATAACATTCCAATAGAAATAATAGCAGCATCAGGAGAAACAGGAGCGCAATGGCTGCACAGAATATTTAATGCAGCATGGCACCAACAACAAGCCCCAGAAGACTGGCAACAGGCAATCATCATACCAATGTGGAAAAAGAAAGGTAGCAAAAGAGACTGCAATCAATATAGAGGTATATCTCTTCTCAGCCATGTAGGAAAGCTATAGGCCAAAATCTTGGAAAAAAGGCTGAGACCAATAATAGAACTACAGTTAAGCGATTCTCAAATGGGGTTCCGAAAAAACAGAGGATACACCGACGCACAATTCACACTCTAACAGCTTGCAGAAAAAAAAAACGACAGAACACAATCAAAACTTATACACAGCCTTCATTGACCAGGAAAAAGCATTCGACAGAGTAGTCAGAGAACAACTGTGGGAGATACTAACAACATACGGAGTAAGCCAACATCTAACCAACATTATTAAAAGTCTCTACGCCAACAGCAGCTGCAGGGTCAGAACAGCAGCAGGCTACACAGACCACTTCGAAGTTAGATCAGGTGTAAGACAGGGGTACGTACTATCCCCCCTACTGTTTATTACATACATGGACCATATATGCAAGCTAGCCAACCCATCAGAGACAGAGGAGATCAACGAGCTTTTATTTGCAGACGATCAGGCACTAATACATGAAACAATAGAAGACCTACAAGAACACTTAAACAAACACAACATCTCAGGACCATATATGCAAGCTAGCCAACCCATCAGAGACAGAGGAGATCAACGAGCTTTTATTTGCAGACGATCAGGCACTAATACATGAAACAATAGAAGACCTACAAGAACACTTAAACAAACACAACATCTCAGGCACAAAATACAACATGAAAATCAACGCCAACAATACAGAAGTTATGAATGTCGCCAAAAATAAACAGAACATCAACATAACTATAGAAGACAGTCAACTAAAACAATTAGTCAACTAAAACAATTAGAGGAATTCAAATACCTATGAAGTCTAATGACAAACGATAATTCTCAAACAGCAGAGATAGAATCAAGATGCAACAAAGCTTGTCAAATCATCGGACAGTTATCATCACTATTGTCCAACAAGGAAATAACAATGGAGGCAAAACGAGCACTCTACAATACAATCTTCATCCCAACGTTGTGCTACCAATGCCAGACCTGGACCCTAGATGCAAGAACAATAAGAAAAATAACCTCTACAGAGATGAAATGTGTTACACGAATGACAGGAAACAGTCTGAGAGATAAAATCAGAAATGAAGAACTGAGAAAAAAGCTAGGAATAGCCCCCGCCATAGAATGTATAAAGAAACAACAGATAAAATGGTTTGGCCACGTGACAAGGCAGAAAGAACAAAACACAACACAACGTGCCTTCAACAAACGTGAGAACACTAGACCCAAACGTCGGCTACGAAAAAGATGGGTCGATGGAATATTAGAAACACTAGGAAACATAACAGCAGCAGAGGCGAACAGAAGAGCAAAAGACCGCAAATTATATCTCCCCTTGACGCTGAAAGGCAGATGAGGAAGGAAAGTAGAAGAAGAAAAGTCACGTGATTAGCCAAGATGTCGGATGCGATTGGTACGAGGTGTGAAAGGTAGTCAAGAATGAGACGGTGTTATCTGAAGATAGAGAAAAGTATACTATGGTGTGAAAACATGAGCAAACAAAGTCAGACGTGACTCGGCAATAAGGGGATAATGCGACGGGTATCCCTCACAGTCATTTATTCGCTGGAAGCTTCTGGATCGGACCTCAGTCAAGTCTCTCTCTCTCTCTTTCTCTCTCTCTCTGCGTTCAGGACTCAATCAGAGTAAGGATTCCAGACTCTCATATGAAGTTAGCTGTCAGGCTAAGTGTGTTGATCGCCCCCACAGACAGAACATCACAATCAGAGTCTGTCAGATCCACTCTGACTGAACACCCGTTAATACGTTGCACTGTGTTCTGCAGTTGTAACTTATACTTCAGCTACTAATTGTTAAATATTATCAATTTGTATCCACTTATATGTAGTAAATATCCCTTTTGTGTTTATCGTTTCATCTCTTATCCCTTTTGTTTTATCGTTTCAGCTCTTATCCCTTTTGTTTTATCATTTCATCTCTTATCCCTTTTGTTTTATCATTTCATCTCTTATCCTTTTTGTTTTATCGTTTCATCTCTTATCCCTTTTTTTTTAATTTCTTCTCGATTTACCTGCTCCGCTCATCCTAGATGTAGTATAGTTTATCTTTATTTCCTTGTCCTTTTGTGTTGTTCTCGTTCTCTGATGAAGGCCGTTTATAGGCCGAAACGTCAATATTTAGTTGTGTTCTTTTTTTGTAAAACTGTCACCAGACCTTGTAGGAGTGTACGTTACACCCAACTACTTGTTCCTATAATGGAATTGTCCTCGATAGCGAATTTTTATTAAGTTAGCTGAGTGGCAGTGTTCCCTAGCGTTTGGATTTTCGTGGCAAGGCGCTGTGCCACTGAGTACGGGCTCGATTCTGCTTTGGTCCATATTTTTTTCTTTTGTTGATTATTTGTCATTTTTTCCGATTGCTGTAAACATACCTCTTCCTCTGAATTGATTCGCTGATTATCACCTCGGAAGTTTCCCTCTATAATAATATTCATTTATTATTATTTGTCTACTTGTTCCTATAGAAGTGAGAATAGTAATTCATCGGTTCTATATAGAGCCCATTCTGTTCTATGAAAGAGAATCATGGTCAGTAGGCAAAAAAAAAAAAATGAAAAGACGATTAGAGGAACAGAGATGGGATCATACATAGAGGAATGTTGAGAGTTCCCTGGGCAGCTAAGAAGACCATCGAGGAAATTCTCCAAGAGGCCAACACAAAAAAGGAGCTCCTAAATACGAGTATATCAGAAGGATACAATCAACATTTTCTGGGCATATCATGAGAGGAAAGTTGGAGTACTTGGTTACAACTCTCAAAATACAAAGAAAGAGAGATCGTAGACGACAAAGAGAGAAGATGCTAGATAGTTTTGTGCCATGGCATTGAAAACAGTCAACAACAGAATTGAAACGATGGACATTGGATAGAAAATAGTGGAAGGACAAGATCGCATAAGCCAACTAGTATGACACTTGATGATGACGTAGTGTATTTATTTTTTTGCTTACTTATCTGTGTCAGTATGTGTGTGTTGTCAATTGTTCCTGCTGAAGGTCTATTGAGCCGAAACGTTGTTCGATTGTGTTGTCCTTCACTTAGGTTAAGCTGTAATCATACTTTTTTCCCCCCCTTACACCTATAAATTTCCAGCTAGGTTATGTTTATATTAATTTCAATGCGAATATTACAACGAACAGTAGCAAGAGGCTCAGTGCAAGGACTGGCACAAACGACGTGCACACAGGCATCTAAAGCACACTGTTGGAGTCAGAATTAACGAACAAGATCAGATCGAGACCACGCTTCCTCTCCCCATGTCAGTCATGGAAACACAATTCCAGGTGTGATCGGTGTGGTTGAAATTGAAGAGGGAAAGTAAAAACAGGTATTTTATTAATTATATATGAAGACGGACGTATCCGGCCGAAAACGGAACAGATTCCCTTTACGTGCGAAATGTGAAGAAGAAGAGGAAGAGGAGGAAGAGGGGAAAGTAAAAGTATAGATAATACAATAAGGTACAATAAAAGAATAAGAATTAATATAATAATAATAATAATAATAATAATAATAATAAGTAGAAGAGGAATCCTACTGTCTGGTGTGTCTGCATATGCCGGCTTGAACGAGTCGTAGTCCAGAGCATCATTCATACTGGCCAGGTCTGACTTCCCTGATTGGACCAAACATGCGATAGCAATGAAGGCAAACAGGCAATGCTTGAGATGGTCCATGGCTGTGGATGGAACAATAGCTTGTGTTAGACTTCGATGTGTGGTGAGCCAGGGGGAACTGGGAGTCATTCAATTGTGGTAGAGAAGTGACTTTATTTCATGATGGATCTGACGAGAATGTCAGTGGCTTCTGATACTATAATGTTGTATTCTTTGTGTGGAAGCGTAGGCTTTTTATGGGGGAGAGTGTAAGTCTAGAATATTATAGCGGTGCCCTTGTGGATAAAATATAAAGGAAATGTTGGTGTCTGGAGAGAAAAACAGAAGGGAATAAAGAAAAAAGGAAAAGGGGGGGGGGGCAAAGAAAGACGGAAAGGAATGAAAATAGAAAGATAGAAAAATATACAAACAGACAGGCTGGCAAGCAGATAGATAGATAGATAGATAGATAGATAGACAGACAGACAGACAGACAGACAGACAGGCAGGCAGGCAGGCAGGCAGGCAGGCAGGCATGCAGATAGATAGATAGATAGATAGATAGATAGATAGATAGATAGATAGATAGATAGATAGATAGATAGATAGATAGATAGATAGATAGATAGATAGATAGATAGATAGATAGATAGATAGATGGATGGATGGATGGATGGATGGATGGATGGATGGATGGATGGATGGATGGATGGATGGATGGATGGATGGATGGATGGATGGGAGGGAGGGAGGGAGGGAGGGAGGGAGGGAGGGAGGGAGGGAGGGAGGGAGGGAGGGAGGAAGGAAGGAAGGAAGGAAGGAAGGAAGGAAGGAAGGAAGGAAGGAAGGAAGAAAGGAAGGAAGGAAGGAAGGAAGGAAGGAAGGAAGGAAGGAAGGAAGGAAGGAAGGAAGGAAGGAAGGAAGGAAGGAAGCTGAAGAAGAAAAAGAACAAAGTCAACGACTACGATGATGATGATGATGATTGATGGTAACATGAAATAAAGTGTTTGAGGACAGTAATTGAAATCAGTAGATCAGAACAAAATTAAACAAATGGTGACTCCAGAAGTAGCACCACAAGCAGCACCACAAGTACACTCTACACCAACCACTCAGAAGTGATCTTGGTGGTCCACACCCAAGACGTCAGTATCTGAACAAGAAGGTCCCCGGTTCAAACCCAGCTTTGAGTGGTAAAAATTTTCTTTTCAAATTATTGGGATATTTTTTAGCAACTTCATCATTTCGTTTCTCTACTTAGGAAGATCCGATATCAAGGCCTCTCGGATGCCGTAAAAAATATTAGGCCACATGTGAACTCTGCGCACATTATACAATTCTTGAAAGATAAATGTCGGTCTCAGCAAAGTTGTTGGACAAAAATCTTCCCATAGCGTCCGATTTTCGACGATGAAAAAAGTATGATGAGTACCTCTAAAAGTCGGAAGATATCTGCCAGTATGGAGAGGGACACCATCTCACGTTGAGGGCACTTTCAGCTGAGTTCTGAGAATGTCAGTGTGTACTGGGAATAAAACAGGCCTGCAGTGGCCTCTCATGAGGTTACAAGGTGGTAAACAAACGAAATAAACAAAAATAAAATATATATGTTTTAATCTGTATATAAAGAAAATAATTAAAATGAATATATTTAATCGTTTGATTAATGTTATAATTTTGTTGAAAGTTCCCTGGACAGCTAAAAAGACCAATGAAGAAATTCTCAGAGGCCAACACAAAAAGGGAGCTCCTAAAAAACATCAGAAAGAAGCAATCAACATTTTATTTTTCTGCCACATCATGAGAATAGGAAAGTTGGATTATTTGGTTACAACTGGCAAAATAAAAGGAAAGAGAGGACGTGGACGACAAAGAGAGAAAATACTGGTCATGGCATGGAAAACAGTCAACAACAGAACTGATACGATGCATTGTAGATAGAAGATTGTCGAGGGATATGATCGCCTACGCCAACCGGTATGGCACATGATGATGATGATCAATGTTATAATATTGTGTAGTGATCATATTGCAAAGTTCTTAACTAAACATCAATGGTTTTTAATCTAAATGTTATTTCTGCTGGTTTTTGGAAGTCAGTGGTAGAATGTTATAGTTTCATACGGACCAAAATGGGATATTCCTCTGCTTCTTCTTCTATCCTTCCTCTAAAGCCGTTGGCGTCGAGGGGAGATACAATCTGCGATTATTTGATCTTCTGTTAACCTTTTCTGATGTTATCCCTCCTAGTGACTCTAGTATTCCCTTTATTCATATCTTTCTCGGTCTTCCTCTTAATCTGGCGTTTTCGTAGCGTTTGTTTATGGCTCTTTGAGTCTTTGTTAGTTCTTTTTGTCTTGTTATGTGGCCGAACCAATTTATCTGTTGTTTCTTTATGTATTCGATGGCTGGTTCAATTTCGAGTTTCTTTCTCAGGTCGGTGTTTCTTACTTTGTCCCTTAAGCTGTTTCCTGTCATTCTTCTGACACATTTCATTTCGGTGGTCGTTATCTTTCTTATTGTTCTAGAGTCCAGCGTCCAATTATGGCACTGATAGCACAGAGTTGGTAAAAAAATTGATTTGTATATTGCCCTTTTTGCTTCCGTAGTTATTGCTTTGTTTTTCAATAGTGTTGATACTTGGCCTATAACTTGACATGCTTTGTTACACCTTACATCTATCTCTGTCTCTTGGTTATTGTCTTGTGTTAACGTGCTATCCAGATATTTAAAATTGTCTACTTGCTCCATAGTCGTATTATCTATTATGATGTTTAGTTTTTCTTTCTTTCTCGCTATTGCCATTACCTCGGTTTTGTTTATGTTGATCTTCATGTTGTATTGTTTACAAGTATTGTTCAGCCTGTTGGGGAAATGGGATACTGGCCGCTAAAAACGGTTCTGAATCGGAGCGGGGCGAGGTTATGTAATAATATTGTTTTACTCACGGTAAACTAAGACAATTTCTTAAAAGCGTAAGTACATAAGGGAGCCGCGATAGCTCAGTGGTTAGTGAACTGGACTACAAAGGACAAAGGGTAGGGTTCGATCCCAACCGAAGGCTTCCGGGTTCACCCAGCCTTAAATGAGTACCGGATTTTTTCTGGGAAAGTAGATCAGCACGGGCGTAATACCGACCACATTACCCCAAAAATCATGTGCTGAAGGTCTGTAAAATATAGGGTCACTATCACCATATTTCCCTATACGCCACTTGGCGTGACGGGGGTACTTTACTTTACTTACTACTAAGTACATACACATGTTGAGTTTACTGTTACTCAACAGTGACAGAACACATAACCAATTTTCGATAGACGTAGAGGTGTGCAGCATTTCACCTTGATCAACACAATAATATTTCTCTAGAAAGAATACCAAAGAAGAAGAAGAAGAATAGGAACAAGCAGCAGAAGAAGACAAAAGAAATAAGCAGAAGAAGACACAGAAGAAAAGAAGAAGTAAGTAAAAAAGAGGCAACAAACAGCAGAAAAAGAACAGAAAAACATATAGATAAATAAATATGAACACTAATATAATTTAATTTTTTTCCGACGTTATTAACGTGTGACGTACTGTATATTTATTGCTAGAAAAATTAAAAAATACAAAAAAGTAGTATGTTAGAAGCTTTACGTGATAAGTGGACGACACAGACTAAACGACGTTTCGGCCCAATAGGCCTTCAGCAGGAACAAACAAGAAAAACACACACACACAACTAATAACGAAACATTCAAAAGAAAAATATTCGAAATATGTTAAATAAAATAAAAATGTCTATCCTGTGTGTATGAAAAGGAAATGGTAACAAAAGTGTGGCTGTCGTGAATGTGCAGAAATGTGCGCAAATGCACACCGAACCAGAGGAGTTCACACAGGGGTCAGTGTGCAAACACAAAGGAGAAAGAATAGAACAGTAGACTAACAGGTGCTCAAAAGGCGGTAAGAGTGAGATGTCCGAGACTGGGGTATATCGATCACTAAAAGATATAGTTACTAACACATCATTTCACACACACTCTACCACGACGTAGAGACAGCCTTACCTATGGCATCACATGAATTATAACAGCTCTAGGAGGCCTTGGCATATACACAGTTCTGGTTCTCGCCCTTTTTGCGGCTTTATTCATTGCCAATTGATGTCGTTCTAGCGTTTCTTTGATGTTGTCTGTCTATCTTACTCTGGGTCTGCATCTTGCTCTTCTCCTTTCTCCTCTTTTATTATATGCTTTGTATCTTAATAGCAGAGACAGAGAATGAGCTAAAAGAAATGATAGACATAATAGTAAAAGAAAGCAACAAGGAAGGTCTCAGTCTGAATAGAAAGAAAACAGAAGTAATGGTTATATCGAAGAAACAATCACCACCATCATGCAGCATAAAAATAAACGAGACAAATCTGAAACAAGTGCAACGTTTCAAATACTTGGGCACAATAATAACATCAGATGGGAGATGCACCACGGAAATAAAAAGTAGAATAGCTCAGGCCAAAATGGCATTTCAGAAAATGAAAAATATCTTATGCAAGAAATCTATGTCAATAAAAATGAGAAAGAGAGTTCATCGGTGAACCAATTCTGACCTATGGAAGCGAATCATGGACAGTAGACAAACAAATGAAAAGACGATTAGAGGCCACAGAGATGGGATTTCTCAGAAGAATGTTGAAAGTTCCCTGGACAGCTAAAAAGACCAATGAGGAAGTTCTCAAAGAGGCCAACACAAAAAGGGAGCTCTTAAAAAACATCAGAAAGAAGCAATCAACATTTTTCAGGCACATCATGAGAAGAGGAAAGTTGGAATACTTGGTTACAACTGGCAAAATAAAAGGAAAGAGAGATCGTGGGCGACAAAGAGAGAAAATACTGGATAGCTTGGTGTCATGCCATGGAAAACAGTCAACAACAGAACTGATACGATGCACTGTATATAGAAGATTGTGGAGGGACATGATCACCTACGCCAACCGGTATGGCACATGGTGATGATGGAATGAATTACACATCATTCTTTATAGATGGGCAAACCAGTTTATTTGTTGTTTATGTATGCAGTTTAGGATTAGTTCAATGCCTACTCATTCTCTTATAATATCATTTCTAATTCTGTAACAGTTGCTCCAATCTATTATCGGCCACACCAACTAAATATCCAGGACAACCTACGTGACACAGACGAAAGAAAACGCATTGAAATGTTCGCATGAGCAGTGTGTAATCGTCTTCTTCTTCTTACTAGAACTCCTTGGGTTGTTAATGCACCCCTGGCTGCCCTGGTCAACTTTCTCCATTTCTCTCTTCGCGTGTGATAGTCCTGACATCAAATCTACTAAAGGGAACGTTCATCTGACATAAACCTGGATAGAGAAAAGCCTTGAGTCTAGCAAGCCTACTTTCACGACAGAAGCAAACCTGACTACAAAACTTCGCTTATTATTCACCTATTATGTGGATGTTGGTGCCTTGTGTCGCTAGTCACGACATAGACGCGACATCAGCGACCTTTACCCAACACATCCGTCTTCCGAGACAGCGGGGGATTTTTCTTTACATTTGTGACCGGATAGCGGCCATTTTTGGTCTACTCAACTTTTAACTGTCAATGGTTCTTTTAACGTGTGCGAGTGCACATCTCCTGTTGTTTTTCGTTATCGAAGAGGAATAGATATCTGACCTTACTACCTAGAGAGAGCTAGACATCGGATCCCACTACCCAGATAGGGCTAGACATCGATATCACTACACAGAGAGGGCTAGACATCGGATCTCACTACCCACAGAGGGCTAGACATCGGATCTCACTACCCAGAGAGGGCTAGACATCGATCTCACTACCCAGAGAGGGCTAGACATCGGATCTCATACCCACAGAGGGCTAGACATCGGATCTCACTACCCAGAGAGGGCTAGACATCGATTTCACATTCCACAGAGGGCTAGACATCGGATCTCATACCCACAGAGGGCTAGACATCGGATCTCACTACCCATAGAGGGCTAGACATCTGATCTCACTACCCAGAGAGGGCTAGACATCGGATCTCACTACCCAGAGAGGGCTAGAGATCGATATCACTACCCAGAGAGGGCTAGACATCGGATCTCACTACCCAGAGAGGGCTAGACATCGATCTTACTACGCAGAGAGGGCTAGACATCGGATCTCACTACCCACAGAGGGCTAGACATCGGATCTCACTACCCAGAGAGGGCTAGACATCGATCTCACTACCCACAGAGGGCTAGACATCGGATCTCACTACCCAGAGGGGACAAGACATCGGATCTCACTACCCATAGGGGGCAAGACATCGGATCTCACTATACAGAGAGGGCTAGACATCGGATCTCAGTACACAGAGAGGGCTAGACATTGGATCTCACTACCGAGAGAGGGCTAGATATTGGATCTCACTACCCAGAGTCCAGGAGAGAACTAAGCCACAAAATGCAGATTCGATGTAAATAATATCCGCTGTCTTTGGTGAGATTCGAACTCAGGGTCTTCCAGTAGAGAGGTCGAAGTCTCACCTCTGGGCACCAACCCCATAACTTGGCTGGGAAAAATTCATTATTATTGAGAGATTATTTACTAGATAAAATCAACTATGACTACAAACAACTGTTGCCTTGAACTAAATTAAAGTAAAAATGAAGGCCAGGGAAACGGTACCAATTAATATGTGCCGAATGTGGATGCAATGGGCTGTAAGATGCATAGCACAGCGGTCCATTAATTCACTAGGAGAAAGGAAGGAAGGAAGAAAGAAAGAAAGAATACTAACATTAATGAATGCCAATACTTACCTTTAATATTTGTCGAAATCAAATAGAGTTGGGTGAAAGCCTGCTATTTTACGGACCAAACGCTCGTGCTACTCGACGTACAGCTCAGTGATTGACAGAAATTTGCGTTTACAGAAACGAGTATTTATACTGGTTGTGCAATCTCAACCGCGGAGGTGTACGGTAGTTAATAGCAGGGGTTCTTAACTTTTTCTACTTCCGAGCAGGCAGGAAAAAGAAGAATGAAAATCGTGACGCACTACCGTGTATCATCATCATCACGAGCCGCCAACGCATTTAAGTGACTGCTATAGATCACCATTTCACTGTCCTTTGCATTGATCATATGTTCTTCTGTCCATCTCTCGATGGTATCCAAAGCCGGATTTAGGACCAGGCTAGGGAAGACAATGGGACGGCACCCAGACAGAAACCACGGGCAGGGTGGGCCCAACATCCCTGGACGGCATCCGCCATACGATTAGGAAAACTACTACGTCAAACCTAGATCCAGCCTGCCGAAGACTGAGTGTGTCAGTCACAGCGCAGGTTTAGAGGTGAAAATCAGGAGACACACGAACATACAAATACTGTCCATGCGACCAACTTATCATGTTTCATGATGTTGTACTTACTCCTCCATATAAAAGTACTGTCCATGCATCATGTGCCATAATGTTGTCCTTACCCCTCCATATACGAGTACTGTCCATGTGACCAGCTCATCGTGTGCCATAATGTTGTACTTACCCCTCTATATACGAGTACTGTCTATGTGACCAGCTCATCGTGTGTCATGATGTTGTCCTTACCCTTCCATATACGAGTACTGTCCATGCGACCAACTCATCGTGGGTCATGATGTTGCCCTTACCCTTCCATATACGAGTACTGTCCATGTGACCAGCTCATCGTGTGCCATAATGTTGTACTTACCCCTCTATATACGAGTACTGTCTATGTGACCAGCTCATCGTGTGTCATGATGTTGTTCTTACCCCTCCATATACGAGTACTGTCCATGCGACCAGCTCATCGTGTGTCATGATGTTGTCCTTACCCCCCCATATACGAGTACTGTCTATGTGACCAGCTCATCGTGTGTCATGATGTTGTCCTTACCCCCCCCCATATACGAGTACTGTCTATGTGACCAGCTCATCGTGTGTCATGATGTTGTTTTCTTTACCCCCCCCCTCTCCATATACGAGTACTGTCCATGTGACCAACTCATCGTGTGTCATGATGTTGTCCTTACCTCTCCATATACGAGCACTGTCCATGTGACCAACTCATCGTGTGTCATGATGTTGTCCTTACCTCTCCATATACGAGTACTGTCCATGCGATCAACTCATCGTGTGTCATGATATTGTCCTTACCCCCCCCCCCCATATACGAGTACTGTCCATGTGACCAACTCATCGTGTGTCATGATGTTGTCCTTACCTCTCCATATACAAATACTGTCCATACGACCAACTCATCGTGTGTCATGATGTTGTCCCTACCCCTCCATATACGAGTACTGTCCATGCGACCAACTCATCGTGTGTCATGATGTTGTCCCTACCCCTCCATATACTAGTACTGTCCATGCGACCAACTCATCGTGTGTCATGATGTTGTCCCTACCCCTCCATATACGAGTACTGTCCATACGACCAACTCATCGTGTGTCATGATGTTGTCCTTACCCCTCCATATACGAGAACTGTCCATGCGACCAACTCATCGTGTGTCATGATGTTGTCCTTACCCCTCCATATACGAGTACTGTCCATACGACCAACTCATCGTGTGTCATGATGTTGTCCCTACCCCTCCATATACGAGAACTGTCCATGCGACCAACTCATCGTGTGTCATGATGTTGTCCCTACCCCTCCATATACGAGTACTGTCCATACGACCAACTCATCGTGTGTCATGATGTTGTCCTTACCCCTCCATATACGAGTACTGTCCATACGACCAACTCATCGTGTCTCATGATGTTGTCCCTACCCCTCCATATACGAGAACTGTCCATGCGACCAACTCATCGTGTGTCATGATGTTGTCCTTACCCCTCCATATACGAGTACTGTCCATGCGACCAACTCATCGTGTGTCATGATGTTGTCCTTACCCCTCCATATACTAGTACTGTCCATGCGACCAACTCATCGTGTGTCATGATGTTGTCCCTACCCCTCCATATACGAGAACTGTCCATGCGACCAACTCATCGTGTGTCATGATGTTGTCCCTACCCCTCCATATACGAGAACTGTCCATGCGACCAACTCATCGTGTGTCATGATGTTGTCCCAACCCCTCCATATACGAGAACTGTCCATGCGACCAACTCATCGTGTGTCATGATGTTGTCCTTACCCCTCCATCATGAAACAGGACAAACACGGTTGCATGATCACAAGACTTGAACGCTGAAGAAGAAGAAAAGAAGGTCAAGGCTAAATAAGCTACAGCTTAGGACCTCCCAATCCGTGGAAGCCTCACATTTGTTTATATTGTAATATATGACAGAGACTTTCTGGTATTTTAAACTGTCAAATGTTCTTTAACATGCGCAGAGCGTATTTTTTTCCGAGAGGGCTTGACTTATAATTTCACTACCAAAAGACCAGAGTTCGTTAAGCACGGTCGCCTACATTTTCATTTAACACTACAGACTCTGAGAGTAAAGCCACGAGTGGACCACGACAGTACCATACTGGCTTTGGAAAGGACAAAGCTGAGAGAACATTCTGTTCAAAAGCCGAGGTCTTTACCTTCAGACCACATAGCCCCCCTTTGTGTAATGTCTATAAAAAAAATTTAAAATCACTGCGCTATCATCATCATCACTGAGTTTAACAACATGAAATAACGTTAAAGTTAGTTTAACAACATGAAATAACTTAAAATGTGAGTTTAACAACATGAAATAACGTTAAAGTTAGTTTAACAACATGAAATAACGTTAAAGCAAGTTTAACATCATGAAATCGCACCAATGCTGGTTTAACAACATGAAATAACGTTAAAGCTAGCTTAACAACATGAAATAACGTTAAAGCTAGTTTAACAACATGAAATAACGTTAAAGTTAGCTTAACAACATAAAATAATGTTAAAGCTAGTTTAACAACATGAAATAACGTTAAAGCTAGCTTAACAACATGAAATAACGTTAAAGCTAGTTTAACAACATGAAATCGCACCAATGCTAGTTTAACAACATGAAATAACGTTAAAGCTAGTTTAACAACATGAAATCGCACCAATGCTAGTTTAACAACATGAAATAACGTTAAAGCTAGTTTAACAACATGAAATCGCACCAATGCTAGTTTAACAACATGAAATAACGTTAAAGCTAGTTTAACAACATGAAATCGCACCAATGCTAGTTTAACAACATGAAATAACGTTAAAGCTAGTTTAACAACATGAAATCGCACCAATGCTAGTTTAACAACATGAAATAACGTTAAAGTTAGCTTAACAACATGAAATAACGTTAAAGTTTGTTTAACAACATGAAATAACGTTAAAGCTAGTTTAACAACATGAAATCGCACCAATGCTAGTTTAACAACATGAAATAACGTTAAAGTTAGTTTCATCATCATCATCGAGTGCCTTCTCCGCATCGAAGGTTGGCTACCATGGAGCGCAATTCCGCTCGGTTTCTCGCTTTGATTGTCATAGACTGTCTTGTCCAAATATTCATGTTACTCGTCCATATTAGTCTTGGTCTGTCTCTGTCTCTTTTACCCTGTATTTTCCATTCCAAAATTTACTTTTAGTAGGCTGTTGTGCCTTTTAACAGCCCCACAAATTTCATTTGTCTTGTTTGAATTGTGTTTAGTAGTTCCCTTTTAATTTTTAGTTGTTTTAAAAATTCATCGTTTTTTTTCTTTACTTTCCATCCAATTCTACCTTTTCGTCTATAAATCCACATTTCAAAGGCTTCACTTTTCTGTTCTGTTTTCTTGCCTAATGTCCATGTTTCTGCACCATATAGGAATATTGAGAAGATGTAACATTTTGCTGTATGTATGTATGTATGTATGTATGTATGTATGTATGTATGTATGTATGTATGTATGTATGTATGTATGTATGTATGTATGTATGTATGTATGTATGTATGTATGTATGTATGTATGTATGTATGCATGTATGCATGTATGTATGGCATTTGGCGTCTTGACAGACAGTTTGTAGTAAGCAATCATGATAAGTCAGTAGTTTGGTAAAACATTAGTGTCTCATACTGGGTACTGCTTTATTGAACATCTTCTCTCGTGGCTGAATTTGCCAATCCTGGACAGACAGATCCATCCACAGAACGAGCTATTACGACCTAGTACTATCCATGTGCTACGATCCACAAACACATTTTCCCAGTATTTGCTATATAGAACTCCAATATAATGTCAACCAATGATGGAGGCAGACATGAATTTGCCAGATGAGAGCGAAGAAAGTGTGACCGGGTGTAAACAGTAGATTTGATCAGGAGTGTTGCGCAGAGTGTCAAAGTCAATGAAGAATGTTGAGAATACCATGGACAGCTAAGAAGAGAAATGAAGAGGTTCTGAGAGAGGTCAAAATAAAAAGAGAGCTAATTTCCAATGTTAGGAAGAAACAATCATCATTTTTTGGCCATGTAATGAGAAGAGAACAACTGGAATATATTGTAACAACTGGAAAAATTGAGGGACGAAGAGATAGAGGGAAGCAAAGAGAAAAGATACCAGACAGCTTAAGAGAATGGCTTGGCAGAAGGTCAACAACAGAAATGATAAATAGCTGCCGAGATCGAAAGTTGTGGAGAGACATGATCACCTACGCCACTAGGCCAGGTACTTGATAATGATGTTGCGCAGAGTAAGTGTGATTATTATAAATCTTGAATATAGCGTGAAGATACAGATCTTCATTAATGGATGCTTCCGCAGAATAAAAGGATAGAGGATAGGAAAGGAAGAAGATAGTGTGAGTGTTCAAGTTTATTTCATCAGAAGGCCGACACCTGGGAGTCATGACCCAGGAGGGCACACCTCCCTTAGAGTGTCAAGAAGTTAAAATGCCGAAACACTTGCTCGAAGGGCCTACTTCTGATGATCAGATTGCCTCCTACTGTGAAGCTCTGTATAAAGAGTGCCCTGATAGCACAGGCACTGAGTGTGACCTGACACCAGACAAAGTGGACATCGCCAAGTTTGTTCTTCATTCCTTAAGAGAAGAGGAGGTGAGTGGGTAGAACAAGGATGTATACATTGAGAGGCTGAGTCTAAATGTGGGAAAAGGGCCTGATCGATCCGGAGCGCGTAGTTGGGGAGGTAGATGTATCTACAATCACCACCTTACAGGAACAATCAGTCTGTATACAGTCCGAGAAATGTTGGGACGTGCGGTGGAGCGGGTATTGGGATTGCACCGATTGAAACTAAACTGATTCTGTGGATAGAATAGAATCATCATCATCATCAAGTACCGGGCCTGCTGGCGTAGGTGATCATGTCTCTCCACAACTTTCGATTTCGACAGTTATTTATAATTTCTGTAGTTGACTTTCTGCCAGGTCAAGAATTGAATAGATCTCTATAACTCATATACTCTACAAAATGTCTAGGGTTATAACTAAATTGAGAGCCACGATAGCTCAGTGATTACTGAGCTGGGCTACACAAGACAAGAATTGAATAGATCTCTATAACTCATTTACTCTACAAAATGTCTAGGGTTATAACTAAATTGAGAGCCACGATAGCTCAGTGATTACTGAGCTGGGCTACACAAGACAAGAATTGAATAGATCTCTATAACTCATTTACTCTACAAAATGTCTAGGGTTATAACTAAATTGAGAGCCGCGATAGCTCAGTGATTACTGAGCTGGGCTACACAAGACAAGAATTGAATAGATCTCTATAACTCATTTACTCTACAAAATGTCTAGGGTTATAACTAAATTGAGAGCCACGATAGCTCAGTGATTACTGAGCTGGGCTACACAAGACAAGAATTGAATAGATCTCTATAACTCATTTACTCTACAAAATGTCTAGGGTTATAACTAAATTGAGAGCCGCGATAGCTCAGTGATTACTGAGCTGGGCTACACAAGACAAGAATTGAATAGATCTCTATAACTCATTTACTCTACAAAATGTCTAGGGTTATAACTAAATTGAGAGCCACGATAGCTCAGTGATTACTGAGCCGGGCTACACAAGACAAGAGGTCGCGTTCGATCCTGATCGACGTCTTCCAGGTTCACCCAGCCTTAAATGGGTACTGGATTTTCTTTCTGGGATAGTAAAGCGGCACGGCGTAATACCGACCACGTTACCCTAAAAATCATGTGCCGAAGGTCTGTAAAAATTATAGTCATTAACACCATATTCCCTATACGCCACTTGGTGTGATGTGGCTGTTTACTTTTACTTGTAACTAAAATATCACTTTAACGTTCACACAAGCAGCTGTGATCAAATTGCGTGGACACAGAATCTAGTGAGCCGCTAAAGAACTCAACTAAGTCATGTCTGTGACGTGACTTGCTGTCTGGCTTTAGACCACAGCACTATTACTGTAATCCTTCAATTGATTCGATTTACATTTGTGTCCAAGTTGTCTGCCTTTGTTCTGCTATTTTATTATAATTTCTTGTATTTATTAATTCGTTACCATTCTTTTAAAGTCAAATTTATTGAACGTTTCTTAACCTCTGATGTTTTTTTTTCCCCATTCTCCTTTTTCCTCTTCTGGGAATAACCATATGTAACCTAAACAGTGATGTCATTCAGCAGTGCTATGTAGGGGGACAAAGTTTAGTTTAGTTTAGTTTAGTTTAGCTTATGTTTATGTTTAGTTTATATTTAGTTTAGTTTAGTTTATGTTTAGTTCAATTTAACTTATATTAGTTAGTTTAGTTTGGTTTTTGGTTTAGTTTGGTTTGGTTTAGTTTAGTTTAGTTTGGTTTAGTTTAATTTGGTTTAGTTTTGTTTGGTTTAGTTTAATTTGGTTTAGTTTAGTTTAGTTTGGTTTGGTTTGGTTTGTTAAGTTAAGTTTAATTTAGTTTAGTTCAGTTTGGTTTAGTTTAGTTTGGTTTGGTTTGGTTTGGGGTAATTTCCTAGTTTGATCAGATATAGTATTTCAGTTTGGAAGAGTGATGTCCCCTAAAATATGTCTGCCAAAATACAGTGGTTCTACGCATTCTTGGCGTTGGGGTCATTACGCCGATTGGTAATCAACCGCACAATTCCCTTCGATCAGAAGATCATAATTAGGCCGAGTGGCGTCGTTTTTGTCACGCGTTATAATATATTTATAAATATTTAACACTAAAGCTAAACCTAACCCCTGGACCCAACGCCCAATCAACAGATACTCCGAAATGATTACATGCCAGCGTAATGACCCAACGCCAAGAATGCGTAGAACCACTGTATTTTGGCCGACATATTTTAGGGGACATCACTCTTCCAAACTGAAAGAATATATCTGATCAAACTAGGAAATTACCTGGTTTGGTTTGGTTTAGCTTAGTTTGGTTTAGTTTGGTTTAGTTTGATTTGGTTTGGTTTAGTTTAGTTTAGTTTAGTTTAGTTTTGTTTAGTTTTGTTTAGTTTGGTTTGGTTTAGTTTAGCTTAGTTAAGTTTGGTTGAATTTGGTTTGGTTTAGTTTGGTTTGGTTAGTTTAGCTTACTTTAATTTAGTGTAGTTTAGTTTAGTTTGGTTTAGTTTTGCTTAGTTTAGTTTAGTTTATTTTGGTTTGGTTTAGTATAGTTTAGTTTGGTTTGATTTAGTTTGGTTTGTTTTAGTTTGGTTTGGTTTGATTTGGTTTGGTTTAGTTTAGTTTAGTTTAGTTTAGTTTAGTTTAGTAGTCGACAGATCATCTTTATTAAACAAACGAACAATTCCTTAGTGCTGATATCCCTTCTTCAGTTAGCATCCCAGTTTGAAACACTCCAGCGGCACTAGAGCAAACACTGGAGATGGCTTCAACTGAGCGTACATCTTCTACCTGCTTCTCTTCTGGCAATGCACTCCTGTCACATCAGATCAATCGCTGCAGCACTATGTCAGAGGATGGTGCTAATTCTTCGTCTTTGTCTTCGTCTTATTTTGCTTTTACCTCTTTTCCTTCTTCGTCTTCTGCTCGTTCCTCTACTTCCTGTTCTTTGTCTTTTTTCTTCTTCTGCTTGTTTCTCATTTCTTCTTATTTTACTATGTCTGTTTCTTCCGCGCATTTCTATTTTTTATTCTTCTTTTGTTTGTTTATTATTTTTCTGCCCCATTGTCTTCTTATGGCAGTCGCAATAGCTCGCTGGTTACTGAACTGAACTACAAAGGACAAGAAGTCGGATTCGATCCTGATTGACGGCTTCCGGGTTCACCTAGCCTTAAATTGGTACCGGATTCTTTTCCTGGGAAAGTAAAGTAGCACGGTAGTAATACTAACCACATTACCTAAAAAATCATGTGCCGAAAGTCTGTACAAATTATAGTCACTAATATTATATTCCCATACGCCACTTGGTGTGACGAGGCTATTTACTTTATTGCATGTTGTCTTCTTAAGCTTATTTCTATGTTTCTACTTCCTCTGCTTGTTCCTTTTCTGCTTCTCATTGGAGAGATATTCCAGATTTGATAATGGGTGAAATACCGCCCACTTCTACGGCTATCTAACAACGTGAGTGTTTTACATTTTTGGCTAAATTACCACATCTAGGGATTCTTCTGCTTCTTTAGAGTTCGTAGTCGCGATAGCTCTGTGGTTAGTGAACTGGACTACACAGGACAAGAGGTAGAGTTCGATCCCAATCGACGGCTTCTGGGTTCACCCAGTCTTAAATGGGTACCGGATTTTTTTCTGGGAAAGTAAAGCAGCACGGGTGTAATACCGACAACATTACCCTAAAAATCATGAGCTGAAGGTCTGTAAAATTTATGGTCACTAACACCATATTCCCTATATGCCACTTGGCATGACGGTTTTTTTAAAAAATACTTTCTTTAGCGTTCAAGTCGCGTGATCATCCGCCCTTGATTGTTTGTCCTGTTTCATGAGAGAGGGGTATGTACGTCATCATGATACACGATGATCTAGTCGCATGGTCAATGCTCGTATGTGCGTCCGTGTCCTGATTTTTTTCGCTAAACCTGCGCCGTGGCTGACACACTCCGTCATCGGCAGGGTATGGTAAATGATTCCGGACCTTTGTTATCAGTGCCTAGCGTACTAGCCACTCAATCACCGTGGCTTCATGAATAATCACTATGTAAGCCCATTCATTAAATGTACACATTTTTCAGGTAAACTAGGGCGACCTGGCGTGAAACTGACATTATCTCCCCCCCCCCCAAAAAAAAAAAAAAAATATATATATATATATATATATATAAAATGTGTAGTTGGGCACTGACAAATATGGGCATTAACCTCGTACACCATTTGTCTTAAGAAAGGGGGGAATGAAACCTTGCTTATCTTATTCGCATCTCCTTTTGGTTATCGTTCTTGCATTTGTATTTGTAGTTGATTTCGCTTCGTCAACATCTATATAACCTATTCGTGGACAGACAGAAACACACTCTCTCCAAGTTGGAGAAAGGTGCACATATTTTAGAGTAAAGGCTAGTAGTAGTAGCCTCCGTCAGTCATAGTTGACTATAGTAGCCTCCGTCAGTCATAGTTGACTATAGTAGCCTCCGTTAGTCATAGTTGACTATAGTAGTCTCCGTCAGTCAAAGTTGACTATAGTAGCCTCCATCAGTCAAAGTTGACTATAGTAGCCTCCGTCAGTCATAGTCGACTATAGTAGCCTCCGTCAGTCATAGTTGACTATAGTAGCCTCCGTTAGTCATAGTTGACTATAGTAGCCTCCGTCAGTCATAGTTGACTATAGTAGTCTCCGTCAGTCAAAGTTGACTATAGTAGCCTCCGTCAGTCATAGTCGACTATGGATTTGTTAGCGCCTCTAGAAATGTTAATTTTTCTTTTCTTTTTTTTTCGCCGTGTATTCCCTTTTTTCTATGAATCTGTTCTGCTTCTAGTTTGAGGTGGACCTTTAGATTGTTTTTCCAGAGATTGCGGTCTGCAGTTATTTCTTCCCAGGTTCCAGGGTTTATGTTCAGAGTCTTCATGTCACGTTCACGCGTCTACAAATCGACGTTTTGGGCGCCCTCTAATTCTTGTGCCATCTGCCAGTTGTCCATAGAGTATATCTTTTGGTGTACGGCCATCTTTCATACGGTGTACGTGGCCAAGCCAGGGTAACCTATGTTGTTTGAGCAGTGTGTAGATGTTCGGGAGGCCTATGCGAGTAATGACCTCCACGTTTGTCACTTTATCCTTCCAGGTGATACCGAGAATACGGCGCAGACATCGCATATGGAATGCGAACGCTATGGCACTCCATAAAGCCATACACACTCTCAACACACAAGAGGTCCAAAGTCCATAAATTCTTATCCCTCATAGATGCAAAGTCAGTCCTACAAGCAATGTCAAGGCCAAAAGCGGACAGATTCATCCAAGAAACAAAATAACAATGTATGTTCGCTGTCAGAACAGATAGAACTAGTCCTACAGAGGATACCAGATCATTTTGGCATCCTGGAAATGAGAAAGTAGATCTCTCTCTATCTCTCTCTCTCTCTCTCTCTCTCTCTCTCTCTCTCTCTCTCTCTCTCTCTCTGCGATCAGGACTCAATCAGAGTAGGATTCCAGACTCTCACATGAAGTCAGCTGTCAGGTTAAGTGTGTTGATCGCCCCCACAGACAGAACATCACAAGTAGAGTCCGCCAGATCCACTCTGATTGAACACCCGTTAAAACGTTGCACTGTGTTCTGCGCCAGTCGCCCAGTGCATCTGATTTCAGCCAGAATTTTATTTAGGTTTGCTTTCCTTAGCCTTTGATTGTCCCCAATCTTCCTGCAAGGCAGCAGATTGTCTTTTCTGCAGGGGGATTCTGCTCTTAGATGGTCGGCCCTCCCAGGTTTACGAGCACCATCTGCCCGAGTCACTAGAGGTGACTAACACAGACATGCACGCACAAAGATATGAGATGTGACTAACACAGACATACACACACAAAGATATGAGATGTGACTAACACAGACATACACACACAAATATATGAGATGTGACTAACACAGACATGCCCACACAAAGATATGAGATGTAACTAACACAGACACGCACACACAAAGATATGAGATGTGACTAACACAGACATACACACACAAAGATATGAGATGTGACTAACACAGACACGCACACACAAAGATATGAGATGTGACTAACACAGACATGCACACACAAAGATATGAGATGTGACTAACACAGACATACACACACAAAGATATGAGATGTAACTAACACAGACACGCACACACAAAGATATGAGATGTGACTAACACAGACATACACACACAAAGATATGAGATGTGACTAACACAGACATACACACACAAATATATGAGATGTGACTAACACAGACATGCCCACACAAAGATATGAGATGTAACTAACACAGACACGCACACACAAAGATATGAGATGCGACTAACACAGACATGCACACACAAAGATATGAGATGTGACTAACACAGACACGCACACACAAAGATATGAGATGTGACTAGCACAGACATGCACACACAAAGATATGAGATGTGACTAACACAGACATGCCCACACAAAGATATGAGATGTAACTAACACAGACACGCACACACAAAGATATGAGATGTGACTAACACAGACATACACACACAAAGATATGAGATGTGACTAACACAGACACGCACACACAAAGATATGAGATGTGACTAACACAGACATGCACACACAAAGATATGAGATGTGACTAACACAGACATACACACACAAAGATATGAGATGTAACTAACACAGACACGCACACACAAAGATATGAGATGTGACTAACACAGACATACACACACAAAGATATGAGATGTGACTAACACAGACATACACACACAAATATATGAGATGTGACTAACACAGACATGCCCACACAAAGATATGAGATGTAACTAACACAGACACGCACACACAAAGATATGAGATGTGACTAACACAGACATGCACACACAAAGATATGAGATGTGACTAACACAGACACGCACACACAAAGATATGAGATGTGACTAGCACAGACATGCACACACAAAGATATGAGATGTGACTAACACAGACATGCACACACAAAGATATGAGAAAGTAGATGAATTCACAAAAGCAGATGGGAGCCTTCAACAGTCCAACCAAACACCAGAGCCTCAAATAAATACAAGACAATCATGAGACAAGCCAGGAAAACAGAATCGAGGGAGTTTATGGAAAATATTAGCCAGAACATGACAGCATTAACAAACTCAGCATACATGAGCAGACCAAGATATCCAGACTCAGAACAGGTCAGTGTGGATTCAGAGCACATCTACACAAGATAGGACTTGGTGACTTTGCAACATATGACTGTGGAGCATCCTGGCAAACTCCAGAGCATACACTACAGGACTGCATCACGTTAAACACCATAAGAACATCAATATGACCAACAGAAACAACCCAACATGACAAGCTATAGGGAACCGGTGATGATCTCAAACGCACCGTCAAGTTCGTTGATGTAGTATATTTGTTATTCTATAAAGATATAAGAACGATAACCAAAAGGAGATGCGAATAAGATAACCAGGGGTTCATTCCCCTTTCTTATAAGACAAGTGGTGATGTGAGGTTGATACCCATATTTTTCAGTGCCCAACGACACATTTTGGGAGCCGCGATAGCTCAGCGGTTAGTGAACTGGACTACCACGGACAAGGGGTAGGGTTCTATCCCAACCGACGGATTCTGGGTTCACCCAGCCTTTAATGGGTACCTGATTTTTTTCTGGGAAAGTAAAGCAGCACGGGCGAAAATACTGACCACATTACCCCAAAAATCATGTGCCGAAGGTCTGTAAAATTTATGGTCACTAACACTATATTTCCCTATACGCCACTTGGCGTGACGGGGCTCTTTACTTTACTTTTTTACTTACAACGACACATTTTATTTATTTTTTATTGGGGGGGGGGGGGGGTGTATGGTCAGTTCCACGCCGGCCAGGTGTCCCTAGTTTACCTGAAAAATGTTGTGTACATTTAAGGAAGGACCTGCATAGTGATTATTCATGAAGCCACGGTGATTGAGTGGCTAGTATGCTAGGTACTGATAACAAAGGTCCGGAATTAATTCCCATACCTTGCCGATGACGGACTGTGTCAGCCACGGCGCAGGCTTAGGGAAAAAAAATTAGGACACAGACGCACATACGAGCATTGACCATGTGACTAGATCATCGTGTGTCATGATGACGTACTTACCCCTACCTCATGAAACAGGACAAACAATCAAGGGCGGATGATCACGGGACTTGAACGCTAAAGAAGAAGAGGAGGAATCCCTAGATGTGTTGATTTAACCAAAAATGTAAAACACTCAAGTTGTTAGATAGCCGTAGAAGTGGGCGGTATTTCACCTATTATCAAATCTGGAATATTTCTCCAACGAGAAGCAGAAAAGGAACAAGCAGAGGAAGTAGAAACAGAGAAATAAGCTTAAGAAGAAAACATGCAATAAAGTAAATAGCCTCGTCACACCAAGTGGCGTATGGGAATATAATATTAGTGACTATAATTTTTACAGACTTTCGGCACATGATTGTTGAGGTAATGTGGTTAGTATTACTACCGTGCTACTTTACTTTCCCAGGAAAAGAATCCGGTACCCATTTAAGGCTAGGTGAACCCGGAAGCCGTAAATCAGGAGCGACACATACGAGCATTGACCATGCAACTAGGTAATCGTGTGTCATGATGACGTACTTACCTCTCCCTCATGAAACAGGACAAACAATCAAGGACGGATGATCACGAGACATGAACGCTGAAGAAAGTAAAAAAAAAAAAAAGTAAAGAGCCCCCGTGACGCCAAGTGGCGTATAGGGAATATGGTGTTAGTGGCCATATATTTTACATACCTTCAGCACATGATTTTTGGGGTAATGTGGTCGGTATTACGCCCGTGTCGCTTTACTTTCCCAGAAAAAAAATCCGGCACCCATTTAAGGCTGGGTGAACTTGGTGGGCGTTACTGTTATTAATCCAGGAGGGCTGTCATTGATATCCAGCGGTTATAATAATCAACCGGTGACGCCATTGGTGGGCGTTACTGTTATTAATCCAGGAGGGTTGTCATTGATATCCAGCGGTTATAATAATCAACCGGTGACGCCATTGGTGGGCGTTACTGTTATTAATCCAGGAGGGCTGTCATTGATATCCAGCGGTTATAATAATCAACCGGTGACGCCATTGGTGGGCGTTACTGTTATTAATCCAGGAGGGTTGTCATTGATATCCAGCGGTTATAATAATCAACCGGTGACGCCATTGGTGGGCGTTACTGTTATTAATCCAGGAGGGCTGTCATTGATATCCAGCGGTTATAATAATCAACCGGTGACGCCATTGGTGGGCGTTACTGTCATTAATCCAGGAGTGCTGTCCTTGACATCCAGTTGTAGAAAGCATCAACAACGCGACGCCACTGGTGGGCGTTACTGTCATTAATCCAGGAGTGCTGTCCTAGACATCCAGTTGTAGAAAGCATCAACAACGAGACGCCACTGGTGGGCGTTGCTGTCATTAATCCAGGAGTGCTGTCCCTGACATGCAGTTGTAGAAAGCATCAACAACGCGACGCCACTGGTGGGCGTTGCTGTCATTAATCCAGGAGTGCTGTCCCTGACATCCAGTTGTAGCAAGCATCAACAACGCGACGCCACTGGTGGGCGTTGCTGTCATTAATCCAGGAGTGCTGTCCCTGACATCCAGTTGTAGCAAGCATCAACAACGCGACGCCATTGGTGGGCGTTGCTGTCATTAATCCAGGAGTGCTGTCCCTGACATCCAGTTGTAGCAAGCATCAACAACGCGACGCCACTGGTGGGCGTTGCTGTCATTAATCCAGGAGTGCTGTCCCTGACATCCAGTTGTAGCAAGCATCAACAACGCGACGCCACTGGTGGGCGTTGCTGTGTGTAATTGAGGGCTAGCAGAATAAAATGGCGCTAGTCATCATCATCGCGTGAATTAGATCGGAAGCCCATCATCGCGATTGGTCCCTGGTATACTTCTTCCACTTCTTCCTCTTCTACCTTTCATCTCCCTGTGGAGCATATGGCTTCAACAAACACTTTCCAAGTCGTTCTGTTTCTTGCCATTCTTTTAAAATCATTCCATGTCTTCCCCGTCGTTTGGATCTCTGCTTCCACCTGTTTTCCTCATGAATATTTTGGTCTTCCTCTTTGTCTTTTTCCTTCTGGATTCCAAAAAGGGCCTGTTGTGTAATACTCTCAGTTGGCTTCCGCAGTGTCCTCTTCAGCTCCATCGTCTTCGCTGTATTTCTTTATCCACCTGTACTTGACTGGTAGTTTTCCATAATTCTATGTTAGTGATTTTGTCCTGCCATTTCCATCCTTTTATTCTGCGCAACCATCCATTAATGAATGTCTGTATATTCACGCTATATTCAAGATTTATAATAACCACACTTACTGTACGCAACACTTTTGATAAAATCTGCTGTTTACACAAAGTTGCTCTTTCTCAGCTCTAATCTGGCAAAGTCATGTCTGCCTCCATCATTGGTAACATTGACATTATATTGGAGTGGTTTCAAATCTTTTTTTAAAGACATTATGTTGGAGTGGTTTTAAATTTTTTTTTTTTCTGCTGCCTTGCAGGAAGATTGGGGACAATCAAAGGCTAAGGAAAGCAAACCTGAATAAAATGCTGGCTGAAATCGGATGCACTGGGCCACTGGCGCAGAACACAGTGCAACGTTTTAACAGGTGTTCAATCAGAGTGGATCTGGCAGACTCTAAGTGTGTTGTTCTGTCTGTGGGGGCGATCAACACACTTAACCTGACAGCTGACTTCATGTGAGAGTCTGGAATCCTACTCTGTTTGAGTCCTGATCGCAGAGAGAGAGAGAGAGAGAGAGAGAGAGAGAGAGAGAAAACTTTTTTTTAAAGACATTGTATTGGAGTGTTATATAGCAAATGTTACGTCTTCTCAATATTCATGTATGATGCAGATACATGGACATTTGACAAGAAAACAGAACAGAAAATTGAAGCCTTTGAAATGTGGATTTATAGAAGAATAGATAGAATTGGATGGAAAGAAAAGAAAACAAACGATGAAGTTTTAAAACAACTGAAAATAAAAAAGAGAACTACGTAACACAATTAGAACAAGACAAATGATATTTTTGGGGCATGTTAAAAGACACAACAGCCTACTAAAAGTAATCTTGGAAGGAAAAATACAGGGTAACAGAGGCAGGGGCAGACCAGCACTAACATGGACGAGTAATGTCAAAATTTGCACAAGACAGCTTATGACAAGAGACAAATAATAATAAATGAATATTATTATAGAGGGAAACTTAAGAGGCGATAATTTAGCGAATCATGGGAGGAAGAGGTATGTTTTACAGCACTCAGACAAAATTACAAAAGAACAACAACAGAAAAAGAAAACAAAGAACAATATGTGGTCTGAAGTATGATCGAACCCGTACTCCCTGGCACTGCGCCTTGCCACGAGAAGCCTAACGCTAGGGAACACTGCCACTCAGCTAACTAAAAAAATAGCTATCGTGGACAATGTCTTTCACGCAGGTGTTCCGCGATGAACTGAGAAAAATTATAGGAATAATTCCATTTATGGAATACATAAAGAAACAACAGATAAAATGGTTTGGCCACGTGACAAGGCAGAAAGACTAAAACACAAGAGGCGAAGCCTTTAATAAACGTTACGAAAACACCAGACTCAAAGGCCGATCACGAAAAAGGTCGATTGATGGAATGTTAGAAACACTAGGAAACATAAGAGCAGTAGCAGATGTGAACAGAAGAGTAAAAAACCGCAAATTATATATTCCCTCGACGCTGAAAGAGAAATATGAAAGGAAAGTAGAAAAAGATACTGAAGGCACTATCATCATCATCATCATCATCATCATCATCATCATCATCATCGTGTGCCCTCTCCGCAACGAAGGTTGGCTACCTTGGATCGCCATTCTACTTTGTTTCTTGCCTTGATGGTGCAGGCTGACATAGATTGACTTGCCCATCTTTTGATGTTACTCGTCCATGTTAGTCTTGGTCTGCCTCTGCCTCTTTTGTCTTGTATTTGGCACTATAGAAGGATCATTTAAATGTTACAACTATAATGAGCACTTGAACTAAAATATCACATACAAACAGCAGTGCTTGGTTAGAAGCAACTTTTCTGCACTAAAAAAAAAACGAAATGTATTTTAAAACATTTCGGGAATTCCCTTTTATATGGAAACATCGGGGAGTAGGGGTCAATAAGGGGGTGGGAAGGGGATTAACCGATTAAATGGGAATAGAGAATGAAGAGCAGTGAAGAGGATACAGAGGATTCCCATCAATGGCTTTTATGTTTGCCCCCGGCTTTAACAGGTAATAGTTTTACGGTAAAGAAGAACGGTTCTGGCGTAATGCTGATCACGTTGTCTAAAGTTTTGTCAGTCGTGGAAAAAAATATGAGCAGCAGTCCCATATTCCGATTACGATGGCAGTGGGATAGCAAAATGTAAGTTTAACCAGATGAAATCACGTCAAAGTTAGTTTAACCAGATGAAATCACGTCAAAGTTAGTTTAACAAGATGAAATCACGTCAAAGTTAGTTTAACCAGATGAAATCACGTCAAAGTTAGTTTAACCAGATGAAATCACGTCAAAGTTAGTTTAACAAGATGAAATCACGTCAAAGTTAGTTTAACAAGATGAAATCACGTCAAAGTTAGTTTAACCAGATGAAATCACGTCAAAGTTAGTTTAACCAGATGAAATCACGTCAAAGTTAGTTTAACAAGATGAAATCACGTCAAAGTTAGTTTAACCAGATGAAATCACGTCAAAGTTAGTTTAACAAGATGAAATCACGTCAAAGTTAGTTTAACAAGATGAAATCACGTCAAAGTTAGTTTAACAAGATGAAATCACGTCAAAGTTAGTTTAACAAGATGAAATCACGTCAAAGTAAGTTTAACAAGATGAAATCACGTCAAAGTAAGTTTAACAAGATGAAATCACGTCAAAGTAAGTTTAACAAGATGAAATCACGTCAATGTAAGTTTAACAAGATGAAATCACGTCAAAGTTAGTTTAACAAGATGAAATCACGTCAAAGTTAGTTTAACAAGATGAAATCACGTCAAAGTTAGTTTAACAAGATGAAATCACGTCAATGTAAGTTTAACAAGATGAAATCACGTCAAAGTAAGCTTAACAAGATGAAATCACGTCAATGTAAGTTTAACAAGATGAAATCACGTCAAAGTAAGTTTAACAAGATGAAATCACGTCAAAGTTAGTTTAACAAGATGAAATCACGTCAAAGTTAGTTTAACAAGATGAAATCACGTCAAAGTTAGTTTAACAAGATGAAATCACGTCAAAGTAAGTTTAACAAGATGAAATCACGTCAAAGTAAGTTTAACAAGATGAAATCACGTCAAAGTTAGTTTAACAAGATGAAATCACGTCAAAGTTAGTTTAACAAGATGAAATCACGTCAAAGTTAGTTTAACAAGATGAAATCACGTCAAAGTTAGTTTAACAAGATGAAATCACGTCAAAGTTAGTTTAACAAGATGAAATCACGTCAAAGTAAGTTTAACAAGATGAAATCACGTCAAAGTAAGTTTAACAAGATGAAATCACGTCAAAGTAAGTTTAACAAGATGAAATCACGTCAATGTAAGTTTAACAAGATGAAATCACGTCAAAGTTAGTTTAACAAGATGAAATCACGTCAAAGTTAGTTTAACAAGATGAAATCACGTCAAAGTTAGTTTAACAAGATGAAATCACGTCAATGTAAGTTTAACAAGATGAAATCACGTCAAAGTAAGCTTAACAAGATGAAATCACGTCAATGTAAGTTTAACAAGATGAAATCACGTCAAAGTAAGTTTAACAAGATGAAATCACGTCAAAGTTAGTTTAACAAGATGAAATCACGTCAAAGTTAGTTTAACAAGATGAAATCACGTCAAAGTTAGTTTAACAAGATGAAATCACGTCAAAGTAAGTTTAACAAGATGAAATCACGTCAAAGTAAGTTTAACAAGATGAAATCACGTCAAAGTTAGTTTAACAAGATGAAATCACGTCAAAGTAAGTTTAACAAGATGAAATCACGTCAAAGTAAGTTTAACAAGATGAATTCACGTCAAAGTTAGTTTAACAAGATGAAATCACGTCAAAGTTAGTTTAACAAGATGAAATCACATGAAAGTAAGTTTAACAATATGAAATCACACTAAAGTTAGTATAACAACATGAAATCACGTCAAAGTTAGTTTGACAATATGAAATCACGTCAAAGTTAGTTTAACAACATCAAATCACGTCAAAGTAAGTTTAACAATATGAAATCACATGAAAGTAAGTTTAACAACACGAAATCACACCAAAGTTAGTTTTAAAAAATATGAAATCATGTCAATGTAAGTTTAACAACATGAAATCACACGAAAGTAAGTTTAACAACATGAAATCACACTAAAGTTAGTATAACAACATGAAATCACATCAAATTTAGTTTGAAATCACATAAAATAAAATTAGAATTAAAATAGTGAAAAATAAAATATAAAGTCTACTCAACACTCCTCTATGGACCAAATTCATGAACACTAAATGATAAAATAGAGAAGAAAATAATAGCCATTGAAATATGAGTTTATTGCAAGAATGGGAAGAATCTGGTCAACAAAGAAGAAAACATTGGCATTTAAAACAACTGAAAATGAGGAAATTGAGCAGAGTTGAAACAAAATAATGAATTCCTGTTGGGATACAATAAAAGGACAGACTAACGTGCTTAAAGTCATCTTGGAGAGGAAAATACAAGTTAAACGAAGCTGAGACAGACAAAGACTAAAGTAGACAGACATCAATGTCAGGTCATATATATATATATATATACTTGGTAAAGTCCTAAGCTAATCTAAATGAAACTGTGAGGCCCTATACTGGTCTAAATGAAACTGTGAGGCCCTATACTGGTCTAAATGAAACTGTGAGGCCCTATACTGGTCTAAATGAAACTGTGAGGCCCTATACTGGTCTAAATGAAACTGTGAGGCCCTATACTGGTCTAAATGAAACTGTGAGGCCCTATACTGGTCTAAATGAAACTGTGAGGCCCTTAGCTGATCCAAATGAAACTGTGAGGCCCTATACTGGTCTAAATGAAACTGTGAGGCCCTATACTGTCTAAATGAAACTGTGAGGCCCTATACTGTCTAAATGAAACTGTGAGGCCCTATACTGTCTAAATGAAACTGTGAGGCCCTATACTGGTCTAAATGAAACTGTGAGGCCCTATACTGTCTAAATGAAACTGTGAGGCCCTATACTGTCTAAATGAAACTGTGAGGCCCTATATTGTCTAAATGAAACTGTGAGGCCCTATACTGGTCTAAATGAAACTGTGAGGCCCTATACTGATCTAAATGAAACTGTGAGGCCCTATACTGGTCTAAATGAAACTGTGAGGCCCTATACTGGTCTAAATGAAACTGTGAGGCCCTATACTGATCTAAATGAAACTGTGAGTCCCTATACTGATCTAAATGAAACTGTGAGTCCCTATACTGATCTAAATGAAACTGTGAGGCCCTATACTGATCTAAATGAAACTGTGAGTCCCTATACTGATCTAAATGAAACTGTGAGGCCCTATACTGATCTAAATGAAACTGTGAGGCCCTATACTGATCTAAATGAAACTGTGAGGCCCTATACTGATCTAAATGAAACTGTGAGGCCCTATACTGATCTAAATGAAACTGTGAGTCCCTATACTGATCTAAATGAAACTGTGAGGCCCTATACTGATCTAAATGAAACTGTGAGTCCCTATACTGATCTAAATGAAACTGTGAGTCCCTATACTGATCTAAATGAAACTGTGAGGCCCTATACTGATCTAAATGAAACTGTGAGGCCCTATATTGTCTAAATGAAACTGTGAGGCCCTATACTGTCTAAATGAAACTGTGAGGCCCTATACTGGTCTAAATGAAACTGTGAGGCCCTATACTGATCTAAATGAAACTGTGAGGCCCTATACTGTCTAAATGAAACTGTGAGGCCCTATACTGTCTAAATGAAACTGTGAGGCCCTATACTGTCTAAATGAAACTGTGAGGCCCTATATTGTCTAAATGAAACTGTGAGGCCCTATACTGGTCTAAATGAAACTGTGAGTCCCTATACTGATCTAAATGAAACTGTGAGGCCCTATACTCGTCTAAATGAAACTGTGAGGCCCTAAGCTGATCCAAATGAAACTGTGAGGCCCTATACTGGTCTAAATGAAACTGTGAGGCCCTAAGCTGATCCAAATGAAACTGTGAGGCCCTAAGCTGATCCAAATGAAACTGTGAGGCCCTATACTGATCTAAATGAAACTGTGAGGCCCTAAGCTGATCCAAATGAAACTGTGAGGCCCTAAGCTGATCCAAATGAAACTGTGAGGTCCCATGTTTTAAAAAAACTAATACCAGAACGTCTCTGTCATAGATTACAATATAAACAAATGTGAGGCTTCCACGGATTGGGAGGCCCTAAGCTGTAGCTTATTTAGCCTTGACCGTCTTTTCTTCTTCTTCATCGTTCAAGTCTTGCGATCATGCCAACGTGACTCTCTGTCCTGTTTCATGATGGAGGGGTAAGGACAACATCATGACACACGATGAGTTGGTCGCATGGACAGTACTCGTATATGGAGGGGTAAGGACAACATCATGACACACGATGAGCTGGTCACATGGACAGTACTCGTATATGGAGGGGTAAGGACAACATCATGACACATGATGAGCTGGTCACATGAACAGTACTTGTATATGGAGGGGTAAGGACAAGATCATGACACACGATGAGTTGGTCTCATGGACAGTACTTGTATATGGAGGGGTAAGGACAACATAATGACACACAATGAGCTGGTCGTATGCACAGTACTCGGATATAGAGGAGTAAGGACAACATCATGACACACGATGAGTTGGTCGTATGGACAGTACTTGTATATGGAGGGGTAAGGACAACACCATGACACATGATGAGCTGGTCACATGGACAGTACTTGTATATGGAGGGGTAAGGACAAGATCATGACACACGATGAGTTGGTCTCATGGACAGTACTTGTATATGGAGGGGTAAGGACAACATCATGACACACGATGAGTTGGTCACATGGACAGTACTTGTATATGGCGGGGTAAGGACAACATCATGACACACGATGAGTTGGTCTCATGGACAGTACTTGTATATGGCGGGGTAAGGACAACATCATGACACACGATGAGTTGGTCTCATGGACAGTACTTGTATATGGCGGGGTAAGGACAACATCATGACACACGATGAGTTGGTCGCATGGACAGTACTCGTATATGGAGGGGTAAGGACAACATCATGACACACGATGAGCTGGTCACATGGACAGTACTCGTATATGGAGGGGTAAGGACAACATCATGACACATGATGAGCTGGTCACATGAACAGTACTTGTATATGGAGGGGTAAGGACAAGATCATGACACACTATGAGTTGGTCTCATGGACAGTACTTGTATATGGAGGGGTAAGGACAACATAATGACACACAATGAGCTGGTCGTATGCACAGTACTCGGATATAGAGGAGTAAGGACAACATCATGACACACGATGAGTTGGTCGTATGGACAGTACTTGTATATGGAGGGGTAAGGACAACATCATGACACATGATGAGCTGGTCACATGGACAGTACTTGTATATGGAGGGGTAAGGACAAGATCATGACACACGATGAGTTGGTCTCATGGACAGTACTTGTATATGGAGGGGTAAGGACAACATCATGACACACGATGAGTTGGTCTCATGGACAGTACTTGTATATGGCGGGGTAAGGACAACATCATGACACACGATGAGTTGGTCTCATGGACAGTACTTGTATATGGAGGGGTAAGGACAACATCATGACACACGATGAGTTGGTCTCATGGACAGTACTTGTATATGGCGGGGTAAGGACAACATCATGACACACGATGAGTTGGTCTCATGGACAGTACTTGTATATGGAGGGGTAAGGACAACATAATGACACACGATGAGTTGGTCGTATGGACAGTACTTGTATATGGAGGGGTAAGGACAACATCATGACACACGATGAGTTGGTCTCATGGACAGTACTTGTATATGGAGGGGTAAGGACAACATCATGACACATGATGAGCTGGTCACATGGACAGTACTTGTATATGGAGGGGTAAGGACAACATAATGACACACAATGAGCTGGTCGCATGGACAGTATTTGTATGTGCGTGTGTGTCCTGATTCTCCCCCCTAAACCTGCGCTGTGGCTGACACACTCCGTCTTCGGCAGGCTGGATCTAGGTTTGACGTAGCAGCTTTCCTACTCGTATGGCGGATGCCGTCCAGGGTTGTTGGGCCAACCCTGCCAGTGGTTTCTGTCTGGGTGTCGTCCCATTGTCTTCCCTAACCTGGTTCTAAATCCGGCTTTGGAAACCATCAAGAGATGTACAGAAGAATATATGACAATTTTTAAAAAGGAAGAAAAAAGTGGTATGATAACAGCTTAACGTGGTAATTAACAAAACAAAAGTCGACGTTTCGACCAAGTAGGCCTTCAGCAGGAACAACAAACAACACAAAAATATATAAGGATATGTACACAAATCTAACTACATGGCGATAATATGCTAGATACTCAAGAAAGGAAATTTAAAAAAATGGTCACTTCCCTGTGGTCCAGAGCGTGGTTAGCTTTTTGAATGAACTAAAAGAACATATGGCAACGGTAGCATCAATGCAAAGGACAGTGAAATGGCTATCTATAATAGTCACTTAAATACATAGACGGCTCGTGATGATGATGATACATGGAAGTGAGTCATGATTTTCATTCTTCTTTTTCCTGCCTGCTCGGAAGTGGAAAAAGTTAAGAACCCCTGCTATTAACTACCATACACCTCCGCGGTTGAGATTGCACAACCAGTATAAATACTCGTTTCTGTAAACGCAAATCTCTGTCAATCATCGAGCTGTACGTCGAGTAGCACGAGCGTTCAGTCCGTAAAATAGCGGGTTTTGACACAACTCTATCAATTAAAGGTGCGTATTGACATTCGTTAATGTTAGTATTCTTTCTTTCTTTCTTTCTTTCTTTCTTTTTCTCTTTCTTTCTTTCTCCTAGTGAATTAATGAACCGCTTTGCTATGCATCTTACAGCCCATTGCATCCGCATTCGGCACATAATAATTGATACCGTTTCCCTGGCCTTTAATTTTACTTTAATTTAATTCAAGGCAACAGTTGTTTGTAGTCATAGTTGATTTTATCCTGAAAATAATCCCTCAATAATAACGAATTTTTCCCAGCCAAGTTATGGAGTTGGTGCCCAGAGGTGAGACTTTGACCTTTCTACTGGAAGATCCTGAGTTTGAATCTCACCAAAGACAGCGGACATTATTTACATCGAATCTGCATTTTGTGGCTTAGTTCTCTCCAGGACTCGGTACTGAGATCCGATGTCTTGCCCTCTCTGTGTACTGAGATCCGATGTCTTGCCCTCTCTGTGTACTGAGATCCGATGTCTTGCCCTCTCTGTGTACTGAGATCCGATGTCTAGCCCTCCCTGGGTACTGAGATCCGATGTCTGGCCCTCTCTGTCTGTGTACTGAGATCCGATGTCTAGCCCTCTCTGGGTAGTGAGATCCGATGTCTAGTCCTCTCTGTGTACTGAGATCCGATGTCTAGCCCTCTCTGGGTAGTGGGATCCGATGTCTAGCCCTCTCTGTGTACTGAGATCCAATGTATTTCCCTCTCTGTGTACTGAGATCCGATGTCTAGCCCTCTCTGGGTAGTGAGATCCGATGTCTAGCCCTCTCTGTGTACTGAGATCCGATGTCTAGCCCTCTCTGGGTAGTGAGATCCGATGTCTAGCCCTCTCTGTGTACTGAGATCCGATGTCTAGCCCTCTCTAGGTAGTGAGATCCGATGTCTAGCCCTCTCTGTGTACTGAGATCCGATATCTAGCCCTCTCTGGGTAGTGGGATCCGATGTCTAGCCCTCTCTGTGTACTGAGATCCGATGTCTAGCCCTCTCTGTGTACTGAGATCCGATGTCTAGCCCTCTCTGTGTACTGAGATCCGATGTCTAGCCCTCTCTGGGTAGTGAGATCCGATGTCTAGCCCTCTCTGGGTAGTGAGATCCGATGTCTAGCCCTCTCTGTGTACTGAGATCCGATATCTAGCCCTCTCTGGGTAGTGGGATCCGATGTCTAGCCCTCTCTGTGTACTGAGATCCGATGTCTAGCCCCCTCTGTGTAGTGAGATCCGATTTTTTGCCCTCTCTGGGTACTGAGATCCGATGTCTAACCTACTCTGTGTAGTGAGGTCCGATGTCTTGCCATCTTGAAAGGAGAAGAGCAAGAGGCAGACCCAGAGTAAGATGGACAGACAACATCAAAGAAACGCTACAACGACATCAATTAGCAATGAATGAAGCCGCAGAAAGGGCGAGAACCAGAACTGTGTATATGCCAAGACCTCCTAGAGCTGTTATAATTCATGTGATGCCATAGGTAAGGCTGTCTCTACGTCGTGGTAGAGTGTGTGAAATGATGTGTTAGCAACTATATCTTTTAGTGATCGACCGCATAGTTGTGTGTGATAAGGTCGGTACGTATAGTTGTGTGTGATATGGTCGTTACGTATAGCTGTGTGTGATATGGTCGGTACGTATAGGTGTGTGTGATATGGTCGATACGTATAGTCGTGTGTGATATGGTCGGTACGTATAGTTGTGTGTGATATGGTCGGTACGTATAGTTGTGTGTGATATGGTCGGTACGTATAGTTGTGTGTGATATGGTCGGTACGTATAGTTGTGTGTGATATGGTCGGTACTTATAGTTGTGTGTGATATGGTCGGTACTTATAGTTGTGTGTGATATGGTCGGTACGTATAGTTGTGTGTGATATGGTCGGTACGTATAGTTGTGTGTGATATGGTCGGTACTTATAGTTGTGTGTGATATGGTCGGTATAATTTTACTTCACTTCTAAGGAAAATATCTTCAACTAATATTTAAAGGCTGGGTGAACCCCGGAGCCTTTTCGTTTAAAAAAATTCATCATTCCTGAGAATTGAAACCTGGGGCTTCTCTGGTCAGTAGCTAAGACATTAGCCACTCAGCCACTCAGCCACGATGACATACTGACGTCATATGTTTATTGTTTATTTTGCAAATAATACACATTCCAATCTCAAACATTGTTCTATTCTCTTTCGTGATGTTTTTTTTTTTACAATAAAACACTCGTCAGCCATTGTGTTTTTGTAGCATCATGTTAGCAGTAAATATACAGTACGCCACGGGGTCTAGGTAGCCGAGTTGGGAAAACCAGGAAAAAAAATGGTATGTAAGAAGTTTTACGTGATAGGTGGACGACACAGACTAAACAACGTTTCGGCCCAATAGGCCTTCATCAGGAACAAAAAAAAAAAACACACACAAAACTAATAACGAAACAACCAAAACAAAAACAATCGAAATGTGTTAAAGAAAACAAAATTAACTATCCTGTCAAAACCAAAAGGAAATAGCAACCAAGTGCGGCTGTCGTGAACGTCGAGAAACGTGCAAAAATATCCGCAAATGCACACAGAACCAGAGAAGTTCACACAGGGGTCAGTGTGCAAACACAAAGGAGAAAGAATCGAATAGTAGACAAACAGGTGTTCAAAATGGCGGTAAGAGTGAGATGTCGGAGAGTGGAGTACAATAAAAACAAATGAGGGGTAAGGAGCACAGAAAAAAAGGTATAGAGGAGAACACCGAAGTGTCTCATAAGGGACTAGAGGGGGAGAACTATAAATAGCATGGCATAGTAAGTAGACCAAAGAACCCAAATATGTGCAGTAGAGAAGGCTATGCAAAAGGGAAGAAGCAACCAAAAGGAAACTATGCGTATGAGTGTGATACATTCATACCTCTTGGGGTCAGCGAACCATACTGGACTATAAGGCGATTTTCCAAAGTATAACGGCTGCGGTCGCCAGAGTGACAAAGGACAATACCAGTGACACGGATGTCGTCTTTGCTCTTGTGATCAGGGGAGTTGAAGTGGGAAGACACCGGAGTACTAGTATTTTATTGGACATCACGTAGATGTTCACAAAATCTTTCCGCTAATCTTCTCCCAGATTCACCATTATAGGTCATGTGGCATCGTTGGCATATAATGGCATAAATGATGTTGCGGGACATACATGTGAAGCTATGCTTGATCTCGAACCGTCCATTAGGGTACAAGACAGAGTCAGCATGGAGCACATAGGCATAGGTGATACAGTTACGACCACAAGGGGCCGTACCGAAGTGTTGAGGGTGGGAGCGAGGGAGATGGCTCCTAACCAAAATATCTCTCAGATTCCTGTCGCGCTTAAAAGCGATCATCGGGGGATCACTAAAAAGTAGACGGGTAGTGGGATCAGAGAGGAGAATGGAACGGTAGCGGTTGAGTATCCTCACAGCAGCTAAGTTGTGAGGATGATATGTGAGGGTGAGTATAGTTCTCTCAGAAGGGGGGCGGTTGGAAGGGGTGAGTGCCTCGGGACGGGAGATAAGGAGGACCCGCTTGAGGGCAGACTGGAGGATCGAGTCTGGATAAAGCCGGCGGCTGAAGAAACCTAACATGAGGTTAGCCTGTAGGAGGAAATCTTGGTCATCCTGGCAGATGCGACGGAGACGCAATAACTGAGAGAACGGAATAGAATCACGACAAGAAGGTGAATGGGATGAAGTGTAGAGAAGATAACAATGGGCGTCTGTGGGTTTATAGAAAACCGAGGTGTGGAGGCCAGAAGTGCCCAAAGAAACGATAAGATCTAGGAAGGTGACAGAGGAAGTGGATATACAAGATGTGAACTTGATAGCTTTGTGATAGCCACCAATATAGTCGATAAACCTGGAGAGGTCATCCTCAGGTAGATCGGTAAGTCCGAAGCAGTCATCAATGTACCGAAGGTATATGATGGGAAGGGGACCTTGATATGAATTGAGAAATTGGTACTCAAGGTAGCCCATAAACAGGCAAGCATAGCTGGGGCCCATCTTCGTGCCCATGGCTACTCCACTAACTTGGTCATAGAAGTTACCATCGAACTCAAAGGTATTGAGATTGAGTACAAGCTCAGTAAGGCGGAGAAGAGTGGCAGTATCCACAGAGGGGTGTTGTCTCTGGTCAAGAAAGAAACGTAGAGCTAAGAGGCCGTCGGAGTGAGGAATAGAAGTGTAGATGGAGCAAACATCAAGGGTAAAAAGTCGGTATGAGTGACCATAGGAGAGAGAGATAGAAGAGAAGATATTAAGTGCATGGTTAGTGTCCTTGACATATGAAGGAAGACTGGCAACCATGGGCTGGAAGACACTGTCTAGATAGTCAGATATGTGTTCAGTCGGGCAAGCACACGCTGACACGATGGAGCGTCCTGGATAGTCGATTTTGTAAATTTTGGGGAGCATATAGAAAGATGGTTTCCCAAGGCCACTATTCGGGATAATAAGGCGAGACGCGCTAGGGGGAAGGAGGTGGTCACGGATCAGTTCCTTGATGGTAGATTGGACCTGCTTATTGTGGGGGACTGTAGCGTCGTCAGGGATCAGTTCCTTGATGGTAGATTGGACCTGCTTATTGTGGGGGACTGTAGCGTCGTCAGGGATCAGTTCCTTGATGGTGGATTAGACCTGCTTATTGTGGGGGACAGTAGCGTCGTCAGGGATCAGTTCCTTGATGGTAGATTGGACCTGCTTATTGTGGGGGACAGTAGCGTCGTCAGGGATCAGTTCCTTGATGGTAGATTGGACCTGCTTATTGTGGGGGACAGTAGCGTCGTCAGGACGGGGTTTATAAAACATGGTATTGGATAGTTGTTTGTTACCCTCTAAAATGTATAAGTCTCAGCGCCAAACTACCACCGCTCCCCCTTTGTCAGCCGGTTTGATGACAATGTCCTCTCGGTGGCGGAGATTAGAGAGGGCCCAAAGCTCAGAGGGAGATAAATTAGGGCGGTGAAGTTTTCTAGGGCACAGTTGTTGTATCTCACGTGAGGTGACATTTATGTAGTGATCCAAGGCCTGGGATGCGCCGGGTTGAGGGTCCAATCCGATTTGCGGAAGTGGAAGCGAGAGAACTCGTCTACAGGGGTGGGTAAGGAGGAAGTTGCAGTAGTGCCAGAGTAATGGAGCTTCAAGCGCATACGTCTATGGAAATCATGGACATCCTTACAAAGATTGTAATGGTCACTAGAAGGACGAAGGGGGAATAAATTTTAAACCTTTAGAGAGAACAGACCTCTCATTATGTGAGAGATGGAGGTTGGGGGGTATACAAAAAACTAAAGAGTCGGTAGCTGACGTAGCAGGTATAGAGAAGGGTGGGGCGGGGTGGAGGAAGGAGATTTTCTTCTTGTGCTGGGAGGACATAAAAATATAGAGTTGCCTATTAAAGTCGTGGATGATCTGTCGGATAAAATGGTCTGATCTGGTCATTAAACACCTGAGTCTCGACACCAGCAATAGACGCTGAGTGCGCAGGTGGGAGACCAGCCTGGTGTAGTTGGCTAGAACGAGCCTCATACGATGGAAACCGAGGCGTCTTTCTATACTATCAAATCGCCTAATTTCACTAAGGTTAGGCTGGTGGACAAAGGGGGTGAACTTAGACCGGAACCCAAAAGGGAGAATCTTAAATCGTATACAATTTTGGAGGAAATTGACGTGGCAACTAAATCTGGTAAGCTTATAAGTAGTAAAGGCGAGTTCAGTGGATATAGAAGAGATGTCTGTTGGTAAATGCTGGAAGGCTAAAAGAGTACCTCGGCGTATGGACTGGACACCCGACTGGACTACCGACGTTCGGACAACCCGTGTTCGATTCCCGCTGGGAGCAGTGTGAATTGTACTCGTGGTTGGGAAAAAAATGCCCCCACGGTCGACCCAGCCGTTGGCAGAGATGGGTACCAGGGTATTACCCTGGGAAGGTGAGGAATGTCGCCTCGCATCTGAGTTTCGATGCTTGAGGCGACACTATACAGAAATTTCCGATCATTTCTGGATAGGCGGCTAAGCACATATGGGTGTAAACTCGGGTGTAGAAGGGTTGAGATGGAGAAAGTTGAGGAGGAAACAAAGACGAGAGAACAATCTAGAAGTGAGGGGGTAGATAGGCAAGACGAAAGAATCAGGTCAAGGAGGAAAAAGGAAAAACACATAAAAACGAAGTCACGGTAAAAATAAAGAGGATGGGTCAGGAAAACACGCGCAAAACGTGGAAGGCCATCTCCAAGAAGTAAGTGAACAAATAGACGCGTAGGTGAAAAGGGGGAGAAAGGGAGAGAATAGAGAAATAAACAGACGATAGAACAAGGTCAAGGGAACCAGACATTAAGACAAGGTCAGGAGAAAAATGAGACAATGGATTGAAATTCACGTGGAAAAACTTGGAGGGCCATGCCTAGAAGTGGGTGGTCAGACATGCGTGGGAGGTAAAATTCTGATTGGCTGGCAGGAGTCAAATTTAAGAGGTAAACATAAACGATTAAAAAGGACTTGAGACAAGCACTCAGGGGGAGACACTCGAAGAGAGGAATTAAGGAAAGCCCTGAGAGAGTTAGAGTAGAACGTCAGTCAAACAAACAGTTCAGAAGTTTGAGAGCACTGGAGGAAAGCCCTGAGAGAGTTAGAGTAGAACGTCAGTCAAACAAACAGTTCAGAAGTTTGAGAGCATTGGAGGAAAGCCCTGAGAGAGTTAGAGTAGAATGTGAGTTAAACAAACAATTCAGGAGTTTGAGAGCATTGGAGGAAAGCCCTGAGAGAGTTAGAGTAGAATGTGAGTTAAACAAACAATTCAGAAGTTTGAGAGCACTGGAGGAAAGCCCTGAGAGATTTAGAGTAGAATGTGAGTTAAACAAACCATTCAGAAGTTTGAGAGCACTGGAGGAAAGCCCTGAGAGAGTTAGATTAGAATGTGAGTTAAACAAACAATTCAGAAGTTTGAGAGCATTGGAGGAAAGCCCTGAGAGAGAGTAGAATGTGAGTTAAACAAACAATTCAGAAGTTTAAGAGCACTGGAGGAAAGCCCTGAGAGAGAGTAGAATGTGAGTTAAACAAACAATTCAGAAGTTTGAGAGCACTGGAGGAAAGCCCTGAGAGAGTTAGAGTAGAATGTGAGTTAAACAAACAATTCAGAAGTTTGAGAGCACTGGAGGAAAGCCCTGAGAGAGTTAGAGTAGAATGTGAGTTAAACAAACAATTCAGAAGTTTGAGAGCACTGGAGGAAAGCCCTGAGAGAGTTAGAGTAGAATGTGAGTTAAACAAACAATTCAGAAGTTTGAGAGCACTGGAGGAAAGCCCTGAGAGAGAGTAGAATGTGAGTTAAACAAACAATTCAGAAGTTTGAGAGCACTGGAGGAAAGCCCTGAGATCGAGACACTCGTAGAGAAGGAATCATATAGAGACACTCGTAGAGAAGGAATCATATAGAGACACTCGTAGAGAAGGAATCATATAGAGACACTCGTAGAGAAGGAATCATATAGAGACACTCGTAGAGAAGGAATCATATAGAGACACTCGTAGAGAAGGAATCATATAGAGACACTCGTAGAGAAGGAATCATATAGAGACACTCGTAGAGAAGGAATCATATAGAGACACTTGTGAGAAGGAATCATATAGAGACACTTGTGAGAAGGAATCATATAGAGACACTTGTGAGAAGGAATCATATAGAGACACTTGTGAGAAGGAATCATATAGAGACACTTGTGAAAAGGAATCATATAGAGACACTTGTGAGAAGGAATCATATAGAGACACTTGTGAGAAGGAATCATATAGAGACACTTGTGAGAAGGAATCATATAGAGACACTTGTGAGAAGGAATCATATAGAGACACTTGTGAGAAGGAATCATATAGAGACACTTGTGAGAAGGAATCATATAGAGACACTTGTAGAGAAGGAATCATATAGAGACACTTGTGAGAAGGAATCATATAGAGACACTTGTGAGAAGGAATCATATAGAGACACTTGTGAGAAGGAATCATATAGAGACACTTGTGAGAAGGAATCATATAGAGACACTTGTAGAGAAGGAATCATATAGAGACACTTGTGAGAAGGAATCATATAGAGACACTTGTAGAGAAGGAATCATATAGAGACACTTGTGAGAAGCACTTGGATCGGGGATGAAAAGACCGAACATCGGAAGAGACTAAGTTGGCAGGAAGTGACGAACTAGAGTCAAAACATCAAGCCAGGATAATGGACTTTTAGCAGAGCCAGGAACACGCGATAGTTAGGAGATGTAGAGACCGGAGGAGAACTGATAGGTGAACAGTTTAGGGTAATTTCCTAGTTTGATCAGATATAGTCTTTCAGTTTGGAAGAGTGATGTCCCCTAAAATATGTCTGCCAAAATACAGTGGTTCTACGCATTCTTGGCGTTGGGGTCATTACGCTGGCATGTAATCATTTCGGAGTATCTGTTGATTGGGCGTTGGGTCCAGGGGTTAGGTTTAGCTTTAGTGTTAAATATTTATAAATATATTATAACGCGTGACAAAAACGACGCCACTCGGCCTAATTATGATCTTCTGATCGAAGGGAATTGTGCGGTTGATTACCAATCGGCGTAATGACCCCAACGCCAAGAATGCGTAGAACCACTGTATTTTGGCAGACATATTTTAGGGGACATCACTCTTCCAAACTGAAAGACTATATCTGATCAAACTAGGAAATTACCCAGTTTAGTAAGTAGCACAATTAAGAGACAGGAGCGGTGGACAGGAGACCGCCAGACAGATAGAAATAGCTTTATGGGTGGGCCGGCAATGGGGTCGGTCGACATATAGTTAGATACAAGTATGAATACGTGTGGAGACCAAGGACGAGTACAAGGGCCATAGAATGGAGAACGTGAAGAGTGCACTCTAAGTGTGTAAGCTGCAGTATATTGTGTGTAACCATAGTTCATTGTGAGCGAATTAAAAGTCGGACTAAAATTTCTATTCAAAGCGTCTGTCTATGTTATACAGTTGTCAATATGTAGCCTACCGTCAACCCTCGGGGACGAATCATCGTAACAAAGCAAGTTGTCGGGGAACACAACGTGAGTTAGTCATCTTAACACGAACCAAAAGTACGACAGTGAAAGACAAGGTGACGTCTAAGATTAGCATCCAGTGAGCACAGACACGTGTTGGGATGAGTATAAACACGAGCAGCAGCATTCCATTGAAGGTCACGCTGACAGAAAACGACAGGGGAGCGAAAGCGGTTGTTGTTACGAGAGAGCAGCTGACATAACAGCTGAGAGAGAGTCCGTCTCTCGCTGAGTAAAACCAACAGATGTCAATCCAGCACAACAGGAGACAAATAATAATAAATGAATATTATTATAGAGGGAAACTTCCGAGCGAAAACAAACAACACTCAATCTCACAAAACATCCCCCTGATACACGTATGCTAAGACGCGGATTCAAGACTCATACTTTACCTTATACAGTACGCCACACGTTAATGTTAATAACGTCTGAGAAAAAACAATTTATATTAGTCTTCATATTGTTGTATCTATATTTTTTTCCTGTTCTTTTTCTGCTATTTGTTGCTTCTTTTCTACTACGTCTTCTTCTTTTCGTCTGTATCTTCTTCTCCTTATTTCTTTTGTCGTCTTCTTCTCCTGCTTGTTCATATTCTTCTTCTTCTTCTTGGTATCCTTTCTGGAGAAATATTGTGTTGATTAAGGTGAAATGCTGCAAACCTCTACGTTTATCAAACATTGGTTATGTGTTCTGTCCCTGATGAGTAACAGTAAACTCAACATGTTTATGTACTTACACTTTTTAAAAAAATTATCTTAGTTTTCCGTGAATCTTCTTCATCTTTTCTTCCTCATCTGTCTTTCAGCGTCGAGGGGAGATATAATATGCGTTCTTTTGCTCTTCTGTTTGCCTCTGCTGCTGTTATGTTTCCTAGTGCTTCTAATATTCCATCGATCCATCGTTTTCGTGGTCGACTCTTGTGTCTGGTGTTCTCGCAACGTTTGTTTAAGGCTCGTTGTGTTGTGTTTTGATCTTTCTGCCTTGTCACGTGGCCGAACCATTTTATCTGTTGTTTCCTTATATATTCTATGGCGGGGGCTATTCCTAGCTTTTTTTCTCAGTTCTTCATTTCTGATCTTATCTCTCAGACTGTTTCCTGTCATTCGTCTAACACATTTAATCTCTGTAGAGGTTATTGTTCTTATTGTTCTTGCATCTAGGGCATCATTTCTTGCATCATTTCTTGCATCATTCCTTGCATCATTCCTTGCATCATTTCTTGCATCATTTCTGGCATCATTTCTTGCATCATTTCTTGCTTCATTTCTTGCATCATTTCTTGCATCATTTCTTGCATCATTTCTTCCTTCATTTCTTGTATCATTCCTTGCATCCTTTCTTGCTTCATTTCTTGCATCATTTCTTGCATCATTTCTTGATTCATTTCTTGCATCATTCCTTGCATCATTTCTTGCATCATTTCTTGCATCATTCCTTGCATCATTTCTTGCATCATTTCTTGCATCATTTCTTGCATCATTCCTTGCATCATTCCTTGCATCATTTCTTGCATCATTCCTTGCATCAGTTCTTGCATCATTCCTTGCATCATTTCTTGCATCATTTCTTGCATCATTCCTTGCATCACTTCTTGCATCATTTCTTGCATCATTCCTTGCATCATTCCTTGCATCATTTCTTGCATCATTTCTTGCATCATTCCTTGCATCATTCCTTGCATCATTTCTTGCATCATTCCTTGCATCATTTCTTGCATCATTTCTTGCATCATTTCCGTGAATAAAATAATATTATTACATAACCTTCCCCCTCTCCGCCCGAGTTCAGTTTTTAGCAGCCAATATCCCATTTTGGTCTGCATGAAACTGTAACATTCTACTTCCAAAAACCAGCAGAAATAACATTTAGATTAAAAAAAAAAACCCATTGATGTTTAATTAAGAACTTTGCAATATGATCATTATACAATATTATAACTTTGATCATCATCATCAACATGTGCCATACTGGTTGGCATAGGCGATCATGTCCTTCCACAATCGTCTATCTACAGTGCATCGTATCAGTTCGGTTGTTGACTGTTTTCCATGCCATGACACCATTTATCCAGTATTTTCTCTCTTTGTCGTCTGCGATCTCTTTTTCCTTATATTTTGCCAGTTGTAACCAAGTATTCCAACTTTCCTCTTCTCATGATGTGCTCGAAAAATGTTGATTGTTTCTTTCTGATGTTTTTTAGGAGCTCCTTTTTTGTGTTGGCCTCTTTGAGAATATCATCATTTGTCTTTGTAGCTATCCAGGGGACTTCTTTCTTTATAAACGGATTGAAACATATATATTGTATTCCTCGCCATACTGGCAGATATCTTCCGACTTCCAGAGGTACTCATACTTTTTCATCGTCGAAAATCGACCGCTATAGGAAGATTTTTCTCCAACAACTTTGCAAGGACATTTATCTTTCAAGAATTTTATAGTGTGCGCAGAGTTCACATTTGGCCTAATGTTTTTTACGGCATCCGAGAGGCCTTGATATCGGATCTTCCTAAGTAGAGAAACGAAATGATGAAGCTGCTAAAAAATATCCCAATAATTTAAAAAATTATCTTAGTTTTCCGTGAATCTTCTTCAACTTTTCTTCCTCATCTGTCTTTCAGCGTCGAGGGGAGATATAATATGCGGTCTTTTGCTCTTCTGTTTGCCTCTGCTGCTGTTATGTTTCCTAGTGCTTCTAATATTCCATCGATCCATCTTTTTCGTGGTCGACTCTTGTGTCTGGTGTTCTCGCAACGTTTGTTTAAGGCTCGTTGTGTTGTGTTTTGATCTTTCTGCCTTGTCACGTGGCCGAACCATTTTATATGTTGTTTCCTTATATATTCTATGGCGGGGGCTATTCCTAGCTTTTTTTCTCAGTTCTTCATTTCTGATCTTATCTCTCAGACTGTTTCCTGTCATTCGTCTAACACATTTAATCTCTGTAGAGGTTATTGTTCTTATTGTTCTTGCATCTAGGGCATCATTTCTTGCATCATTTCTTGCATCATTCCTTGCATCATTCCTTGCATCATTTCTTGCATCATTTCTGGCATCATTTCTTGCATCATTTCTTGCTTCATTTCTTGCATCATTTCTTGCATCATTCCTTGCATCATTTCTTGCATCATTCCTTGCATCATTTCTTGCTTCATTTCTTGCATCATTCCTTGCATCATTTCTTGCTTCATTTCTTGCATCATTCCTTGCATAATTTCTTGCATCATTCCTTGCATCATTTCTTGCATCATTTCTTGCATCATTTCTTGCATCATTTCTTGCTTCATTTCTTGCATCATTTCATGCTTCATTTCTTACATCATTCTTTGCATCATTCCTTGCATCATTTCTGGCATCATTCCTTGCATCATTTCTTGCATCATTCCTTGCATCATTTCTTGCATCATTCCTTGCATCATTCCTTGCATCATTCCTTGCATCATTTCTTGCATCATTTCTTGCTTCATTTCTTGCTTCATTTCTTGCATCATTTCTTGCATCATTCCTTGCATCATTTCTTGCATCATTCCTTGCATCATTTCTTGCATCATTTCTTGCATCATTTCTTGCTTCATTTCTTGTATCATTCCTTGCATCCTTTCTTGCTTCATTTCTTGCATCATTTCTTGCATCATTTCTTGATTCATTTCTTGCATCATTCCTTGCATCATTTCTTGCACCATTTCTTGCATCATTTCTTGCATCATTTCTTGCATCATTTCTTGCATCATTCCTTGCATCATTTCTTGCATCATTTCTTGCACCATTTCTTGCTTCATTTCTTGCATCATTTCTTGCATCATTCCTTGCATCATTTCTTGCATCATTTCTTGCATCATTTCTTGCATCATTCCTTGCATCATTTCTTGCATCATTTCTTGCATCATTTCTTGCATCATTTCTTGCATCATTTCTTGCATCATTCCTTGCATCATTTCTTGCATCATTTCTTGCTTCATTTCTTGCTTCATTTCTTGCATCATTTCTTGCATCATTCCTTGCATCATTTCTTGCATCATTCCTTGCATCATTTCTTGCATCATTCCTTGCATCATTTCTTGCATCATTTCTTGCATCATTTCTTGCTTCATTTCTTGTATCATTCCTTGCATCCTTTCTTGCTTCATTTCTTGCATCATTTCTTGCATCATTTCTTGATTCATTTCTTGCATCATTCCTTGCATCATTTCTTGCATCATTTCTTGCATCATTCCTTGCATCATTTCTTGCATCATTTCTTGCATCATTTCTTGCATCATTCCTTGCATCATTCCTTGCATCATTTCTTGCATCATTCCTTGCATCATTTCTTGCATCATTTCTTGCATCATTTCCGTGAATAAAATAATATTATTACATAACCTTCCCCCTCTCCGCCCGAGTTCAGTTTTTAGCAGCCAATATCCCATTTTGGTCTGCATGAAATTGTAACATTCTACTTCCAAAAACCAGCAGAAATAACATTTAGATTAAAAAAAAAAAACCCATTGATGTTTAATTAAGAACTTTGCAATATGATCATTATACAATATTATAACTTTGATCATCATCATCATCATCAACATGTGCCATACTGGTTGGCATAGGCGATCATGTCCTTCCACAATCGTCTATCTACAGTGCATCGTATCAGTTCGGTTGTTGACTGTTTTCCATGCCATGACACCATTTATCCAGTATTTTCTCTCTTTGTCGTCTGCGATCTCTTTTTCCTTATATTTTGCCAGTTGTAACCAAGTATTCCAACTTTCCTCTTCTCATGATGTGCTCGAAAAATGTTGATTGTTTCTTTCTGATGTTTTTTAGGAGCTCCTTTTTTGTGTTGGCCTCTTTGAGAATATCATCATTTGTCTTTGTAGCTATCCAGGGGACTTCTTTCTTTATAAACGGATTGAAACATATATATTGTATTCCTCGCCATACTGGCAGATATCTTCCGACTTCCAGAGGTACTCATACTTTTTCATTGTCGAAAATCGACCGCTATAGGAAGATTTTTCTCCAACAACTTTGCAAGGACATTTATCTTTCAAGAATTTTATAGTGTGCGCAGAGTTCACATTTGGCCTAATGTTTTTTACGGCATCCGAGAGGCCTTGATATCGGATCTTCCTAAGTAGAGAAACGAAATGATGAAGCTGCTAAAAAATATCCCAATAATTTAAAAAAGAAATTGTTACCATCCAAAGCTGGGTTTGAACCGGGGACCTTCTTGTTCAGATATTGACGTCTTGGATGTGGACCACCAAGATCACTTCCACGTAGTTGGTGTAGAGTGTACTTGTGGTGCTGCTTGTGGTGCTGCTTGAGGTGCTGCTTGTGGTGCTGCTTGTGGTGCTGCTTGTGGTGCTACTTGTGGTGCTGCTTGTGGTGCTGCTTGTGGTGCTGCTTGTGGTGCTGCTTGTGGTGCTGCTTGAGGTGCTACTTCTGGAGTCACCATTTGTTTAATTTTGTTCTGATCTACTGATTTCAATTACTGTCCTCAAACACCTTATTTCATGTTACCATCAATCATCATTAACATCATCGTCTTCATTATAGTCATAATCATCACCGATGTCGTTGACTTTGTTCTTTTTCGTCTTCACCTTCCTTCCTTCCTTCCTTCCTCACTCCCTCACTCCCTCCCTCCCTCCCTTCCTTCCTTCCTTCCTTCCTTCCTTCCTTCCTTCCTCACTCCCTCCCTCCCTTCCTTCCTTTTCTATTCATCCATCCGCCCATCCACCCACTCTATCCATCTATCCATCTATCCATCTATCTATCTATCTATCTATCTATCTATCTATCTATCTATCTATCTATCTATCTATCTATCTATCTATCTATCTATCTATCTATCTATCTATCTATCTATCTATCTATCTATCTACCTACCTACCTACCTACCTACCTACCTACCTACCTACCTACCTACCTACCTACCTACCTACCTACCTACCTATCTATCTATCTATCTATCTATCTATCCATCCATCCATCCATCCATCCATCCATCTATCTATCTATCTATCTATCTATCTATCTATCTATCTATCTATCTATCTATCTATCTATCTATCTATCTGCTTGCCTGCCTGCCTGTCTGTATATTTTTCTATCTTTCTATCTTCCTTTCTTTCCGGCTTCCTTTCTCCCTCTCTCCTTCCTTTTTTCTTTATTCCCTTCTGTTTATCACTCCAGGCTTGAGAACTTTTCCTTTACATTTTATCCACAAGGTCACCGCTATAATATTCTAGACTTACACTCTCCCCCATAAAAAGCCTACACTGCCACACAAAGAATACAACATTATAGTATCAGAAGCCACTGACATTCTCGTCAGATCCATCATGAAATAAAGTCACTTCTCTACCACAATTGAATGACTCCCAGTTCCCCCTGGCTCAGCAGACATCGAAGTCTAACACAAGCTATTGTTCCATCCACAGCCATGGACCATCTCAAGCATTGCCTGTTTGCCTTCATTGCTATCGCATGTTTGGTCCAATCAGGGAAGTCGGACCTGGCCAATATGAATGATGCTCTGGACAACGACTCGTTCAAGCGGGCACTTGCAGACAAGCCAGACAGTAGGATTCTTATTCTACTTCTTATTATATTAATTCCTCTTCTTTTCATTGCATCTATGCTTCTACTTTCCCCTCTTCCTCTTCCTCTTCTTCACAAATCGTACGTAAAGGGAATCTGTTCCGTTTTCGGCCAGGGTACGTTCATCTTCATTTATAATTAATAAAATACCCGTTTTTGCTTTCCCTCTTCAATTTCAACCACACCGATCACACCTGGTATTGTCTCTCCATGCCTGACATAGGGAGATGAAGCGTGGTCTCGATCAGATCTTGTTCGTTAATTCTGACTCCAACAGTCTGCTTTTGATGCCTGTGTGCACGTCGTTTGTGCCAGTCCTTGCACTAAGCCTCTTGCTACTGCATCAAAAGTTATTTATCATTTCCATTGTTGACCTTCTGCCAAGCCATTCTCTTAAGCTGTCTGGTATTTTTTTTTCTTTTCTTCCCTCTGTCTCTTCGTCCCTCAATTTTCCCAGTTGTTACAATATACTCCAGCTGTTCCCTTCTCATTACATGGTCAAAAAAATGATGATTGTTTCTTCCTAATATTGGAAATTAGCTCTCCTTTTGGACTGGCTCCTTTCAGAACGTTTCCATTACTCTTCTTAGCTGTCCATGGTACTCTCAAAATTTTTTCTGTAAAACCACATTGCTACAGCCTCCAGTGATTTTTTTGTCTGTTGTTCTATTGTCCATGATTCACATCCATATTTTAAGACTGGTTCTACATAACATTTAAGAACTCTTTTTCTTATTTCTATTGTCAAAAATGGATTACACAGTATCGTTCTCATTTTTTTTCGAGCTGCTTTTGACTGATGTATTTTGCATCTTACCTTTGTTGTATATCTATCTTGTTACTTCTGTTGTATATCTACCTTGTTACTTCTGTTGTATATCTACCATCTTACTTCTCTTGTATATCTACCATCTCATCTCTGTTGTACATCTACTATCTCACCTCTGTTGTACATCTATCATCTTACTTCTGTTGTACATCTACTATCTCACCTCTGTTGTACATCTACCTTGTTACTTCTCTTGTATATCTACCATCTCACCTCTGTTGTACATCTATCATCTTACTTCTGTTGTACATCTACTATCTCACCTCCGTTGTCCATCTACCATCTCACCTGTGTTGTACATCTACCATCAGATATTAATATGGTTACCAGGTAAATATAAACAGGACAAAAATAACTAAATTTGCTTTTTAAACATAAATAACGCACTGAAAGTCAACTTGGAGGGAACATTCAACGCAAATGGGGCAAAGACAACGATTAAAGCAGAAAGATAACACCAAGAGATGGGCAGTAACATCTTCGACAGCTCACATCTTCAAGACATGAAACAAATTGATGTGGCTAGTGCTCCAGATAAGCCAAACTTTGTTAACGGTGCAGAATAAGATGAGGAAATAATGAGCAAAGGGTTAATGGTTGGTTCCTTGGTAGTTGATCCTTAGCCGTGCGCCCATATTGCCCCTTGGTTCAATATCTTGTGTATGGACTGGTAGTATGAGGGGTCTGTAAAATGTCTACAGTTAGTTCCTCTCGAGGTGTAGGCGGCACAACGGGCGGAAGGTATAGTTCTCTACGATTGTCGAGTTGCTACAAGTTTGTGTAGTTATTGCTTGTTGCTTAGTCTTATAGTTGAGCCTTCCCTAGTAATTCTTCTGCCTAGTATTTGTTATTGTTTACCTTGTTTTCTTTACCAGCTGGTTTCACTTCAATGCCTGACGGGGAAGTCTTGCTTCATTCATTCTCAGCACATGACCGACGTAGTTCCAACGCCTTTTTCTAATAAAGCTCGATATGTTTATTCTTGTTTAGATTCGTCTGTTATATGTTTTGACTGATTTGTCAATATTTCAATATAATAATTTGTCAAGAATATTTGATTTAAAATGTTAAATATTTGGGAACTTTGTTAACCTCAGACGGAAGATGTACAAAAAAGGTGAGATGCAGAATGGCTCAGGCAAAAGCAGCTTTCCAAAATATGAGGAAGATACTATGCAATCCATTTTTGACAATAGAAACAAGAAAAAGAGTTCTTAAATGTTACGTAGAGCCAGTCTTAACATATGGATGTCAATCATGGACAATAGGACAACAGACAAGAAAATCACTGGAGTCTGTAGAAATGTGGTTTTACAGAAGAATGATGAGAATACCATGGACAGCTAAGAAGGGTAATGAAGGTGTTATGACAGAGGGCAAAAAGAGAGCTAATTTTCAATATTAGGAAGAAACAACCATCATTTTTTGGCCATGTAGTGAGAAGAGAACAGCTGGAATATATTGTAACAACTGGGAAAATTGAGGGACAAAGAGATAGAGGGAAGCAAAGAGAAAAAATAACAGACAGTTTAAGAGAATGGCTTGACAAAAGGTCAACAACAGAAATGATATATAGCTGCCGAGATCAAAAGTTGTGGAGAGACATGATCACCTACGCCAGCAAGCCCGGTAGAAGAAAGAAGAAAATGTTCGCCAGTTTGCTGAAAGCATGTGATGCTAGTACGATGCGTGTCATGTCTTCTACTGTTATGTCTCTAGTTAATGCTAGTACGATGCGTGTCATGTTTTCTGATGTTATGTCTCTAGTTAATGCTAGTATGATGCGTGTCATGTTTTCTGATGTTATGTCTCTAGTTAATGCTAGTATGATGCGTGTCATGTCTTCTGATGTTATGTCTCTAGTTAATGCTAGTATGATGCGTGTCATGTCTTCTGATGTTATGTCTCTAGTTAATGCTAGTATGATGCGTGTCATGTCTTCTGATGTTATGTCTCTAGTTAATGCTAGTACGATGCGTGTCATGTCTTCTGATGTTATGTCTCCAACCGTGGACATTTTGCTGCCCATGTAGCATTGATCGAGTGAGGAAAAAAAAACCAAAAAACATTAAAATGCTTGATATAAACCAGCTAATATGTATTCATCTAAGATACAGCAACTAGGACATGGTTCAACGCAGTGACTCCAGTATAGTGATGCAAATAGTCAACTAAGAGTAACTTACAAATTTCAGCTCATCAGCTTTTAAAACAGTAGACAAACAAATGAAAAGACGATTAGAGGCCACAGAGATGGGATTTCTCAGAAGAATGTTGAAAGTTCCCCGGACAGCTAAAAAGACCAACAAGGAAGTTCTCAAAGAGGCCAACACAAAAAAGGAGCTCCTAAAAAAAAAACATCAGAAAGTAACAATCAACATTTTTTTCAGGCACATCACGAGAAGAGGAAAGTTGGAATACTTGGTTACAACTGACAAAATACAAGGAAGAGAGATCGCGGACGACAAAGAGAGAAAATACAAGATAGCTTGGTGTCATGGCATGGAAAACAGTCAAGAACAGAACTGATATGATGCACTGTAGATAGAAGATTATGGAAGGACATGATCGCCTACGCCAACCGATATGGCACATGATGATGATGAAGATGAATTTTTAGGCTTCCATTCAACATTAATGTTAACATTTAGTAGTTTGTTAACTTTCTTTAAAATTTAACGATAACCAGCTGTTTCTTGTGTAACTTTTCTCCAGATATATTTAACCAGCTGTTTCTTGTGTAACTTTTCTCCAGATATATTTAACCAGCTGTTTCTTGTGTAACTTTTCTCCAGATAAATTTAACCAGCTGTTTCTTGTGTAACTTTTCTCCAGATATATTTAACCAGCTGTTTCTTGTGTAACTTTTCTCCAGATATATTTAACCAGCTGTTTCTTGTGTAACTTTTCTCCAGATAAATTTAACCAGCTGTTTCTTGTGTAACTTTTCTCCAGATATATTTAACCAGCTGTTTCTTGTGTAACTTTTCTCCAGATATATTTAACCGGCTGTTTCTTGTGTAACTTTTCTCCAGATATATTTAACCGGCTGTTTCTTGTGTAACTTTTCTCCAGATATATTTAACCGGCTGTTTCTTGTGTAACTTTTCTCCAGATATATTTAACCGGCTGTTTCTTGTGTAACTTTTCTCCAGATATATTTAACCAGCTGTTTCTTGTGTAACTTTTCTCCAGATATATTTAACCAGCTGTTTCTTGTGTAACTTTTCTCCAGATATATTTAACCAGCTGTTTCTTGTGTAACTTTTCTCCAGATAAATTTAACCAGCTGTTTCTTGTGTAACTTTTCTCCAGATATATTTAACCAGCTGTTTCTTGTGTAACTTTTCTCCAGATATATTTAACCGGCTGTTTCTTGTGTAACTTTTCTCCAGATATATTTAACCGGCTGTTTCTTGTGTAACTTTTCTCCAGATATATTTAACCAGCTGTTTCTTGTGTAACTTTTCTCCAGATATATTTAACCAGCTGTTTCTTGTGTAACTTTTCTCCAGATAAATTTAACCAGCTGTTTCTTGTGTAACTTTTCTCCAGATATATTTAACCAGCTGTTTCTTGTGTAACTTTTCTCCAGATATATTTAACCAGCTGTTTCTTGTGTAACTTTTCTCCAGATAAATTTAACCAGCTGTTTCTTGTGTAACTTTTCTCCAGATATATTTAACCAGCTGTTTCTTGTGTAACTTTTCTCCAGATATATTTAACCGGCTGTTTCTTGTGTAACTTTTCTCCAGATATATTTAACCGGCTGTTTCTTGTGTAACTTTTCTCCAGATATATTTAACCGGCTGTTTCTTGTGTAACTTTTCTCCAGATATATTTAACCGGCTGTTTCTTGTGTAACTTTTCTCCAGATATATTTAACCAGCTGTTTCTTGTGTAACTTTTCTCCAGATATATTTAACCAGCTGTTTCTTGTGTAACTTTTCTCCAGATATATTTAACCAGCTGTTTCTTGTGTAACTTTTCTCCAGATAAATTTAACCAGCTGTTTCTTGTGTAACTTTTCTCCAGATATATTTAACCAGCTGTTTCTTGTGTAACTTTTCTCCAGATATATTTAACCGGCTGTTTCTTGTGTAACTTTTCTCCAGATATATTTAACCGGCTGTTTCTTGTGTAACTTTTCTCCAGATATATTTAACCGGCTGTTTCTTGTGTAACTTTTCTCCAGATATATTTAACCGGCTGTTTCTTGTGTAACTTTTCTCCAGATATATTTAACCAGCTGTTTCTTGTGTAACTTTTCTCCAGATATATTTAACCAGCTGTTTCTTGTGTAACTTTTCTCCAGATATATTTAACCAGCTGTTTCTTGTGTAACTTTTCTCCAGATATATTTAACCGGCTGTTCAAGAACGAGAACCCGTCACTTGCCCTTGAACGTCTCAGAAGAATTGTACAAATTACTATCCACACCGTTCGTCGTAACACCACCACCAACACCCCCTCTAGTGCATTCTCCAGACGTTACAGACACCGCACCCCGCGCCCAAATGTTGTGGAGGCGTAACCCGGAGTCTCCGCCTTTTCGAACGTCACATTATATCTCTTAAATTGTTGATGTTGCTTTTCGCCCAACAGTTTTGACTCATCAAATTACACCCCATCACCCTATATTAGTGTGACGTCAGAGGTCGACGGGGAGGCCAACAACGTTACAGCCATGACGGGAATTCGTTATTTTTGACACATTTCACGGCCGCTATCTTCAGCCTCAAAGTGATATTTTAAATACATGTCTAAAAATTGTACTTTTTGTGCTGTAGATGTCCATAGTCTATTACAGTGGTTCACAAACTAGTGATAAAATTGGCTCCCTTTTACCTTTTGATCATAAACCAGTGGCGCCCTCATGGCATTTACAATCGAACACAAGCTCTATTTCTTGTATTTATATTTAGATAAGCTACTACAGGTTTGCCAACTTGGCTTTTTTTCAAGGTGATTGGCTTTTCTTATTTTTATTGGCTTTTTTTGCTTTTATGGCTTTTTCTGGCTTTTCTTTGCGAAACAAACGGAATTTATATTTAGATAGGCTACTACTTTAGGTACACAAATAAAGTTTAGTAACTATAAAGTTATAATAGTGATTTAATGTTATAAGAAACAACTCTACAACATACTCATGTTTACAAATGGCATTTCCATAATTCTACACAAAACACACAGTTAATCATTTCACTTACTGAGAAAATACATGTCTGCTAGAACAAAAATGTTCGAAATTTATAGAAAAAAGAACAGCTATTTATTATTATAAACAAACACGAGAATATACTCACTTTTGTTGTCCTAATGAGAAGGATGACGTTGTTGAAGGCCCACATATGGTAACAGACAGTGAGCACCCCAGCGAGTGTGGGAAAGCTCGCGTGTGTTCACTTTGTTTTCATTTTACTGGGCTTCTTAATAGGAGATATAAGAAGATAATGAGGGCAGAATTACACTCTCCTGTAGAAGCTCTAACAGCATATTAAGTCGTTGTTGATGTTGTCATTTTAACATTTCTAACCAATGAGTGGGCTCACGATAATATCCTCGGGACGACACCACGGAATAACTGGCACACACTTTGGGAACCAGTGGTCGATAACATTTCCCTTATTCTTAACACTGATGTTTTTGGTTGGGGTTCCAGTTTTTCACACTAAAGACTTCGTGATTCTTTTTTCTAGTTAAACTTGCGGGCTTTTTTTTAGAAATGTTTCAAAATTTGATTAATTTGACACATCATAGAGTGGAATATTCAATCTCTGATATCAAATGTATTTGTAATTTCCGCTAAAATTCCTTAGGATCAACTTTCATTTAAGACATAAAATTCATATAAAGATTCTATTTATGAACAGAATAGAAGAGGAGAACAACTTAAATATCATTTATAAATAGCTGTGACCAAGGGAGATGATGGCATATTGAAGTTGTCCCTCGAGTAGTAATCGTTCTTGAGTTTATGCGATTTAGTTTTAGAAAGCGAGAAAGGAAATACGTCGTAGAGAAGTAATACAGAGAAACCAACAGAGAAGTAAAACAGAGAAACCAACAGAGAAGTAAAACAGAGAAACCAACAGAGAAGTAAAACAGAGAAACCAACAGAGAAGTAAAACAGAGAAACCAACAGAGAAGTAAAACAGAGAAACCAACAGAGAAGTAAAACAGAGAAACCAACAGAGAAGTAAAACAGAGATGTTAGAGGTCACAAACTATGTTTCCCATTGACGCTAAAATGTACATGTTTAGGGGAAAAGGAAAAATTAAATAAATAAAGGGAAAACAAAAGTAATTTAAAAATAAAGCAGACTTTCATTAAATTGTGTTTGTGTATCTTCTTGTTTTGTTGTTGATGTAGTGAGTTTCGTTGAATTGTGTTTTGTGTCTCTCTGATCAATGTTTCCTTATTGTGCACGAATCGGTCTGATTTCTTCCATTTTCTTCAGTGTTTTCGAACAAGCACCACTGGGTGGACGTAGACTGTTATCTGCTAGTCGCAGGAATGTGATAAAAAGGCATTCCTGGTTTCCCTAGTTCTGATGGAATCATTGAAACTTGTCGATCATAAATTTACTACAACGCCAGGTCTTTAACACGCCTGATCACAGTTGGAGAAATAAATAAAAAAATATTTTAAAAGGCATGGTTAAAGATTTACGTAATTAATGGACGACACAAATATAAACGACTTTTCGGTTCAATAAGCCTTCAATATGAAAAACACATACATACAGATAAGTAAGTAAATAAAATTAGACCTACAAAGCTAACTAATAACAAAACAAACAACACACGCACAGATATGTAAGTAAATAAAATTAGACCTACAAAGCTAACTAATAACAAAACAAACAACACACACGCACAAATATGTAAGTAAATAAAATTATACCTACAAAGCTAACTAATAACAAAACAAACAACACACACGCACAGATATGTAAGTAAATAAAATTAGACCTACAAAGCTAATTAATAACGAGGTTTCTAAAACAAAATAATCTTGAACTAGAATTAGAAATAAGAACAAAAATGTCTTCCCAGTGTAATGTGCTGAGAGTCTGGAGGGAATTGAAAGCTTGCTAGTCTCTACTAGGAACAGGATCATCATCATCATGTGCCATACCGATTGGCGTAGGCGTTCATGTCCTTCCACAATTTTATATCCACAGTGCATAGTATCAGTTCTGTTGTTGACTGTTTTCCATGCCATGACATCAAGCTATCCAGTATTTTCTCACTTTGTCGTCCATGATCTCTCTTTCATTTTATTTTGCCAGCTGTAACCAAGTATTCCAATTTTCCTCTTCTCATGATGTGCCCGAAAAATGTTGATTGTTTCTTTCTGATGTTTTTTAAGAGCTCTCTTTTTGTGTTGGCCTCTTTGAGAACTTCCCCATTGGTCTTTTCAGCTGTCCAGGGAACTTTCAACATTCTTCTGAGAAATCCCATCTCTGTGGCTTCTAATCGTCTTTTCATTTGTTTGTCTACTGTCCATGATTCGCTTCCATAGGTTAGAATTGGTTCTATATAGCACTGATGAACTCTCTATTTCTCACTTCTATTGGCATAGATTTGTTGCATAAGATATTTTTAATTTTCTGAAATGCTATTTTGGCCTGAGTTATTCAGCTTTTTATTTCTGTGGTGCATCTCCCATCTGATGTTTTTATTGTGCTCAAGTATTTGACGCGTTGCACTTGTTTCAGATTTGTCCTGTTTATTTTTATGCTGCATGATGGTGATGATTGTTTCTTTGATATGACCATTACTTCTGTTTTCTTACTATTCAGACTGAGACCCAATTTGTTGTTTTCTTTTACTTTTATATCTATCATTTCTTGTAGTTCATTCTCTGTCTCTGCTATTAAGACTGTGTCATCCGCATATCGCAAATTGTTTATGTTGTGACCGTTGACTTCAATTCATTTTTTGTCTACTATTGATCTCATAATATGTTTGCTGTAAAGTGAAAACAAATCCGGCGACAGAACACAGCCTTGTCTGACTCCTTCTTTTATATATTGAAATTGTCCTGTTTAGTTGTTAGTTCTTATGGCTGCTGTTTGTTGCCAGTACATGTTTTTTATGATTCGCAGATTCTTGCCATCAATGTTTAATTTCTCCAACATATTGATTATTTCCACATGCTTTACTTTGTCAAATGCTTTTCTGTAGTCTATAAAGCACAAATATAGATCTTTCTTTACCTCTATAGATCTTTCTATCAATGTTCTTTAAGATGTATTATTGGCGCCCTTTCCTTCCACAAATGCACATTGTTCCTCAAGGAACTGGATACTCGGCGTAGTTGACCAGTCAATGGTAGGGCCAACATGTAGGTGGGAGGGTTCTAAAAATATGTGGTGGGGTGGGGGGGGGTATTGTACAGGTTACCTCAATTATAACACCACTGGAGATGTCTATATGTAAGGTCAACAGTGCGAGAACACACAGACTTGTGCATATATATATATATACACACACGCCACTCAGCTCTGTTTCTTGTTTTGATGGTGCAGGTTGTCATAGGCTGATTTGTTCATCTTTTGATATTACTCGTCCATGTTAATCTTGGTCTGCCTCTGCCTCCTTTACCTTGTATTTTCCCCTCCAAGATTACTTTTTGTAGGCTGTTTGCGTCTTTTAACATGGCCGAAAAATCGCATTTATCTTGTTTGAATTGTGTTTAGTAGTTCTCTTTTCATTTTTAGTTGTTTTTTAAGACTTTATCATTTGTTTTCTTTTCCTTCCATCCAATTCTACCTATTCTTCTATATATCCACATTCCAAAGGCTTCAATTCTCTGTTCTGCTTTCTTGTCTAATGTCCATGTTTCTGCACCATATATTAATGTTGAGAAAACATAACATTGTGCTATTCTTAGTTTTAGCCCTGGTGTTATTTGTTTTGATGTTAGTATGTTTTTCATAGCATTAAAATTACTTTTTTCCATTCCTATTCTTTTGTTTATTTCAGTTGTACATTTTCCATCACTGGTTACAGTATGTCCAAGGTAGTTGTAGTTCTGAACTGTCTCCAGGTCTATTCCTTCAATTTTTATATCCACTTGTGGGTTTTGAGTATTTTCTTTGTTTATGTTCAAAGTTTTAGTCTTTTTGATATTCATATCTACTCCATATTATTTGCTTGCCGTGAGTACACATACATTTGAAAAAATGCACATATAGCATGCAAACCCATAAGAGTCTACATCTAGGGCAGTGTACATACACAAAGCAAAAGGAATAGACTAGTAATATTTAGGGTACCCGAAAGGGAAAGAGTGAGATATCTCAGAGTAGGGTTCACGAAATCTATTATTATATTAAGTAATCTACTACTTAAGGAATATAAATAAAGCTATGTATCAGAGTGGAGTTCACTAAATCTATTATTATATTAAGTATTAGGAAGAAACAATCGTCATTTTTTGGCCATGTAATGAGAAGAGTGTGTTACCGGAGCCTCATTATGAGGGAAGTAAAGAATAGTGACACTGTGACCTTCTAGGCATGTCGTATGAGGCGACTAAGGAGCTTGATCGATGGCTTAAAAAACTGTCATTGTAAAAAGTATTGTTATGGAAACAGACTCTGCAATATGTGTCATTTTGGCATGCAAGGTTTCTGTTTTTGAGATTGTGGTTCTGCCCTATGTGCCGTCTTCGGCTCGAAAGGACAATAGATAGATAGAATGAGAAGAGAACAGCTGGAATATATTGTAACAACTGGGAAAATTGAGGGACGAAGAAATAGTGGGAAGCAAAGAGAAAAAATACCAGACAGCTTAAGAGAATGGCTTGGCAGAAGGTCAACAACAGAAATGATAAATAACTGTCGAGATCGAAAGTTGTGGAGAGACAGGATCACCTGCGCCAACAGGCTTGCTACTTGATGATAATGTAATGAGTTGCGTTGAATTGTGTTTCGTGTCTCTCTTGTGTTCAATGTTTCCGTGTTGTGCACGAATCGGTCTGAGAGTTCTTCCATTTTCTTGAGTGTTGTTGCTCACCAAATACCATTGGGTCGATGTCGATCTTTTATCTGTTAAACACAGAACGGTGATGTTGCGGGCTGCAATGGCATTCCTTATTTCCCTGGTTCTAATGGTGGAATCAAAACTTGTCAATTCTTAAATTTACTGCTACGCTAGATCTTCTATATCAACATATCTCATCATCGGCTTGCTGCCGGAGCTACTGAGTTTAGTGCACTGTGCACACGCTGTGCTGTATTTTTCATCCGGATCGTGTTACGATATTCCTATTGCTCACGATAAATAATATCGTATGACGAAGGACAGTTCAGCTGCGTTCACTTTCGGTGCCTCATGGCCTTATATTTTCTGGTGTGTGCTGTAGCTGCTATGAACGGGACTGCAGCTATCTTCCTGTGTTTGGTTGTTTAAATGAACTGAGTTTTTAATTCGGATGATTCCACTGACACGGGCGGTTGAGCAATTATGGATTTTAATTCGTTTGGAGTGATACCGGGGCCTTCAACTACCTATAACCGTCTCATCAATATTGACACGACGGCGCTCCACATCACACTAACTGTAAAGTTAAACCTTGAATTATAATGTATTTGAAAGTGATGGGAGCTAAGATGGGCACAGCCAGAAACGAGAAACTTAGTGGGCGTGTAAGAAGACTTATCAACCAGCACAGAACTGGAGTCGTCAGTCGCTGGACAAACGAGACTTGCTGAGGAGGGGATCTGGGCACCTACGGACATGTTCGGAGTGTAATGATGATGACCTGCAAATAACTTAATCATCATCATCATCAAGTACCGGGCCTGCTGGCGTAGGTGATCATGTCTCGACACAACTTTCTATTTCGACAGTTATTTATCATTTCTGTTGTCGACCTTCTGCCAAGCCATTCTCTTAAGCTGTCTGTTATTTTTTCTCTTTGCTTCCCTCTATCTCTTCGTCCCTCAATTTTCCCAGTTGTTACAATATATTCCAGCTGTTCTCTTCTCATTACATGGCCAAAAAATGATGGTTGTTTCTTCCTAATATTGGAAATTAGCTCTCTTTTTGCTTTGACCTCTTTCAGAACATCTTCATTACTCTTCTTAGCTGTCCATGGTACTCTCAACATTCTTCTGTAAAACCACATTTCTACAGACTCCAGTGATTTTCTTGTCTGTTGTCCTATTGTCCATGATTCACATCCATATGTTAAGACTGGTTTTACATAACATTTCAGAACTCTTTTTCTTGTTTCTATTGTCAAAAATGGATTGCATAGTATCTTCCTCATTTTCTGGAAAGCTGCTTTTGCCTGAGCCATTCTGCATCTCACCTCTGTTGTACATCTTCCGTCTGAGGTTAACAAAGTTCCCAAATATTTAAATAATTCAATAGAGAAACTAAAACGATACTTAACTCACCATTGTCCTCATGATAAAATACCACATATTTCCACAACTTTCAATGTCTATAGTCCAACCTATTTAGCAGTTCTGTTGCTTACTTTATATAAAACAATTCTTGTCAACCCTCTTGCATCTTTTCTCTCTATCCTTATCCACACCTCTTCGGTCTCCATTATTCCCTGTTGTCACAAAATATCCCACCTGTTTCTCTCTCATTACATCACCAAAATATGTTGATTGTCTTCCCTTATGTTACAAATTTGCTTTCTTTTTACTTTGGTCTTTTCAAAACGTCCCCGTTACGTTTACTAATGTCCAAGATATTCTGAACATTCTTCTGTTAAAAACATAACTGTATCGCCTCCAATGATTTCCTTTGATCATGATAGTAATGATGATGATGGAAATAATGAGAAAGTTAGTAATGACGTTGATAATTATGATGATGATGTTTTCGAGGGCTTATGAACAGTTGTTCGACGTGCTTTGTGGGTAATTCGACGGCTAACTAAATAACTAGCTAACTAGATAGGAAGCTAACTAACTAACTAGCTAGCGAGCTAACTAACTAGCTAGCGAGCTAACTAACTAAATAACTACCTAACTAGATAGGACGCTAACTAACTAACTAGCTAGCGAGCTAACTAACTAACTAACTAGCTAGCGAGCTAACTAACTAAATAACTACCTAACTAGATTGGAAGCTAACTAACTAGCTAGCGAGCTAACTAACTAAATAACTAGCTAACGAGATAGGAAGCTAACTAACTAGCTAGCGCGCTAACTAACTAAATAACTAGCTAACTAACTAGATAGAAAGCTAACTAACTAACTAGCTAGCGAACTAACTAACTAACTAACTAGCTAGCGAGCTAACTAACTAAATAACTAGCTAACTAGATAGGAAGCTAACTAACTAGCTAGCGAGCTAACTAACTAAATAACTAGCTAACTAACTAGATAGAAAGCTAACTAACTAACTAGCTAGCGAGCTAACTAACTAAATAACTAGCTAACTAACTAGATAGAAAGCTAACTAACTAAATAACTAGCTAACTAGATAGGAAGCTAACTAAATAACTAGCTAACTAACTAGATAGAAAGCTAACTAACTAAATAACTAGCTAACTAGATAGGAAGCTAACTAAATAGATAGCGAGCTAACTAACTAAATAACTAGCTAACTAACAAGATAGAAAGCTAACTAACTAACTAGATAGCAAGCTAACTAATTAACTAGATAGAAAGCTAACTAACTAACTAGATAGAAAGCTAACTAACTAACTAGATAGAAAGCTAACTAACTAACTAGACAGCAAGCTAACTAACTAACTAGCTAGTGAGCTAACTAACTAAATAACTAAATAACTAACTAGATAGAAAGCCAACTAACTAAATAGAAAGCTAACTAACTAGATAGAAAGCTAACTAACTAACTAGACAGCAAGCTAACTAACTAACTAGCTAGCGAGCTAACTAACTAAATAACTAACTAGATAGAAAGCTAACTAACTAAATAACTAACTAGATAGAAAGCTAACTAACTAAAAAACTAACTAGATAGCGAGCTAACTACTAAATAACTAACTAGATAGCAAGCTAACTACTAAATAACTAACTAGCTAGCAAGCTAACTAACTAAATAACTAACTAAATAACTAACTAGATAGCGAGCTAACTACTAAATAACTAACTAGATAGCAAGCTAACTACTAAATAACTAACTAGCTAGCAAGCTAACTAACTAAATAACTAACTAGATAGCAAGCTAACTACTAAATAACTAACTAGCTAGCAAGCTAACTAACTAAATAACTACTAAATAACTAACTAGATAGCAAGCTAACTACTAAATAACTAACTAGCTAGCAAGCTAACTAACTAAATAACTACTAAATAACTAACTAGCTAGCAAGCTAACTAACTAAATAACTAACTAAATAACTAACTAGATAGCGAGCTAACTACTAAATAACTAACTAGCTAGCAAGCTAACTAACTAAATAACTAACTAGATAGCAAGCTAACTAACTAAATAACTAACTAGATAGTAAGCTAACTAAATGACTAAATAAATAACTAACTAGATAGCAAGCTAACTACTAAATAACTAACTAGCTAGCAAGCTAACTAACTAAATAACTACTAAATAACTAACTAGATAGCAAGCTAACTACTAAATAATTAACTAGCTAGCAAGCTAACTAACTAAATAACTACTAAATAACTAACTAGCTAGCAAGCTAACTAACTAAATAACTAACTAAATAGCGAGCTAACTACTAAATAACTAACTAGATAGCGAGCTAACTACTAAAAAACTAACTAGATAGCAAGCTAACTAACTAAATAACTAACTAGATAGTAAGCTAACTAAATGACTAAATAAATAACTAACTAGATAGCAAGCTAACTACTAAATAACTAACTAGCTAGCAAGCTAACTAACTAAATAACTACTAAATAACTAACTAGATAGCAAGCTAACTACTAAATAATTAATTAGCTAGCAAGCTAACTAACTAAATAACTACTAAATAACTAACTAGCTAGCAAGCTAACTAACTAAATAACTAACTAAATAGCGAGCTAACTACTAAATAACTAACTAGATAGCGAGCTAACTACTAAAAAACTAACTAGACAGCAAGCTAACTAACTAAATAACTAACTAAATAACTAACTAGATACCGAGCTAACTACTAAATAACTAACTAGCTAGCAAGCTAACTAACTAAATAACTAACTAGATAGCAAACTAACTAACTAAATAACTAACTAGCTAGCGAGCTAACTAACTAAATAGCTAGCGAGCTAACTAACTAAATAACTAACTAGATAGTAAGCTAACTAACTAAATAACTAACTAGATAGTAAGCTAACTAACTAAATAACTAACTAAATAATTAACTAGATAGCGAGCTAACTACTAAATAACTAACTAGCTAGCAGGCTAACTAACTAAATAACTAACTAGATAGCACGCTAACTAACTAACTAGCTAACTAACTAAATCACTAGCTAACTAACTAAATAACTAGCTAACTAACTAAATAACTAGATAGCTAGCTAATTAACTAACTAGCTAACTAAATAACTAGATAGCTAGCTAATTAAATAACTAGCTAACTAGATAGCTAGCTAATTAACTAACTAGCTAACTAAATAACTAGATAGCTAGCTAATTAAATAACTAGCTAACTAGATAGTTAGCTAATTAACTAACTAGCTAACTAAATAACTAGATAGCTAGCTAACTAACTAAATCACTAGCTAGCGAGCTAACTAGCTAGCTAACCAACTAACTATTTAACTAACTACCTAACTAACTAAATCACTAGCTAGCGAGCTAACTAGCTAGCTAAACAAATAACTATTTAACTAACTACCAAACTAACTAGCTAACCAAGTGTTTAATTAGCTTTCTAACTAACTAGCTAGATAGCTAACTAAATAGCTAGCCAACTAACTAACGAACTAACAAGCTAACTAACTAGCTAGCTAACTGACTAACTAGCTATAGATAGCAACCCAACTAGCTAATTAACTAACATGATGATGAAGATGTCAATGAGAGAAAGCCACGTGGCAACACAAGCTTTTGGCTCTAAAATCTTGAAGTTGAAATGGCGATTGTAATGACTTTCAAGATTTCCTGGCTTATGCTGGTGGACATTAAATGTCATAGATACGTTCTGGGATAAGGTATAGCAAGCTGTGATATCAATGCCTTTCAAACAAAGACATCCAACTTCAGCACAGCACTTTTGGTTAGAGGTATTACTTTTAAACTTCCTGCCAGACTGGTTAATACACTTCCTGAAGTAGCACTTGAAGGTGGAGTACGATCTTCATCAGCTGTTGCTGTAGATCCTAGTTCAAGCAGTTAGCTATGATTCGCTGACAACTCGTAGCCAAAGTGCGTCTTTTTTTAACATTATTATTTGTTAACTTTCTTAAAATGTAATTGCCGTTTTCATGTAACTCTGACCACATTATAAATAACTCTGACCACATTATAAATAACTCTGACCACATTATAGATAACTCTGACCACATTATAGATAACTCTAACCACATTATAAATAACTCTGACCACATTATAGATAACTCTGACCACATTATAGATAACTTTAACCACATTATAAATAACTCTGACCACATTATAGATAACTCTGACCACATTATAAATAATTCTGACCACATTATAGATAACTCTGACCACATTATAAATAACTCTGACCACATTATAGATAACTCTGACCACATTATAAATAACTCTGACCACATTATAGATAACTCTGACCACATTATAGATAATTCTGATCACATTATAGATAACTCTGACCACATTATAGATAATTCTGACAACATTTTAAATAACTCTGACCACATTATAATTAACTCTGACCACATTATAAATAACTCTGACCACATTATAGATAATTCTGACCACATTATAGTCAACTATGACAACATTATAGATAACAACTCTGATCACATTATAGACAACTGTCCATGATGTTCTCAACATTCTTCTGTAAAACCACATTTCTACAGCCTCCACTGATTTTACTGTCTGTTGTCCCATTGTCCATGATTCACATCCATATGGTAAGACTGGCTCAACAAAACATTTAAGAACTCTTATTTAAGGAAAAAAAAAGAGTTCTATTTAATTCTAGTCACGAGAAACTTAAAATGATTAGTTTCTATAACTATTGCATGGTCCAAGTTAAAAAATAAAATGTCTATAATTGTTAATTGCCAGATGATTGTCAGTGCACACCAAACAATTTGTCAACAAATGCTCACATATCTCCCTTCAGCAAAGCCCGCAGCGTGAAATGACTGACAACACCGGTTCTGTTCTGATTGACCAATCTTCTTAAGGCACCCACATAACTATCGTTTCTAGTAACAACTCCTGATTAACATGCAGTTCTTCTTGTAGTCTGGTTTAGGTCACCATTCCATCATCCACCATGAAGTGATTTACTCACTCAGCTTCTCTGAATGTCAGACCGATCCATCATCTACCGATCCATCATCTACATGTTCATCATCTATGAATCCATCATCTACAGATCCATCATATACAGATTCATCATCTATAGATCCATCATCTACAGATGCATTATCTATAGATCCATCCTCTACTGATCTATCATCTACACATCCATCATCAACAGATCCATCATCTACACATCCATCATCAACCGATCCATCATCTGCAGATCCATCATCTTCAGATACATCATCTACAGATCCATCATCTTCAGATACATCATCTACAGATTCATCATCTTCCGATACATCATCTACAGATCCATCATCTACAGATCCACCATCTACCGATCCACCATCTACAGATCCACCATCTACAGATCCATCATCTACTGATCCATCATCAACCGATCCATCATTTACCAATCCATCATCTACCGATTCATCATCTACCGATCCATCATCTACCTATCCATCATTTACCAATTCATCATCTACCGATCCATCATCAACCGATCCATCATTTACCAATCCATCATCTACCGATCCATCATCTACCGATCCATCATCTACCTATCCATCATCTACCGATTCATCATCTACCGATCCATCATCTACAGATCCATCATCTACCAATTCATCATCTACCGATCCATCATCTACAGATCCATCATCTACTAATTCATCATTTACCGATCCATCATCTACCAATCCATCATCTATCGATCCATCATCTACCCATCCATCATCTACCGATCCATCAACTACTGATCCATTATCAACCGATCCATCATCTACCTATCCATCATTTACCAATTCATCATATACCGATCCATCATCTACAGATCCATCATCTACCAATTCATCATCTATCGCTCCATCATCTATCTATAATCTTCCAGCTATTCTGATAACACCTGTGCCCATACATCTAAGAAGTTTGTATGCTGAATTAAGATCTTCCCTAGTTGTGTGAATAACTACAGAAATGTCTGAATTAAGACTTATCTACGATAAAAACAATTTTTTTTTTCGTTTGCCAGCTTTTACCTCTCATGAAGTTCCTAGAGACTAGGAACTAAATTTTGCATGTTAATTTATTTTTCCCTGGCAGCCGTGTGCATAGGGGCCCCTCGCCGCACAGGCGGATAAATCCGTCTTCGGAGGTACTCGTATTTTTCCCATCGAAGTAATTGGCGTTTCAAGCCAGGCCTCACGCTGAGACCTGAGGTAGTTGCCGCAGAGAGAAATCATAAAGAAAAATCCCAACTGGTGCAGTCGGGATTTGAACCCACAACCACTCTGCCTCGAAGCCAGCGTGTTGCTTTGAGACCAACCAGTTCCCCCCTATTAAAAACAAATAAAGAAAAAAAACAACAAAATGGTCTTCATCAGCACCAATAAACAAACAACACAAACACAAAGAGCAGATAAGTCATGTCAGTGAACGAAATATCACAAAGTACACTTTTAATACAACTGAAACAAGCCTTTTGTTTAACACTCCAATAATAAAGACATACAGTCAAATCCTTGTATTACAATAATAATATACAAGGAAATCCTGAAATAATTATTTTGGTAATCATCTTAGGTAGTGGTTACCAACCTTATATACTTACATACCCCAGGCTTTTCAGCTTTCATTAAAAAATGATTTAGAGGCCACAGAGATGGGATTTCTCAGAAGAATGTTGAGAGTTCCTGGGACAGCTAAAAAGACTAAGAAGAAACTCAAAGAGAGAAATTTCACACAAAATGTGAGCTCATAAAAACATCAGAAAGAAGCAAACAATATTTTTTCAATTACATCATTAGAAAAGAAAAGTTGGAGCACTTGGTTACAACAGGCAAAATTACAGGTAAAGAGAAATTGTGGACAACAAGAGAGAATATACTAGATAGTTTGATATCGTAGCACGGTAAACAGTCAACAACAGAACTGATATGGCGCACTGAGGATAGAAAATTGGGAGGATACGATCATTTATGCCAACTGGTATGGTAGACGATGATGAGGACCCTTGATTTGGGTACAGTTTTTGACAGGTAAGTGGTACAACCTGTATATTGTCCTCGCTGTGGAAGTCAAGACAGGCCCCAGTTATGGAAGGAATTTCAAACAAGAAGGTCTGGAGCAAAGACCCTAGGGTTGTTCTTCTGCCGTTCAGCTCCCTGTGGAGCATAGGTCTTCAACAAACACTTTCCAAGTTGTTCTGTTTCTTGCCATTCTTTTAAGATCATTCCATGTCTTCCCCATCATCTTCATCTCTGCTTCTGTCTGTCTTCTCCAAGAATTCCTTGTCTTTGTCTTTTCCCTGGGGATTCTAAAAAAAGGGCCTGTTGTGTAATACTCTCAGTTGGCTTCCGCAGTGTGTGTCCTATCCAGCGCCATCGTCTTCGCTGTATCTCTTTATCCACTGGTATTTGACTGGTACATTTCTATAATTCTATGTTAGTGATTTTGTCCTGCCATTTCCATCCTTTCATTCTGCTTAAGCATCTGTATCTTCATGATTTTTTAATTTTGTTGTTCTCCATGTTTCACAGCCATATAATAGACTGACTTAACATTGGAGTTGAACATTTTTATTTTCCTAAGGTTGTTAGTGATCTATAACAGATCTCCTTTCTGGTATCTCCCATAGTCACATTGGTACCAAACATAACACATTTTGTGTGACAAGGAGAAAAGTGGAATTATGTAGCCTCAGCAACACTGAATCTCCATACACCTTGACCTACACTGATGTACACTTTCAATTAAAAGTGGCATCTTAGTTCTAATCTAGCAAATTGTTAATGTCCTAAAGATTTTTTTTTAATCATATGAACAGATCAAAAATGAAACAGAATTGTAAACATGGTTAAGCTTCAATGAGTACTTCGTAAGTTGAATGGTGACATGCTCACAAGCCATGGATCAACAACAAAGAGTACTTCCTAGGAAGAATGGTGACATGCTCACAGGCTGCTGGGTCAACAACAAAGAGTACTTCCTAGGAAGAATGGTGACATGCTCACAAGCCATGGATCAACAACAAAGAGTACTTCCTAGGAAGAATGGTGACATGCTCACAGGCTGTTGGATCAACAACAAAGAGTACTTCCTAGGAAGAATGGTGACATGCTCATAAGCCATGGATCAACAACAAAGAGTACTTCCTAGGAAGAATGGTGACATGTTCACAGGCTGCTGGATCAACAACAAAGAGTACTTCCTAGGAAGAATGGTGACATGTTCACAGGCTGCTGGATCAACAACAAAGAGTACTTCCTAGGAAGAATGGTGACATGCTCACAGGTTGTTGGATCAACAACAAAGAGTACTTCCTAGGAAGAATGGTGACATGTTCACAGGCTGCTGGATCAACAACAAAGAGTACTTCCTAGGAAGAATGGTGACATGCTCACAGGCTGTTGGATCAACAACAAAGAGTACTTCCTAGGAAGAATGGTGACATGCTCATAAGCCATGGATCAACAACAAAGAGTACTTCCTAGGAAGAATGGTGACATGCTCATAAGCCATGGATCAACAACAAAGAGTACTTCCTAGGAAGAATGGTGACATGCTCACAAGCCATGGATCAACAACAAAGTGTACTTACTAGGAAGAATGGTGACATGTTCACAGGCTGCTGGATCAACAACAAAGAGTACTTCCTAGGAAGAATGGTGACATGCTCACAAGCCATGGATCAACAACAAAGAGTACTTACTAGGAAGAATGGTGACATGTTCACAGGCTGCTGGATCAACAACAAAGAGTACTTCCTAGGAAGAATTGTGACATGCTCACAAGCCATGGATCAACAACAAAGAGTACTTCCTAGGAAGAATGGTGACATGCTCATAAGCCATGGATCAACAACAAAGAGTACTTCCTAGGAAGAATTGTGACATGCTCATAAGCCATGGATCAACAACAAAGAGTACTTCCTAGGAAGAATGGTGACATGCTCACAGGCTGCTGGGTCAACAACAAAGAGTACTTCCTAGGAAGAATGGTGACATGCTCACAAGCCATGGATCAACAACAAAGAGTACTTCCTAGGAAGAATGGTGACATGCTCACAGGCTGTTGGATCAACAACAAAGAGTACTTCCTAGGAAGAATGGTGACATGCTCATAAGCCATGGATCAACAACAAAGAGTACTTCCTAGGAAGAATGGTGACATGTTCACAGGCTGCTGGATCAACAACAAAGAGTACTTCCTAGGAAGAATGGTGACATGTTCACAGGCTGCTGGATCAACAACAAAGAGTACTTCCTAGGAAGAATGGTGACATGCTCACAGGTTGTTGGATCAACAACAAAGAGTACTTCCTAGGAAGAATGGTGACATGCTCACAGGTTGTTGGATCAACAACAAAGAGTACTTCCTAGGAAGAATGGTGACATGTTCACAGGCTGCTGGATCAACAACAAAGAGTACTTCCTAGGAAGAATGGTGACATGCTCACAAGCCATGGATCAACAACAAAGAGTACTTCCTAGGAAGAATGGTGACATGCTCACAGGTTGTTGGATCAACAACAAAGAGTACTTCCTAGGAAGAATGGTGACATGCTCACAAGCCATGGATCAACAACAAAAAAGAGTGTTTCCTTAGTGTTGGCATAAACTGTGGTAGCAGACACCCTACAGAGAATGCTTCAGATGGTATCTATGGTTAGTAACTTTTGAAACTGCTGTAGTTGAGGCTAATTACGATGACATCGCAAGTATTAAAGATGTCATTTGATTATTTTTATGTAAAATGACATTACACTTTAGACATTACTTAATACTTTCAAAACAAATTTTATGTCATTTGATTGTCTTAGTGCAAAATGACACTTCAGGCATTTTAGATGTCATTCATCATCATCATCATCATCAAGTACCGGGCCTGCTGGCGTAGGTGATCATGTCTCTCCACAACTTTCGATCTCGACAGTTATCTATCATTTTTGCTGTTGACTTTCTGCCACGTCATTCACTTAAGCTGTCTGGTATCTATTCTCTTTGCTTCCCTCTGTCTCTTCTTCCCTCAATTTTTCCAGTTGTCACAATATATTCCAGCTGTTCCCTTCTCATTACATGGCCAAAAAATGCTGATTGATTCTTCCTAATAAAATATACATTACAGACACATTAATGATTGAAGAAGTGATGATAACCACCACAAAACCAAACTAAAACTCACAAGACAACATTAATGCAGGCACTTGAACAACACTAATTACACACCAATGTTAATACAAGTCATTTGACAAACAGTACCAGTACTATGTTAACATTCATATTGAATGTCATAACCAGTACTTCAATAGCACCAAAGTTAATATGTTTACAAAATTGTATTACTAGTATGTAGCTAATATTTACACACAGTGTCATTATCATTAAATTAACATTTACACAATCTGCCGTAATCATTAAGTTAACATTTACACAAAAGTTATTATCATTAAATTAAGATTTACATCAAATTATCTTTATCACTAAGATAATACAAAATATATTTATCATTAAATTAACATCTGCACAACATTTTATTATCAAGTCAACATTTACACAAAATGTCAGAATATAGTTAAAATTTACAAAAATATCATTAAGTAAAATTTACAAAAATATCATGAAGTTAGCATTTACGCAGAGTGCCAGTATCATCAATTTAAAATTGACAATCAATGTCACAATAATTAGGCTAACATTACTCAAATTGACATGTTCATTATGTCAACATATACACAGGATAAATTGTCATTACACCATCAAAGTTAACATTTATACAAAATGACACTATCATCAAAGTTAACATGTGCAAAAAAATGACACTATCATCAAAACTAACACTAATACAAAATGACACCATCATCAGAGTTAGCATTTACACAAAATGACACTATCATCAAAATGTACATATTTAAAAATGTTATTATCAGTACACACACACAGAGTCACAAAGTCCTCCTATCAAACAGTGCAAAAGGATTACATGAGACAAATGTGTTAAAAAAACACAGTGAAGAGCAAAAGCTCTATATAAACATACAGAAAACTAAGACAATGTCCATTGACAAAACTTCAAGACAAGGTGGTTTCAAGACATCAAGGAGACCTTGAACATGGCAACAGAAGATGTGGGAGATCAGGCTAGAGACAGAGATTCTTTTAGATGGGCTGTGGTGAATGTTGGGAGATCAGGCTAGAGACAGAGATTCTTTTAGATGGGCTGTGGTGAATGTTGGGAGATCAGGCTAGAGACAGAGATTCTTTTAGATGGGCTGTGGTGAATGTTGGGAGATCAGGCTAGAGACAGAGATTCTTTTAGATGGGCTGTGGTGAATGTTGGGAGATCAGGCTAGAAGGAGAGATTCTTTTAGATGGGCTGTGGTGAATGTTGGGAGATCTGGCTAGAGACAGAGATTCTTTTATATGGGCTGTGGTGAATGTTGGGAGATCTGGCTAGAGACAGAGATTCTTTTATATGGGCTGTGGTGAATGTTGGGAGATCAGGCTAGAGACAGAGATTCTTTTAGATGGGCTGTGGTGAATGTTGGGAGATCTGGCTAGAGACAGAGATTCTTTTATATGGGCTGTGGTGAATGTTGGGAGATCAGGCTAGAGACAGAGATTCTTTTATATGGGCTGTGGTGAATGTTGGGAGATCAGGCTAGAGACAGAGATTCTTTTATATGGGCTGTGGTGAATGTTGGGAGATCTGGCTAGAGACAGAGATTCTTTTAGATGGGCTGTGGTGAATGTTGGGAGATCAGGCTAGAGACAGAGATTCTTTTAGATGGGCTGTGGTGAATGTTGGGAGATCAGGCTAGAAGGAGAGATTCTTTTAGATGGGCTGTGGTGAATGTTGGGAGATCAGGCTAGAAGGAGAGATTCTTTTAGATGGGCTGTGGTGAATGTTGGGAGATCAGGCTAGAAGGAGAGATTCTTTTAGATGGGCTGTGGTGAATGTTGGGAGATCAGGCTAGAAGGAGAGATTCTTTTAGATGGGCTGTGGTGAATGTTGGGAGATCAGGCTAGAAGGAGAGATTCTTTTAGATGGGCTGTGGTGAATGTTGGGAGATCAGGCTAGAAGGAGAGATTCTTTTAGATGGGCTGTGGTGAATGTTGGGAGATCAGGCTAGAGACAGAGATTCTTTTAGATGGGCTGTGGTGAATGTTGGGAGATCAGGCTAGAAGGAGAGATTCTTTTAGATGGGCTGTGGTGAATGTTGGGAGATCTGGCTAGAGACAGAGATTCTTTTAGATGGGCTGTGGTGAATGTTGGGAGATCTGGCTAGAGACAGAGATTCTTTTATATGGGCTGTGGTGAATGTTGGGAGATCTGGCTAGAGACAGAGATTCTTTTAGATGGGCTGTGGTGAATGTTGGAAGATCAGGCTAGAGACAGAGATTCTTTTAGATGGGCTGTGGTGAATGTTGGGAGATCTGGCTAGAGACAGAGATTCTTTTAGATGGGCTGTGGTGAATGTTGGGAGATCTGGCTAGAGACAGAGATTCTTTTAGATGGGCTGTGGTGAATGTTGGAAGATCTGGCTAGAGACAGAGATTCTTTTAGATGGGCTGTGGTGAATGTTGGGAGATCTGGCTAGAGACAGAGATTCTTTTAGATGGGCTGTGGTGAATGTTGGAGATCTGGCTAGAGACAGAGATTCTTTTAGATGGGCTGTGGTGAATGTTGGAAGATCTGGCTAGAGACAGAGATTCTTTTAGATGGGCTGTGGTGAATGTTGGGAGATCTGGCTAGAGACAGAGATTCTTTTAGATGGGCTGTGGTGAATGTTGGGAGATCAGGCTAGAAGGAGAGATTCTTTTAGATGGGCTGTGGTGAATGTTGGGAGATCAGGCTAGAGACAGAGATTCTTTTAGATGGGCTGTGGTGAATGTTGGGAGATCTGGCTAGAGACAGAGATTCTTTTAGATGGGCTGTGGTGAATGTTGGGAGATCAGGCTAGAGACAGAGATTCTTTTATATGGGCTGTGGTGAATGTTGGGAGATCAGGCTAGAGACAGAGATTCTTTTAGATGGGCTGTGGTGAATGTTGGGAGATCTGGCTAGAGACAGAGATTCTTTTAGATGGGCTGTGGTGAATGTTGGAAGATCTGGCTAGAGACAGAGATTCTTTTAGATGGGCTGTGGTGAATGTTGGAAGATCTGGCTAGAGACAGAGATTCTTTTAGATGGGCTGTGGTGAATGTTGGAAGATCTGGCTAGAGACAGAGATTCTTTTAGATGGGCTGTGGTGAATGTTGGGAGAACTGGCTAGAGACAGAGATTCTTTTAGATGGGCTGTGGTGAATGTTGGAAGATCAGGCTAGAGACAGAGATTCTTTTATATGGGCTGTGGTGAATGTTGGGAGATCAGGCTAGAGACAGAGATTCTTTTAGATGGGCTGTGGTGAATGTACATTAAGTGGGAGATCTGGCTAGAGACAGAGATTCTTTTAGATGGGCTGTGGTGAATGTACATTAAGTGGGAGATCTGGCTAGAGACAGAGATTCTTTTAGATGGGCTGTGGTGAATGTACATTAAGTGGGAGATCTGGCTAGAGACAGAGATTCTTTTAGATGGGCTGTGGTGAATGTTGGGAGATCAGGCTAGAGACAGAGATTCTTTTAGATGGGCTGTGGTGAATGTTGGGAGATCAGGCTAGAGACAGAGATTCTTTTAGATGGGCTGTGGTGAACGTACGTTCTGTGGGAGATCTGGCTAGAGACAGAGATTCTTTTAGATGGGCTGTGGTGAATGTTGGGAGATCAGGCTAGAGACAGAGATTCTTTTAGATGGGCTGTGGTGAATGTTGGGAGATCAGGCTAGAGACAGAGATTCTTTTAGATGGGCTGTGGTGAATGTTGGGAGATCAGGCTAGAGACAGAGATTCTTTTAGATGGGCTGTGGTGAACGTACGTTCTGTGGGAGATCTGGCTAGAGACAGGGATTCTTTCAGATGGGCTGTGATGAACGTACGTTCTGTGGGAGATCTAGAGACAAAGATTATTTCAGATGGGTTATGATGAATGCGCGTTCTGCAAAGGAAATGCAACCTGATGACAATGATGACACACAGAGTCATCATATGTTTTGTGTTGTAAAGAATTTCTTGTCAATAATTTTCTACAAATAAACATGGCCTGATAAGTCTTTACACAACACTTGTAAAGAATAATAGACCATTTGAGCATCTTTCTTGAGAATGAAGATATTAATTTGAAACTTTTTAAACTCTTTCTTTAACTTTGTTCCATCTTATAGAGGATACAGGATACTTATAGAGGATAGAGGATTATAGAAGAATAGGTAGAATTGGATGGAAACAAAAGATAAAAAACGATGAAATTTTAAAACAACTGAAAATAAAAAGAGAACTACTAAACACAATTAAGACAAGACAAATGAAATTTTTGGGGCATGTTAAATGACACAACAGCCTGCTAAAAGTAATATTGGAAGGAAAAATACAAGGTAAAAGAGGCAGAGGCAGACCAAGACTAACATGGACGAGTAACATCAAAAGATGGACAAGTCAATCTATGTCAGCCTGCACCATCAAAGCAAGAAACAGAGTAGAATGGCGATCCATGGTAGCCAACTTTCGTTGCGGAGAAGGCACACGATGATGATGATGATGATGATGATAGAGGATACAGTAGCGGAAATAAAAGGAATGACAAAGTATATTAAAATATCATCTATAATTAAGAGGATAAAGAAAGACAAATGTTGGCCATGTGATGAGTGGAGACAACAACAGAATCTCAAAGAGAGCCCTCGAATGGGAACTAGAGGGTAAAAGAAAAAGAGGCCAACCCATAGAAACACTAAGTGTACTGAAGCTAGCGACAACATTGTGTGCATTAGTTCCCTTGCAACGGTTGAGATGAAAAAGGGAAGTGTGGAGAGACACAATGTGAGTTCTGTACAACATCTGAGACCAAGATGGTTAGACATGGATAGTCTTGAATTTCTAACCTATATGCCATCTTTAACTCAAAAGGACAATAGATGAGAAAAGAACAAATAAGACTTTTACTTCTTTTAATGAGGACAAAGACCTGGAGTTAAAACACAATTACTGACTCCAAAATAATATGTAATGACTTTAGGCTCTTCCACAAACAAATAATTATCTTATTGAAAGTCTTCTTAATCTTTCTCTATTCACTAACAGTTGTGCTATACTTTGTGGTAGGCAGCATCTGTTTGGGACTGCTTCCTTTTGCTCTCCTTCACCTTTCTGCAAGACAGCTGCTGTTTGTAGCTACCTCTCTTAGGAAAACAGTGTTACCATATTATGGTCTGAATTATTTCCCTTGATGTGATTCACAGATTATTTCCCTTGATGTAATTCCCAGATTATTTTCACTGGGAAAAATAATCCAGTGGAAATTTTCCAGTGATCCCAGATGAATTCACCTTGATGTGAATCTCAGATTATTTCCTTAGACTAACGCACATATAATGATTTTCCCATTTAAGATTCTTAGCAGATCTACAGCATCCCCTACCCTGTCATCAAGAAATGACTACAAAAATATGTGATGGTGTTGACAATGTTGCTATAATAATAAAACTAACAACCAGCCAAAATATGATTGTCCAGATATCTCAGTCCCGCTGTAAATTGCGGCACAAGTAACAAAACAATTTAATAACACAAAATAGTTGCAATTATTCAGATCTCCAGCATTTTGGACAAAGGCACAGCGATTATTTCAAACAATATTTTATAAATCAGCGTTCGCACATCTGACAAATGCACTATCAACACTCGGATGATATTTTCGATGATATCACAGTAAGATCTATATAACAGGCTCCATGTACCAGACAAGTGTTCTCTCAGACTTGAAAGAGCTTTCCCTCGTCCTCCGAGTCACTTCTGCTCTAAAATAAAAATAAAGAAAATATTTAGAGATTTCTTTAACTCTTTCAGGACCAGAACAGGAAACATGTTATTTTAGGTTTTGGACCAGATGAATTTTCCTGTTTAAAAAAAAATGCCACCATATACCTTTTTCATTTGACTACTTCACACAATAATTTAGATAAATGTGGCATGTGTTATACATCACTGGAAAGGGAACTGGATACAGAAAATGAAAATAGCAATATATTTATAATATATGATTATTTGTAGGAATAAATATATTTTTTTAAAATATAAAATATTCAAGGCAGATAATTTTTAATACAAAATATTGCAATTCACTTACCTTTTTCCATGTTTAGAAGGGTTGCTATCCATTTGCCTTGAAATATTACACAATATAATTCAAATTCCTCCAAAATACAGTTTATTTGATGAGTTTATGTCCACAAATAATGAAATTATGTACATTTTTGTAAATGATCGCAGAATGAAAAATATTATAAATTTATGTGACATCACAACAATATTATTTACAAGTCAAGTTTATTATTTTTATTTACACAACTAACTGGACTTATTTTGTGCGATATGTCCCTAAAGTACCAGTTTCGTTAGAATCGCTACCACTCGATTCCTCTGAGGCCCTGATAGTGCTGGAATAGATGGCATCCACTAGCTAAACCTAAGCCAGATTATCTTGGTTTTTTAGCATGACTATTACTAATATTGGTGCAGTTGAATGCAGTGACTTTAGAACAATAAGCTTAATGAGCCATGTTACAAAAATCTTGCTAAAAGTTATACAAGGAAGGATTCAGAATAAAATCAATACTGAATTAGATGAGCAGCAATTTGGATTTAGGAAAAATAGCGGGACAAAAAAAGCCATATTCTGCATGAGAATATTAATTGAAAAATACACAGAAGTAAACAAACCAATATATGCCTGCTTCATAGACTACATCAAAGCTTTTGATAGAGTACACCACAAACAACTTATAGAATGCCTAAAAGAGATACATCTAGATGACATGGACATACGACTAATATGTAATCTATACTGGGAACAAACAGCAATAATAAAATATAACAAACACAACTCTACACCCATTGATATAAAAAGAGGAGTAAGACAGGGATGCATCCTATCACCAAGCAAACACTGAGCAAATTTTTTAAAATATCATAGAGATGCCAGGCCTACAAATTAATGGAAAGATAATCAATAACCTAAGATATGCTGATGATACTGTACTACTAGCAGAAAATCCTAAAGATCTACAACAATTACTTAATGAAATAAACATGATAAGCAAAAAATATGGATGAGATATGAATATCAAAAAGACTAAAACTATGATCATAAACAAAGGAAATACTCAAAATCCACAAATGGATCTCAAAATTGAAGGAATAGACCTGGAGACAGTTCAGAACTACAACTACCTTGGACATACTATAACCAGTGATGGAAAATGTACAACTGAAATAAACAAAAGAATAGGAATGGCAAAAAGTAATTTTAATGCCATGAAGAACATACTAACATCAAAACAAATAACACCAGGGCTAAAACTAAGAATAGCAAAATGTTGCATCTTCTCAATATTCCTATATGGTGCAGAAACAGGGACATTAGACAAGAAAACAGAACAGAGAATTGAAGCCTTTGAAACGTGGATATATAGAAGAATAGGTAGAATTGGATGGAAGGAAAAAAAAACAAACGATCAAGTCTTAAAACAACTAAAAATGAAAAGAGATCTACTAAACACAATTCAAACAAGACAAATGCGATTTTTTGGCCATGTTAAAAGACACAACAGCCTACTAAAAGTAATCCTGGAGGGGAAAATACAAGGTAAAATAGGCAGAGGCAGACCAAGATCAACATGGACGAGTAACATCAAAAGATGGACAAATCAGCCTATGACAATCTGCACCATCAAAGCAAGAGACAGGGCAGAATGGCGCTCCATGGTAGCCAACCTTCATTGCGGAGACGGCACTCGATGATGATGATGATGATTACTAATATTATGATACGACTATCACCATTATCACAACAACAAGATTATTGTCCAAATCTAAATACTATGATTACTCTAACGACTATCACCATTATCACAACAACAAGATTATTGTCCAAATCTAAATACTATGATTACTCTATTTCTAAATCACTCAATAACAAGGCTTCGAGCAAAGATCTAGCTTGTTCTGCACTATATCATTTTGGTCAACTGCAAGAAGTACCAGCAGTGGGCGTGGCCATTATGTGACAGAAATTTGAGAAATAAACAATGAATATAAATTAACAATTTTGTAACGTTCAAACTCCGAAACCATGAGGTTCAACAGGAAGTGAGAACTCTACTACATCCAGAAATCAAGTATTGGTTGAAATAAAAACCAAAAATCAGTGAAAACAAAACAAGCATTAACTCTTTCAGGACTATTATCCGACATGTCGGTTCGATAAAAATTGTTTATTTCTAACAATCGTCAAAAATTTAGCCCTGACAAGTGTAGCTTAATATTTGTAAAAAGTATGATGGTATTGTAGAAAGGGGGCTGTTTTTTTTTTATAAATAAATTTTGTCAATTTTCAAGAAATTTTTTTTTTTCTTATGACAGTGAAATCTCCTTGGCTGTTGGCGAGACATCAAAGAAACCTTTATAACATAGGAGAGACAGTGAATAACACTTCAAGAGAGCTGAACATAATGCTGAAATTGATGGACTTAGCAACTGTGTGAAAAGACAACTAACACCTTCTGTAGCCACTGCGTGATGATTTGGAATTTTAGTCCATAAGTCTAACGTAACCTGGGAAATGATTACAGCAACCGATTCCCATGTGTCTGCTTGGGTACACACAGCTGTGTAGCAAAAGTTGAAATAAAGTACTAATTTTGGAATTCCAAATGTAACATTTAGGTGGCAATAATTTTGACGACGGTATCATGAAAACGATCCACATATAGAAATCATAATCTAGGGTTAATGGGAAAAAGAAGATGTATCCACAGTCAACACGTAACAGGAACAAACCAATCCACAGTCAACACGTAACAGGAACAAACCAGTCTGTATATTCTTCCAGAAATTCTGAAACCGGCGGTGGAGTGGATATTGTGATGTCCCGACTGCTTTGAAAATGATTCCATAAATAGAATAGAACAGTCTGCCTATTATCACTAAGTACATTCATTCACAGCCCCCTGGAGCACTCTTGGCTCCTTATTCTGGTGGACCAGTCACAAGCAAATAAAATATCTTTAAACAAAAAATGGCTCTTACATCTGAATTCAGATATTTATTTCTTGTCAACAGGTCATCTTCCATGGACATCTTGCGCCCAAGTTCGATAGCACTTGCACTTCCTGTGAATAGAGAAATTAATGATGTATAAGTGGTTAGAAATTATCTCTCTCTCTCTCTCTGCGATCAGGATTCAATCAGAGTAGGATTCCAGACTCTCACATGAAGTCAGCTGTCAGGTTAAGTGTGTTGATCAAAGATCTTTACAAGGATTGAAAACTGCTAGAATAAAAATTTAGATAAGAGAAAGAGTATCTGGGTCTATGCCTTATGGGTCGGCTATAGCTCGAAAGGTCAACAGATAGAATAACAGAGGCACAGAATTACACAACTTTTGATCGCAACAGTTATTTATCACTTCTGTTGTTGACCTTCTGCCAAGCCATTCTCTTAAGCAGTCTGGTATATTTTCTCTTTGCTTCCCTCTATCTCTTCGTCCCTCAATTTTCCCAGTTGTTACAATATATACCAGCTGTTCTCTTCTCATTACATGGCCAAAAAATGATGATTGTTTCTTCCTAATATTGGAAATTATCTCTCTTTTAGCTTTGGCCTCTTTCAGAACGTTTTCATTACTCTTCTTAGCTCTGATGTAACCTAGAGATATAAAAGCTGGTTAATGCAAGCAACAACAAACTTTGTATAACATTTTATGTTTACTTACCAGACTTGACATGTCTGATTGTAGCAAACTCTCTGTAGCTTGAGGACTCAGATGTCTGACTACCGGCCGTCCAGCCATGAGGGGATATTAGAGATGGTCGAGGGGAGTGATGGGATGAATGACACAAGGCATGGAGACTAGAACTTCTGGCCATAGCCAGTGGTGAGCGCTGGAACACTTTAACCATTGCTTCTTTCTCTGCTAGATGGGTTTGTAGCTGTTTTACTCTGAAAAGGAAAAGAATCATTTTAAAATTCTGAAACTGTGGATGTGAATCATGGACAATAGGACAACATGACAAGAAAATCACTGGAGTCTGTAGAAATGTGGTTTTACAGAAGAATGTTGAGAATACCATGGACAGCTAAGAAGAGTAATGAAAACGTTCTGAAAGAGGCCAAAGTAAAAAGAGAGCTAATTTCCAATATTAGGAAGAAACAATCATCATTTTTTGGCCATGTAATGAGAAGAGAACTACTGGAATATATTGTAACAACTGGGAAAATTGTGGTACAAAGAAATAGAGGGAAGCAAAGAGAAAAGATACCAGACAGCTTAAGAGAATGGCTTGGCAGAAGGTCAACAACAGAAATGATAAATAACTGTCGCGATAGAAAGATGTGGAGAGACATGATCACCTACGCCAGCAGGCACAGTACTTGATGATGAAACTGTGGAATTATATTTCTGGTTTTGTCAGAATGATCTAACTTGTAGATAATGTTACAAAGTTCTAGTTTCTGTATAATTTGTATTCTTTATTACAACATGTCACATCATTAGCATCTGTCCAGCAACCTTGGTGATCTTTGCAGCACCTTGACAACATTTACATGATTAGATTCATCTTGTCCATCTCTGACATTATTTTCCCAAATCTCTCACATCTTCTTTTTGCCCGATTCTGTTGAGAGAATTCTATATCAGCAAAAGAAACTGGCAAAGTCTGGCATCAGACCATACCACATGGAGAACAAAAATTAAAAACAAAAAAAAACGGTACAGCAACATTCGAGGAAGCATTGATATCAAATTGAGAAGACAAAAACTGTAGAAAAGGATGCTTGGCAACACTAACACATCTATCTATCTATCTATTGACCTTTCGAGCCGTAACCGGCCCATAGGGCGTAGACCAAGATACACCTTCTCCTATATGAATTTTTGTTCTAGCAGTTTTCTTTTAAAGATATTTTATCAAATCTCGCCATCTGTCTCTGTTCTGTGCAAGCAGTTCTATCTCATTGAGGGAGCCGATTCCTGCTGCTCTTGCCTCTCTCATCAATGTTCTTCTCAGTGTCTCCCTGGGTCTTCCTCTTTTTCTTTTACCTGTTGTTTCCCATATGAGGGCTTGCTTTGCTATTCGATTATTATCTCTTCTCATCACATGTCCAACGTATGACCATCGTCTTTTCTTTATTACTGAAGATATTAGTGGTTGATTGGCGATTTCTCTAATTTCCTCGTTTGTTTTGAATTCGTTCCATTCTATACCAAGTATTTTCCTTAGACATTTATTTTCGAATGCGTTCAACTTTGTTTCTATATCTCTTGTTGTTTTCCAGCTTTCACACGCATACGTAAGGGTTGATAGTACATTTGATTTGAATAGCCTAAGTTTTGTGTTTGTGCTAATGAGTTTTGATTTCCACAACTTTTCAAGGCTTCTGAAAGACATTGCTGCTTTAGCCAGTCTGATTCTAATTTCTTTGCTCGTATCCCCTTCTCGATCAATGTGACTTCCAAGATAGATGAAGTGATCGATCTCTTCTACTGGTTTGTTTTCCATGTATATTTTGTCACTTGTTGGAATTAAACTTTTCATGACTTTAGTCTTTTCATGATTGACCTCAAGCCCAATTTTGCTGGCTATTGATGATAGTTCATTTGTGTTTTCCTGCATCGTTTTTATCTGATTGCTGATGAGAACTATGTCATCAGCAAAGTCCAGGTCCTCCAAATGGTCTCCTTGTATCCATTCGATGCCTTTATTACCAGTGCAGCATTTCTTCATTATGAAGTCCATAACAATTCCAAATAACAAGGGCGATAAAATACATCCTTGTTTAACCCCAGTTTCTATTGGGAAACATTCGCTCAGTCCTTCCTCTGACACTAACACATGGAGACAAATAATAATAAATGAATATGATTATAGAGGGAAACTTCCGAGGCGATAATCAGCTAATCAATTCAGAGGACGATCTATGTTTACAGCACTCAGAGAAAATGACAAATAATCAACAACAGAAAAAAATATCTTTGGTCCATATTTTTTTCTGTTGATTATTTGTCATTTTTTCTGAGTGCTGTAAACATAGCTCTTCCTCTGAATTGATTCACCACTAACACAACTAGTTCATTCTGCAGTCAGGTCTGCCTATTCAATATTGGCAAATTCTGCTGTCCAGTAAAAACAACATCCAGCATAAGACACTAATATATTACCAAACTACTGACTTATCATGACAGCTTGCTGTCCGTCAGGACGCCAAATGCCTTGTACATATATATCCTGTAGAGTGGTCTCAGCTAAGCCTGCTGATCTTGTAATATGCCTGTATCATATTATTTTTAATATCTTTACTGATGATGGTAAAAAGTCTTGATTGGTCCTATGGAATGCTAGATCTGTTCCAGCAATTCCTGTACAATAAGATATATAACCTGGGATCAATAATAACATCAGATAGCAGATACACTGCAGAAATCAGAAGCAGAATAGGACAAGCAGAGACAGAGTTCCATTGAATAAAAAACATCACATGTAATAAATTAATGTCAATTAATGTTAGAAAACAAAAAGGAAGTGAAATGTGGTTTATCAGAATAATGTTATGAGTTCCAATTACAAATGAAGAATGTTTAAAATGAGCTGGAGAAACCAGAATTATATCATCAAAATCATAAAGAATAGACAATTACATCTAATGGGTATGTCCTGCAAAAAGAATGCATTGAGAATACTATAACAGGCAGAAGAATGGAAAGAAGAGCAGAGGAAAACCAAGAGAAAAAAATATTGAACAGCCTATTAAAAAGGCATAATAAAAGATGGTCTACTGAGACTATAACATGTATAAAGGAGATGATCGCATCGCCAACACCAACTGGCATGACAACTCATGATGATGATGATATGCATAAGATCATTCTCATTTCCTGAGCCTGTATTATTCTTTCAAAATCAAGTGACTGTCCATGTTTTGCAGACATAGAAATACAGATGCTACTACTGTTCATAATTATCATGTGTTTACTCCCAGAAAAATATTGTTAAAACAGAATTGATAAGATGCGGTAAAGGCATCAAGATGCGTAGAGATGCGAAGCTGCTGTAAAGCTGATGATAATGGCGATACTAAAAAAAAGGAAGAAAAAAAAAGATGAAGGCCTACTTGGCCGAAACGTCGACTTTTGTTTCGTCCATTACCACGTAAAGCTGTCACCATACCACTTTTTTTCTTCCTTTTTTTTAGTATCGCCATAAGATGATTGATAAGATGCAGAGGAGAGAGAACTGTGGAAGGCATGATTACCTACGCCAACCAGTATGGCACATGATGATGCCAAAGAGAGAATAACTCAAAGCACCTTATTAGTCAAGAAGAAGAAATTATAAAAGAACAAGAACTGCAAAGAACAACAGGAATACAAAACTCTGTAACTTACTTTGCATCCAGCTCAGCCACTTTCTTTTGAGATTGGTGCAACTCTTCCATATGTTTCAGCTTTTGGACTTTTACCTCTTCTATGAGCTTGTCCATATCTGAAGAGTTCTTCTCTAAGGCAGCCAAACGAACTTCCCTAGAAACAAAGACAACTATTGCTGATGATAATGAATAATCACAGAAAATATAGATTGTTCAAGATATCTCTCTCTGCGATCAGGGCTCAATCAGAGCAGGATTCCAGACTCTCACATGAAGTCAGCCGTCAGGTTAAGTATGTTGGTTGCCCCCACAGACAGAACATCACAATTAGAGTCTGCCAGATCCACTCTGATTGAACACCCGTTAAAACGTTGCACTGTGTTCTGCCCAGTGCATCTGATTTCAGCCAGCATTTTATTCAGGTTTGCTTTCCTTAGCCTTTGAATATCCCCAATCTTCCTGCAAGGCAACAGATGATCTTTTCTGTAGGGGGATTCTGCCCTTAGATGGTCGGCCCTCCCAGGTTTACGAGCACCATCTGCCCGAGTCACTAGAGACATGCACACACAAAGATATGAGATGTGACAAACACAGACATACACACAGCGATACGAGGCATGACTAACACTGACACACACCAAGATATATGACACATGCCTAACATAAACACATGTATAAAGATATGAGATATGACTGACATATATATATTGACCTTTCAAGCCGTGGTTGGCCCATAGGGATATAGACCCAGATACTCTTTCCCTTATTCTAAATTTTCTTTCTAGCAGTGTCAATCCTTGCAAAAAGACAGTTACCAAATCTCACCATTTGTCTCAGTTCTATATGCAAGCATATCAATCTCTTTGAGGGAGCCGATTCCTGCTGCCTTTGCCTCTCTGATCAATGTTCTTCTCAGTGTCTCTCTTGGTCAGCCTATTTTCCTCCTACCTGTTGTTTCCCACATGAGGGCTTGCTTTGCTATTTGGTTATTATCTCTCCTCATCACATGTCCAACATATGCCCATCGTCTTTTCTTGATTACTGATGATATTAGTGGTTGATTGGCAATTTCTCTAATTTCCTTTGTTTTTAATTCGTTTCACGCTATACCAAGTATTTTCCTTTGATATTTATTTTCAAATGCAGTCAACTTTGTTTCTATGTCTCTTGTTGAAACAAAGTTGACACTAGAAGAGGATATTATCTTTAGCACTTAATTACTCTTCTTCTTTCCTTCCTCATTTGCCTTTCAGCGATGAGGGTAGATATAATTTGTGGCCTTTTTCTCTTCTTTTGGCTTCTGCTGCCATTATGTTTCCTAGTGTTTCTAATATTCCACCAATCCATCTTTTATTTTGGTGGTTGGCGCCCTTGAGCTTCATGTTCTTGCAATGTTTATTGATGGCTAGTAGTGTAGTGTTTTTACTTTTCTGTCTTGTCACATGGCCAAACCATTTTATCTGTTGCTTTTTTAAAATGTATTCCATGGTGGGAATTATTCCTAGCTTTTTTCTCAGTTCTTCATTTCTGATCTTACCTCTCAGGTTATTTCCTGATCAATTCACTGATATTTTTCTCCTGAGAAAATCAGTAGATATTTTTCTCCTGAGAAAATCAGTATTCTAACCACTCTACAATGGCTGCGTTCATGAAAAGGCTCAAACTAAAAATATCTGCACATGAGGGACTCACTTGGGTGTCTGGCTTGCTTCCTCCTGTTTGAGACGTCTAAGAGTCGTCTCTTTCACATACTTTTGCTCTAGCTGTGAATGATGACAAACATTGCATGAAACAACTTCCTAAATGACATATAAACATCAAAACAATCAACCAAGAAAAGATGAAAGTCATGAAAAATCAAATTCGTCCAGATGAGGAAATATAAAACAAAAACTAAAAAAACTATCTTTACTGCATTTTCCCATTACTGGGGTCTGCTGAGGGAACTTAAAGGACCAAAGAATAAAGGCTGCTTGTAAAGTGCAGTCGCCACAAGATGTTCGGGTCTGAGATTTTATTTCACCACCCCCTGATACTGCCTCTATGTTAAATCTTTGATTGGACAAGTTTAGTAGCTGATGCACTACACAGCTCTTTGTTTCCATTCCAAAGCAGCAATTTAGTTCTAAAAGATTTAAGATTTTCATTCCTCAAAAGTCGGTTACATTCCCATCATCCTGAAACTTTATATTTGATGAAAGTGGTTTCAATTTGTGACAACATACACAAAACATGATATTTTTAGCTCAAGTTACTGTTTATCTATGCATGATATTTTAGTATTAATGCTTGTAATGAAGAGAAAAAAAAAGATGGCACATTTGAGAGTTTTGGGGAGGAAGTAAAATGTGATTTTAAATTACAAAAGTTTTGACCATTTTTTAGATACAGCTTCTTCTAACCAGTTTGAATATTTAATAGAAGAAGGTTATGTATTTGATTTTCCTTGAAAGACACAAATGATCAAATCAAATAAAGTTTAAGTGATAAACAACTGTACCGTAGTCAAAGAACTACGTTTTATTGACAATTTTAGTCCAAGTTTAAGTTGCTGCAGTTTATAAATTTGACTACTGTATATGTTTAAACATACCCCTGCCATGTCTATCTCAATTACTACTGTCTATGTTTAAACATACCCCTGCCTTGTGTCTGACTCGACTACTAATGTCTATGTTTAAACTTACTCCTGCCATATCTGACTCAACTATTAATGTCTATGTTTAAACATACCCCTGCCATGTCTGACTCGACTACTAATGTCTATGTTTAAACATGCCCCTGCCATGTCTATCTCAATTACTACTGTCTATGTTTAAACATACCCCTGCCTTGTCTGACTCAACTACTAATGTCTATGTTTAAACATACCCCTGCCATGTCTATCTCAATTACTACTGTCTATGTTTAAACATACCCCTGCCTTGTCTGACTCAACTACTAATGTCTATGTTTAAACATACCCCTGCCATGTCTGACTCAATTACTACTGTCTATGTTTAAACATACCCCTGCCATGTCTACCTCAATTACTACTGTCTATGTTTAAACATACCCCTGCCATGTCTGACTCAATTACTAATGTCTATGTTTAAACATACCCCTGCCATGTCTGACTCAATTACTACTGTCTATGTTTAAACATACCCCTGTCATGTCTACCTCAATTACTATGTCTATGTTTAAACATACCCCTGCCATGTCTGACTAAATTACTACTGTCTATGTTTAAACATACCCCTGCCATGTCTACCTCAATTACTAATGTCTATGTTAAACATACCCCTGCCATGTCTGACTCAACTACTAATGTCTATGTTTAAACATACCCCTGCCATGTCTGACTCGACTACTTATGTCTATGTTTAAACATACCCCTGCCATGTCTGACTCAACTAATAATGTCTATGTTTAAACATACCCCTGCCATGTCTGACTCGACTACTAATGTCTATGTTTAAACTTACTCCTGCCTTGTGTCTGACTCGACTACTAATGTCTATGTTTAAACTTACTCCTGCCATATCTGACTCAACTATTAATGTCTATGTTTAAACATACCCCTGCCATGTCTGACTCGACTACTAATGTCTATGTTTAAACATACCCTTGCCATGTCTGACTCGACTACTAATGTCTATATTTAAACATACCCCTGCCATGTCTGACTCAACTACTAATGTCTATGTTTAAACATACCCCTGCCATGTCTGACTCGACTACTAATGTCTATGTTTAAACATACCCCTGCCATGTCTGACTCAACTACTAATGTCTATGTTTAAACATACCCCTGCCATGTCTGACTCAACTACTAATGTCTATGTTTAAACATACCCCTACCATGTCTGACTCAACTACTAATGTCTATGTTTAAACATACCCCTGCCATGTCTGACTCGACTACTTATGTCTATGTTTAAACATACCCCTGCCATGTCTGACTCAACTAATAATGTCTATGTTTAAACATACCCCTGCCATGTCTGACTCGACTACTAATGTCTATGTTTAAACTTACCCCTGCCTTGTGTCTGACTCGACTACTAATGTCTATGTTTAAACTTACTCCTGCCATATCTGACTCAACTATTAATGTCTATGTTTAAACATACCCCTGCCATGTCTGACTCGACTACTAATGTCTATGTTTAAACATACCCTTGCCATGTCTGACTCGACTACTAATGTCTATATTTAAACATACCCCTGCCATGTCTGACTCAACTACTAATGTCTATGTTTAAACATACCCCTGCCATGTCTGACTCGACTACTAATGTCTATGTTTAAACATACCCCTGCCATGTCTGACTCAACTACTAATGTCTATGTTTAAACATACCCCTGCCATGTCTGACTCAACTACTACTGTCTATGTTTAAACATACCCCTGTCATGTCTACCTCAATTACTATGTCTATGTTTAAACATACCCCTGCCATGTCTGACTAAATTACTACTGTCTATGTTTAAACATACCCCTGCCATGTCTACCTCAATTACTAATGTCTATGTTAAACATACCCCTGCCATGTCTGACTCAACTACTAATGTCTATGTTTAAACATACCCCTGCCATGTCTGACTCGACTACTTATGTCTATGTTTAAACATACCCTGCCATGTCTGACTCAACTAATAATGTCTATGTTTAAACATACCCCTGCCATGTCTGACTCGACTACTAATGTCTATATTTAAACATACCCCTGCCATGTCTGACTCAACTACTAATGTCTATGTTTAAACATACCCCTGCCATGTCTGACTCGACTACTAATGTCTATGTTTAAACATACCCCTGCCATGTCTGACTCAACTACTAATGTCTATGTTTAAACATACCCCTGCCATGTCTGACTCAACTACTAATGTCTATGTTTAAACATACCCCTACCACGTCTGACTCAACTACTAATGTCTATGTTTAAACATACCCCTGCCATGTCTGACTCAACTACTAATGTCTATGTTTAAACTTACCCTGCCATGTCTGACTCAACTACTAATGTCTATGTTTAAACTTACCCCTGCCATGTCTGACTCAACTACTAATGTCTATGTTTAAACTTACCCCTGCCATGTCTGACTCAACTACTAATGTCTATGTTTAAACATACCCCTGCCATGTCTGACTCAAGCTGTGAGATCTTTGCATCCTTTTCCTCTAAGATTTTCCTCAGAGGACCAATACTCTTCATGTCTTCTTTCCCCAAGTCTGGCCTCTTTGCTACTCCACCCTTGACAAGACAAATAGATTAATGCTGTCATTAATAAACATTAACTAACAGATAAAATGGTTTCGTTGTGGGCTGGGTGGTCTAAAGGAAAGACGTTGGCCTCTAGACAAGAACGTCTTGGGTTCAATTCTCACTACATGCAGTTGAAAACTTAAAAAATAAATAAAATAGAATCCATGACTTTATTCTCCCCTAGTCTCTGGGTAGTGAGATCTGATGTCTAGCCCTCTCAGAAAACGGCAAAATACAGGAGGTCCAGTGTGCACAATGCACATGTTAATGAATCCTTACCAGATGGAAATAAAAAAGAGTAGGCCAAAAATGGCCACTGCCCTGGCAAAATTAAGAGAAATTTTTACATGAAAAAAAAAAAAACGTTAAAACTCAACAATAAAAATATGAGAGTACCACTGAAGTAAAGAGTCCCGGTCACGCCAAGTGGCGTATAGGAAATATGGTGTTAGTGACCATAAATTTTACAGCCCTCCAGCACATGATTTTTGGGGTAATGTGGTCAGTATTACGCCCGTGCCGCTTTACTTTACGCTCTACTAACCACTGAGCTATCGCAGCTCCCAGAGTACCACTGAAGTTCAAGAATATCTGTCTGTATAGCGGGGGACACCTGAGCACATGGCTTTCGGTGTGGAAAAATAGGAAAAAGTTATATTCACGCAAAATTCAGCTCCTTGGGACTTCACTAGAGATATAAAGTTCGCGTACGCAAACAAATAGCAAATGATCTGGTCATGTGACATGACAAAAAGAGCTAAATGTGACACAGTGAGTCATCAAGAAACACTGTGAGAATATTGCATCAAAAGACCAACGATGAAGAAAATACCCCAAACAAATTTATAGATTAAAAAATAAACTCCAATGTTAAATCAGTCTTGCTATATGGCTGTGAAACATGGAGGGCAAGATATATGGCAATTACAAAAATACAGACTTCCATTAATGGATGCCTGTGCAGAATAAAAGGATGGAAATGGCAGGACAAAATTACTAACATAGAACTATGAGAAAGTACCAGACAAATAATACAAGTGGATAAAGAGAAAAGACGATGTCACTGGACGCACTCCATTGCATAGCAAGCCCCTCTTTTTTTTTAAAATCTCGGGGGGGCGCAGAGAAAAAAGAGGAAGGTCAAAATATACTTGGAGCAGAGATTAAGAGAATGGAGAAGCCATGGTACAATCTTGTAAAAATACCAAGAAACAGCTTGCGAAGTGGTTGGTGATGACCTATGCTCCACAGGGAGTTCAAAGAAAGAAATAAGGAATATTAAAGACATGAGGGAGGTGAAAAAGTAGGAGAGGCTAATAGAAGAGTCAAACACCACAAACTATAACTCCCCACTAAACAGACAAATGAGGAAGCAAAGAAGAAGAGGAAAATTGTATTTATATTTTTGTTTCCAGAATAATAACTGTGAGACTCAACTCATTTCTTGTATTTGCAGAGCTTTATTTCACTTCTAGTTTGTAGATAGAACATGTTAAACAGTAAGCAGCTTACACATGCATTGGATTTTGTTGAGATCGAGTTGCATAACATCGTCCTCTCTCTCTTATTTATGCTCAACTTGATTCAGCAGCATGACAACGTCAAGAAGACAGAACGCAGTGAGTAAACAAAACTTGCTATACGCCTCGTTGTTAGTAATGTTCTAGGGGGGCCTCGCTAGCCTAGTTGGGAAAACCACTCGACTGGACTACCGACGTTCAGACAACCCGTGTTCGATTCCCACTGGGAGCAGCTTGAGCTGTACTCGTGGTTGGAAAAAAAAAATACCCCCACGGTTGACCCAGCCATTGGCAGAAATGGGTACCAGGGTATTACCCTGGGAAGGTGAGGAATGTCGCCTGGCATCTGAGTTTCGATGCTTGAGGCGACACTATCCAGAAATCTCCTAACATTTCTGGATAGGCGGCCGAGCACATATGGGTGGAAACTCGCGTGCTAAGACGCCGGTTCAAGTCTCGTACTTGACCTTTACCTTAGTAATGTTCTTCTAGTGTTTGAACTGTTTCAGTTTTGTCCTCACAGTCCACCACATCAAGACCTCACATGCAGTGATGATGGACAATTTCCAATCTCATTAAAATGTACATATTGTTGGCTGCTCTCACTTGATTTAGCCTACAGGTGGAAGCAATCACCCAAGGTATACTCACTATATTTGATTTAGCCTACTGGAGCAAGCAATCACCCAAGGTATACTCACTATATTTGATTTAGCCTACTGGAGCAAGCAATCACCCAAGGTGTACTCACTATATTTGATTTAGCCTACTGGAGCAAGCAATCACCCAAGGTGTACTCACTATATTTGATTTAGCCTACTGGAGCAAGCAATCACCCAAGGTGTACTCACTATATTTGATTTAGCCTACTGGAGCAAGCAATCACCCAAGGTGTACTCACTATATTTGATTTAGCCTACTGGAGCAAGCAATCACCCAAGGTGTACTCACTATATTTGATTTAGCCTACTGGAGCAAGCAATCACCCAAGGTGTACTCACTATATTTGATTTAGCCTACTGGAGCAAGTAATCACCCAAGGTGTACTCACTATATTTGATTTAGCCTACTGGAGCAAGCAATCACCCAAGGTGTACTCACTATATTTGATTTAGCCTACTGGAGCAAGCAATCACCCAAGGTGTACTCACTATATTTGATTTAGCCTACTGGAGCAAGCAATCACCCAAGGTGTACTCACTATATTTGATTTAGCTTACTGGAGCAAGCAATCGCCCAAGGTGTACTCACTATATACTACAGTTGCTCAGAACTATACATGAGAGTACTTTTGCCCCAGCAAAATCACAATGCTCATTTATATAAAGAAAACAAGTTATGATGGCAACAATTTATAGCAAAGCTGGAGTTTTATTGAAGCCCTAGATTACATCACCTAACCAAGAATTATGCTTTTACAACCAATTCGTAAAATTCTATCTATCTATCTATTGTCCTTTCGAGCTGAAGACGGCACATAGGGCAGAACCACAATCTCAAAAACAGAAACCTTGCGTGCCAAAGTGACACATATTGCAGAGATCACTGCTCTAAAATATATGGCGCTGTTTCCATAACAACACTTTTTACAATGACAGCTTGTCAAGCCATCGATCAACCTCCTTAGTCGCCTCTTACGACATGCCTGGAAGGTCAGAGTGTCACTATTCTTCATGAACCTTAAATGTTACATTTCTGGACTACAAAGGACAAGCGGTAGGGTTCGATCCCAACCGACGGTTTCCAAGTTCATCCAGTCTTATACGGGTACCGGATTTTTTCTGGGAAAGTAAAGCGGTACGGGAGTAATACCAACCACATTATCCCAAAAAATCATGTGCTGAAGGTCTGTAAAATTTATGGTCACTAACACCATATTCCCTATACGCCACTTGGCATGACAGGGACCCTTTTTTTTTTTTTAAATGTTACATTTGGAATTCCAAAAATAGTATTTACGTGGAAATTTTGCTATACAGCTCGTGTGTTTACACTAGGAGAGACAAGGGAATCGGACATATAGAGGCAGAAGTAAAGAGAGACAGAAATAAAGACAGAGATATAAAATTAAGAGAGAGAAAAATAAATTGAGGCAGAAATAGAGAGATTGAAAGATAGAGAAAAATACAGATAAGAAGTAGAAATATTGTGTGAGAGTGATAGAGAGACAGAGAAATACAGATAGAGACATATATATATATATATATATATATATATATATATATATATATATATGTATTGTTACCTTCTCATTTATTCTATATATTTCCAGCTCTTTCTCCAAGTGAGTCCTCATCTCCTTCTCTTTCTGTTGCTGCTTGTCAGAAGCCACCTGCAGACTTGTCAGGGCTTTCTGCAACTGATCAACTCTGCTGACATAAGACTGCTTTTTGTGGAACTGAAACGACAATACAGAATATGATATACCTTCCATAGGAGCAGGTAGTGGGCTGTAATGTACACTCTTATTATGGTGACAGCTTCATCATCATCATCATCAAGTACCGGGCCTGCTGGCGTAGGCGATCATATCTCTCCACAACTTTCGATCTCAACAGTTATTTATCATTTCTCTTTTTGACCATCCGCCAAGCCATTCTCTCAAGCTGTCTGGTATTTTTTCTCTTTGCTTCCCTCTATCTCTTTGTCCCTCAATTTTTCCAGTTGTTTCAATATATTGCAGTTGTTCTCTTCTCATTACATGGCCAAAAAATGATGATTGTTTCTTTCTAATATTGGAAATTAGCTCTCTTTTTGCTTCGACCCCTTTCAGAACGTTTTCATTACTCTTCTTAGCTGTTCATGATATTCTCAACATTCTTCTGTAAAACCACATTTCTACAGACTCCAGTGATTTTCTTATCTGTTGTCCTATTGTCCATGATTCGCATCCGTATGTTAAGACTGGCTCCACATAACATTTCAGAACTCTTTTTCTTGTTTCTATTGTCAAAAATGGATTGCATAGTATCTTCCTCATTTTTTGGAAAGCTGCTTTTGCCTGAGTCTTACATCTTTACAGAAAAGGAAAAAAGCTGTCACCACACTTGAGGGAGTGTACCCCACTACTTGCTCCTGCTACCAGCTCCACAGCAGCAATTATGTCCTTGTTCCCTATGCCTTCTATAAAATAAGTATTTACCAAAAATAAACAAGATATCGGGATGGTTTCCCTATAGTGGGTGTCCCTAAAGTCTGGACACGCAGGCAGAAATACATATTTTCAAGAAATGAAATTTATTCACAATATTTTACTCAATTGAAATATTAAATAACATCTTCAATATGATTTTCCATCATTTGTTACGCAAAGGTTGATGCGCTTTGCAAAATTCACGTGAACTCGATGTCATAAAACTACATTGTCGTTAAATTTAGCATAATCGCTCTTTATGTGATTTTCATTGAGCTCACCTTCTCCTTTAGCATACCCCAGAAACATAAATCAAAGGGGAAATGGGTCAGGTGAATGAGGAGACCACTCCACATGACCACGTCTTCAATTCAGTTAGGGAAATTGTCATTTAGCCAATCTCGTTGTATTTTTGCATATTTGTCCAGACATCAGGGATGCCCAGTACTTGAGATAGAGTTGCTTGCACAGAACAGAGACAAATGGCGAGATTTGATAAAATATCTTTACAAGAATTGAAAACTGCTAGAACAAAAATTCAGATAAGAGAAGGAGTATGTATCTTGGTCTATGCCCTATGGGCCGGCTACGGCTCGAAAGGTCAATAGATAGATAGATAGTACTTCAACACAAGGTAACACATATCACCAAAAAGAAACATCTTATACTGAGAATATTCATTCCCACATTGTACTATCAGTGCCAAGCATGGTCATTTCATTAATTTTTTTTTCATTTTCCCCTCAGTCCGAAGATTGCACATATGGTGGAAGTGATAGTTCTCCATGATTTGCTGCTAGTTCTTGTAGGTCTTGTTAGTCAGTTATGTGGCTGAGTTATCCCTACAAGTGGCCTTATTACCAAACTTTTAGTTGTGTCCCTTGTTTTATCGCAGTGCACAGATGATCATAGATTGATATACCTCAGTAAAATATAGTTCCTAAATGTTTTTTAAAATACATCTTCTGCAATCACTTAAAAAACAGAATTTAAATATATTAATTTGACAATTTATGTTAATCTCTTAAATATTCTCCTTTATAGTATATAAAATAAATTAGTCATAATTTATCATGACATTTTTAGAGAGCAGCTGATCTGTAATATTTGTGCATAATTAACCCAACCTAGATATTTAGTATTCCTATACTGTGTTACTGGAAAAAATAATTAATGCTTTTAAAAAAATAATTATGTGTAGCAGAGACAGCATTTAAAATGTAAATGAATAGTGGCCTAAATATATATTAGTTTTTATTTGTTTAATCTTGTTGCCTCATAGTTTTCTCATAATAGTGGCCTAAATATATAATAGTTTTTATTTGTTTAATCTTGTTGCCTCATAGTTTTCTCATAATAGTGGCCTAAATATATATTAGTTTTTATTTGTTTAATCTTGTTGCCTCATAGTTTTCTCATAATAGTGGCCTAAATATATATTAGTTTTTATTTGTTTAATCTTGTTGCCTCATAGTTTTCTCATAATAGTGGCCTAAATATATATTAGTTTTTATTTGTTTAATCTTGTTGCCTCATAGTTTTCTCATAATCATATAGGTCACTCTGACACTTTACCGGCAATGGTCGCAATCAATGGTGACTTGTTTACAACTTTTTTTCCTTAACCTAATTGAACGCTGTCATAGGTGAAACTTCACAGAATGATGAACAGTACATTTAATTATTATTATTAGATAGATTTTTTTTTCTTGTTAGAAAGGCAAAACATGCTATCTATCTATCTATCTATTGACCTTTCGAGGTTTAGCCGGCCCATCGGTCATAGACCCAGATACTCCTTCTCTTATCTAAATTTTATTCTAGCAGTTTTCAATCCTTGTAAAGATGTTTTATCCAATCTCGTCATTTGTCTCTGTTCTGTGCAAGCAACTCTATCTCATTGAGTGAGCCAATTTCTGCTGATCTTGCCTCTCTCATCAATGTTCTTCTTAGTGTCTCTCTGGGTCTTCCTCTTTTCCTCTTACCTGTTGTTTCCTACATGAGGGCTTGTCTTTCTATCTATCTATTGACCTTTCGAGCCGTAACCGGCCCATAGGGCGTAGACCAAGATACACCTTCTCCTATATGAATTTTTGTTCTAGCAGTTTTCTTTTAAAGATATTTTATTAAATCTCGCCATCTGTCTCTGTTCTGTGCAAGCAGTTCTATCTCATTGAGGGAGCCGATTCTTGTCTTTGCTATTTGGTTATTATCTCTTCTCATCACATGTCCAACATATGACCATCGGCTTTTCTTTATTACTGAAGATATTAGTGGTTGATTGGCGATTTCTCTAATTTCCTCGTTTGTTTTGAATTCATTCCATGCTATACCAAGTATTTTCCTTAGACATTTATTTTTGAATGCATTCAACTTTGTTTCTATGTGTCGTGTTGTTTTCCATCTTGTTGTTTTCACAAAATATGCAATAGTAACTTGAAATTTTGATGCTGTGTTTTTTAATGAGATTTTGGGAACCCCTTCCCCAATCGCCACACATTGTATAATAATCTGCATTGCAAAAGTGTTAGCAGAGTATCATCGAAGGCAAAACTAAAGTAGTCACTGTTATTTAGAAAACAGGTCCCCATGCCTAGTAATAATTCTGCATAGCGCTTCTCTTGGTCTGCCTTGTTTTCTCTCTCTCTCTCTCTGTGATCAAGATTCAATCAGAGTAGGATTCCAGACTCTTTCATGAAGTCAGCTGTCTGTTTAAGCGGAATACCTGTTAAGACGTTGTATTTGCATAGTCTTTTTTTTATTTTTTTTTATTTATGACTAAACATGGAAGAGCTTATCACAACAGAAAAGAGATATCTGAGAAAAGTGTTTGGAGTAATGAGAAGAGACAGAATCATAAATGGTGTCATAAGAAAAAAAAAAGTAGACATTGAATCAATCCTAGGCTACATAGAGAAACAACAAATAAACTGGTTTGCCCTTATAGAAAGAATGCTGTGTGATTCCTCACCGTACAAAGAAAATGTTAAAAGAGGAAAAGGGAGAAGAGCAAACAACATCAAAGAAATGCTACAACATCAACTGGCAATGATCTGCCAGAAGGGTGATGAGAACCAGAACTTTGGATCTCCCTGGATACCCGAATGGGTAAAAGAGAGAGTGAAGAATAAAAAGTCTTTACTTGAACTCTTTCCGTATGGAAGCTTTTTATCGACGCAACGGAAGAGATTTCAGAGACAAAATTGTTCATGGTTTTAAGAATCAATCTACATATTTATATTTATCTAACATATAACATATTGTATATGAATGTTTAGATAATTGAACAAGATATAAGATTTCACCAATATCCAGATGATAAAAGAGATGTAAAAAGAATATGGTTTGATGGCGTTCACACTAATCAAATTGAGCGTGGTGCACTATGTGGTGAAACGTACGTTGCCGAAATCGGTATGGCGCACAGTGTGGCGAAACATACGGAAAGAAGTTAATTATTATTAATTTTCTAAAAAGATGCATTATCAGTCCCTATAAGGCATTTGTGAAGAATAACAAACCATTTGTGTGACTTTCAAAGAACAAACCATTTGTGTGACTTTCAAAGAACAAACCATTTGTGTGACTTTCAAAGAACAAACCATTTGTGTGACTTTCAAAGAACAAACCATTTGTGTGACTTTCAAAGAATAGCAAACAATTTGTGTGCAAACAATTGTAAATGTGCCTACTGGACCTCATGTTTTTCACTATTGTCTAAGAGGGCTTCACATCGGATCTCATTATCTAGAGAGGATAGAGCCGCCATGAAGAGACCACAGATTCAAAGTAAAAAGTTCTGCTGTTTATGAAAGAATTTGATCACAGCATTTGATCCAGGGATCTTTTTACCCAGGGGCCGACATCTTATCTCTAGACCACACAGACATCGTTTTAAAAATAGTAATTATAATTTCCAATATTAGGAAGAAACAATCACCTCTTTTTGGTCATGTAATGAGAAGGGAACAGCTGGAATATATTGTGACAACTGGGAAAATTAAGGGATGAAGAGATAGAGGGAAGCAAAAGAGAAAATACACCAGGCAGCTTAAGAGAATGGCTTGGAAGAAGGTCAACAACAAAAATGATAAATAACTGTCGAGATCAAGAGTTGTGGAGAGACATGATCACCTACATCAGCAGGCCCGGTACTTGTATGGCCCTTTTTGTCTTGTCAGACGGTCTAGTAGAGGCTATTGTGTATTTTTTGAGGTTTTGTTTTTGTCCAACAGCTTCTCTCATGGCTAATTCTACCAATGTTTGACAAACACACGCGGTCACAGGTCAATGAACAGGTCAGGCCCACTGGTCCATAAGGTTTTCCATCATCAAGCCCGGTACATGGTCAAAGAAAATTTATTCTCCAGCTTCTTCTTGACATGATCCTCCCCCGATCTCTTGGATAATGAGATCCGATGTCTAACCCTTTCGAATAACAGCAACAAACAGGAAGGCACTCACGCACATTAAAGAACCACTGGCAATTAAAATGAAAGAGAGTAGACCATAAAATTTAGCATCTGCTCTAGTAAAATTGTCAAGTAAAACCTATCCACAGCGTGGATCCTGGGCTGTGCTATGGAGTTCGTGCATGTGAGGCAGGATTCTCCTAGGATTTTCTTGAGATTCTCCAGGAGGACACTGGAGCACCCCTTGATTCATCTGGTGTTCAGTTTTTTTTTTCGTTCGCCAGCTTTGACCTTTTTCGTTCGCCAGCTTTGACCTCTGATGAAGTCCCTAGAGACTAGGAACTGAATTTTGCGTGTTAATCAATTTTTCCCTGGCAGTCGTGTGCACAGGGGTCCCTCGCCGCACAGGCAGATAACTCTGACTTCAGGGGTACTCATATTTTTTCAGTCGATGAGTAATTAACGATTCGAGCCGGGCCTCGCTGCTGAGACCAGGAGTCAGTGATTATTATCCTAACAACAACAATTTTTTTAAAATAAAAATTATTCTTGGCCTGTGCGATTCTACTTTTTTTCCCCACAGTAAAACATCTTCCATCTGATGTTAACAGAGAGTCCACATGTTTAAAACAATCTACATGCCTGAGCAATGTATCTATCACGAAGAACAATTCAAATAATGTTTCACAAAGTTAAAGTAGCCTTTAGTACTAAAGGAGTACAGATAAATATAAATTAGCAAGAATAGATAAATAGAAATTAGCCAGGAGAACAAATAATTAGAATTTGGCAGGGAGAATAGACAAATATAAATTAGTTTATTACAAATTTGGGGGAGCCGCGAAAGCTCAGTGGTTAGTGAACTGGACTACAAAGGACAAGGGGTAGGGTTCGATCCCAACCAACAGCTTCCGGGTTCACCCAGCCTTAAATGGGCAAGAGATTTTTTTCTGGGAAAGTGAAGCAGCACGGGCGTAATACCGACCATATTACCTCAAAAATCATGAGCCGAAGGTCTGTAAAATTTATGTTTACTAACACCATATTCCCTATACGCCACTTGGCGTGACGGGGGTTCTTTACTTTTCTTTACTTTAATTATTACAAATTTATAGAACCAAGTGATTGTAGATACAAGTTTAACAAATTAGTTTATTACAAGTTTATAGAACCAAGTGGTTGTAGGTACAAGTTTAACAAGTTAGTTTATTACAAGTTTATAGAACCAAGTGGTTGTGAGAACAAAAGTTTAACAAATTAGTTTATTACAAGTTTATAGAACCAAGTGGTTGTAGGTACAAGTTTAACAAATTAGTTTATTACAAGTTTATAGAACCAAGTGGTTGTAGGTACAAGTTTAACAAATTAGTTTATTACAAGTTTATAGAACCAAGTGGTTGTAGGAACAAAAGTTTATGAAATTAGTTTATTACGAGTTTATAGAACCAAGTGGTTGTGAAAACAAAAGTTTAACAAATTAGTTTATTATAAGTTTATAGAACCAAGTGGTTGTAGGTACAAGTTTAACAAGTTAGTTTATTACAAGTTTATAGAACCAAGTGGTTGTGAGAACAAAAGTTTATCAAATTAGTTTATTACAAGTTTATAGAACCAAGTGATTGTGAGAACAAAAGTTTAACAAATTAGTTTATTACAAGTTTATAGAACCAAGTGGTTGTAGGAACAAGTTTAACAAGTTAGTTTATTACAAGTTTATAGAACCAAGTGGTTGTAGGAACAAAAGTTTAACAAATTAGTTTATTACAAGTTTATAGAACCAAGTGGTTGTAGGAACAAGTTTAACAAATTAGTTTATTACAAGTTTATAGAACCAAGTGGTTGTAGGAACAAAAGTTTAACAAATTAGTTTATTACAAGTTTATAGAACCAAGTGGTTGTGAGAACAAAAGTTTAACAAATTAGTTTATTACAAGTTTATAGAACCAAGTGGTTGTAGGAACAAACAAATTAGTTTATTACAAGTTTATAGAACCAAGTGGTTGTGAGAACAAAAGTTTAACAAATTAGTTTATTACAAGTTTATAGAACCAAGTGGTTGTGAGAACAAAAGTTTAACAAATTAGTTTATTACAAGTTTATAGAACCAAGTGGTTAAAAAAAAAAACCAAGTGGTGATGGGTACAAGTTTACAAGACCATGTGGTGGTGAGTATGAGTACAAATTGATAGCGGTAGTAGGGATAAGGAATTCAAGAATGGTAAAATCAATATGTGAAAACTTTTCCTACCTCCTCTTCAAGAGCCAGAATTTTTGACTGTGCATTCAACAAAGCATTTTCTAGAATGTCCACTCTGGCCTTTTGTTCCGCAAGAGACAAGGTCAGCTGCGCGTTCTCACCCTCTAATTGGTCTCTCGATGATGAGAACTCATGATCTATGTATAACATATGCAAGAGATGCGGTAAATATATATTTATAACATGTAACAACATTAGTCAGAAATATTTATCAAGTAAAGTTAGAATTAAAATATAAATAGGCATCAACACTCTTGACGAGGCTGTGAGGCTTGTACAGAACAGGGATGTGTGGTGAGATACCATGTGGGTCTTGTGCAAGGTCTGACATTTTATAGCAAAGATTGTTGGACATGGAAAGTCTAGAATTTCTGTCCTATAATCACTTCCTTCCTTCCGAGCTGTCTTCAGCCTAGAAGGAAGGGAGGAAGTAAGGGAGGGAGGTAGGAAGGAAGAAATGAAGGAAGGAATAAAGGGAGGGAGGGAGGTAGGAAGGAAGAAATGAAGGAAGGAATAAAGGGAGGGCGGGAGGTAGGAAGGAAGAAATGAAGGGAGGGAGAGAGGGAGGTAGGAAGGAAGAAATGAAGGAAGGAATAAAGGGAGGGAGGGAGATAGGAAGGAAGAAATAAAGGGAGGTAGGAGGGAAGAAATGAAGGAAGGAAGGAAAGAAAAAACAAAGGGAGGGAGGATGGAAGAAAGGGCGGGAGGGAGGGAGGAAGGTACAGACATACTATTTACTCATGAGACAAAGAAACAAAAGATCAGTAATCAATTCAAGAGTATCACTAAATATAAGTGCTGATCACATAGTGTCACGATAAAAGAACAACCAATGGCAACAAAAGAAGAATAAATCAGACAAATTAAAAAATTGAAATATTGACTGTCTTCAGTAAGCATTAATCAGAATGATCTAAAAGGTGAAAGATACCACATATAAAAATATTTAAACAAGTGAAGCACTAAGCTTCACTACACTAGACAACTGAATTTAGGAGTGAAGGGGCCAGTGCATTTACTTGCTGTTACTACCTTCTACATATCAGCACCAACCAGGTATTTTTTTATTGTTATGGTTATGGTAGGCTCCGGTATCACTGCAAACAAATTAAAATCCATAATTGCTCAACCGCCCGTGCCAGTGGAATCATCCAAATTACTAACTTATCTCCCACACAAAGAAATGTAGCTGTAACATCATAGCAGTCTCAGCACACGCCAAAAGACATTTTAAAAATGATTTTCAAGTAGGCTGACTGAAGAGTGCAAGGCTAGGATGGAACCCAAACTCACTTTGTCACTAAGCCAGTACACTAACCACTTCATTATACTTGTCAGTACACTAACCACTTCATTATACTTGCCAGTACACTAACCACTTCATTATACTTGCCAGTACACTAACCACTTCATTATACTTGCCAGTACACTAACCACTTCATTATACTTGTCAGTACACTAACCACTTCATTATACTTGCCAGTACACTAGCCACTTCATTATATTTGCCAGTACACTAACCACTTTATTATACTTGCCAGTACACTAACCACTTCATTATACTTGTCAGTACACTAACCACTTCATTATACTTGCCAGTACACTAACCACTTCATTATACTTGCCAGTACACTAACCACTTCATTATACTTGCCAGTACACTAACCACTTCATTATACTTGTCAGTACACTAACCACTTCATTATACTTGCCAGTACACTAGCCACTTCATTATATTTGCCAGTACACTAACCACTTTATTATACTTGCCAGTACACTAACCACTTCATTATACTTGTCAGTACACTAACCACTTCATTATACTTGTCAGTACACTAACCACTTCATTATACTTGTCAGTACACTAACCACTTCATTATACTTGTCAGTACACTAACCACTTCATTATACTTGTCAGTACACTAACCACTTCATTATACTTAATCTTCTACCTTTCAACTCCCTGTGGAGCAACACACTCCGAACCGTTCTCTGTGGTGTCACTCTCTTAACATTACTCTAATTCTCCATTCTGTCCATCTCTGCTTCCATCTGTCTTCTCCAAGAATATTCTGGCCTTCCACTGTGGATTCCAAAAAAAGGGTCTGTCATGTAATACTCTGAGTTGACTTCTCCACTGTATGTCCTATGCAGCAGCATCATCCTTGTTGCATCTCTTTGTCCACTGGAGTTTGTCTGATATACTCCCATAGTTGGTAATTTTTAGTAATTTTGTCCTGCTATCTCTATCCTTCTATTGTGCACAAGCATCCATTAATGAAAGCCTGTACCTTTGTGACTCTGACTGTCATTTTGTTGTTCTCTATGATTCACAGTCAGGTAATAGGACTGATTTAGGAGGCTTCAACTTTCTTGATCCTTCCAGCACCGTTAGGCATCACATAGGGCGCTTAGTGTTTCTCACCATCCACCTTTATTTTGGGCAATATGTTTGATATTATCAATTGAGTCTATCTGTTAACTTTGCTTCTCTTATCAATGCTCTGTTGAGTGTCTCTCTAGGTTTTCCTCTTGTTCTGTATCCTAATGTTTCTCATAGGAGAGCCTGTTTTGAAATTCCTTTGTTGTCTCTTCTCAACATATGCCCAACACATGTCCATCTTCTCTTCCTAACTGTAGATGAGATCATTGGTTGCACGGACAATTCTCTAATCTCTATATTAGTCTTGGATTCATTCCATTGTAGATGAGATCATTGGTTGCATGACCATTTCTCATATCTCTATATTAGTCCTGAATTCATTCCATTGTAGATGAGATCATTGGTTGCATGGCCATTTCTCATATCTCTATATTAGTCTTGAATTCATTCCATTGTAGATGAGATCATTGGTTGCATGACCATTTCTCATATCTCTATATTAGTCCTGAATTCATTCCATTGTAGATGAGATCATTGGTTGCACGGACAATTCTCTTATCTCTATATTAGTCCTGAATTCATTCCATTGTAGATGAGATCATTGGTTGCATGACCATTTCTCATATCTCTATATTAGTCCTGAATTCATTCCATTGTAGATGAGATCATTGGTTGCATGGCCATTTCTCATATCTCTATATTAGTCTTGAATTCATTCCATTGTAGATGAGATTGTTGGTTGCATGGCCATTTCTCATATCTCTATATTAGTCCTGAATTCATTCCATTGTAGATGAGATCATTGGTTGCATGGACATTTCTCATATCTCTATATTAGTCCTGAATTCCTCCATTGTGCACAGAGTATCCCTCTTATGCAATGATCTTTGAAAACATTTAGTCTTGTTCTCAATCTCCCTTGTTGTTCTCACAAGCATAGGTAGGGGTTTATAAAACATTTGAGTTGATTATTCTAACTTTGAGAAGACAAATCTACAAAGAAAAGAGAATGTTAATATCAATGCTGACATTGAGAATATATCATCATCGGGTGATATAGTACAATAATGCAGACAAAAGCTACATGAGTGCAGAGAATGAGAAGAATATTAGGTAAATGTAGTCCCACAGCAAATGCTTTTGAATAATGAAGTGTTACTGACTTCCTTGTCTTTTGGATAATGAAGTGTTATTGATTTCTTTGTCTATCTCATCACCTTCCTTCCCAAAGAACAACGTTGGTACCCCTTTAAAGAATTTGGCCACCTGAGAGTCTTTCTGGTAGAAAAAAAACTGTTGCCTTAACTGGCATTTGAGCTCTGAAGCTTCAAGTTGGCTGGCAAGTGCATAAAACCACAACACTACAGGATAATGGAGGTAAGTAAAAAAAAGAGTTCTTCCGTGTTAAGTGGAAACAAGCTTGCCACATGGAAGTGAATCATGGACAACTGGACAGCAGTCATTGTTTGTTTTGTCCTGTTAGTTTAGCCACTCCATACCATTTGATGTTTATTTTATATGTTCTTTGTAGCTCTATCACGGACCTGCATTGTGTTTCATATTTTGTATATTTGATATCTGTATATATCTCCAGTGCTGTCACCAGATTGGTTTAATATTTATAGTGAGATTATTTTAAGATCCATAAGGGGCATGCCTGGAATAACAATCGGAAGTCATAATACAAATAATCTAAGGTATGCTGATGATACAGTCTTAATCGCTAAGAGTGAAATTGAGTTACAAGAAATGTTAGACATTGTAGTGAAAGGACGCAAAAATAAAAGACTCAACCTTAATAGCAAAAAGACAGACGTAATGGTAACAACAAAGAAAAAGACATCACATCAGTGCAAAATAAAGACAAGTGGAACAATATTAAAACAGGTAAATGAATTTAAATATTTGGGAACTTTGTTAACCTCAGACGGAAGATGTACAAAAGAGGTGAGATACAGAATGGCTTAGGCAAAAGCAGTTTTCCAAGAAATGAGGAAGATACTATGCAATCCATTTTTGACAACAGAAACAAGAAAAAGAGTTCTTAAATGTTATGTAGAGCCAGTTTTAACATGTGGATGTGAATCATGGACAATAGGACAACAGACAAGAAAATCACTGGAGTCTGTAGAAATGTGGTTTCACAAAAGAATGTTGAGAACACCATGGACAGCTAAGTAGTGTAATGAAAACTTTCTGAAACAGGTCAAAGCAAAAAAGAGGGCTAATTTCCAATATTAGGAAGAAACAATCATCGTTTTTTGGCCATGTAATAAGAAGAGAACAGCTGGAATATATTCTAACTGGAAAAATTGAGGAACGAAGAGATAGAGGGAAGCAAAGAGAAAAGATACCAGACAGCTTGAGAGAATAGCTTGGCAGAAGGTCTACAGAAAAAATGATAAATAACTGTTGTAATCAAAAGTTGTGGAGAGACATGATCACCTACACCAGCAGGCTTGGTACTTGATAATGATTTCTCCAACAAGAAAGTCATTGGTGGCCAAAGAAAATGGTTTTATAAAGGAATGTTAAGAACTCTACTGGCAGCTAAAAAGAGTAACAAGGTCATTTTGAAAGAGGCCAGAGCATAAAGACAGGTTATTGTCAACATCAGGAAGAAGCAATCATCATTAATAGCCACATAATGGAACAGTTGGAAAATGGTGACAACAGCAAGCAGCAACAAAAGAAGAGATATAAGAAGCAAAGAGAAAAGATACCGGACAGTTTCAGAGAATGATTTGGTAGGACGTCAACAACAGAAAGATAAACAACTGTAGAGATAGAAAGGTAAAGTATGAGGCTTGAATCAGCATCTTAGCAGGCCAGTTTTCACCCATGTGTGCTCGGCTGCCTATCCAGAAGTGTACGGAGACTTCTGGATAGTGTCGCTTCAAGCATCAAAATTCACGATGCGGGGTGGCATTCCTCACCTTCCTGAAGTAATACCCTGGTAACCATTTCTGTCAGCGGCTGGGTTGACCACGGGAGTATTTTTTTTCAGCAATGAGTACAATTCACACTGCTTCCAACGGGAATCAAACACAGGTTGTCCGAACGCAGTAGCCCAGTTGGGTGATTTTCCCAACTAGGCTACTGAGGCCCCCTAATAGAAGAGATAGAAATGTGTGGAGACACCTGGTTACCTATGCCAGCAGGTTTTGATGGTACTTGATGATGATGATGCAGACTTAGCACTTTTAATTCTGCCAGGAATTCAGCTGTGATGATAAGCTAAAGTTACCTGCCTTTGTAGCAATATTCAATCGGATTATAACTTACTTTGAGATAACAGCTTTGAGATCATGGCATCTTTCTCTGCTAGTTTCACCCTGTTCTCTGTGTCTCCTGCAACCGAAAACAATAAAAATAAATGATTAAACCTTAAAATAAATGTTGGTTATAAATATAATTCAGTTATTTGTGGGTCATCATCACTGCACTTCGAACATGTTCATAGGTGCTCAGCAAGTCTCGCAGTGTCCAGTCACTGACGACTCCAGTTCTGTGTTGGTTGATAAATCTTCTTATACATCCACTAAGTTTCTCGTTTCTGGCTTCTCATTTCTGGCTGTGCCTATCTTAACTCCCACCTCTTTCATCCAATGGAGTGATGTGGACTCGTGGTTGTTAAAGTCCTGTTTAAATATAAATTATTTGTTAACTATTAATTAAAAGTCAACATTTTTATTCCTCTTTATTTGCCTTTCAGCAATGAGGGGTAGAGACATAGAAACAAAGTTGAACGCATTCGAAAATAAATGTCTAAGGAAAATACTTAGTATAGCATGGAACGAATTCAAAACAAATGAGGAAATTAGAGAAATCGCCAATCAACCACTAATATCTTCAGTAATAAAGAAAAGATGATGGTCATATGTTGGACATGTGATGAGGAGAGATAATAACCGAATAGCAAAGCAAGCCCTCATGTGGGAAACAACAGGTAAGAGGAAAAGAGGCCGACCCAGAGAGACAATGAGAAGAACATTGATGAGAGAGGCAAGAGCAGCAGGAATCGGCTCACTCAATGAGATAGAGTTGCTTGCACAGAACAGAGACAAAAGGCGAGATTTGGTAAAATATCTTCACAAGGATTGAAAACTATCTATCTATCTATCTATTGACCTTTCGAGCCGTAACCGGCCCATAGGGCGTAGACCAAGATACACCTTCTCCTATATGGATTTTTTGTTCTAGCAGTTTTCTTTTAAAGATATTTTATCAAATCTCGCCATCTGTCTCTGTTCTGTGCAAGCAGTTCTATCTCATTGAGGGAGCCGACTCCTGCTGCTCTTGCCTCTCTCATCAATGTTCTTCTCAGTGTCTCCCTGGGTCTTCCTCTTTTTCTTTTACCTGTTGTTTCCCATATGAGGGCTTGCTTTGCTATTCGGTTATTATCTCTTCTCATCACATGTCCAACGTATGACCATCGTCTTTTCTTTATTACTGAAGATATTAGTGGTTGATTGGCGATTTCTCTAATTTCCTCATTTGTTTTGAATTCGTTCCATGCTATACCAAGTATTTTCCTTAGACATTTATTTTCGAATGCGTTCAACTTTGTTTCTATATCTCTTGTTGTTTTCCAGCTTTCACACGCATACGTAAGGGTTGATAGTACATTTGATTTGAATAGCCTAAGTTTTGTGTTTGTGCTGATAAGTTTTGATTTCCACAACTTTTCAAGGCTTCTGAAAGACATTGCTGCTTTAGCTATTCTGATTTTAATTTCTTTGCTCGTATCCCCTTCTCGATCAATGTGACTTCCAAGATAGATAAAGTGATCGATCTCTTCAACTGGTTTGTTTTCCATGTATATTTTGTCACCTGTTGGAATTAAACTAGTCATGACTTTAGTCTTTTCATGATTGATCTCAAGCCCAATTTTGCTGGCTATTGATGATAGTTCATTTGTGTTTTCCTGCATCGTTTTTATCTGACTGCTGATGAGAACTATGTCATCAGCAAAGTCGAGGTCTTCCAAATGGTCTCCTTGTATCCATTCGATGCCTTTATTACCAGTGCAGCATTTCTTCATTATGAAGTCCATAACAATTCCAAATAACAAGGGTGATAAAATACATCCTTGTTTAACCCCAGTTTCTATTGGGAAACATTCGCTCAGTCCTTCCTCTGTTCGAACTGCACATGTGTAACCATCATACATGTCTTTGATAATATTTATGATTTTTGATGGTAAACCATATTGCTTCAGAATTTTCCACAAAGAATCTCTATGAATACTATCAAATGCTTTTTTGAAGTCGATGAAGTTAAGTACAAACGGTTTTTGCTTTTCAATGTGTTCCTCCAATATAAGTCGTAGAGTGAAAATGTGGTCAATACAGCTTCTCCCTTTTCTAAACCCAGCCTGTTCTTCACGCATTACTGTATCTATTGAATCCTGTATTCTATTTAGGATGATTTTGCAGAATAACTTTGAGGCAACTGACAAAAGTGTCACGCCTCTCCAGTTGTTACAATCTCTAAGATTGCCCTTTTTTGGGATCTTAACAATGATTCCTTTTTTCCATTTATGAGGCGTCTTCTCTGTTTTCCAAATGATGTTGAACATTTTTTGGAGATGTATTAGATTATGGCTATCAATTGCCTTGAGGATCTCAGCTGTTAACTTATCCTCTCCAGCAGCCTTGTTATTGGTCATAAGCTTTAAGGTGGTTTCTATTTCACTCAAGGTGAAGTCATCTAAATTTACATTTAATTCTGCTGCTGGTGTTTCAGTTTCAAAATCTATTAAACTGTGGGGTAGTGGACGGTTAAGAATTTCTTTGAAGTGTTCCGCCCAACGGGCTTTTATGTCTGCGCTTGTTGTTAGCATTGATCCAGATTTGTCTAGAATTGGTGTTCCACTGGATGTATAGGTGTTTGTCAGCATCTTTTGCACAGTATAAAGAGTTCTGCTGTCTCCTGTAATTGCAGCTGTCTCTGCTTTCTCTGCCAAATTGTCTATATAAGCTCTTGTATCTCTTCTTGCTGAACTTTTCACTTTGTTGTCTAATTCTTTGTATGTTGCTTTTGCCAGAACCTTTCCAAGATCTGTCTTTACATTAGATTTTTATAACCAACTGCAACAACTTATAAACAAAATACCAAAACACGATCTTTTAATTGTAATGGGAGATTTCAACGCCAAAGTGGGACAAGATAATGCAGGAGTGGAACATGTGATGGGGAGAGAAGGCTGTGATAATACTAGTCAGAATGGAGAAAGATTAATAGAATTATGTTTAATAGAAAATTTAGTTATAGGTGGGACATTATTTCCACACAAAAATATTCACAAAACAACATGGATATCTCCTGATGATAGAACCTCCAATCAAATTGACCACCTATGTATTAAACAACAATTCAGATCATCATTAATAGATGTAAGAGCTTACAGAGGTGCTGATGTTAATAGTGACCACAACCTGTGCATTGGGAAAATAAGATTAAAATTTAGAAACCAACAGAAGAGGTCAATTACACATAAAATTGATAGTCATAAACTGAAAGATGAAGCCATAAAGGAAAAGTTTAACATAGAGCTAAGTAATTGTTATACAGCACTCGGTGAAATAGACTTAGATATCAATGAGATGTGGGACTCACAGAGCAAAATACTAATGACAGCAGCAGAAGCAAGTGCTGGACTGAAGAAAATGGAAAAACGAGCTTGGATCTCAGACACCACGTGGAATTGAAAACTGCTAGAATAAAAATTTAGATAAGAGAAAGAGTATCTGGGTCTATGCCCTATGGGCCGGCTACAGCTCAGAAGGTCAATAGATAGATAGAATGAGGGGTAGTCTAGAGGTAGACATCGATATCTGGACAGGAATATCTCAGGCTCGAATCGTACCACAGGCAGTGGGAATCTGTCAGTTTGAGTATGTGGCTTCTTTGTGGCTTTACTATTCCCTGGTCTCTGGGTGGTGAGATCTGATGTCCACATGCACATACATCATCATTATGTGCCATACAGGTTGGCATAGGCGATAATGTCCTTCCACAATCTCTATTCACCAAAAAAACAGTCTCACTGTTTTTCCTAAATCCAAATTGTTGCTCCTCTAATTCAGTATTAATTTTATTCTTAATCCTTCCTTCTATGACTTTTAGCAAAATTTTTGTTACCTGGCTCAAATGGCTTATTGTTCTAAAATCACTACATTCAACTGCACTATTCTTTTTAGGCAATTCAATGAACGTTGGTGTTTTTAGATCATTCGGTATGTATCCTGTATGGTATATGTTGTTGCATATGTCTGTGATTACTTCAATACCAAAATCTTCTAGTGCCTGTATCATCTCTTCATGTATATTGTCAGGTCCTGCTGCTTTTCCCTTTTTCATTGTTTTTGAGATTTTATAGCTTGATGTACATTTTATCATTGTTTTTTTTTGTCTCATTCATCATGAAATAATTCTGTCATATATTTCTGCCATCTATCGATTATATCTTTGTTGTCTGTTAGCATTCTTCCTTCTTTAATTACAAGAAAGTTAGTGCTTGTATTTGAGCAAATCACATATTTACAATAAAGTTAGTGCTTGTATTTGAGCAAATCACATATTTACAATAAAGTTAGTGCTTGTATTTGAGCAAATCACATATTTACAATAAAGTTAGTGCTTGTATTTGAGCAAATCACATATTTACAATAAAGTTAGTGCTTGTATTTGAGCAAATCACATATTTTAACTAAAGTTATTGTTATGATATAGCCACTATCAATAATAACACATGGTTATGGTTAGTCGAAGGCCCCGATATCACTGCAAATGAATCAAAATCCATAATTGCTCAACTGCCCGCGTCAGTGGAATCATTCAAAGTAAAATTCATCTCATTGAAGGATCCAAAGAAAGGCAGCTGCAGTCCCTATCATAGCAGCTACAGCACACGTCAAAAGATATAAGGCCTAGCGGCACAGAAAGTGAATGCAACTGAAATGTTCTTTTTTCATATGATATCATCATTCATTGTATGCAATCGGAATATCAAAACATGATCTGGATTAAAAACACAGCTCACAGTGTGCACAGAGCACTAAACTCAGTAGCTGCTGCAGCAAATCCAGACTTGGAATATAAGGAAACTGCAGCAAGGTACACTTTTCAGACTGAGCCTCAATGCTTCCTGTAGTTTATCCGCCATATTGACCAGAAGTAACACATGCAGTAAGCAACAATAAAAGTTCAGGTTGCTTTATTGTTTTCTGCAGCCAGTGAAATTTTTTGAGTGCTTCTATCACATTTGCTACCTAATGGTTTAAAATGAAGACAAATAATAATAAATGAATATTATTATAGAGGGAAACTTCCGAGGCGATAATCAGCGAATCAATTGAGAGGAAGAGGTATGTTTACAGCACTCGGAAAAAATGACAAATAATCAACAACAGAAAAAAAAAAAAAAAATATATATATATATATATATATATATAAAAAACATGGACCCAAGATTGGACCTCTTGGGTCCATATTTTTTTCTGTTGTTGATTATTTGTCATTTTTTCCGAGTGCTGTAAACATACCTCTTCCTCAGAATTGATTCGCTGGTTTAAAATTATGTTGCCAAGCCGTTTTTTTTAATTTTTCCTTAAAATTTGAAATAACAGCGAGAAAATAAATGAAAATTGCTTTAAAACACACAATCTGTTCGGACAATTTACAAGGGATATGGGAAAAGAGGGTTAAATAAGAGAATTACGAGGTTTAAGTGGAAATAATTGCAAAAATGTCAATAAATTAAAAGTTGCAAAACGCTCCCGAGTTTCTCGCATCAGTTACTAGAACCACATTTTGTGGCTTGTAGTAAGGAATGTGTTAACATACCTGAATTTCTAGATAATTTATGTACGCTTCTCATCTCAGAACTTTCTTTAACAATAAATGTGTTTTTATGATCTTCTGTGTTCTGAGATGATTTACTTTCACAAAAATCACATATTTTGTGGTTAAGTTGTTGCTATAAAAATGTACAATCTTCTCTACAGAAATAAAAATCTGTTGAATCGTGGGGCAAAGTTAATACAAGGAATGAACACACACACATACAATATATTACATGGGATTGGAGAAGTGATTTGAAAAGTGGCTTGAAAAGTTGTTTGTGTGTAGTGTGACAGGTAGTTCTTTAATACATAGCTAGTGAAACACATCATCACATCCTTAATATGAACTTTCATCTCAGATCTTTAATGTGAACTTTTATCTCAGATCTTTAATGTGAACTTGTATCTCATATCTTTAATATGAACTTTCAGCTCAGATCTTTAATATGAACTTGTATCTCAGATCTTTAATATGAACTTGTATCTCATATCTTTAATATAAACTTTCATCTCATATCTTTAATATGAACTTGTATCTCATATCTTTAATGTGAACTTGTATCTCAGATCTTTAATGTGAACTTTTATCTCGTATCTTTAATATTAACTTTCAGCTCAGATCTTTAATATGAACTTGTATCTCAGAACTTTAATATGAACTTGTATCTCATATCTTTAATATAAAATTTCATCTCAGATCTTTAATATGAACTTTCATCTCATATCTTTAATATGAACTTGTATCTCATATTTTTAATATTAACTTTCATCTCAGATCTTTAATATGAACTTGTATCTCAGATCTTTAATATGAACTTGTATCTCATATCTTTAATATGAACTTGTATCTCATATCTTTAATATGAACTTGTATCTCATATCTTTAATATGAACTTTCATCTCATATCTTTAATATAAACTTTCATCTCATATCTTTAATATGAACTTGTATCTCATATCTTTAATATGAACTTGTATCTCAGATCTTTAATATGAAATAGTATCTCATATCTTTAATATGAACTTTCATCTCAGATCTTTAATATGAACTTGTATCTCATATCTTTAATATGAACTTGTATCTCATATCTTTAATATAAACTTTCATCTCATATCTTTAATATGAACTTTCATCTCATATCTTTAATATGAACTTGTATCTCAGATCTTTAATATGAACTTGTATCTCAGATCTTTAATATGAACTTGTATCTCATATCTTTAATATGAACTTTCATCTCATATCTTTAATATGAACTTTCATCTCATATCTTTAATATGAACTTTCATCTCATATCTTTAATATGAACTTTCATCTCATATCTTTAATATGAACTTGTACCTCAGATCTTTAATATGAACTTTCATCTCATATCTTTAATATGAACTTTCATCTCATATCTTTAATATGAACTTGTATCTCAGATCTTTAATATGAACTTGTATCTCATATCTTTAATATGAACTTGTATCTCATATCTTTAATATAAACTTTCATCTCATATCTTTAATATTAACTTTCATCTCATATCTTTAATATGAACTTTCATCTCATATCTTTAATATGAACTTTCATCTCATATCTTTAATATGAACTTTCATCTCATATCTTTAATATGAACTTTCATCTCATATCTTTAATATGAACTTTCATCTCATATCTATAATATGAACTTGTATCTCATATCTTTAATATGAACTTTCATCTCATATCTTTAATATGAACTTTCATCTCATATCTTTAATATGAACTTGTACCTCAGATCTTTAATATGAACTTTCATCTCATATCTTTAATATGAACTTTCATCTCATATCTTTAATATAAACTTTCATCTCATATCTTTAATATGAACTTTCATCTCATATCTTTAATATGAACTTGTATCTCAGATCTTTAATATGAACTTGTATCTCATATCTTTAATATTAACTTGTATCTCATATCTTTAATATAAACTTTCATCTCATATCTTTAATATTAACTTTCCTCTTAGATCTTTAATATCAACTTTCATCTTAGATCTTTAATATAAACTTTCATCTCATATCTTTTCTTGTTATATGTTCTCGCATGTAAAGCCATCATAATATATTGTGTTCACCTCATTCCTTGCTCACCAGCTTTACAGCAAATCTTTGGCTATTCCATTTGTTGTCTAGAGAACTTCAACAATCTCCAAGGTTACAGGACTAATGAAATCTTTCTATTTGTAGCAGCACTTGATGACAACTAAATCAATTGACTGTCTTCTTTGTAAATGTACTTTAAAAGGACCTTAAGAGGGAGTCTTCTTCTTCTACCTTTCAGCTCCCTGTGGAGCATAGGTCTTCAACAAACATTTCCCAAGTCGTTCTGTTTCTTGCCATTCTTTTAAGATCATACCATGTCTTCCCCATCATCTTCATCTCTGCTTCTGTCTACTCCAAGAATTTCTTGGTCTTCCTCTTTGTCTTTTCCCCTGGGGATTCCAAAAAAGGGCCTGTTGTGTAATACTCTCAGTTGGCTTCCGCAGTGTGTGTCCTATCCAGCGCCATCGTTTTCACTGTATCTCTTTAGCCACTGGTATTTGACTGGTACATTTCCATAATTCTATGTTAGTGATTTTGTCCTGCCATTTCTATCCTTTTATTCTGCATAAGCATCCATTAATGAAAGTATGTATCTTCATGATTGTCAATTTTGTTGTTCTCCATGTGTCATAGCCATATAATAGGACTGAATTAACATTGGAGTTGAATTTGTTTTTTTTTTTGTTTTTTTTTTAATAAAAAGGGAGTAGGTGTGCTGTTTTGTTGTTTGAAGTAGAAATGTGGCATTTGCACCTTTCGGCCCAACACATTCAACTTCAACACAGCATTTTTTGAGTACCAAGTTCTCTTCGCTTTTCGATCCCTACTCGCTTGACCAGACTAGACTGGCTAGTATGTTTTCTAGAAGCTCTGTTAAGAGACAAATGGTTCTGGTTCACCAATCCGGACATAAGCCATCAGCTGTGAGTCAAAGTGCAGCAATAGCTCAGTGGTTAGTAAACTGGACTACAAAGGACAAGAGGTAGGGCTCGATCCCAACCGACGGCTTCCGGTTCACCCAGCCTTAAATAGGTACCAGATTTTTTCAGGGAATATAAAGCGGCACGGGCGTAATACCGACCACATTATCCCAAAAATCATGTGCTGAAGGTCTGTTAAATTTATGGCCACTAAGACCATATTCCCTATACGCTACTTGGCGTGATGGGGGCACTTTATTATTTTTTTTTTCACTGTGAGTCAAAGACAGTTTCTAACTCTGTTGCTGTCAGGTACCTTGCATCCGGACTAATGAAACAATGTTGGTATTCTGTTGTTCATAACGTTTCCTGAGTGCTGTTAAAATAATTGTGTTTCTTTCTGCACGACGTATGTATGTTATTACTAAGGCCAACTGTTTAATCACCCTCTCATAATCTCCACATAGCATCAACATTCCCATGTGCTATAATCTCCACATAGCATCAACATTCCCATGTGCTGGATATCTCTTCACCAGTGCACCGCTTCCATCTTATCTCAGTGCCAACATTTGGTGTGACCTCCATTCCTCTCCCACGTGTGGAGATTTTTTCTTGGCAAACTGCTAACTCTACCTGTGCTGCTACAAGTTTCTCACGCTCCAGGTGCCAATTCTAGAAAATCCCCTCCCCCTGATGAAAGAGCGGTGCATATTTGTAAAAAAAAAATTTTTTTTCAGTTTACCTGCCAGTGTCTGCCGACTTCATAATGCAGCCCCCTACTCCACAGTCAGGGATGAATGACTATAAATAGATTAGATCTAAGCATGTAGAGACAAGTTTTCCCAGGTCAGGTTGCCAAACTCAAGACCAACTCTCAGGTGTGACATTGTGTCTTGGGTTTGTTCTCTTATTTTCTTGGATTCCTCTGTGTTAATCTCACTCATCATCATCATCATCAAGTATCATGCCTACTGGCATAGGTGATCATGTCTCTCCCCAACTTTTGATCTCAACAGTTATTTATCATTTCTGTTGCTGACTTTCTGCCAGGCCATTCTCTTAAGCTGTCTGGTATCTTTTCTCTTTGCTTCCCTCTAACTCTTCGTCCCTCAATTTTTCCAATTGTTACAATATATTCCAGCTGTTCTCTTCTCATTACGTGGTCAAAAAAATGATGATTGTTTCTTCCTAATATTGGAAATTAGCTCTCTTTTTGCTTTGGCCTCTTTCAGAACGTTTTCATTACTCTTCTTAGCTGTCCATGGTATTCTCAACATTCTTTTGTAAAACCACATTTCTAAAAACTCCAGTGATTTTCTTATCTTTTGTCCTATTGTCCATGATTTACATTCATATGTTAAGACTGGCTCTACATAACATTTAACAACTCTTTTTCTTGTTTCTATTGTCAAAAATGAATTTCACACTATATTCCTCATTTTTTGGAAAGCTGCTTTTGCCTGAGCAATTCTGCATCTCACCTCTGTTGTACATCTACCATCTGAGGTTAACAAAGTTCCCAAATATTTAAATTCATTTACCTGTTTTAATATTGTTCCACTTGTCTTTATTTTGAACTGAGGTGATGTCTTTTTCTTTGTTGTTACCATTACTTCTGTCTTTTTGCTATTAAGGCAAATCTCACTCACAGCTGTTTATTAATGATATTATAGTTATTTTGGCTCACTTGTCTCATTTTAGAGATATAAAATGTATATATTTCTTATATGTTACAGTCAAGGTGATTAGAAGCAATTATATCTTATGTTTTAAAAACATTTGTGACTGGAAAATTGAATTTTGAAAACCAGAAAATCTCAACGAACCTTCAAAAAACGTGAGAATACTAGACCCAATGGTCGACCATGAAAAAGATGGATGGATAGAATATTAGAAGCACTAGGATACATAACAGCAGCAGAGGCGAACAGAAGAGCAAAAGACCGCAAATTACATCTCCCCTCGACGCTGAAAAGCAAATTAGGAAGGAAAGAAGAAGTTGAAGAAAATCTAAAATCTCTCACTTTTTGAAAACTTGTTTATTATAAGCAATAATGTGCTAAAATATCATCTGTACTAACTTATTTTTGTGGACTAGAGATGTGATGTAGAGACAAGAGAAATGGCCATGCCACCAAGGATCTCATCTACAATTAGGAAGAGAAGACGGACATGTGTTGAGAAGAGACAATAACAGAGTTCCAGACAATAACAGAGTTCCAGACAATAAGAGAGTTCCAGACAATAACAGAGTTCCAGACAATAACAGAGTTCCAGACAATAACAGAGTTCCAGACAATAACAGAGTTCCAGACAATAACAGAGTTCCAGACAATAACAGAGTTCCAGACAATAACAGAGTTCCAGACAATAACAGAGTTCCAGACAATAAGAGAGTTCCAGACAATAACAGAGTTCCAGACAATAACAGAGTTCCAGACAATAAGAGAGTTCCAGACAATAACAGAGTTCCAGACAATAACAGAGTTCCAGACAATAAGAGAGTTCCAGACAATAACAGAGTTCCAGACAATAACAGAGTTCCAGACAATAACAGAGTTCCAGACAATAACAGAGTTCCAGACAATAACAGAGTTCCAGACAATAAGAGAGTTCCAGACAATAACAGAGTTCCAGACAATAACAGAGTTCCAGACAATAAGAGAGTTCCAGACAATAACAGAGTTCCAGACAATAACAGAGTTCCAGACAATAAGAGAGTTCCAGACAATAAGAGAGTTCCAGACAATAACAGAGTTCCAGACAATAAGAGAGTTCCAGACAATAACAGAGTTCCAGACAATAAGAGAGTTCCAGACAATAAGAGAGTTCCAGACAATAACAGAGTTCCAGACAATAACAGAGTTCCAGACAATAAGAGAGTTCCAGACAATAAGAGAGTTCCAGACAATAACAGAGTTCCAGACAATAACAGAGTTCCAGACAATAACAGAGTTCCAGACAATAACAGAGTTCCAGACAATAAGAGAGTTCCAGACAATAAGAGAGTTCCAGACAATAAGAGAGTTCCAGACAATAAGAGAGTTCCAGACAATAAGAGAGTTCCAGACAATAACAGAGTTCCAGACAATAACAGAGTTCCAGACAATAAGAGAGTTCCAGACAATAAGAGAGTTCCAGACAATAACAGAGTTCCAGACAATAACAGAGTTCCAGACAATAAGAGAGTTCCAGACAATAACAGAGTTCCAGACAATAACAGAGTTCCAGACAATAACAGAGTTCCAGACAATAACAGAGTTCCAGAACAGGCTCTTGCTCTTCTATGGGAAACATCAGGATACAGGAAAAGAGGATGACATAGAGAGACACTAAAAAGGACACTTATAAGAGAGACAAAGTTAGACAGGCATAGACTTATTAGATAAAATCAAACATCTCGCTAAGAATAGAGATTAATGGTGACAAACACAACGAGCCCTAGGTGACATCTAACTGTGCCGGAAGGATCAGGAATCAAGAAATGCCACACATCTTGTGTCACATCACAAATTCAAACCCTGCCCACAAGACATTAGTTTTAGTAAGTGGAACGTGCTAGAGTCAGCATATCTTCCCCTGTAAATGCTACAGAGATTGGAGCCTCATCGCATACTATTCCAAAGAAAGCCACGGAGAGAAATTCTAACTACTAAAAATAGCAAAATGTTCTTCTCAACATTCCTGTATGGTGTGGAAAAATGGACTTTAGACAAGAAAACAGAACAGAGAATTGAAGGCATAAAGAATAATTAGACCTGGACCCTAGATGCAAGAACAATCAGAAAAATAACCTCTACTGAGATTAAATGTGTTAGACGAATGACAGGAAACAGTCTGAGAGATAAAATCAGAAATGAAGAACTGAGAAAAAAGCTAGGAATAGCCCCTGCCATAGAATATATAAGGAAACAACAGATAAAATGGTTTGGTCACGTGACAAGGCAGAAAGATCAAAACATAACACAACAAGCATCAGACCCAAGGGTCGACCACGAAAAAGATGGATTGATGGAATATTAGAAGCACTAGGAAACATAACAGCAGCAGAGGCGAACAGAAGACCAAAAGACCGCAAATTATACCTCCCCTCGACGCTGAAAGGCAGATGAGGAAGGAAAGAAGAAGAAGATTAAAGAATAAAGATTGTAGAAAAACGACATGAAAACCAACATTTGACATATTCATAAAGAATAAAGATTGTAGAAGAAACGGCTTGAAAACCAACATTTAACATATGCACAAAGAATACAAAAATAAGAGAAATGTCAAAGCATAAAAAAAATACCATCAATAATCAAGAAGACGGAATTATTTTGCCCCAATATATTTTTTCGAGTTGTCTTCAATGTTCAATCCTTATTGGTTGCTAAGATGTGATAAATATTTACTTTTCTAACAAAAGGACACAAACATGTTTGCATGGGTTTAGCTCATTTTTTTAATATAGAAATATGATGAGGAAGTGTGGGAAAAAAAAAAAAAAAAAAAAAAAAAAAAATCAATAAATTTGAATATTTCAGAGGCATACATCATCTTAAAGCTGTCTGGTCTCTTGTATCTTTGTTTCCCTCTATGTCTTGTTTCCTAAATTTCTCCAGTTGTCACAATGTGTTCCAGCTGTTTCAAATAAAGAATGATGGCTGTCTCCTTCCGATGTCAGTAATAAGATTTTTATTGTTTTCTATCTATCTTCTATCTATTGACCTTTCGAGCCGTAGCCGGCCCATAGGGCGTAGACAAAAATACTCCTTCTCTTATCTGAATTTTTGTTCTAGCAGTTTTCAATTCTTTTAAAGATATTTTATCAAATCTCGCCATTTGTCTCTGTTCTGTGCAAGCAGCTCTATCTCATTGAGGGAGCCGAATCCTGCTGCTCTCGCCTCTCTCATCAATGTTCTTCTCAGTGTCTCTCTGGATCTTCCTCTTTTCCTCTTACCTGTTGTTTCCCACATGAGGGCTTGCTTTGCTATTCGGTTATTATCTCTCCTCATCACATGTCCAACATATGACCATCATCTTTTCTTTATTACTGAAGATATTAGTGGTTGATTGGCGATTTCTTATTGTTTTAGCCTCATTTAAAACATCCTCATTACCTCACTGAGCTGTCCATGGTGTTGTAATCATTTTTCTGTAAGAATAGATTTCTGTGGCCTCCTAAAATTTCTTGCCTGTGACTTGATTGTTCATGATTCATGTCCATATGCTATATTGACATATACCTTCAGCGTACACCTTTAGATGTCAATATTAATAAGTTCAAAGAAAGCATTCATCAGCTTAAGGCTGGTGGCATTTCTGTATAACTTGTCCCAGTACGGTACAAGTGATGCCACAACAGGCTTCTCTGTTCATATGTTGGGCATGATGATCATAGCAGGTGTTCAGCAGTAATTTTGCTTGTACCACAGTCACATTCATTAATCCTTATAGTGTTGACAAGGTGGTGCTTCAATCTGCTGTGGCCTGTTGTAAGTTTAAAAATTATTTATTTTCTTTTCTGTTGTTCTGGTAGTAGGCATACTTTTTCTGGAAGTCCTGATGCTTTGTATTCCATTTGTTTTTGTATTTGTTCCTGACAAACCTCTTTGACTCCTCATAAGTTGTACTTGTATCTGGCTGCTGTCATTTGCCACCTTCCTTTGCCTCAAGGATATTGCAATGTGATAGAATCCACTGATTGGTTTATATAAAAATAAGGCCATTCTCCATTTTCTTCTTTTCTCTTTTCACTGATACCTAAAAGTTCTTGTGGTTTATATCATTTGTCGTTCTTGAGCTGTTCAAACTGTCTGAATTAGTGATTTTCGTTTGTTGTTACATGTCTCTGTCACTGCATCTATCCATCTTCTTCTTTTCTCTTTTCACTGATACCTAAAAAGTGTTGTGGTTTATATCATTTGTCGTTCTTGAGCTGTTCGAACTGTCTGAATTAGTGATTTTCGTTTGTTGTTACATGTCTCTGTCACTGCATCTATCCATCTTCTTCTTTTCTCTTTTCACTGATACCTAAAAGGTGTCGTGGTTTATATCATTTGTCGTTCTTGAGCTATTCGAACTGTCTGAATTAGTGATTTTCCTTTGTTGTTACATGTCTCTGTCACTGCATCTATCCATCTTCTTCTTTTCTCTTTTCACTGATACCTAAAAGGTGTCGTGGCTATATCATTTGTCGTTCTTGAGCTGCTCGAACTGTCTGAATTAGTAATTTTCCTTTGTTGTTACATGTCTCTGTCACTGCATCTATCCATCTTCTTCTTTTCTCTTTTCACTGATACCAAAAAGGTGTCGTGGTTATATCATTTGCCGTTCTTGAGCTGCTCGAACTGTCTGAATTAGTGATTTTCCTTTGTTATTACATGTCTCTATCACTACATCTATCCATCTTCTTTTCTCTTTCTCACTGATACCTAAAAGGTGTCGTGGTTTATATCATTTGTCGTTCTTGAGCTGCTCGGACTGTCTGAATTAGTGATTTTCCTTTGTCGTTACATGTCTCTATCACGACATCTATCCATCTTCTTTTCTCTTTCTCACTGATACCTAAAAGGTGTCGTGGTTTATATCATTTGTATTTTCTTGAGCTGCTCAAACTGTCTGAATTAGTGATTTTCCTTTGTTGTTACATGTCTCTATCACTGCATCTATCCATCTTCTTCTGGATCTTTCTCTTGGTCTTTTTCCATGCATTCTCGAGAAGAATGCCCTTGATGGTGATTGATAAGGATTTATTCTGACCAGGTGGCCCAACCATTTAAGTTGTTGTTGTTCTATATATTCTTGGTGTAGATCTCGAGTCTGCTATGTCCCACCTATGATGTCTTCTAGTCAAAATAAAATCAATTTGGGAGGTCTTTCCATTTATACCAAGTAAGTATTTGGTTACGATTGTGCTGATTAAACATGTTTGTTATATAAAGATCATTAAGATAAGGCCATTAATGGCTATATAATGTTGAAGAAAACCGGATTTCATCTATTTCACCTAAGAACAATGAGGATATATTTTTATTATATCCACAGCCAAATGTGAATTACTTAATATCTTCTTCATTCTTTGGAATGCTGCCTTTTATCTGAACTAGTCTAAGTAGTGGATGCATTAATTTAAATGTGCTAAAGAAAAAGGTCTGACCTATGGAAGCGAATCATGGACAATAGACAAACAAATGAAAAGACGATTGGAGGCCGCAGAGATGGGATTTTTCAGAAGAAAGTTGAAAGTTACCTGGACAGCTAGAAAGACCAATGGTATTACATCCATGCTGCTTTAGTTTCCCAGAAAAAAAATCTGGTACTCATTTAAGGCTGGGTGAACCCAGAAGCCGTCGATCTGGATCGAACCCGGCTTCTTGTCCTTTGTAGTCCAGCACACTAACCACAAAGCTATTGAGGCTCTTATATTTTATACTACAGGACATTAATTAAAGGAAAAGAAAGTAAAATTACTGATTCAAGAAGACATCATCTTGACACAATGGGTATCCCCAAAGATAAAGAAGAAGGGACTAACCTCCTCCATCAGTTCTAGTAGCTGCTTCCAGCTCCTGTATCTTCTCTTCAAGCTTTCTTCTCATGACAAGCCATAGGGACTCTTGCTTCTGGGAGGACTTGACTAGAGCTTCATGAGACTCATGCACTTTTTGAATCTCCATCTCAAACTGAGGAAATAAAAATGAGCTCATCAAATGCTGATTCAGAATTGTAAATATGGTAATTGTAGGTACAGTGAGTCTTTGGTTGGCTTTCGAGGTACGCGTGGCCATGCGGCTAAAACCACTGTTCCGCTGGCTGAAAAGCTGACGTACGGTGTTCGAAGCCCGCGGTAGACAGAAAGGATTTTTTCTATAAGGGGTGAAATAAAAATCCTGAGTCGCACACGTCGTGGCGACTGCTTGATCAAGCGGCCTTTATCCCTCTGGTTTTATCGTCCCCCCCCCCCCCCCTCGACATACACCAGCAATGGTACTATGTGTCGTAAAGATAGTGGGTCTTTCTTTTTGTTTCTGTCATTCACCTGGTGACTACTAAAGGAAATGATTGTCCTATTTGTGATCCGTCCTTAGAAGCACATAAGATTCAGTATTATAAAGATTCAGTAAAGATAAGATTCACAGTATTGTAAAGATTCAGTAAAAATAAGATTCATTGTTGTAAATATGATAATTGTAGATACAGTGAGTCTTTCTTTTAGTTTCTGTCATTCACCTGGTGACTACTAAAGGAAATGATTGTCCTATTTGTGATCCGTCCGTAGGACGTTAAGTGGGTATAGATACATTGTGCTGTAGTTTACAGTAGACCCGTGACATTTGCACCTTTCGGCCCAACACATCCAACTTCAGCACAGCATTTTTATATACCTGGTTGTCTTTCCTCTTCGATCCCTACTCGCTTGGCCAGACTAGACAGGTGATTCTGTTTATAGAGGCACAGTGAAGGGGGCCTCGGTAGCCTAGTTGGGAAAACTACTCGACTGGGCTACCGACGTTCGGACAACCCATGTTCAATTCCTGCTGGAAGCAGTGTGAGTTATACTAGTGGCTTGAAAAAAAAAATACGCCTGTGGTCGACCCAGCCGCTGGCAGAAATGGGTACCAGGGTAGTAGTATTCTTGGAAGGTGAGGAATGCCGCCTCGCATCGTGAGTTTCGATGCTTGAAGCGACACTGTCTTTAAGTCTCCGAACACTTCTGGATAGGGCGGCTGAGCACATATGGGTGAAAACTTTTGTGCTAAGACACCGATCCAAGTCTCATACTTTACCTTGACCTTTACTGTAAAGAGCTGCAGTAGAATCTGGATGGTTCTGATTCAACGATCCTGACGCAAGGCATCAGCTGTGAGTTGCTGACCCACTTCCACTCTGCAGCTGAAAGGCACCTTGCCTCCGGTACAGCGTTTAGTTATTGGTTAGCCTTTGGTTAGTTCCATCATGTAACAACTATGCTGAACCTCAATGTCAAATCTGGCACAACAGCATAAACAAATAAACAAAACCATGGGAACAATTTGAAGACAAGGAGAGGACTCCGAACTTCATTCTGGTGACAGGGAGAAAGACATAGCATGACCATAAGCATCTCAAACTCAAACTAACATGGAGAGAGAGAGTTTATAGAGGCAGACTTCATCAAATTTCTTCATGTATCTTTATCTATAGTCATTCTTTGGGAGTCTAAAGTTAAGGCTTTTTCAGTCTTTGATGTTATCTTCCCATCTTGTTATCTGTCTGCCTACTCCTTCACCCTCCTTTCACAGATCCCTCCAGAATAGTCTTTGCAAGGCCAGACGATCGAGATACATGGTTAAACTATTCCATTTTGCATTTCTTCACAATAGTCAAAAGATCATCATGTACTCTGATTGCTGAGATTGGGGGAAGGCTCACATATTTTAAATTTCCTAGTTTAATGATATAAATTAAAGTGATCTCCCCTTAGTTGTCATCACAACAAAACTACAGTGGTTCTCAAATACTAAAAACTATCTCTATGTTCACCAATGTTCATCACTAATGTAATTTATGTTATTTTAGGGTTGGGTTTGGGTTAGGAAAGATATGATTTTACCTTTGCACTGTTTCTCTTTTCCCTACAATTAGGGGTCTCCTATTGAAAGGTTAGAATAGAGTGCAATGTTATTCAAGGGGACTTTACACCTCTAAACTGAAATATTTTATGTTGTTAAACTAGGACTTTACCCTCACCTAGAAAAGGGACTTGTAGTGAGAGATCCTGCCAATCCTGAGAAAAGTCTGACATCAATGGAATAATAATAGCAACAAACCATTAAATATGGAAAGTTTTTGTTTTAATTTAAACCCCATGTGTTGTCACTGTCTCAAGAAGAGCAAACTAATTAGAAGCACATTTTCTCAAACAATGCCTTTAACCCTAGATTACAATACCATAGTAACAATTACAACATCCAAACACAAATACCTCAAAATTTGACATTTTACTGGGTTCAAACAACCCCCCCCCCCCCCCCCCCCCCCCAAACCGTACCTTCCTAATTACTACTTCCGGTGACCCTTGAGTGTTTGATCTGTTGCCATTGTTAGGTTTTTTTTTTTTCCTTTTTCAGTTTCATGATATACGATTGCATATAATGCAAAAACAAATTCACAAATTTTCAAGAAATTTGTTGTTCCCCACCACCCTCCTTTGTGTTGTTGTTGTGTAATCAGGAAATTTTCTTCGGCCGTCAGTTGACATCAAACAACCCTTAGTCAGTCAAGAAACACAGCGAATAATGCTATGAGGTAGAGGGACATAATGACTGACTAACTGCATCTATACCAAAAGATTTTTGTAACATGTTCAACCCCTCCAGTCAAACTCAGGTAATAAATCTACCTGAAATATGAAATCTGAGTTCCCCATGTCTCTCCTCATTTTAACATACAGCTGTGTGTCAAAAAGTTTAAAGAAAACATTATTTCTAGAGCTCCTAATGTTAAAATAAAATTAAGTGGTAGTAATTTTTACATTCCTGTGTGTTACTGGGGTCTCATTATGAGAGAAGTAAAGAATAGTAACATTGTGACATTTCCAGGCATGTCATAAGAGGCGACTAAGGAGGTTGATCGATGGCTTGACAAGCTGTCATTGTAAAAAGTATTGTTATGGAAACAGCGCCATATATTTTAGAGCAGTGATCTCTGCAATATGTGCCACTTTGGCACGCACGGTTTCTGTTTTTGAGATTGTGCTTCTGCCCATGTGCCGTCTTTGGCTCAAAAGGACAATAGATAGATAGAATTTTTACTACTGTATTGTAAACACATCAGCCACAGATAGGTATCGTAAACACATCAGCCACAGATAGGTATTGTAAACACATCAGCCACAGATAGGTATTGTAAACACATCAGCCACAGATAGGTATTGTAAACACATCAGCCACAGATAGGTATTGTAAACACATCAGCCACAGATAGGTATTGTAAACACATCAGCCACAGATAGGTATTGTAAACACATCAGCCACAGATAGGTATCGTAAACACATCAGCCACAGATAGGTATTGTAAACACATCAGCCACAGATAGGTATTGTAAACACATCAGCCACAGATAGGTATTGTAAACACATCAGCCACAGATAGGTATTGTAAACACATCAGCCACAGATAGGTATTGTAAACACATCAGCCACAGATAGGTATTGTAAACACATCAGCCACAGATAGGTATCGTAAACACATCAGCCACAGATAGGTATTGTAAACACATCAGCCACAGATAGGTATTGTAAACACATCAGCCACAGATAGGTATTGTAAACACATCAGCCACAGATAGGTATCGTAAACACATCAGCCACAGATAGGTATTGTAAACACATCAGCCACAGATAGGTATTGTAAACACGTCAGCCACAGATAGGTATTGTAAACACATCAGCCACAGATAGGTATTGTAAACACATCAGCCACAGATAGGTATTGTAAACACATCAGCCACAGATAGGTATTGTAAACACATCAGCCACAGATAGATATTGTAAACACATCAGCCACAGATAGGTATTGTAAACACATCAGCCACAGATAGGTATTGTAAACACATCAGCCACAGATAGGTATTGTAAACTAGGGTTAACTAACTCACTCTTACCTTCTGCAATTTGGCCACCTTGATAGAGGAGATAGAAATCTCCTCCCTCAGAGCCCTGTTCTCCTCAGTCAATATTTCCAGCATCTGACTTGTTCTGGCAGCAACTGATGTTTGATCAGCATCATCTGCACTGTTGCTGGCACTTCTGTTGATTAAATAACTTGACAAAATTAACAATTCATCATCATTATGTGCCATACCGGTTGGCGTAGGTGATCATGTTCTTCCACAATCTTCTATCCACCTTGCATCATATCAATTCTGTTGTTCACTGTTTTCCATGCCATGAAACTAAGCTATCTAGTATTTTCTCTCTTTATCATCCATGATCTCTCTTTCCCTGTATTTTGCTAGTTGTAAACAAGTATTATAACTTTCCTCTTCTCATGATGTGCCCAAAAAATATTGATTGTTTCTTTCTAATGTTTCTTAGGAGCTCCCTTTTTTGTGTTGGCCTCTTTGAGAATTTCCTCATTGGTCTTTTTAGCTGTCCAGGGAACTTTCAACATTCTTCTGAGAAATCCCATCTCTGTGGCCTCTAATCGTCTTTTCATTTCTTATTTATAATTAACAATTAATCACTTCTAACTTCCTTCTCTTCCATTTTCTCCTGTTTGAAATTGTAAACATCGATGCTGATTTTAGCAATATACTTCCTGACCCTGTTATAGCAGCGATCATACAAAATGATTACACAGCTAGTAGGCAGTGATGATAAGGCGATATCATCATCAAGTACCGGGCCTGCTGGCGTAGTTGATCATTTCTCTCCACAATTTTTTATCTCGACAGTTATTTATCATTTCTGTTGTTGACCTTCTGCCAAGCCATTCTCTTAAGCTGTCTGGTATTTTTTCTCTTTGCTTTTCTCTATCTCTTCGTCCCTCAATTTTCCCACTTTTTACAATATATTCCAGTTGTTCTCTTCTCATTACATGGCCAAAAAATGATGATTGTTTCTTCCTAATTTTGAAAATTAGCTCTCTTTTTGCTTTGGTCTCTTTCAGAACGTTTTCATTACTCTTTTTAGCTGTCCATGGTATTCTCAACATTCTTCTGTAAAACTCCATTTCTACAGACTCCAGTGATTTTCTTGTCTGTTGTCCTATTGTCCATATTGTCAAGGCGATATATATCACCATAAACACCAGTGTGGTTACCAGGGCCTTGGCTAATCTATCTATCTATCTATAGACCTTTCGAGCCGTTGCCGGCCCATAGGGCGTAGACCAAGATACACCTTTTCATATCTGAATTTTTGTTCTAGCAGTTTTCTTTTAAAGATTTTTTATCAAATCTCTCCATTTGTCTCTGTTCTGTGCAAGCAGCTCTATCGCATTGAGGGAGCCGAATCCTGTTGCTCTTGCCTTTCTCATCAACGTTCTTCTCAGTGTCTCCCTGGGTCTTCCTCTTTGGCTAATGACAGGGGAGAAAAAAATGAGAGCCATTGTCACCTGCCATGAATGCTGTTAAAAAGCGAGTAAGGAGGTTACAGTAAATGTCTTTGTCATTGCTGCTGAGTTTATGCATTTTAGGTGGAACCATATTCAGTGCTTCATTCATGTGGTGGTGTGCTTTATATCTGGTAACATGGAGTTGTGTACGCATGCGCACGCACACACACACCCCTTTCCTCAAGGCTGAAACTATAAGCATTTTCTTTGCAAATTGACTATGGCATACAGAATCATTTAAGTAATTACAGTCCTAAAACAAGAAATTAACAAGCAATTTAAAGAACTGAATAGAAAATCTGAGATAGAGCAATACAATATAAACTGGTTGAAAAGACATGAGCAGATTGAGATCTTCAGATCTGTGGATCAGAGTATGCCTTCCCAAAACAGGTTTCAGAGTGTCACATGTGACTGCAAGCAGACAAGTGAAGACTTAGTGGTCTAGAGATAAGATGTTGGCCACTGGATGGGAGAGGTCCTGTGTTGAAATTCCAGCAGAGGTTGTGGAACCTTTTCACTTAAAATCCATGGAGTCTGTGATTTCTTCCTGGCTTTACCCTCCCCTGGTGTCTGCTAGTAAGACCCGATGTTTAGCCCTCTCAGATAACAGCGAAGAACAGGAGGTCATATTTGTACATGTGCACGTTAATTAAAGAAACCTTAGCAGCTAAAATTAAAAAAGAGCAGGTCCAAAATAACCGCTGCCCAGGCAAAATTGTTAAGCCAAATCTACACAGGCTGAAGACTGATATGTTGAACTGAAATATTACAGATATTGCTGCTTTGATGTAAAACTAGCAACATGACGTTTACAAGTCCATTTAACAGATGAACATTAAGAAGAAGAGACTCTCAAGCACATGTAACAAGAGTGCTCCACCCTCAACAGATGGAGAAGGAATAACTGGCCTACAGAAGCAAGCCTGTACAATAAACTATGGGGAACGAGTGAAGACCTCATGCACAACCTATCGTGATCTTTGCTGTTCTAGATCTACAGCAAATGATGATTGCTAAAGGTGGTATATGATATCTTAAAAGAGCCAAATGATGCAATCTGCCTAAAGGATGCCTCATTTGTTAATTAATGTTAAGTAAAAAGTAAAGAGCCCCCGTCATGTCAAGTGGTGTATGGTGTTAGTGACCATAAATTTAACAGACCTTCAGCACATGATTTTTGGGGTAATGTGGTCGGTATTACGTCCATGCCGCTTTACTTTCCCAGAAAAAAGCCAGTACCCATTTAAGGCTGGGTGAACCCAGAAGCCGCCGGTTGGGATCGAACCCTTTCTCTTGTCCTTTGTAGTCCAGTTCACTAACCACTGAGCTATCGTGGCTTTGTTAATGTTATTTACTCACTATATTACAGACATACACAGGTGTTATTATATAGATCTTCTTCTATGTTCTTCTTTACTTCTCTTTCAACTCCCTATAAAGCATAGATCTTCAACAAACTCTTTCAACTCCCTGTAAAGCATAGATCTTCAACAAACACTTTCAACTCCCTATAAAGCATAGATCTTCAACAAACTCTTTCAACTCCCTATAAAGCATAGATCTTTAAGAAACTCTTTCAACTCACTGTAAAGCATAGATCTTTAAGAAACTCTTTCAACTCACTGTAAAGCATAGATATTCAACAAACTCTTTCAACTCCCCGTAAAGCATAGATCTTCAACAAACACTTTCAACTCCCTATAAAGCATAGATCTTCAACAAACTCTTTCAACTCCCTATAAAGCATAGATCTTCAACAAACACTTTCAACTCCCTGTAAAGCATAGATCTTCAACAAACACTACAAGCCATCATCACATTTCACACACAACAGTGCTCAGAGCCAAAATAATGGAGAAACAATCGCAATGACAGGAAACAGCTTAAGGGATAGAGTAAGAAACCCTGACCTGAGGAAAAAACTCGAGATTGAACCAGCTATCAAATACATAAAGAAACAACAGAGAAAATGGTTTGGTCACATAACAAGACAAAAAGAACTAACAATGACTCAAAGAGCCATAAACAAATGTTACGAAAACGCCAGAGTAAGAAGAAGACCGAAAAAGAGATAAAAGGAATACTAGTCACTAGGAGGGATATCACCAGATGAGGCCAACAGAAGAGCAAAGAATCGCAGATTGCTTCTCCCCTCGATGCCAACGGCATAGGAGGAAGGATAGAAGAAGAAGAAGAAAGAATCACATTACATATCTTTCTCATCGTTATCTTTTAGGCAGACAACCTTTAATTGTCTTGGATGATGAGATTATACTTCCTTTATCTTACTTGTCCATTTTTATGAAGTTTTTTTGCCCTATTATTTTAAATTATGGGGTAGCCAACCCCATGATAAACCTTCTTTTCCTATTCGATTTTATTTTATCCATGGAATCAGTTAAGGGCCTGTTGTGCAATACTCTCAGTTAGCTTCTGTAGTGTGTGTCCTATCCAGCGTCATCGTCTTCGCTGTATCTCTTTATCCACTGGTATTTGACTGGTACATTTCCATAATTCTATGTTAGTGAATTTTTTCTGCCATTTCCATCCTTTTATTCTGCGTAAGCATCCATTAATGAAAGTCTGTATCTTTATGATTGTCAATTTTGTTGTTCTCCATGTTTCACAGCCATATAATAGGACTGAACATTGGAGTTGAAAATTCTTATTTTTGTATTTAATCTAATTTCTTTGGACTTCCATATGTTTCCCAGTGCAACAAAAGCTCCTCTTACTTTTGATATCTTTATTTTGGTATCATTTTCTGTTCCTCCCCTTATATCTATATTACTACCCAGATGTATGTAAGATTGTACATCTAGTAGAGGTATTTCTCCTAATTTTATTTGGTTATTGCCAACTGCATTAGTTCTCATGTTGGTCTATACTCAACTACACAAAGACAATTCCAGATGCCCTTAGTCACTTCTTAGGGCAGACTTTTCCCCCTCACCATGAGGGTCCCGTTAATTTTTCATGACATTTCTAGAAGGTTATAATGTCACTATTCTTTACTTTCCTTTAAGGTCCCAATAATGCATGGACATGCTTCTAGATTAACTCCTTCCATACACTTTGATGCACTTTACGTCATGCCGATTTCAGTTGCATTACATTTAGCCACTGAGCGTGTCACTCCCAATTTGTTTTGTGTAAACCATCATCAAACTGTATTCTTTTTATACGTCTTGCATCATCTTGGTTACAGTGAAATCTAATTCCTTGTTCAATTATCTAAAAAATTCATATACATGAAATTATGTGTTCGATAAACATAAACAAGTAGATTGATATTAAAACCATGAAAAAGTTTGTCTATGAAATCTCGTCCAATGCATTGATAAAAATCTTTCGTACTGAAAGAGTTAATCCATACTGAATTGATTACGTGAGATTTTTATGGGAAAGAAGAATGGCTCTGGCGTAGTGCTTTGTACATTAACTAAATATATATCCATGGCATAACAAAAATGGGACCTATATTTTGATACTGAAAGGCAAAGGAAGAATGAAAGAAGAAGAATGGATACATAGATGGATGGATGGACAGAGGACACAGTCAGACACATCATCATGATCAAGTACCGGGCCTGCTGGTGTAGGTGATCATGTCTCTCCACAACTTTCGATCTCGACAGTTATTTATCATTTCTGTTGTTGACCTTTTGCCAAGCCATTCTCTTACGCCATCTGGTATTTTTTCTCATTGCTTCCCTCTATCTCTTCATCCCTCAATTTTTCCAGTTGTTACAATATATTTCAGTTGTTCTCTTCTCATAACATGGCCAAAAAAATGATGATTGTTTCTTCCTAATATTTGAAATTAGCTCTCATTTTGCTTTGACCTCTTTCAGAAGATTTTCATTACTCTTCTTAGCTGTCCATGGTATTCTCAAGACACATAGATAGGTAAATTTAGGTAGGTAGGCCGGGTAGGTAGACAATTACACTGACAGATAAACAGATAGAGAGAAGTAAAGAAAACTCTTACCTGTGAGAATTCTGAAACTTAGGATCATGCATGCATATACCAGGACTGGATGCACATAGTCGTAAGTCTGGGTGTGATCGAGGCGCATCCATCTTATCCATTGCTTCATATGATCTGCATGTCCGGATATCAGCACCCTTTTCACACACAGGAGAATGAGTAGATCTAGGCCCTCCTGGATACTGTGGTGGAGGTGGGAGATTTGAGAAGCTTGAATGGGCTTGGCCAGCGTTGATGTCTGAGCCAGCGTTTGTTTTGATGTTGGACTGAGAGTATGTGACTGAGGGGGAGGTATTTAGACCTGCATATGTTGAAATCGAGTTCAGATGAATATCATCGTTACCGAGAATCCAGTGAGTGTTCACATACGGATGTGGATGATGATAGGTTGACACAGGTGGCACTCGAGGAGATAAATACTGATAACTAGATGTTAGTGGTAACAATGACGACAAAAACCCAGGTGATGTGCCACCTCCTCCTGGTCCTGTTCGATCTAACGATGAAATATAGGAAGAATAATTTCCGGGGCTAATAATAGTGTTTGTGTTTATAGAAGATGACTTAGAGAACACTGACTCTGTTTCACATCGTGGAGATGGGGACACCTGCTCTCCCATTTTGACTGTGGACTCATTTTGTTGTTGTGAATAATTCCCATGGAGATGTAATGATTTGTTTCCTAGATGCCATTGTGGCACAGTCAAATGACCTTGGGAATATAGCGGAGAGGAAGCTAGAGAAAGTCCATAATTATTTGAGGTAGCGATAACAGCTGAGTGTTGTTGGGAGATGCCTGAAACTGATATGTTTAACACATTAGCGCTAGAGAATTTTCCAGCAGAGTCCAAGGCACTGGCTGGCATTCCTAAACGTTCTAGAATACTGTAACTACCACCATCCGTACTTCCTAGATCGAGGTGGTAGTTGAAGTTTGTTTGGGTTTCCTCCCCCTGAGGCTCTTGACGCTGAGTCGTGGCCAAGTTTTCATTGGAAGAAATTGAAACATCTGTGCTTGTTTCGCTTCCTGAATAGCTCTGCCGAAATCCTGGCTGGTTGGGATAAACCTAGTGACGATAAACAAAATAATTTAGAGCTTTACAAGCCAGATATCAAGATAAATTGAGATAAACAAAAAAAAATTAATATTTTGGAAAGAAATATTGTGCTGAAAACTGATTGCCAATATCATGTTTGTTTTCCACTGATAACTTCTGTTAATTTATGTCATCTATTCTATTCTATTCTATTCTATTCTATTCTATTCCATTCTATTCTATTCTATTATTATATTAATGGAATCAGTTTCATTGCAGCCATTTGTTTGTTCCGCGGCCCATCCCAGCATTTCTTGAATCGTATGCAGACTGATTGTTCCCATGAGGTATTGTTTGTAGATACATCTGTTTTACCCATTAAACACTCTGTATCAACAAGATCCATTTCCTACTTCTAGAACCATCATCAATCTCTCAATACATCCTTGTCCCACCCATTCTCCTCTTCTTCTCTTCAGGAATGAAGAACAAGCTTAATTTGACGATGTTCTCCTTGTCTAGGATCAGGCCACACTCAGTGTCTGAGCTGCCAGTGAGCTTATCAGCTATTTCACTACCATGCACACCAGTGTATCCTGGACAGAACACCCATAATTTATGACATTATCATCAAGTACTGTGTAGATGATCATGTCTCTCCACAACTTTCTATCTCTACAGCTGTATATCAGTTCTGCTATTGAGACCTCAACAACTCATTCTTTTGAACTATACAATATTTTTAATTTGTATTTTTCCCCTCTATTGGAAGAAACTCGAAATTGAAAAAGCCATCAAATACATAAAGAAACAACAGATAAATTGGTTCGGCCACATAACAAGACAAAAAGAACTAACAATGACTCAAAGAGCCATAAACAAACATTACGAAAACGCCAGAGTAAGAAGAAGACCGAGAAAGAAATGGATAAAGGGAATACTAGAGTCACTAGGAGGAATAACATCAGAAGAGGCCAACAGAAGAGCAAAGAATCGCAGATTGTTTCTTCCCTCGACGCCAACGGCAACAGAGGAAGGATAGAAGAAGAAGAAGAAGATCGTATAAAGACTGCCCCACACACACAAGAACACTTTTTCTTACTTCCACTGACAAAATGGGTTGCAAAATATATTTCCTGGAATAGAGACTTTGCCTGAGCTAGCCTGCACCTCACTTGTTATGCCATTCTTGTATCAATATGTCAATCCACCAAGAAATGCTGCACAATTTGTAAGATTATTTCTAAAATGACATATGAGGTTTCTCTTCTTAGCATTCACTCATTAAGTGGGCAGGCATGTGTCACCAGTTTATGGCAAGGCCACAATATCTGCGTCTTTAGGTCCGACACATCAACATTTTCCTAAAAATGTTTGCCAGACGAGGAACCATTTTTAGCCATTTTTTTTTCATTTTAATTGCCACGGGTTCTTTAAAATGCATGGGCGGATATGAGACCTCTTGTTTTTCCACTTTTTTTGCACAAGGATTTGTTGTGGAATCTCACTTTAAAAGAGACCAAGGGGAGGGTAAAGCCACAAGTAAACTATGGATTCAAATGAGAAACTCCCTCCTGTGGCAGGATTAGAACATGGGACCTCCATGTCCATTGGCTTATGTCTTACCTCTAGACCACCCAGTCCCCAAATCTGAGGTTTAAACAAATGAAGTGATCAGTGCTTTTTCTCACTTCAGTTTCCTTCTTCAACTTTAGCAGCCCATGTATGTATGTATAAAAAGTGGCACACTTACCAGGAAGCGAACCTATAACTTTTAGATTGTGAAGTTAATAAGCTAACACTATATAACTTCCACGTATAACTTCATCACCATCTTCACATCAAAGGTTGGCTACCATGGAATGCCATTTTACTATCTGTTTTGGTGATACACACTGTCATAGGTTTTCTTGCCCATCTATCGATGCTCTGGTGATACACACTGTCATAGGTTTTCTTCCCCATCTATCGATGCTCTCACTCCACCTTAGTCTTTGTCTGCCTCTACCTCTTTTACCTTGCATTTTCCCTTCCAAGATGACTCTCAGTATGTTATTGAGTCTCTTCTTGCGTTCTAAAAATTTCATTTGTCTTATTAGAATTTGAGCTGAAAAGTTAGAGGTATACAACAAGATGTTTATTTAAAAGGAAAACTAGGGACAGTTTAGATAAAACCATATAATTTAGGACATGAAATTCTGGTCAATATGGTGGATAGTCGGCAGGAACCATTGAAGGCTATGTATGAAAAGTGTTCCTTGTTACAGTTTCCTCATATTCCAAGTCTGGCTTGTTGCAGGAACTACTGAGTTAAGTGCTCTATGCACACCGCGAGCTGTGTGTTTCATCCGTTTTGATAATGTTTCGATATTCTAATTGTTTACGATGAATGATGATATCGTATGACAGGGAACAGTTGGCTGTGTTCACTTTCTGTGCGGTTTCACCTTATGTCTTTTGGCGTGTGCTGAGACTGCTATGATGGGGACTACAGCTACCTTTCTTTGTTTGGGAGATGAGTTAGCAATTCCTTAGATTCCACTGGTACGGGCGGTTGAGCAATTATGGATTTTAATTCGTTTGCAGTGATACAGGGGCCTACCATAACCATAATCATAACCTATCATTTTTCAAAAGAGGTGGACATGGTTTCATTCCATGGTCAGATCTATGATACACTATGGATATAAAATTGTGGAAGGACATGATCACCTATGCCAACCAGTATGGCACATGATGATGATGAATAGTTATGAAATGATGAAGAGATCATGACAACTAAAGTAGTGGCATGCTACTGCTGTGAAGAATGTGACATCACCTGTTTAGAGTGTCCAGGATATGGCGGAGGATCCCTGTAGTTCTGCATGTCAACACACCTTTTGCCTAATACCAAAACAGTGTCACAGTTTTCATATATTCTGTTTTGGAAGAAATATGTAAAAGAAAAATACAAAAACATTACAATCGAAAACATTCCACACAGTGATCTGCAAAAACTGGTTCTACTTAATGACATGTTGAACCCTGCAGCCGCTGTTGCGGCTTTTAATTTGTTGATGTTTTCGTCATTATTTTCACTTCTTCCTGTAACTGTTTTGGGTGTTGAGGGAGATACAGAGTTCTGGTTCTTGCCCTTTTTTTCACGGCTTCATTCATTGTCAATTGATGCCGTAGCTTTTCTTTGATGTTGTCGGTCCATCTTACACTGGGTCTGCCTCTTGCTCTTCTCTTTTAATATATGATTTTTATTGTAAGAGATCACACAGCATTCCTTCTAAACTGGCAAACCAGTTTATTTATTGTTTCTGTATGTAGCTTAGTAGTGGTTCAATGCCTAATCTTTCTCTTATAATATCATTTATTATTTTGGACACTCTAAGCACTTGTCTCAGACATCTCATTTCTGTAACGACATGCCTTCTTTTATGCTTAGTCATAAGTGACCATGTTTGGCATTGGTAGCACAATGTGGGAGTGAATATGCTTTGTATAAGAGTGGTATCTTGGTTTCTTGGTGGTAAAAGGTATACTTATCTCCATTGAAACTTGTACATTTTTTTATTTAACCTCCTTTCTGACTCCCTGGACAAACTGTCTGAACAAACCACTTGCTTGAGATCAATTTGTATTTATTTTCTTGCTGTTATTTGAAATAAAAACAAATAATGTCAAACAAATAGCTGCTTTATCATGTGATAAAACCTTTGCTAGGGAATATGTTAAAAAAAAAAAACATTACATAAGATGAACACACCCTCCCACAAAATAATATTATTTAATTCATCATCATCATTATCAGGTCACATGGCCTTTACATAATATGACCACACCGCCCAAAAAACCCTATAAAAAATAATATTTATTTCATTCATCATTATCAGGTCACATGGCCTTTACATAAGATGACCACACCGCCCAAAAAACCCTATAAAAAATAATATTTATTTAATTCATCATCATCAGGTCACATGTCCTTTGCAGAACATTTGAAAGAATCCCTGTCTCTAGCCACATCTACATCTTCTGCTGTCATGTTTAAGGTCTTCACCTTGTTGGTCTGTCCCTAATGCGTCGTGCAGGAACTAAGCCTTCGAATATCGTTCTTTCAAGCCCACTGTGTATTTTGATGTGGTATTTTAATTTCCTCTGTAGAAAGTTGTTTATAACCCAGTTCTTTTTAATGTTTAAGTTTTTAATATATCCACTTTGCTCTTTTTCATTATCCAAGGTAGTTTAAGGATTTTTCTGTTGCATTTTGTTTGAATGAACCAATTTTCTTCCTTGCTGTTTGGGATATTGTTTGTGATTGAAAACCACATGTTGCTATCAGGAATATACATGGCCTCAGTAATTTGTAATTAATTAATTAAATTTAATAAATTAACTTGCTTGATGAATGAAAGTTAAATGTGAATTGAGGTAGCCAGTAAACTTTGTGCACATATATATGTAATTTATACACATATATTATGCAACAAAAAGATGGAGGAAAAAAACTATTAAAAAAAAAAACTAAACTTCAAGTAACGATTCCTGCATTATCAGTACACTACCATATGGCAGTGAGACGTGAACAATACGTTTCTTAAGAAGATCAACTCAGCACACTCAATTTGCACTACCTAAAAAGAATGTTTGGCATCAGATGGCAGAATGATGTATTCAAAATTGCTGTTCTTAATGTGACAAATACAAACAGCATAAATGCCCAGGATCCAACCTATTAGCCAACCAGCACTCTGTTTTAAAGATATATGCGCAACATCAAGTAGTTCAACCCAATGTTAAGTCAGTCTTATTATGCGGCTGTGAAACATAGAGAACAACTAAAATAACAATCATGAAGATACAGACTATCATTAATGGATGCTTACGCAGAATAAAAGGATGGAAATGGCAGGACAAAATCACTAACATAGAATTATGGAAATGTACCAGTCAAATACCAGTGGATAAAGAGATACAGCGAAGACGATGGCGCTGGATAGGACACACACTATGGAAGCCAACTGAGAGTATTACTCAACAGGCCCCTTTTTGGAATCCCCAGGGAAAAAGACAAAAGAGGGAGACCAAGGAATTCTTGGAGAAGACAGCTAAAAGCAGAGATGAAGATGATGGGGAAAACATGGAATGATCTTAAAAGAATGACAAGAAACAGAACAGCTTGGAAAGTGTTTGTTGAGGACCTATGCTCCACAGGGAGCTGAAAGTGTTTGTTGAAGACCTATGCTCCACAGGGAGTTAAAAGGTAGAAGAAGATGAAGTAGTTCTACATTGACAATAAAATTCTGGAAACATGCCACAGAGAGACAGTACTAGGGTGCATGGGTAAAGAATGGCACGAAGAAGGGAGAAGACACAAGAATGAAAATGCAGCAAAAGCATAAATGGCAACCTCAGACTACATCAGCATTACATGTGTGTGTGACGGCCAATCTAGAATCATCAAGTACCATGCCTGCTGGCAGGTGATCATGTCTCTCCACAATCTTGATCTCAACAGTTATTTATCATTTCTGCTGTTGACCTTCTGCCAAGCCATTCTCATAAGCTGTCTGGTACCTTTTTTCTTTGCTTCCCTCTATCTCTTCATCCTTCAATTTTCCCAGTTGTTGCAATATATTTCAGCTTTTCCCTTCTCATTACATGGCCAAAAAAATTATGATTTTTTCGTCCTAATTTTGGAAATTAGCTCTCTTTTTACTTTGGCCTCTTTCAGAACGTTTTCATTACTCTTCTTAGCTGTCCATCGTATTCTCAACATTCTTCTGTAAAACCACATTTCTACAGCCTCCAGTGATTTTCTTGTCTGTCCATGATTCACATCCCTTTGTTAAGGCTGGTTCTACATAACATTTAATAACTCTTTTTCTCCTAATTTTCTTTGTATTGTCATGGGTGTAGTCAATCTAGAATAGGACTATTTAATCATAATAAAAGCTGTGTTCGATTCATCTACTCCAGATATAATAGTGACAAAGAGTTATATGACTTCCTTTAAAAACCTTTTATTTAACTTTAGCAGAAGTTTATTTTAATTTGTGTCAAATACATTAAACATACATTTCACAACTATCTTCTGTTAAATCTGCTGACATTTTGAAAAGCTCATTTCCAAATGAAACTGATAAATGAAGTAAATGCAACTAAAGAATTAATAAATAACTACTATTGATTTTGATGATGTAATAACTAACTTTTTCTAACAAAATTGATAACAATTTCACACAACTTTTTCTAACAAAATTGATAACAATTTCACACAACGTTTTCTAACAAAATTGATAACAATTTCACACAACTTTTTCTACCAAAATTGATAACAATTTCACACAACTTTTTCTAACAAAATTGATAACAATTTCACACACCTTTTTCTAACAAAATTGATAACAATTTCACACAACTTTTTCTAACATAATTGACAACAATTTCACACAACTTTTTCTAACAAAATTCACAACAATTTCACACAACTTTTTCTAACAAAATTCACAACAATTTCACACAACTTTTTCTAACAAAATTCACAACAATTTCACACAACTTTTTCTAACAAAATTCACAACAATTTCACAACTTTTTCTAACATAATTGACAACAATTTCACAACCAGGTCCTTCTAATAAATTATCAACAAATTTCATAACAAATTTTCAATAAGGTTTAAAAATTCAGAAAGATTCATGAACTAACTTCTAATAACCTCCACAAAAACTGTACAATTCACTTCAAGTAAACATGAAAGTATCACAAACAACTTATATTTCTGAAACAAGCAACACAACAGGATAAAACTAAAATATCAGTTGGCAACAGCTGTGAGCTCTGCCTGTTTGGAAAGTCACATATGCAGCATAACAGCGAGGGCGACATTGTAATAAATTAAACCTGGCACAATCATATGTTTCACACCTGTTTACCATTGATGCTTTAGTGGCTTTGTTCTGCTAACTAACTTGAGAAATATGATACGTTTAACTACTGCCTTATTTTAATTTGAATATCTACACTGACTCATTTTTATGAAGATAACATCATCATCATCAGGTTTCAAGTCCTTTGCAGAACAGTGCTAATAACACATCCAAACTGGAAGAATCTGTCTCCAGCCAGATCTCCCACTTCTTCCGTTGTCATGTTCAAAGTTTCTTTGATGTCTTAAAATCACCTTCTTCTTGGTCTGCCCTGGTTGTATCGCCCAGGAACCATGCCTTCCATTATTGTTCTATCCAGCCCACTGTTTATTTTGACGTGGCCATAGTATTTTCATTTCCTTTGTAGAATGATGTTTATAAGCCAGTTCTTTTTAATGTTTTAAGTCTTTTCATATTTCTTCTTTGCTCCTTTTCATTATCTAAGATATCTTAAGGGCTTTTCCGTTGCATTTTGTTTTGAATGAACCAATTTTCTTCCTTGCTGTTTGGGAGTTTGTCCATGATTCACAACCATAAGCTGCTATCAGGAATATACATGCCCTCCGTAGTTTTAATTTTACTGCCTTGCTGGTATTGTGCCATGTGGTCTTCAGGGCATACAAAACAAAAGTCTTCCATAATATCATATACATTATGATGAAAGAAAGAACTTGCAGACAGTGATGTTTAAAATATACAACTGTATGTGAGTGAGAAAAAAAATTACAATAATGTGGCGAAACAAATTTGAAATAGTATCACTGTCCATTTTTGGCAGTATGAAGTGAGCTCAGCGGTTAGTTAACTAGTCTACTGAGGACAAGAAGTTGGGTTCAATTCCAATCAACAGATAATAGGTTCGGCCAGCCTTAAATGGGTCTCGTACTTATTTTTCTCCTCTTTTTACCGCTTCAAGTGTTGAGGAAGATAAAAAAGTTATGGTTGTTGCTCATCTAGCAGCTTAAGCAAATGTGACTTAATACTGTTGTAGAGTTTCTATGATGATGTCACTCCAATGTAGTCTGTGTTTGTCTCAGGCTCTGTGTCCTCTTTTTGCATATCACTTGTGGGACATCACTAGGTATTTTCTCATTCATCACTAAGTGTTCTCTCATTCAACGCTAGGTATTCTCTCATACATCACTAGGTATTCTCTAATACATCACTAGGCATTCTCTCATACATCACTAGGTATTCTCTCATACATCGCTAGGTATTCTCTAATGCATCACTAGGTATTCTCTAATACATCACTAGATATTATCTCATACATCAGCAGGCATTCTCTTCAGGCAGGACAACCATTTTATTTGTTGTCTTGTATGTGATTCAAAATTCGTTCTATGCCCTCTCTTTCTTTTATAACCTCATTTCTGATTCTATCTCTTCTCGTAACTCCTACAGCCTCTCTCAAAAATCTCCTTTTTGTGATGACTAACTTTCTTTTCTGACTTATTGTGCACCTTAATGGGTATCCAATATATTTCTGGCAAAGTAAGACAGTACTGGTGTTATGTTGTTTACATATCCCCAAATCTCTCTCTCTCTGCGATCAAGACACAATCAGAGTGGGATTCCAGACTCTCTAATGAAGTCAGCTGCCTGTTTAAGCGATATATCCTCAAATAATTATTGATTATTGAATAAAATTGGTATTAACACCATATTCCCTTTATGTCACACTTGATATGTGACTGGAATGCATTTATTACCATGAGCTACTAAAAAAATGGCTTTGGTTACTGAGGCATTCAACCCGGGAGTAATTTTTGGCAGCTTTTAATTTACTGATATTTCCACAGTCCTTTCCACCAGAACCGTGTAAATCTCTTATTGAACCTCTTTTCCTCAGCGGAAAAGTTTAAACAAACTTTGTGTTTGAAATCAATTTTAATTTATTTTCTTTCTATTACTTCAAAATGTTAAAACTTGGTGAAAAGTGACTGTGCCATGGTAATGATTGGAAGGGAATGTGTTGGTCCACTAAAACGTCATCAGAAACCTAACTGGAACATTCAGAGTTTCCGGAGATGAAAAATAGTGGGGCCATGTTCTGTGAAAAAAAAATAGTAAAGTACCCCCCGTCACGCCAAGTGGCGTATAGGGAAATATGGTGTTAGTGACCCTATATTTTACAGACCTTCAGCACATGATTTTTGGGGTAATGTGGTCGGTATTACGCCCGTGCTGCTTTTACTTTCCCAGAAAAAATCCGGTACCCATTTAAGGCTGGGTGAACCCGAGCCGTCGGTTGGGATCGAACCCTACCCCTTGTCCGTAGTAGTCCAGTTCACTAACCACTGAGCTATCGCGGCTCCTACTAATTTTTAGGGAATTAGTAAAACCCAGGTGTCCTCGCCAGGATTACGAACCCCGGCTGTTGCCGTGGTAAGCCAACCGCCTATCGATTGCGCTAACCGGACACCCATGTTCTGTGAAGTTAAGTTATAAGTATGAGGTGACAGAGGACAGATCTGGAGTGTGCATAACTAGCCCTAGCCAGGCACAGGAACAATAAATAATCCTAAGATAAGGGACATTCTACAGAAATTCAAAAGGAAAGACTCATTAATACTAAGATAAGGGACATTCTACAGAAATCCAGAAGAAAAGACTCATTAATACTAAGATAACGGACTTTCTACAGAAATCCAGAAGGAAAGACATTCATTCTAAGATAAGGGACATTCTACAGAAATCCAGAAGGAAAGACTCATTAATTCTAAGATAAGGGACATTCTACAGAAATTCAAGAGGAAAGACTCATTAATACTAAGATAAGGGACATTCTACAGAAATCCAGAAGGAAAGACTCATTAATCCTAAGATAAGGGACATTCTACAGAAATCCAGGAGGAAAGACTATTTAATCTTAACATGAGAGACATTTTATAGAAATCCAGGAGGACAGACTCATTAATCCTAAAATAAGGGACATTTTATAGACACTCAGAAAAAAACAAACTCAATCTATTAAGACTGATTTTCAATGAGAGACAACTCTGAATTCAAACAATTGCTACCCTGTAAAAAGAATTTCCTGGGAAGAAGTCTCAAATAAATGCCTACTGAAGATGGATGAACTAAAGTAAATAAGTAAAGGTTTCCTCCATGCCTTACCCAGCATATGGGGAAATTGGTATTAGTGGCAATTTTTTTCCATCACCCTGGCACAATTTTGGGTGATGCGGTCGGTATCATGCGCCAGGCTGCCTTTACTTCCCAGAAAATCTCTGGTATCCACTTGTACAGGCTGGGTGAACCCCTGAGCCTTGCCAGCCCGAAAAAAAATTTGCCGCTTCAGGGGATCAAACTCAGACCCGTTCCATCAGGAAGCAAGCACACTAACCACTCAGCTACAGAGGCTCCAACTAACTTCATGGTGAAAAAAAACCTTCGCATAATAGTCAATCCCCTTATACGCGAACAGTAAAGAAGAATCATCAGAATCAACAATCAAATGTACAATTGAAATAAACAAAAGAATAGGAACGTCATGAAGAATATACTAACATCAAAACAAATAACACCAGGGCTAAAACTAAGAATTGCAAAATGTTACGTCTTATCAATATTACTATATAGTGCAGAAACATGGACATTAGACAAGAAAACAGAACAGAGAATTGAAGTCTTTGAAATGTGGATATATAGAAGAATAGGTAGAATTGGATGGAAGGAAAAGAAAACAAATTATGAAGTCTTAAAACAACTAAAAATGAAAAGAGAACTACTACAATTCAAACTAGACAAATGCGATTTTTGGGCCATGTTAAAAGACACAATAGCCTACTAAAAGTAATCCTGGAGGGGAAAATACAAGGTAAAAGAGGCAGAGGCAAACCAAGACTAACATGGACGAGTAACATCAAAAGATGGACAAATCAGCTTATGACAACCTGCACCATCAAGGCAAGAGACAGAGCAGAATGGCGCTCCATGGTAGCCAACCTTCGTTGCGGAGACAGCACTTGATGATGAAAGAAGAATCGATCAGTTTTTATTAAATTATGCAAGTGGTTTAAATTCAAGGCTTAAAGTACAACGTATGGTCACCATTACCTAGCTAAAACTAAAGTGCCACTTTTGTGCTGCAACGTGCACACGTGACCTGGAATGCATTCAAGCGTTTTCCCCCCCATTCACCATCCCCTGGTGCTGTATGACGTAAATTGTGGGAGTGTTTTCCTCATGAAAAGGGACACGTCTGTAGCATTCAAACTGTGCTCTATAGTATAGATCATTATCACATTCAACATCATCATTTCATATCATCGCAGAATAAATACCATTCAAATGGTAATAATTAGGAATTCAAACATGCTTTTATTCCCAGATAAAGGGAATGGTTCATCTTGAGAGATGCCGGTCTCAAGACAGAGAGATTGTAAGTTCAAATTCTGGCTACACCAGTTGGGATTTTATTTATGATTTCTCTCTGCAGCAACAACCCCTGGTCTCAGTGAGGCCCGGCTTGAAAGTCAATTACTCATCAACGGAAAAAATATGAGTAACATTGAAGGCTGAGTAATATGAGTAACATTGAAGTCTGAGTTATTTGCCTGTGCGGTGAGGGACCCCTGTGCACACGGATCAGGGAAAAAATGAATTAACAAACAAAATTCAGTTCCTAGACTCTAGAGACTTTGCTAGAAGTGAAAGCTGGTGAACAAAACAAAACATTCTCAGTTAATGGATGTAACTATACTGTGTATTCATTCTTGAATTAGGTGTGAAGGCTTGGATGTAACTATACTACTCATTCATTCTTGAATTAGGTGTGAAGGCTTGGATGTAACTATACTACTCATTCATTCTTGAATTAGGTGTGAAGGCTTGGATGTAACTATACTACTCATTCATTCTTGAATTAGGTGTGAAGGCTTGGATGTAACTATACTACTCATTCATTCTTGAATTAGGTGTGAAGGCTTGGATGTAACTATACTACTCATTCATTCTTGAATTAGGTGTGAAGGCTTGGATGTAGCTATACTACTCATTCATTCTTGAATTAGGTGTGAAGGCTTGGATGTAACTATATACTCATTCATTCTTGAATTAGGTGTGAAGGCTTGGATGTAACTATACTCATTCATTCTTGAATTAGATGTGAAGGCTTGGATGTAGCTATACTGCTCATTCATTCTTGAATTAGGTGTGAAGGCTTGAATGTAGCAGTGTAAAAAGCAGCTTCATGATCTGATTATGACTCACAACTTTCTGCCCTTGAAGTTGTTTATCAATTCTGATGTAGACTTCCTACCAAGCCATTCTCTTAAAATTGTATATTTTCTCTCTGCTTCTCTCTATCTCTTCTTCAATACAATTTTTAGCTATGACAATATATATATTCTAAATACTCCATTCAGATTAACTATATTGTCCTGAGAAGCAGGAAACATCCAGTTTCTATATACCTCCCCTGGTCCCTGGGAAATTAGATTAGCTGATTACCCCTCTCTAATAACAGTGAAAAACAGGAGGTCCAGCGTGCACTCTGCACATATTAAAGAACTATTGACAATCAAAAGCCTAAATGAGTTGGGCTTTGGTTCTTTGGTTATGAAAGGCCCGGTATCACTGCAAACGAATTAAAATCCATAATTGCTCAACTGCCCGTGCCAGTGGAATCATCCGAATTACTAACTCATCTCCCAAACAAAGAAAGGTAGCTGTAGTCCCCATTATAGCAGTCTCAGCACACGTCAAAAGACAAATGGCAAAACCGCACAGAAAGTGAACACAGCTAACTGTTCCCTGCCATACGATATCATCATTCATCGTAAACAATTGGAATATCGAAACTTGATCAAAACGGATGAAACACACAGCTCACGGTTGGGCTAAAATGGCTAAGGTAAAAAAAAAGTAAAGTATCCCCGTCACGCCAAGTGGCGTATAAGGAATAAGGTGTTAGTGAACATAAATTTTACAGACCTTCAGCACATGATTTTTGGGGTAATGTGGTTGGTATTACGCCCGTGCCGCTTTACTTTCCCAGAAAAAAATCTGGTACCCATTAAAGGCTGGGTGAACCGGAAGTTGAAATCAAACACTACCTCTTTTCCTTTGTAGTCCAAATCACTAACCACTGCGCTATTGTGGCTCAAAATGGCTACGGTCCAGGCAAAAATTGTTAAATTAGAAATCTACATACGCTGAAGATGGATCTGTCACGCCATAAGGTGAACACTAAGAAGAGGAAGCAGATTTTTCTTACTATTTCTAACTTAAATGCATTAAAAGTCTATCTATCTCTATCTATTGTCCTTTTGAGCCAAAGATGGCAAATAGGGCAGAACCACAATCTCAAAAACAGAAACCTTGCGTGCCAAAGTGGCACATATTGCAGAGATCACTGCTCTAAAATATATGGCACTGTTTCCATAACAATACTATTTACAATGACAGCTTGTCAAGCCATCGATCAACCTCCTTAGTCGCCTCTTATGACATGCCTGGAAGGTCACAGTGTCACTACACCTTGAATACTTAGATTTAGTGATTATTGGTGTATATGCTAGTCTGAACTAAACAACAGACTGAGGACGGCTCTTGGAATAATTATGGATAGATATAAAAAAAAAAGTAAAGAGCCCCCGTCACACCAAGTGGCGTATAGGGAATATGGTGTTAGTGACCATAAATTTTACAGACCCTCAGCACATGATTTTTGGGGTAGTGTGGTCGGTATAACGCCCATGCTGCTTTATTTTACCAGAAAAAAAATCCGGTACCCATTAAAGACTGGGTGAAACGCAAGCCGTCGGTTGGAATCGAACCCTACCTCTTGTCCTATGTAGTCCAGTTCACTAACCACTCAGCTATCACGGCTCCTATGGATAGATGGGAAAATGGCTAGAAATGTGATGTGCTAATGATGCAGCACTTTATCATCCACTGCAAAAGGTGGCACTGAGGAATTGATACCATAAGTTCTATACAATAGTGTAAGACAGCACATCCCTCTTAATGTAACCAAACAGAACACATTTTTTTTACAGGGTAAAACATTTAAAAAACTGATGTGTATTAATGGACAAGTATTGCAAGGAGTAAAGTTTTGAATATCTTGGCTCATTGTTGCCAAATGATGGAAATACTATGAAGAGATCAAAAGAAGGCTAAGAAAAAACTATGAATAAATTTAAAAAAAAAACAGTAAAACAGAAACTGATAGATATTCAAAACTGGTTTTTAAGAGCCTGTCTTTTTCCCATGGCATCTTATGACTGTGAAACATGGACTATCAACAGATCTGCTAGAAAAAAAAAATCAATGCCTTTTGAAGGAAGAAAGCCTTAATCTAGACAAAAATGGTCATAAAAACATGGAAACTTGCGAAAGCTCTGAGCGACAAAACAACTGCCGACCACCAATATCATTAGCACACTATCAGAACATCCTCACAGGCAAAAGGGCAGCAAATCTGATAGAGACTTAAAAAAACATTAGTAGAATAAACATTCCAATAAACAAACAGAAAGCTGCAAGACGGGAAAACCAAGATGCAAAACACATGTCTTTAGCACCAGAAGAGCATCAGACGACCATCTTTAACCCAACTGGATTAGATGTTGCCCTCAAAGGATTGAAGCTCAAAAGTTCCCATGGTAAAGATGGAATCACCAACGAAATGCTCCTAAATCTGGGACAGAAAGCCCAGAGCCAGCTTCTAAGGATAATAAATGCTAGCTGGAAGAGAGGTCATGTGCCGGCAATCTGGAAAGAAGCTATTATGGTGCCCATCCTGAAGCGTGGAAAAGACCCACTAGACCCAAGTAGCTATAGACCAATTAGCCTACTGAGCTGCCTGAGTAAACTCATGGAAAGGCTGGTTAACAGAAGACTTATGTGGCATTTGGAGACAAAACAACAAATTGTACCACAACAAAGTGGCTTCCATCAGCACAGATCAACTACAGGTCACCTACATTGTACAGGAAATAGAGGATGCTCTACAAGAAAAGAAACACACACTGGCAGTGTGGGTCAACATGGAGAAGACTGGTTTAGCGAGAGGGTTTAAGGAACAAGCTTTTTAGACTTGGCATCCAGGGTCGTTTATTCAATTGGGTCTCTCAATATTTTCAGGATAGAATGGCCAGAGTACAAGTTCAAGGTCAACTAAGTAAGAAGGTCTCTATCGAAAAAGGTGTCCCACAAGGTGGAGTCTTGTCCCCAACACTCTTTTTAATTTTCATAAATGACATTGTAATGGACATTCCACCCAGAATACACTCAGCAATATACGCAGATGATCTGACGCTATGGGCTCGCGAGGAAAGTATGTCAGTGGCTGGACACAGGATGCAAGATGCCCTATGTGAACTTGAAAAATGGACGAACACCTGGTTCTTACCAATCAACGAAAAAAAACTACATATACAATTTTCAGCCTATAGGCTGAACACACTCTCTGCAAACTTGAAGATAAAAGACCATACACTCCCTATTGACCAAAACCCAACATATCTTGGCGTCACCATGAATCGCAGAATGACTTGGAAAAATTAGATAGACAGAGCAAGGAAAAAAGCCAGAAAACGAACAAATATTATGAAGAAATTGGCAGGAACAGACTGGGGGGCAGACAGCAATATTTTGAAAAGACTATACGTAGGAAGAGTCAGACCAGTTATAGAGTATGGAGTCACAGCCTGGGCTATGGCTTCTAAATCACACCTTAGCAAAATTAACAGAACAGAACCAAGCTGCCCGTATCATCACTGTGCTATGAAATCTACACCTATCAAGACTCAAGAAACAGTAACAGGTTTACAACCCTTAGATGACAGACAGGTCACTAAGTATTGCAACAAGCGGAGAAATATAGAAGGCTCCTTAGCCACCCCATGTACCAAAGAATAACTGATTCCGAAATTGTACGACTAAAGAGGAGCAACTTCGCTGCAATTGCCAATGAACTAACTACTGGAGACCCAGTACTTTCCCAAACAATATCAAAACCCTTGGGCCCATCTGATATGTCTCCTCATGGAAAACATAAAATACCAGAACTTAAGGAAAATATAACAGGAATCATGAAAAAAGGCACCCAATCAGACACAGAAAGAAAACACGTAGCAGAAAAACACACCCGATACCTACCCACAGGACTCTTGGTCCCACATATACACTCTGCTACAAATGCCACCAGAAATGAAGGGGGAGGTGTGTTCTTGACGCTGAATAATCAGGACGAGATCACCAAGTCAATAGCTACTGGAAAATTCTCAAACAACTTTAAAGCAGAAACTGAGGCCATCAGAGATGCTGCAACACTAGCTACTCAACACAAAAATAACATGCACAATAAATTGGTGATTCTGACTGATGCACTGTCAGTACGATCAGCTCTAAAAGCCCCAAGAACAATGAACTAGATGACTTGAGAACAACCCTGGACCAACTATACAATAACTTCGAGAGAGTAGTCATTCAGTGGATACCATCACACTGTAATATACACGGGAATAAATGTGCAGACAAATTAGCTGAAGAGGGAAGGAGATTACCACAAGAGAACCATCCGCTCAGTTATGATGAAGCCAAATCCATCCTCAAGGGTCAGTTCCATGAAAAATGGAAACGAGAACACCCAAAGCATAACGAGTGACGGATACCACCAACTATCAAGGAGGGATTAAGTCATCATACTTCGCCTACACACTGGCTACAACAGAATGAGAAATCACATGTTCACCAAATTCAAAATAGGTACAACCAGCCTATGCCACTGTAAGTAAAGTAAAAAGTAAAGTACCCCCGTCATGCCAAGTGGTGACGTACAGGGAAGTATGGTGTTAGTGACCCTATATTTTACAGACCTTCAGCACATGATTTTTGGGATAATGTGGCCGGTATTACGCCCGTGCTGCTTTACTTTCCCAGAAAAAAAATCCGGTACCCATTTAAGGCTGGGTGAACCCGGAAGCCGTCGGTTGGGATCGAACCCTACCCCATGTCCATGGTAGTCCAGTTCACTAACCACTGAGCTATCGCGGCTCCCTTATGCCACTGTACACTGGACAATATGACTACAAAACATGTTCTACAGGATTGGCCCCAGTACACAGACCTGAGAAGAGCAATGTGGTCCACGCCCACCTCCCTGGAAGAAAAACTATATGGGGCAATCGATTCACTTAAACAGACAGCTGACTTCATGAGTCTGGAATCCTACTCTGATTGAGTCTTGATCGCAGAGAGAGAGAGAGAAAGAAAGCGCTACAAAAGAATACTCAGATTACCATATATGCAAAAAAAAAAAACTTGTCCTTTTTGCAGGAGCCAAAAAAATGGCAATACAAAAAGACAGCTCACTGGTTGTTACAAAATCAGCAGGAAAAAAGAAATCTCAATGCAATCAACAGAATGAAGTAAACTGCCAATATTGGACTACTGATTACTCTTGATAAAGCAAAGATAATGAAATATAACATCATAGGCCACGACCCAGTAAAAAATGAAGAAATGCTAATCAAGATAGTGGATCACTCTACATAGTTGGACAGCATTCAGCATTATAAACATAGAAGGAAGAGCAGAGAGACGATAAGCAGAGTAAATAAAGCAATAGCAGCTTTCATCCAACTTAATAAAATATGGACATCAGAAAACATAAAAACAAGCACCAATTTAAGACTATTCAATTATAAAACAAATATCAAAATAGTCCTTTTATAAGCTTCAGTGACATCGATGTTGAATAATTATAATACTAATATTAAATAAACAAAAGTTAAAACATGTGTAAACAACTAGAAATGAATGAATGTATCGGGGAAAGAACAAGGCAATGGGCTAATTGAACAATAGATTATCATCAGTGATTATGACTAGAAAATGGAGGTGGATTAGAAATTCAACAATAAAATAAGAAAACCTGAAACCAGTATAGCATAGCACGACAAACACTGTCTTGGAACCCACACATAAAGACTAAAGAAAAAGTAGGAATACTTGGAGAAGAGAAGTCATGGATACCTTCAACACTTCAACCTGAAGAGCATTGACTTAGACTAGAGTTGGATGGGGAAAATGTCCAAAAATAGGAATGGATGAAGACATCTTGTGGAAAAAAAGTTTTCATATGTGGCCTGGTCTACAATTCAAAAAAGGGGCCTCCTAATGGGCTTTGATTATTGATTTTTTTTTTTTAAAAGACAGACTAATCCATAAATTTATTTATTTTATTCAATCAATGATCATCATCATCATTTGCCATACCGGTTGGCGTAGGCGATCATGTCCTACCACAATCTTCACACTGATTCACAGTCACAGTGAGTGAGTGACAGTCAAGTGCATCGTATGATATCACTAATATCAGTTCTGTTGTTGACTGTTTTCCATGCCATGACACCAAGCTAATCAGTATTTTCTCTTTTTGTCGTCCGCGATCTCTCTTTCCTTTTATGTTGCCAGTTGTAACCAAGTAGTATTACAACTTTCCTCTTCCCATGATGTGCCCGAAAAATGTTGATTGTTTCTTTCTGATGTTTTTTTTAGGAGCTGCCTTTCGGAATCTTTAATTACTTTAATTTAAACTAAAGTTTAAACCAATGATCAATGTTTGTAATTAAATTAATGCCAAATTGAAAAAAACTAAGACAAAAAGTTGGTTAAGACGGGGAGACACGATATCGATATCTCACTCAGACAACTTAAAGTCTTAAGAAATAGCACGGCAGAAGGTCAAGAGTAAAAGTGATAAACACAGGCTGAAAGATATGGAGAGACACTCTTGCGAGGCACTTGATGATGATTTGGTGGAGAAAACGGACTTAATAATAAAACAGTCACTTCAAACGGAACAACACATTAAATAATTAATTCGCACACATTTCAAACTTATTTTAATTACACAGTACTTTCATTAACGCTACGTTCATTAATGAATTTTCTTTCTTTGAGTTGAACGACGTTTAAAGACGGCGATGACTAATGACTTGGGCATGTCGAAGAAGCCGACACTGGGCACATACCAGGAGCACGATGATAAGGCTCTGCTGAGAGAGCGGGCGATTATTCAGGGGGAATTTAAAGTTGAATTAACTCGAATAAACTTCCTCAAACATTTATATGCATTGAAAAAACAGTTCAATACACTTACCTGAAAGTTATTTTAATAATCCCTGATTATTTGAAACTAGAGAAAAAGTAATTCTTTGAGTCCGTTGAGGTAAAGGGTTAAGTTAACAGCAGACGCCATGACTGATAAAGATGGCGGAATATAAATGTGACGTCATAAGCATTATCAAGTGCCTTTGACGTGGACGATTCAGCTTCATTTCTGCCAACTGTTTCTTCTTTCCTTTCCTCCTTTGTCTTTTAGCGCCGAAAGGAGATATAGTTTGGAGTTTCTTGCTCTTCTGTTGTCTCTTGCAGTTATGTTTCCTAGTGTTTCTAATATTCTCTCTATACGATCATCAGTTATCAGATTTCAATTATTTTTGTTTTGGATGTTTCGTTACTAGTTAGCTATGTAGGATTAGTTTTATTTACTTACATATCCGTGTGTATGTGTTTTTTGTTTGTTCCTGCTGAAGGCCAATTGGGCCGAAACGTCGTTCGAATCTGTGTCGTCTACTAATCACGTAAAGCTTCTAACATACCATTTTTTTTCTATTGTTTTCAATTTTCCCCCATCAGTTACCACGATGTATCAAATGTTTAGGCACAATAATAACAGTCAGAAGATGCACAACGTCAATTAAAAAAAAAAAATAAGAATAGCACATGCCAAAGTAGCTTTTCAGAAAATGAAATTTTAAAAAAATGTGTACAACAAGTCTGTCAAATAAAGTGATATAGTTAGTTCACAGTGCTATATATAGCCAATATAGAGCCAACATATGGAACCGAACAGGTGGACAATCTTCTTCATCTTCTTCTTTCCTTCCTCATCTGCCTTTCAGCGTCGAGGGAGATATAATTTGCGGTCTTTTGCTCTTCTGTTCGCCTCTGCTGCTGTTATGTTTCCTAGTGCTTCTAATATTCCATCGACCCATTTTTTTCGTGGTCGACCCTTGGGTCTGGTGTTATCACAACGTTGGTTGAAGGCTCGTTGTGTTTTTGTTCTTTCTGCCCTATTATGTGGTCGAACCATTTTATCGGTTGTTTCCTTATATATTCTATGGCGGGGGTTATTCCTAGCTTTTTTCTCAGTTCTTCATTTCTGATCTTATCTCTCAGACTGTTTCCTGTCATTCGTCTAACACATTTCATCTCTGTAGAGGTTATTTTTCTTATTGTTCTTGCATCTAGGGTCCAGGTCTGGCATTGGTAGCACAACGTTGGGATGAAGATTGTATTGTATAGTGCCCGTTTTGCCTCCAGAGTTATTTCCTTGTTGGACAATAGTGGTGATAACTGTCCAATGATTTGACAAACTTTGTTGCATCTTGATTCTGTCTTTGCTGTTTGAGAATTATCGTTTGTCATTAAACTTATTAGGTATTTGAATTCCTCTACTTGTTTTAGTTGTCTGCCTTCTATAGTTATGTTGATGTTCTGTTTATTTTTGGCGACATTCATGACTTCTGTTTTGTTGATGTTGATTGTCATGTTGTATTTTGTGCCTGAGGTGTTGAGTTTGTTTAAGTGTTCTTGTAGGTCTTCTATTTTTCCATGTATTAGTGCCTGGTCGTCTGCAAATAAAAGCTCGTTGATCTCCTCTGTCTCTGATGGGTTGGCTAGCTTGCATATATGGTCCATGTATGTAATAAACAGTAGGGGGGATAGTACGCACCCCAGTCTTACGCCTGATCTAACTTCGAAGTGGTCGGTGTAGCCTGCTGCTGTTCTGACCCTGCAGCTGCTGTTGATGTAGAGACTTTTAATAAGGTTAGTTAGATGTTGGCTTACTCCGTATGTTGTTAGTATCTCCCACAGTTGTTCTCGGTTTACTCTGTCGAATGTATTTTCCTGGTCAATGAAGACCATGTATAAGTTTTGATTGTGTTCTGTCGTTTTTTCTGCAAGCTGTTTTAGTGTGAATAGTGCGTTGGTACATCCTCTGTTTTTTCGGAACCCCATTTGAGAATCGCTTAACTGTAGTTCTATTATTGGTCTCAGCCTTTTTTCCAAGATTTTGGCGTATAGCTTTCCTACATGGCTGAGAAGAGATATGAATATATTGATTGCAGTCTCTTTTGCTACCTTTCTTTTTCCATATTGGTATGATGATTGCCTGTTGCCAGTCTTCTGGGGCTTGCTTTGGTGCCATGCTGCATTAAATATTATGTGCAGCCATTGCATTCCTGTTTCTCCTGCTGCTGCTATTATTTCTCTTGGTATGTTATCTATCCCCGGTGCTTTATTTCTTGATGCATATTTGATTACCTCTTCGATTTCCTCTTTCATGATGTTGGGTTCAGTATTTGTGAGTTCTAGCGTGGTTTTTGTTGTCTTATTGGTAGTTGGTATGTTTAACAGGTCTTCAAAATTTTCTTTCCATCTCTGTTGCATACATTGGTTGTTTGATATTGGCTATCCGTCTTTGTCATTTATGAGCTCAGTAGGATCATGGTTTTCTTTTCTCGCTCTTGTGGCTTTTACTGCTTTGTAGAAATCTCTTGTGGCTGTCTTGAAGTCCCTGCACATGTTTTGTCCGAATTCTGTCCAATTCTTTTGCTTAGCTTCTTTGATCAAGATTTTAACTCTTTTTCGAACTAAGGCATATTTTTCATATTTTTCTTGGTTCTTGTTCTCCCTCCAATTTTTAAACAGTTTCTTCTTTTCTTTAATTGCTTCTCTGATTGTTTCGTTCCACCACGGGGTGCTCTTTTTCCCTTCTCTTGTTCTTAGCTTCGTTCCACAAACTGTTTTAGAGATGTTGGTTACTGTTTCTTTAAATTGTTTCCACTCTTCTTCTACTGTGCATACTTCGTTAGGGAGTTTCTTGAATTTCTCTGTTAGTTTTTCTTCTAGGGTTTTCCTTGTTTCTTGATCTTTTAATTGTTTTATTTTTATTGTCTGTTCTTTTCGCTTCTTTTGTTTGTTTTCGTATATTCTCTTTATTTTTGGCTGTCTTAGTGTGATCATAACCATCTTGCGATCCGTGTCGTCTGTAATATTTGGGATTGCTCTACTGTCGGTTACTCTTTTCTTGTTCTGTTGTCTTGTTAGTATAAAATATATCTGGCTTTTGAATGATGTGTCTTTCCATTTGTTCCAGGTGTATACTTGCGACTCTCTGTGTTTGAAGAATGTGTTGGTGATAAATAAATCATTTTGATTGCATAGTTCCAGCAGTCTGCTTCCATTTTCGTTTATTTCAGCTGTTTTATCGCCAAAGGGTCCTAAGATATCCCTGTTCTCACTGTTGCGTTTCCCAAGCCTTCCATTAAAATCTCCCATCACTAACATGTCGTCGCTTTCGTCAATCTTGTTAATGATTTCATTCAATGTGTCGTAGAATTCTTCGCTGTCTCTTTCATTGTTGTTGAATGGTGCATAGATTTGAGTGTAATTTGTTTTTCGATCGTCTTCTAGTAGGTGGACAATATACCATCAAAACTGAAAAGACGATTAGAGTGGGGATTTCTTAGAAGAATATTGAGAGTTCCCTGGACAACTAAAAAAACCAATGTGGAAATTCTGAGCAAACACAAAATTCGAGCTCATAAAAAACATCGGTAGGAAACAACAATGGATATTTTTCAGTCATATAAAAAAAGGGAAATTTTGAATATTTGGTTACAACTGGCAATTACAGGGAAAGAGTCAATGCAGCAGTGTTGCCGCGTCACCACATGCAGAGGTCAGACTTCAAATTAATGAATGACCAACAAGATTTCTTGACAACATTACAAAGTTTACTCATACCTTCTTGTACTTGTTCAGACTGCTGGACTGACCCAGGAGAGCCTAGCGGCTACCTCTGACTACACCTACTGATTGACTCTACTCTACTAAACGTTGTGTGTTCTTCTGCTCAGATTATGATATTCTCCCTTGACCGTTGAGGCTCTCCCAGGCTTATATATCCCCTCATTGTCTATCCCATGGTTCCTCCTTCAACCAATCCAATTCTGTCACTCTAACTTTCCCTTGTCTCCTAGTTCCTACATATTACGTCATCTCTTTCACCTTTCTAGAAATGCAGACCGCACCATCTTGAACTTACGCACCGATGTTATATTTCCCCGTTTGAATACCTTCTACTATATTCTGGTTCACTACTACTTTACTATTACAGCAGGAGGTCGACGCCTGGGAGTCATGACCCAGGCGGTGAGCCCACCTCCCTTACTTAGAGTGTCTAGAAGCAAAATGGCCGAATCACTTCTCCAACGGGGGATTCTTCTGATGATCAGATTGTCTCATGCTGCGAAGCTTTGTATAAAGAGTGTCATATTACAGGGAAAGAGATCTCAGTCGACGAAGAGAAAAGATAGCTTGGTGTCGTGGCACGGTAAACAGTTAACAACAGAATTAATACGATGCAATGTAGACAGAGATGGGAATGGCAGGACAAAATAACTAACATAGAATTATGGAAATGTACCAGTCAAATACCAGTGGATTAGGAGATACAGCGAAGACGACGGCGATGAATAGGACACACACCGCGGAAGCCAACTGAGAGTATTACACAACAGGCCCTATTTTGGAATCCCAAGAGGAAAAGGCAAAGAGGAAGACCAAGGAATTCTTGGAGAAGACAGACAGAAGCAGAAATGTAGATGATGGGGAAGATATGGAATGATCTTAAAAGAATGGCAGAACGACCTGGAAAGTGTTTGTTGAAAACCTATGCTCCACAGGGAGCTGAAAGTGTTTTTTGAAGACCTATGCTCCACAGGGAGCTGAAGGGTAGAAGAAGAATGTAGACAGAGAATTGTGAAAGGGCATGATCGCCCTTGCCAACCGGTAAAGCAAACGATGATGATAAATTGTTGTTCTGGTTTGATGTGTTGGGCATGTGTTCAAATACTTTGGTCACGTCAAAAGGCACTGAAGGCTGGAAAGAATAATAATGGAAGGCACGGTTCCTTTATGACACATCAGGAGTAGACCATAAAGAATGTGGTCTCAAGACATCGATGAGACCTTGACAACAGACGATGTGGGAGATCTGACTAGAGACAGAGATTCTTTCAGATGGGCTGTGGTGAATGCAACGTTCTGTGGGAGATCTGGCTAGAGACAGGGATTCTTTCAGACGGGCTGTGGTGAATGCAACGTTCTGTGGGAGATCTGGCTAGAGACAGGGATTCTTTCAGATGGGCTGTGGTGAATGCAACGTTCTGTGGGAGATCTGACTAGAGACAGAGATTCTTTCAGATGGGCTGTGGTGAATGCAACGTTCTGTGGGAGATCTGGCTAGAGACAGGGATTCTTTCAGATGGGCTGTGGTGAATGTAACGTTCTGTGGGAGATCTGGCTAGAGACAGGGATTCTTTCAGATGGGCTGTGGTGAATGCAACGTTCTGTGGGAGATCTGGCTAGAGACAGGGATTCTTTCAGATGGGCTGTGGTGAATGCAACGTTCTGTGGGAGATCTGGCTAGAGACAGGGATTCTTTCAGATGGGCTGTGGTGAATGTAACGTTCTGTGGGAGATCTGGCTAGAGACAGGGATTCTTTCAGATGGGCTGTGGTGAATGCAACGTTCTGTGGGAGATCTGGCTAGAGACAGGGATTCTTTCAGATGGGCTGTGGTGAATGCAACGTTCTGTGGGAGATCTGGCTAGAGACAGGGATTCTTTCAGATGGGCTGTGGTGAATGCAACGTTCTGTGGGAGATCTGGCTAGAGACAGGGATTCTTTCAGATGGGCTGTGGTGAATGTAACGTTCTGTGGGAGATCTGGCTAGAGACAGGGATTCTTTCAGATGGGCTGTGGTGAATGCAACGTTCTGTGGGAGATCTGGCTAGAGACAGGGATTCTTTGGGCTGTGGTGAATGCAGTGTTCACTGGGAGACGTGGCTATAGACCGAGATTTTTTCAGACGTGCTGTATGTAGTAAGTGCATCATTATGTGGAAGATCTGGCTGGAGACAGGGATTCTTTCAGACGGGTTGTAGTGAATGCAACTTTCTGCAAAGGACATGCTACCTGAAGATGACCAATACATTGGCTTGAATGTATATGGAGACCAAACCTACTGCAACACAACAGCATCAATCGACCTTGCAATTTGTCTGAAAACTAGGTCAACCTTTTAAGCAATAATAGTCCATTTTAAGTAGAAATCTCACTGGTTACCATGACAACACTGGTTCAACTAATAAAGTGGCCTTTTCTCACTTTATCATAATGTAAAGAAGTATAGGCAGGCAGGAGGCCAGTTCTACTAAAATCTCATTAAATCGCTGTGATATATATATATATATATATATATATATATATATATATATATATATATATATATATATATGTGTGTGTGTGTGTGTGTGTATGTGGGTGTGTGTGTGTGTTTTTAAACTTGAACAAAACCATAGGAGATGTTAATTAGCAGCAAAACGATGTTTTTTTTTTTTTTAAACTTACAATGCATAATTAACATTTTATATATCTTGTAATTGTGGTTACAGTGCAACATAACGGTTTACATAAGAATGTTGAGAGTACCATGGACAGCTAAGAATAGTAATGTAGATGTTCTGAGAGAGGTCAAAGCAAAAAGAGAGCTAATTTCCAATATTAGGAAGAAACAATCATCATTTTTTGGCCATGTAATGAGAAGAGAACAACTGGAATATATTGTAACAACTGGAAAAATTGAGGGACGAAGAGAAAGAGGGGAGCAAAGGGAAAAAATAGAAGACAGCTTAAGAGAATGGCTTGGCAGAAGGTCAACAACAGAAATGATAAATAGCTGCCGAGATCGAAAGTTATGGAGAGACATGATCACCTATGCCAGCAGGCCCGGTACTGGATGATGGTGATGATGAATTGTGGTTATTTAGGGTAATAATAAAGGAACTATTTTACACAGCGGAAATAGCAGAAATATTTATGGCGCCAATTGAGTTATTGAGTTATTGAGTTATTTGCGGGTCATCATCATTGCACTCCGAACATGTCCATAGGTGCTCAGATCCCCTCCTCAGCAATTCCCTCAGTGTCCAGCGACTGACGACTCCAGTTCTATGTTGGTTGATAAGTCTTCTTACACGGCCACCAAGTTTCTCATTTCTGGCTGTGCCCATCTTAACTCCCATTTCCATCATCCGAAGAAGCGACGTTGATCTGTGTTTGTCGAAGTCCTGTGCTCTTCCCACATCTCGGAGTGCATTGATGACGTCCGCCCGATCCATCGGTTGCCCGTCCTCAACGACAGCGCAGCTAGCCAACCTGTCCGCTCTCTCATTTCCCCGTACTCCCGCATGTCCAGGGACATAGACAAAGGTGACCTTACGTATTTTGGATTTCTGCAACGACTCTACCCATTGCATGCGTACAAAGCCCGCCTCCACTTTTTTTTTATCATGCTCATCGAATCACTCAGTATACATGCGTGGATGTAGTCTTGTGACTCTAACCATTTGAATGCCTTGGTCACTGCCATCACCTCCATTGTCATGCTACTCGTGGTCATGGCGTATGCACCACTGTCTTCCTTGGCTATTCTGCCTGCCGAACGTGCTGTAAATGCCCATGCACTTTTTTCGTGTCGTATTACAGATCCGTCTGTATAGATGACTGCATCTTTCTCATCGGTGTTATCGCAGATGAGACCGTTGACCTCAGCATTAACCACGACTAGGTTCTGTTCCCTACTTTTCCTGTCGAGTGTGACAATATATGAGAAAGTCCCCTTGAATGACGTAGGCACCGGTATCCACTCCTCACCAACGCTGAGATTGGTAAGCCCACAGACCTGTTTGATGACATCTTCTGCTCGGCCCACCCATGATTTGCCTCTTTTTAGCCTGGTACCTTTCTCTGTGTTGAGCACGTGGTGCAATGGATGCTCTGTATCTGTACTAATCTTCAGGTATGCTCGTGCTCTTCAGATCTTGATTCTGTCATCCATGGTTGGAAAGTCAAGAAGATACCTCATTGCCACACAGGGAGTGTCCCTCGTACATCCCAGGATAATGCGCATGGCTTCATTTTGTATTTTCTCCAGCCTATCAATTTGAGTCGTACTGACAGTAAGAATGGCCAGGGCATACTCGATTGGTGCGAGGACTAATCCCTGGAACAGAAGAGTAAGTAGCCTCTGCTCGATGTTGGCAGCTGCCATGACCTTCAAGGCGGCTAATCCTTTGCGGGATTTTGTTATCACATGGTCAACGTGGTCCCGAAAACACAGGCTGCGATCAAACTTAACTCCGAGGTATGTCATCAACTTGTCCCTGGTCACCTCATCAGCTCCCATTCGTACTACCGGTGTGGTCGTATTAACGATATGATTGTTAAGGGAGAACCATGAAACTGATGCTTTATTAGGATTAACCAAGGCACCTGAAACCCCATACCAGGAAGAAATGCGATCGAGTTCGTCTTGCATTGTGGAGGCGATTCCCCGTCTGTCTCTTCCCTGTCGATATACCAGAATATCATCAGAAAAAGTCATAGTTCTTCCCCTCCCATCCAGCTGTTGGGCCGTGATCGTTATTGTGTACACATTAAATAGAACTGGTGACAATGGTGAGCCTTGTGGCAGCCCAGGACAAATGGATGTTGGCTCGGAAGACCAACTTCCACATCTGAGTATCACCTTCCTCTGAAACAGTGCCGCGGCGATCCATCTTATGAGGAAGGGGTTCACCGCCAGTTTGAGAAGCATATGCATGAGATATTCAAATGGTACCCTGTTGTATGCATCCTCCAGATCTATAGCAGCAGCACATGTCTCCTCTCGTCTGTGGAAGCCTTTGAAGACGTCATAGGAAAATACTGCCGCATTGAGCCATGTCTCTTTGTTATATCTATAACCTCCGAGTGTGGATGGGAATACGCGTTTCTGTTCAAGGCGACACGTGAGGACACGGGCAACTATTTTCTCCAGCAGCTTGTCCGCAGTGTTGTGCATTGTGATGATTCTGTAGGCACTGATCTGAGAATGGTCCTTGTTTGGCTTCGGTAGCGGTAGTAAGTAGCTGTGTAGCCACTCCTCCTTAATCTGGCCACTCCGAATACTGGCATTAAACTCATTGGCAGTGTTGTCAAGTCGTCATCAGCTAAATCGCCTATGTCATCGTACCGAACACCATCTGGACCAGGAGCAGTGTTGTGTGACCTTTTAAGTGTCGCGCGAATGGTATCGGTTGTGATTGTGAGATCTTCTTCCAGCCCTACATCCTCACACAAATTTGACAAAGATCCCCGTATCCTCATTCTTACAGCCTCATTTCTTTGGTCCGTCTGCTCAATGTAGCGGGCAAGCAGGGCCTTCCCTGTGCTCTCATCAGATTTGTGCCATATCTGGTCTGTGCTCTGAAAGTCTGGTATACCTCTGTGTCGTGGTGTGCCATTCATGCACTGATGAAGGCGCCAGAATGTGGCTAGCGATTTTTCTGTGCACACTTTTTTACAGAAGTCATCCCATTTGGCATCCTTAGCCTGCTTAGCGCATAGTTTAAAGTGCACCATTTTTTGGTCGACCTCTACTTTCAGACGCTTCAAGAGCTCAGGTTGTGTTCTACCATACCTTCTGGCTTTCTGCCATGTCTTGACCATTTGTCTCTTGCTCCGCCAAGCTTCCTCGACATCTACATTCCACCAGGGTGGCTGCGCCCATCTCTCCTGCCTCCTACGAGGGGCGCTCTGTTTCCTATGTCTGATTTTGCTAATGACGTCCTGGTCTGTTTTCTCGTAGTTGAATGTGTGGAGCTTTCTTCTCTGGCGTTTATTTCCGCTTTTCTCAATTAGGAGGACACATGGATAGTGATCACTTCCGTGGAACCCCAGTGCACTCCACCTGCAAACCGGTGCGAAGGTGGAAGACACCAGTGCCAGGTCTATGACACTATCAGAGTCCCCTGTTCGAGTGGCCATTCTTGTTGCCCTTCCATCATTCAAGCACACTAAATCGGCCGATACCAGTGCGTTCTCTAGGTCTTCTCCCTGCTTGTTGGTTAATTATCAGGTTAAAGGGCAACCAAAAATTTCAGTCTCACCTTCTGACCCCCTCAAGCTTCGAACTCGGGGTCCGCCGCTGCAATACTGTCACAATTCAGAATCTTGTCAACAAAAAATGACAGTACCTACAGGCTTGCTTGAAGTAAGGTGACGTCAAAACAAAACTGTCACAATCTTACGTCACCACAATGCTGTTACTAAACTATAACCGCTGGCTATAGACCTGGGAAGGCGGCGTGCGCAATTGTTGAGAGCAAATTCACGTCTGCAAGCCACAAAGAACCTTGGAGACAGGATCACAACATTGTTGAGTTCGTCACGGTTGGCTGGAAATCGAGCTGCCAACCTTTCAGATTGCTATAGGCTGGATTTGTGTACGAAAGTAAATAAGGTAAGAATAACAAACAAATTAACAAAACTAACTAACTAGCTAGCTAACTAACTAACCTACTAACTAACTAACTAACTAACTAACTAACTAACTAACTAACTAACTAACTAACTAACTAACTAACTAACTAACTAACTAACTAACTAATTAACTAACTAACTAACTAACTAACTAACTAACTAACTAAATAACTAACTAACTAACTAACTAACTAAACTAACTAGCTAGCTAACTAACTAACCTATTAGCTAACTAAATAACTAACTAACTAACTAATTAACTAACTAACTAACTGACTGACTGACTGACTGACTGACTAACTAACTAACTAACAAATTAACGCAGTAGCTATCTAACCGATTAACCAACAGGCGAACAAACTAACTGAATGACTAACTGGCTGACTGACAAACTAAGCTAAACTTAATAACTAGCCGACACACTGACAGGCTAATTTATTAACTAACTAACTAACTAACTAACTAACTAACTAACTAACTAACTAACTAACTAACTAACTAACTAACTAACTAACTAACTAACTAACTAACTAACTAACTAACTAACTAACTAACTAACTAACTAACTAACTAACTAACTAACTGACTGACTGACTGACTGACTGACTGACTGACTGACTGACTGACTGACTAACTAACTAACTAACAAATTAACGCAGTAGCTATCTAACCGATTAACCAACAGGCGAACAAACTAACTGAATGACTAACTGACTGACTGACAAACTAAGCTAAACTAATAACTAGCCGACACACTGACTGGCTAATTTATTAACTAGCTAACTAACTAACTAACTAACTAACTAACTAACTAACCAACTAACTAACTGACTGACTGACTGACTGACTGATTGACTGACTGACTGACTGACTGACTAAGTAATTAACTAACAAATTAACTCAGAAACTATCCAACCGATTAACAAACAGGCGAACAAACTAATTGAATCACTAACTGACTGACTGACTAACTAACTAACTAACTAACTAACTAACTAACTAACTAATTAACTCAGTAACCATCTTATCAATTAACAAACAGGCGAAAAAACTAACTGAATGACTAACTGACTGACTGACAAACTAAGCTAAACTTAATAACTAGTCGACACACTGACTGGCTAATTTATTAACTAACTAATTGACTGATTGACTGACTAACCAACTAACAGATCGATTGACTAACCAATTAACTAGCAAACTAACGAACTGCCTGACTATCCGAATAATTAACTGACTGACTAATTAACTAAAGGACTGATTGTCTTAGTAATTAACTAACACATTAACTAAACTAATACATTGACTGACTGACTGACTGACTGCATTACTGAATGACGGTCTAACTAAAACTTATAATAATTATACGGTTTTAATGCAAAACCTTATCACATATTATCATCATCATCTTTATAATTATCTACTTGTTGGGTTACATTAACTTTAGCCTGACTTAAATGCTACCACGCTTGCATATTGAGTGATTCGATGAGCATGATAAAAATAAACAAAGTGAAGGCGGGCTCTGTAAGCAGGCAATCGGTAGAATCATTGCAGAAGTCAATAATACGTAAAGTAAACTTTGTCTACATCCCTGGACATGCGGAAGTACGGGGAAATGGAAGAGCGGACAGGTTGGCTTGCTGCGCTGTCGTTGAAGACAGTCAACAAATGTATCGGGCGGACATCATCAATGCCCTCCTAGATGTGGGAAGGGCACAGGACTTCGACAACCATGAGTCCACTTCACTCGTTCGGATGAAGGAGATGGGAGTTAAGATGGGCACAACCAGAAACGAGAAACTTAGTGGGTATGTAAGAAGACTTATCAACCAACACAGAACTGGAGTCGTCAGTTGCTGGACACTGCGGGACTTGCTGAGGAGGGGATCTGAGCACCTATGGACATGTTCGGAACAGCACTCGGAAAAAATGACAAATAATCAACAACAGAAAAAAAAAAGAAAAAAAATATATATATGGACCGAACCAGGATCGAACCCGTACTCAGTGGCACAGCGCCTTGCCACGAAAACCCAAACGCTAGGGAACACTGCCACTCGAACCCGAACTCGTGGCAAGGCGCTGGTTCGGTCCATATATTGTTCTTTGTTTTTTTCTTGTTGATTATTCGTTATTTTTTCCGAGTGTTGTAAACATACCTCTTCCTCTGAATTGATTCGCTGATTATCGCCTCGAAAGTTTCCCTCTATAATATTATTCGCTGATTATCGCCTCGGAAGTTTCCCTCTATAATATTATTCGCTGATTATCGCCTCGGAAGTTTCCCTCTATAATATTATTCGCTGATTATCGCCTCGGAAGTTTCCCTCTATAATAATATTCGCTGATTATCGCCTCGGAAGTTTCCCTCTATAATATTATTCGCTGATTATCGCCTCGGAAGTTTCCCTCTATAATATTATTCGCTGATTATCGCCTCGGAAATTTCCCTCTATAATATTATTCGCTGATTATCGCCTCGGAAGTTTCCCTCTATAATATTATTCGCTGATTATCGCCTCGGAAGTTTCCCTCTATAATATTATTCGCTGATTATCGCCTCGGAAGTTTCCCTCTATAATATTATTCGCTGATTATCGCCTCGGAAGTTTCCCTCTATAATAATTATTCGCTGATTATCGCCTCGGAAGTTTCCCTCTATAATAATTATTCGCTGATTATCGCCTCGGAAGTTTCCCCCTATAATAATATTCGCTGATTATCGCCTCGGAAGTTTCCCTCTATAATAATATTAATTTTCAATCATATTGATTCAATTTATTATTATTTGTTTTTGGTCACTTTCTTACTTGCTCCCTAGCGTCCTTTAGGACAAAACATCTTTTCCCTCATTATGTTTGCTGATGTAAGGCTGTGCTCATGTGCACCTGTGGAGGCGAAGGCGTGCCTCCCAGCACTAGAGCTGGGAGTTGTCAGCGACCCACAGCTGATGGCTTGCGCCAGGATCGGTGAACCAAAACCATCCAGACCCTGCTCCACCTCTCCGCGGTGCCTCCAGTAACAGACTAACCTATCTAGTCTGGCCAAGCGTGCAGGGATCGAAGAGGGAAGACAACCAGGTACTAAAAATGTAGTGCTGAAGTCGGATGTGTTGGGCCGAAAGGCGCAAATATAACAGTTATACTGACAAACCACAACACAACGCAGACACGTCCACTACGACCTTATGAGGGCGGATGATGAAGAGGAATATTCTAGTCTACCACGATACTCTAGAATACTTTAGTCATCGGGCGAACGCAACCAACCAACCAACCAACCAACCAACCAACCAACCAACCAACCAACCAACCAACAACCAACCAACCAACGCAACCAACCAACCAACCAACCAACCAACCAACCAACAACCAACCAACCAACGCAACCAACCAACCAACCAACCAACCAACCAACCAACCAAAACCAACCAACCAACCAACCAACCAACCAACCAACCAACCAACCAACCAACCAAAACCAACCAACCAACCAACCAACCAACCAAAACCAACCAACCAACCAACCAACCAACCAACCAACCAACCAACCAAAACCAACCAACCAACCAACCAACCAACCAACCAAACAACCAACCAACCAACCAACCAACCAACCAACCAGAGTTCCCTGGCAGCCTGTTTGTTTGCGGTCTCAGCTTTGTGTCTCCCGAGACGTCCGAGGGACTGGATTTTGCATGAATATCACGTTTTAATAATTTCCACACTGGCAGCTGTGTGCACAGGTGTCCCCCCGCCATACAGGCAGAAAGTCTCCGACTTCAGAGGTACTCTCAGATTTTTATCTCATATTTCTATCTCTCATATTTTTTCTCTCATATTTTTACCGGTTTTATATTTTATAATTCTTCTGAGAAATTCTATCCCTGTGGCCTCTAATCCTCTTTTCATTTTTTTGGTCTACTGTCCATTATTCGCATCTATAGGTAAGAATTGGTTCTATATTGCACAGATGAACTCTCTTTCTCACTTCTATTGACATAGATTTGTTGCATAAGACGTTTTTCATTTTCTGAAATGATATTTTGGCCTGAGTTATTCTGCTTTTTATTTATGTGGTGCATCTTCCATCCGATGTTATTATTGTACCCAAGTATTTGACGCGTTGAACTTGTTTCAAATTTGTCCTGTTTATTTTTATGCTGCATGATGGTGATGATTGTTTCCTCAATATGATCATTATTTCTGTTTTCTTACTATTCAGACTGAGACCTTTCTTGTTGCTTTCTTTTACTATTATGTCTTTCATTGCTTGTTGTTCATTCCCATTCTCTGCTATTAAGAATGTGTCATCCGCATATCGCAAAATTGTTAATGTTTTTACCGTTGACTTCAATTCCTTTTTTTTGTGCATGTCTATGTTAATCATATCTCATATCTTTGTGTGTGCTTATCTATGTTAGTCATATCTCATATCTCTGTGTGTGCTTATCTGTGTTAGTCATATCTCATATCTTTGTGTGCATGTTTATATTAGTCATGTGTCATATCTTTGTGTTTACATATCTATGTCAGTCATATCTCATATCTTTGTGTGCATGTCTATGTTAGGCATGTGTCATATCTTTGTATGTGCATATCTATGTTAGTCATATCTCATATCTTTGTGTGCATGTCTATGTTAGTCATGTGTCATATCTTTGCGTGTATGTCTGTGTTAGTCATATCTCATATCTTGATGTGTATCAGTGTTAGTCATGCCTCGTATCGCTGTGTGCATGTCTGTGTTAGTCACATCTCATATCTTTGTACGTGCATGTCTGTGTTAGTCACCTCTAGTGACTCGGGCAGATGGTGCTCGTAAACCTGGGAGGACCATCTAAGGGCAGAATCCCCCTATAGAAAAGACAATCTGCTGCCTTGCAGGAAGATTGGGGACAATCAAAGGCTAAGGAAAGCAAACCTGAATAAAATGCTGGCTGAAATCGGATGCACTGTGCCACTGGCGCAGAACACAGTGCAACGTTTTAACGGGTGTTCAATCAGAGTGGATCTGGCAGACTCTAATTGTGATGTTCTGTCTGTGAGGGCGATCAACACACTTAACCTGACAGCTGACTTCATATGAGAGTCTGGAATCCTACTCTGGTTGAGTCCTGATCGCAGAGAGAGAGAGAGAGAGAGAGAGAGAGAGAGAGAGAGAGAGAGAGAGAGAGAGAGAATTCCTTTTTTGTGTGTCTTTTATTGATCTCATAATATTTCCGCTTTAAAGTGAGTAAAATAAAAATTTAAGATTACATAGAGAAACAAAAAATAAATTGTTGGATTGCGTGTCAAAACTGTACTAGTTATGGACGATCCACACATCTAAACAGTGATAAACATGGCATTAAAGTAGTGTCATCATCAAGTACCGGGCCTGCAGGCGTAGGTGATCATGTCTCTCCACAACTTTCGATCTCGACAGTTATTTATCATTTCTGTTGTTGACCTTCTGCCAAGCCATTCTCTTAAGCTGTCTGATATTTTTTTCTCATTGCTTCCTTCTATTTCTTCATCCGTCAATTTTTTCAGTTGTTACAATATATTCCAGTTATTCTCTTCCCATTACTTGGCCAAAAAATGATGATTGTTTCTTCCTAATATTGAAAATTAGCTCTCTTTTTGCTTTCACCTCTCTCATTACTCTTCTTAGCTGTCCACGGTATTCTCAACATTCTTTTGTAAAACCACATTTCTACAAACTCCAGTGATCTTCTTGTCTGTTGTCCTTTTGTCATGATTCACATCCATATGTTAAGACTGGCTCTACATAACATTTAAGAACTCCTTTTCTTGTTTCTATAGTCACAAATGGATTGCATAGTATCTTCCTCATTTTTTGGAAAGCTGCTTTTGCCTGAGCCATTTGCATCTCATCTCTGTTGTACATCTTCCGTCTGAGGTTAACAAAGTTCCCAAATATTTAAATTCATTTACCTGTTTTAATATTGTTGCACTGGCTTTATTTTGCACTGAGGTGATGTCTTTTTTCTTTGTTGTTACCATTACGTCTGTCTTTTTGCTATTAAGGCTGAGTCCTTTATTTTCTCTTTCTTTCACTATAATGTCCAACATTTATTGTAACTCATTTTCACTTTTATCAAGACTGTATCATCAGCATTTTAAAAAAAGTAGAGAGCGCCCGCCACGCCAAGTGACGTATAGGGAATATGGTGTTAGTGACTATAAATTTTACAGACCTTCAGAACATGATTTTTGGGGTAATGTGGTCGGTATTACGACCGTGCCGCTTTACTGTCCCAGAAAAAAAATCCGGTACCCATTTAAGGCTGAGTGAATCCGGAAGCCGTCGGTTGGGATCGAACCCTACCTCACTAACCACTGAGCTATCGGAGTTCCGTATCATCAGCATACCTTAGATTATTTACACTATGACCTCCAATTGTTATTCCAGGCATGCCCCTTATGGATCTTAAAATAATCTCACTATAAATATTAAACAAATCTGGTGACACCACACAACCTTGTCTAACACCCTGTTTTATTTGTTGAAACATTCCCAGTTGGTTTCCAGTTCTTATGGCCGCTGTTTGCTGCCAGTACATGTTCTTTATTATGCTTAGATCTTTGCTGTCTACGTTTATGCTTTCTAAAATGTTGATTATTTCTTGGTGCTTTACTTTGTCAAATGTTTTGGTCGATATGAGATCTAGGAATACTAGAAGAAGAAAGTGGAAGAGGAGGTGAAGAGGGAGAAGAGTGAAGGAGAAAAAAGGAGAAGTAGAAGAAGGAAGAGGAGGAGGAGAAGAGGAAGGAAGAGGAGGAGGAGAAGAGGAAGGAAGAGGAGGAGGAGAAGAGGAAGGAAGGAAGAGGAGAAGGAGAAGAGGAAGAAGAGGGATGGAGAAAAAAAAGGAGAAGTAGAAGAAGGAAGTGGAGGAGGAGAAGAGGAAGGAAGAGGAGAAGGAGAAGAGGAAGAAGAGGGATGGAGAAAAAAAGAGAGAGTAGAAGAAAGAGGAGGAGGAGAAGAAGGAGTAGGATGTGAAGAGGAAGAAGAGTGAAGGAGAAAAAAAGGAGGAGGAGTAGAAGAAAGAGGAGGAGGAGAAGAAGAAGAGGAAGAATGAAATAGAAAAAAGGAGGAGGAGTAGAAGAAGAAAGATAATAAGGAGGAGGAAAAGTAAGAAAATTATCAGGAGGAGAAGAAGGAGGAGTGGTGGAGAAAAAGAAAAAAGGAGAAGAAGAAGAAGCAGAAGAAGTTGTGGCAAAAAGTAAAAATGAGAAGCAGTAGAAACAGGAGTTATGGAGAAATAAAAAAAAAATGATAAGAAAAGAAAAAACAGCAACAGAAAGAGTGGTGGAGAAAAAGAAATAAAGGAGAGGAAGAAGGAGGAGGAGCAAAATCATATAAAGAAGGGGAGAGGAAGAAGAAGAAGAAGACGAGAAGGCAAAAAAAGAAGAAAAAAGATAAGAAAAAAGAACGAGGAAGAAGAAGAAGGGGGATGAAGAAGACGACAAGAAGTCAAAAATGAAGAAGAGAAAGAGGAAGAAGAAGAGGAAAAAGATGGAAAATTGAAGAAGGAAAGAGAAAGAAGAAGTGGGAAAAGAAGAAGGCGGTAGAGAATAATAAATATTAAACCTCAGCTATTACCTTTTATTCTTCTCCTTTTCCTCTGTTATTTTGTAATATGCCTACATGTTATTACAATAACTTTACGTAATGTTATCGTTTTCAAATTTTCATATTTTCATATTTTTTACAGAGAAAATGATGAAGCAGATGAAGAAAGAGGATAAAGCGAGTTATGTCTTTCTGATGTTTGTATTCGTCGTCAACATTGTAATCTCACAACGTGAGTAGCAATAATATAATTTGTGTTTACTTGACACAGTTACATGAATTTAAATGTCTGGGAACAATGTTAACTTCAGATGGTAGATGTACAACAGATATGAGATGGTAGATGTGCAACAGAGGTGAGATGGTAGATGTACAACAGAGGTGAGATGGTAGATGTGCAACAGAGATGAGATGGTAGATGTACAACAGAGATGAGATCGTAGATGTGCAACAGAGGTGAGATGGTAGATGTGCAACAGAGGTGAGATGGTAGATGTACAACAGAAATAAGATGGTAGATGAACAACAGAGGTGAGATGGTAGATGTACAACAGAGGTGAGATGGTAGATGTACAACAGAGGTGAGATGGTAGATGTACAACAGAGGTGAGATGGTAGATGTGCAACAGAGGTGAGATGGTAGATGTACAACAGAGGTGAGATGGTAGATGTACAACAGAAGTGAGATGGTAGATGTACAACAGAAATAAGATGGTAGATGAACAACAGAGGTGAGATGGTAGATGTACAACAGAGGTGAGATGGTAGATGTACAACAGAGGTGAGATGGTAGATGTACAACAGAGGTGAGATGGTAGATGTACAACAGAGGTGAGATGGTAGATGTACAACAGAGATGAGATGGTAGATGTACAACAGAGGTGAGATGGTAGATGTACAACAAAGGTGATATGGTAGATGTACAACAGAGATAAGATGGTAGATGTACAACAGAGATGAGATGGTAGATGTACAACAGAGATAAGATGGTAGATGTACAACAGAGGGGAGATGGTAGATGTACAACAGAGGTGAGATGGTAGATGTACAACAGAGGTGAGATGGTAGATGTACAACAGAAGTAAGATGCTAGACGTACAACAGAGGTGAGATGGTAGATGTACAACAGAAGTAAGATGGTAGATGTACAACAGAGGTGAGATGGTAGATGTACACCAGAAGTAAAATGGTAGATGTGCAACAGAGATAAGATGGTAGATGTACAAAAGAGATAAGATGGTAGATGTACAACAGAGATAAGATGGTAGATGTACAACAGAGATAAGATGGTAGATGTACAACAGAGATGAGATGATAGATGTAAAACAGAGATGAGATGGTAGATGTACAACAGAGATAAGATGGTAGATGTACAATAGAGATAAGATGGTAGATGTACAACAGAGTTGAGATGGTAGATGTACAACAGAGATAAGATGGTAGATGTGCAACAGAGATAAGATGGTAGATGTACAACAGAGATAAGATGGTAGATGTGCAACAGAGATAAGATGGTAGATGTACAACAGAGATGAGATGGTAGATGTAAAACAGAGATGAGATGGTAGATGTACAACAGAGATAAGATGGTAGATGTACAATAGAGATAAGATGGTAGATGTACAACAGAGTTGAGATGGTAGATGTACAACAGAGTTGAGATGGTAGATGTACAACAGAAGTAAGATGGTAGATGTACAACAGAGGTGAGATGGTAGATGTACAACAGAGGTGAGATGGTAGATGTACAACAGAGGTGAGATGGTAGATGTACATCAGAGGTGAGATGATAGATGTACAACAGAGGTGAGATGGTAGGTGTACAACAGAGGCGAGATGCAGAATTTCACACGCAAAATCTGCTTCCAAAAAATGAAGAATGAAAAATGATACTGTTCATATCCATTTTTGGCAATATAAACAAGAAAAAGAGTTCTTAAATGTCAGGTACAGCCAGTCTTAAAATATAGTTATGAATCATGGACAATAGAACAACAAACAAGAAGATCACTGGAGGTTTTAGAAATGTGGTTTTACAGAAGAATGTTGAGAATACCATGGACAGCTAAGAAGAGTAATGAAAATGTTCTGAAAGAGGTCAAAACAAAAAGAGAGCTAATTTCCAATATTAGGAAGAAGCAATCATCATTTTTTGGCCATGTAATGAGAAGTGAACAACTGGAATATATTGTAACAACTGTGAAAATTGAGGGACGAAGAGATAGAGGGAAGCAAGGAGAAAAGATACCAGATAGCTTAAGAGAATTGCTTGGCAGAAGGTCAACAACAGAAATGATAAATAACTGTCGAGATCGAAAATTGTGGAGAGACATGTTCACACACTCCATGGTACTTTAGGATGAGTCACTTTAAAATGATACTTTACACGCAGCTATTCTATTCTATTCTATTCTATTCTATTCTATTCTATTCTATTCTATTCTATTCTATTCTATTCTATTCTATTCTATTGAATGAGTTTGAACGCAGTCGTGACATTCCTATATCCTCTCCATCGCCGCGTATGTGGCCCTTGAACCCTGACCAAGGGGAGAGAAGAATAGAGCCACTGTCATCTGCCAGGCATGTCGCTACTGGGACCCTGACCAATGGGAGAGAAGAATAGAGCCACTGTCATCTGCCAGGCATGTCGCTACTGGGACCCTGACCAATGGGAGAGAAGAATAGAGCCACTGTCATCTGCCAGGCATGTCGCTACTGGGACCCTGACCAATGGGAGAGAAGAATAGAGCCACTGTCATCCACCACGTTTGTCGTAATAGGCGACTAAGCAGGTTTGAGGTCTTAGCCAATGATAAGGAGTTCGATCATCTTTGCTGACACCATTTTCAGTGCTTTCGCTGAGGTGTGACTGGCGTGCTTAATACTGGGGAACGTGCTGAGGAGGGTACCTGAGCACTTTGGCGGGTATCTGAGCACTTTGGCGGGTATCCGAGCACTTTGGAGGATATCTGAGCACTTTGGAGGATATCTGAGCACTTTGGAGGATATCTGAGCACTTTGGAGGATATCTGAGCAATTTGGAGGATATCTGAGCACTTTGGAGTCAACCGTTCACCATCATCATCATTGAGTGCCGTCTCGAAGGTTGGGAATCATGGAGCGCCATTCCACTCTGTCTCTTGCTTTGATAGTGCAGATTGTCATAGGTTGACTTCTCCATCTTTTGATGTTACTCGTCAACTTTAGTCTTGGTCTGCCTCTTTTACTTTGTATTTTCCCTTCCAAGATTACTTTTAGTAGGATGTTGTGTCTTTTAACATGCCCCAACAATTTCATTTGTCTTGTTTGAATTGTGTTTAGTACTTCTCTTTTTATTTATAAAAAGTAGTAAAAAGTAAAGTGCCCCCGTCACGCCAAGTTGCGTATAGGGAATATGGTGTTAGTGACCAAACATTTTACAGACCTTCGGCACATGATTGTTGGGGTAATGTGGTCGGTATTACGCCCGTGTCGCTTTACTTTCCCAGAAAAATAGCCGGTACCCATTAAAGGCTGGGTGAACCAGGAAGCCGTCGGATGGGATCGAACCCTACCTCTTGTCCTTTGTAGTTCAGTTCACTAACCACTGAGCTATCGCTTCTTTTTATTTATAGTTGTTTTAAAATGTCATCGTTTGTTTTCTTTTCTTTCCATCCAATTCTTCCCATTCTTATATAAATTCACATTTCAAAGGCTTCAATTTTCTGTTCTTTTTTTCCTGTCTAATGTCCATGTTTCTGCACCATAAAGGAATGTTGAGAAGATACAACATTTGGCTATGCTTAGTTTTATCCCTGGTGTTATTTGTTTTGGTGTTAGTATATTTTTTCGTGGCATTAACATTACTTTTACATTCCTTTTCTTTTTTTTTTTATTTCTGTTTTACATAATCCATCACTAGTTATAGTATGTCCAGTGTAGTTGTAGCTCTGAACTGTCTACATGTCTATTCCTTCAACTTTGATATCCACTTGTAGGTTTTGAGTATTTTCTTTGTTCATGATCATCATTTTAATATTTTTTATATTCATATCTAATCCATATTTTTTACTTGTCATGTTATCCGTTATAATGATCTGTAAAAGTAAAATCAAGTGCCCAGTCACGCCAAGTGGCGTATAGGGAATATGGTGTTAGTGACCATAAATTTACAGACCTTCAACACATGATTTCTGAGGTAATGTGGTCGGTATTACGCCCGTGCCGCGTTTACTTTCCCAGAACAAAATCCGGTACCCATTTAAGTCTGGGTGAATCCGGAAGCCGTCGGTTGGGATCGAACCCTACCTCTTGTCCTTTGTAGTCCAGTTCACTAACCACTGAGCTATCGCGGCTCCCTAATGATCTGTGGGCTAAACTAAAATAAATTAACACCACCGCCCGTCCCAGAATTTGCGGAAACTTGATGAACAGACTGACTGTTTCTCTCATCATCATCATCATGCACCGGGACTGCTGGCGTAGGTGATCATGTCTCTCCACAACTTTCGATCTCGAAAGTTATTTACCATTTCTGTTGTTGACCTTCTGCCAAGCCATTCTCTTAAGCTGTCTGGTATTTTTTCTCATTGCTTCCCTCTATCTCTTCGTCCATCAATTTTCCCAGTTGTTACAATATATTCCAGTTGTTCTCTTCTCATTACATGGCCAAAAAATGATGACTGTTTCTTCCTAATATTGGAAATTAGCTTTCATTTTGCATTGCGATTCATAATTGTACAAAGAAGTTACGACAGCAATTTTATGATGCCTTCCGTCGGTTTGTTTACGGTTGGCTCCGCTATCCTTTGACTAAAAAGTCTCACCCACAAAGCAGTGAGGTTGTTTTTACTTCGGGGTACCTTCCTTTAGCCTTTTTCTCTCCCGAGCTTACCTGCAAGGCAGCAGGGCAGCCACAGGTTGTACTGTTTAATGCATACAGTAGCAGGTAAACTTATCCGACCTGATTGTAGATATCTGCTTTTCCCAATAGCCGATCTGGAATGATCGACCAGGCTCCTTTTCCACCCTCATTACTTTTCAGTTTTTTAATTTATGTTTCTGGAAATATGGTTGCTAAAACTCCGGTGTTTACAGAAGGCGCATTGCAGTAGAGAACAGTAAATGCTTTTCTTCTATCACCTTACCTCTGAATTTTAAAAATAACACTAACTTGATCTCTCATAAAATCGTTCTCATAAACTTAACCTGTTCCCGATGATTTTTTTTTTTTTAAATCAACCTAATTTCCGGACTCAATTGAAATCAAACGAGGAAATTAGAGAAATCGCCAATCAACCACTAATATCTTCAGTAATAAAGAAAAGACGATGGTCATATGTTGGACATGTGATGAGGAGAGATAATAACCGAATAGCAAAGCAAGCCCTCATGTGGGAAACAACAAGTAAGAGGAAAAGAGGAAGACCCAGAGAGACACTGAGAAGAACATTGATGAGAGAGGCAAGAGCAGCAGGATTTGGCTCCCTCAATGAGATAGAGCTGCTTGCACAGAACAGAGACAAATGGCGAGATTTGATAAAATATCTTTAAAAGAATTGAAAACTGCTAGAACAAAAATTCAGATAAGAGAAGGAGTATATTGGTCTACGCCCTATGGGCCGGCTACGGCTCGAAAGTTAATAGTAGTAGTAATTTCCGGACTTGGTTATGGTTATGCTTATGGAAGGCATTGGTATCACTGCAAACGAAGTGAAATCCATAATTGTTCAACAGCCCGTGCCAGTGGAATCATCCGAATTAATATCTCATCTCCCAAACAAAGAAAGGTATCTGCAGTCCCCATCATAGCAGTCTCAGCATACGCCAAGAAACATAAAGTGAAACCGCACAGAAAGTGAACACAGCCATCTGTTCCCCGTCACACGATATCGTCACTCATCGTAAGCAATCGGAATATCCAAACACAATCCGGATATAACACAGCTCACGGTTTGCACAGAGCACTTAACTCAGTAGCTCCGGCAGAAAGGACAATTTTCTTGTACTATTCCTTAGCTTCATGGGGTTTGGTGGGAGCCGCGATAACTCAGTGGTTAGTAAACTGGACTACAAAGGACCAGAGGTAGGGTTCGATCCCATCCGACGGCTTTCGGGTTCACCCAGCCTTTAATGGGTATCGGAATTTTGTTCTGGGAAAGTAAAGCGGCACGGGCGTAATACCGACCACATTACCCCAAAAATCATGTGCGGAAGGTCTGTAAAATTTATGGTTACTAACACCATATTCCCTATACGCTACTTGGCGTGACGGGGGGTACTTTACTTTTTTTTAACAATGCTTTAGCTTCATGGGGTTTTGTGGCCAGGTCCCTACCCCGCTGCCGTGTCCTTCCCAGTGTAGATCTCCGTTAGCCATGTAAATTGCCAGGGTGGACTTGGGAAACAAATTATTGCCTCATTTGACATTTTGAACCATTTAATCTTTCTGCGTTCCGGTGCGTGACTGTGCTGGCAACACGACGCTTTTTTATTTTTTGCGATGGGAGTCAAATTGACATTATAATTGAATTTCATTGCCAGTAGTAACAAGAAATTCAAGTGTTCTTGTGTCTGCTTTCGAACGGATTTATTTGTGATTTATCTGTGATTTATCTGTGATCAAATTCGAACGGAAACAGTGACAGTTTGTGCTAGATGAATCCTTACCAATCACCCACCATCAAGGGCGTTCTTCTCGAGAATGCATGGAAAAAGACCAAGAGGAAGACATAGAAGAAGATAGATAGATGCAGTGATAGAGACATATAGCAACAAAGGAAAATCACTAATTCAGACAGTTCGATCAGCTCAAGAACCACGACACCTTTTAGGTATCAGTGAGAAAGAGAAAAGAAGAAGATGGATAGATGCAGTGACAGAGACATGTAACAACAAAGGAAAATCACTAATTCAGACAGTTCGAGCAGCTCAAGAACGACAAATGATATAAACCACGACACCTTTTAGGTATCAGTGAAAAGAAAAAAGATGAGGAAGATTCATTCCGCTGGCTTGAGGATTAATAGGCCTGGTAATTTCCGGACATGTGGCAGGCAAGTCAAATTAAGTTTAATTCTATCTCCTTCCCCCCCCCCTCACCTTTCAAATAACAGCTACACTTTTCCATTCCAAAAACTTTGCTACTGTTGTTAGTTATGTGGCTGTTTTCTTATTGTACTGCTATTATCCGCTGAGTTTGGGTAATTACAAAGATATCAAAACCCAATCTGTATCGCTACCTCTCATTATGTAATCTATTCTATCCTAGTCTATATACTATTACAAAATTAGGAGACCTGGCTAGAGACGGCAATTCTTTCAGACCGGCTGTGGTGAATGCAACGTTATATGGGGGATCTGGCTGGAGACAGAGATTCTTTCAGATGGGCTGTGGTGGAGCTCTGGCTAGAGACGGAGATTCTTTCAGATGGGCTGTGTTGGAGATCTGGCTAGAGACAGAGATTCTTTCAGACGGGCTGTGTTGGAGATCTGGTTAGAGATGGAGATTCTTTCAGACGGGCTGTGTTGGAGATCTGGTTAGAGATGGAGATTCTTTCAGACGGGCTGTGTTGGAGATCTGGTTAGAGACGGAGATTCTTTCAGACGGGCTGTGTTGGAGATCTGGCTAGAGACGGAGATTCTTTCAGACGGTCTGTGTTGGAGATCTGGCTAGAGACGGAGATTCTTTCAGATGGGCTGTGTTGGAGATCTGGCTAGAGACGGAGATTCTTTCAGATGGGCTGTGTTGGAGATCTGGCTAGAGGCAGATATTTTTTCTAATGGGATGTGTTGAATGCAACTATTGTTGGAGATCTGGCTAGAGACAGAGATTCTTTCAGACGGGCTGTGTTGGAGCTCTGGCTAGAGACAGAGATTCTTTCAGACGGGCTGTGTTGGAGCTCTGGCTAGAGACAGAGATTCTTTCAGACGGGCTGTGTTGGAGATCTGGCTAGAGACAGATATTCTTTCAGACGGGCTGTGTTGGAGATCTGGCTAGAGACAGAGATTCTTTCAGACGGGCTGTGTTGGAGATCTGGCTAGAGACAGAGATTCTTTCAGACGGGCTGTGTTGGAGCTCTGGCTAGAAACAGAGATTCTTTCAGATGGGCTATTTTGGAGCTCTGGCTAGAGACAGAGATCCTTTCAGATGGGCTGTGTTGGAGCTCTGGTTAGAGACAGAGATTCTTTCAGATGGGCTGTGTTGGAGCTCTGGTTAGAGACAGATATTCTTTCAGATGGGCTGTGTTGGAGATCTGGCTAGAACAGAGATTCTTTCAGACGGACTGTGTTGGAGATCTGGCTAGAGACAGAGATTCTTTCAGATGGGCTGTGTTGGAGCTCTGGCTAGAGATGGAGATTCTTTCAGATGGGCTGTATTGGAGCTCTGGCTAGAGACGGAGATTCTTTCAGATGGGCTGTGTTGGAGATCTGGCTAGAGACAGAGATTCTATCAGATGGGCTGTGTTGGAGCTCTGGCTAGAGACGGAGATTCTTTCAGATGGGCTGTGTTGGAGCTCTGGCTAGAGACAGAGATTCTTTCAGACGGGCTGTATTGGAGCTCTGGTTAGAGACAGAGATTCTTTCAGACGGGCTGTGTTGGAGCTCTGGTTAGAGACAGAGATTTTTTCAGATGGGCTGTGTTGGAGATCTGGCTAGAGACGGAGATTCTTTCAGATGGGCTGTGTTGGAGCTCTGGCTAGAGACGGAGATTCTTTCAGATGGGCGGTGTTGGAGATCTGGCTAGAGACAGAGATTCTTTCAGACGGGCTGTGTTGGAGCTCTGGCTAGAGACGGAGATTCTTTCAGATGGGCTGTGTTGGAGATCTGATTAGAGACAGAGATTCTTTCAGATGGGCTGTGTTGGAGATCTGGCAAGAGACAGAGATTCTTTCAGACGGCTGTGTTGGAGCTCTGGTTAGAGACAGAGATTCTTTCAGATGGGCTGTGTTGGAGCTCTGGCTAGAGACGGAGATTCTTTCAGATGGGCTGTGTTGGAGCTCTGGTTAGAGACAGAGATTCTTTCAGATGGGCTGTGTTGGAGATCTGGCTAGAGACAGAGATTCTTTCAGACGGGCTGTGTTGGAGCTCTGGCTAGAGACGGAGATTCTTTCAGATGGGCTGTGTTGGAGATCTGGCTAGAAACAGAGATTCTTTCAGACGGGCTGTGTTGGAGATCTGGCTAGAGACAGAGATTCTTTCAGACGGGCTGTGTTGGAGCTCTGGCTAGAGACAGAGATTCTTTCAGATGGGCTATGTTGGAGCTCTGGCTAGAGACAGGGATTCTTTCAGATTGGCTGTGTTGGAGCTCTGGTTAGAGACAGAGATTCTTTCAGATGGGCTGTGTTGGAGCTCTGGTTAGAGACAGAGATTCTTTCAGATGGGCTGTGTTGGAGATCTGGCTAGAGACAGAGATTCTTTCAGACGGGCTGTGTTGGAGCTCTGGCTAGAGACGGAGATTCTTTCAGATGGGCTGTGTTGGAGATCTGGCTAGAAACAGAGATTCTTTCAGACGGGCTGTGTTGGAGATCTGGCTAGAGACAGAGATTCTTTCAGACTGGCTGTGTTGGAGCTCTGGCTAGAGACGGAGATTCTTTCAGATGGACTGTGTTGGAGCTCTGGCTAGAGACGGAGATTCTTTCAGACGGGCTGTGTTGGAGCTCTGGCTAGAGACGGAGATTCTTCAGATGGGCTGTGTTGGAGATCTGATTAGAGACAGAGATTCTTTCAGATGGGCTGTGTTGGAGCTCTGGCTAGAGACAGAGATTCTTTCAGATGGGCTGTGTTGGAGCTCTGGTTAGAGACAGAGATTCTTTCAGATGGGCTGTGTTGGAGATCTGGCTAGAGACAGAGATTCTTTCAGACGGGCTGTGTTGGAGCTCTGGCTAGAGACGGAGATTCTTTCAGATGGGCTGTGTTGGAGATCTGGCTAGAAACAGAGATTCTTTCAGACGGGCTGTGTTGGAGATCTGGCTAGAGACAGAGATTCTTTCAGACGGGCTGTGTTGGAGCTCTGGCTAGAGACAGAGATTCTTTCAGATGGGCTATGTTGGAGCTCTGGCTAGAGACAGGGATTCTTTCAGATTGGCTGTGTTGGAGCTCTGGTTAGAGACAGAGATTCTTTCAGATGGGCTGTGTTGGAGCTCTGGTTAGAGACAGAGATTCTTTCAGATGGGCTGTGTTGGAGATCTGGCTAGAGACAGAGATTCTTTCAGACGGGCTGTGTTGGAGCTCTGGCTAGAGACGGAGATTCTTTCAGATGGGCTGTGTTGGAGATCTGGCTAGAAACAGAGATTCTTTCAGACGGGCTGTGTTGGAGATCTGGCTAGAGACAGAGATTCTTTCAGACTGGCTGTGTTGGAGCTCTGGCTAGAGACGGAGATTCTTTCAGATGGACTGTGTTGGAGCTCTGGCTAGAGACGGAGATTCTTTCAGACGGGCTGTGTTGGAGCTCTGGCTAGAGACGGAGATTCTTTCAGATGGGCTGTGTTGGAGATCTGATTAGAGACAGAGATTCTTTCAGATGGGCTGTGTTGGAGATCTGGTTAGAGACGGAGATTCTTTCAGATGGGCTGTGTTGGAGCTCTGGTTAAAGACGGAGATTCTTTCAGATGGGCTGTGTTGGAGATCTGGTTAGAGACGGAGATTCTTTCAGATGCGCTGTATTGGAGATCTGGTTAGAGACAGAGATTCTTTCAGATGCGCTGTGTTGGAGATCTGATTAGAGACAGAGATTCTTTCAGATGCACTGTGTTGGAGATCTGATTAGAGACAGAGATTCTTTCAGACGGGCTATGTTGGAGATCTGGTTAGAGACGGAGATTCTTTCAGATGGGCTGTGTTGGAGATCTGGTTAGAGACGGAGATTCTTTCAGATGGGCTGTGTTGGAGATCTGGTTAGAGACGGAGATTCTTTCAGATGGGCTGTGTTGGAGATCTGGTTAGAGACGGAGATTCTTTCAGATGGGCTGTGTTGGAGATCTGGTTAGAGACGGAGATTCTTTCAGATGGGCTGTGTTGGAGATCTGGTTAGAGACGGAGATTCTTTCAGATGCGCTGTATTGGAGATCTGGTTAGAGACAGAGATTCTTTCAGATGCGCTGTGTTGGAGATCTGATTAGAGACAGAGATTCTTTCAGATGGGCTGTGTTGGAGATCTTTTTAGAGACGGAGATTCTTTCAGATGGGCTGTGTTGGAGCTCTGCTTGGAGACAGAGATTCTTTCAGATGGGCTGTGTTGGAGATCTTTTTAGAGACGGAGATTCTTTCAGATGGGCTGTATTGGAGATCTGCTTAGAGACAGAGATTTTTTCAGACGGGCTGTGTTGGAGATCTGGCTAGAGACGGAGATTCTTTCAGACGGGCTGTGTTGGAGATCTGGCTAGAGACAGAGATTCTTTCAGACGGGCTGTGTTGGAGATCTGGCTAGAGACAGAGATTCTTTCAGATGGGCTGTGTTGGATGCAACTATTGTTGGAGATCTGGCTAGAGACAGAGATTCGTTCAGATGGGCTGTGTTGGGGCTCTGGCTAGAGACAGAGATTCGTTCATACGGGCTGTGTTGGAGATCTGGCTAGAGACAAAGATTCGTTCAGATGGGCTGTGTTGGAGATCTGGCTAGAGACAGAGATTCGTTCAGACGGGCTGTGTTGGAGATCTGGCTAGAGACAAAGATTCGTTCAGACGGGCTGTGTTCGAGATCTGGCTAGAGACGGAGATTCGTTCAGATGGGCTGTGTTGGATGCAACTATTGTTGGAGATCTGGCTAGAGACAGAGATTCGTTCAGATGGGCTGTGTTGGAGATCTGGCTAGAGACGGAGATTCTTTCAGACATGCTGTGTTGGAGATCTGGCTAGAGACAAAGATTCGTTCAGACGGGCTGTGTTGGAGATCTGGCTAGAGACGGAGATTCGTTCAGACGGGCTGTGTTGGAGATCTGGCTAGAGACAGAGATTCGTTCAGACGGGCTGTGTTGAATGCAAAGTTCTGCAACGGACATGCAATGTGATGATGAAAAATCTTGTTCCCGGGATAAGCGCCCCTCATCTCTTCTTTCCCCAACGCCTTTCGCCCTACTATTTCCATGTAATCAAACTGTAAATGTGCATCACTTGCTATCCATATCTTCTTTAGATAAATGCATGGGAAATAACACTGGACAAGCTTTCACAAAAAGTGTTTCAACTTCCCGCCGTCTGTTGTCTGTTCTTTATGACTTACCATGGATTGGTCAAGACGATGATATGGACAGCTATGAGGGCGGGGCTTTCCTGTCACGTGTTCGCAGAGAAGCCAATAGCACAAGCGATAGCAAAACTGTTTGGAAGAAAATTGAGGTAACTTTATATTTGACTGTTAGCCTCTTCCTCTTAGGTGTTCACCCATTGACTCATCATCATGTGCCGTACCGGTTGGCATAGGCGATCACGTCCTTCCACAATCTTTTATCCACAGTATCAATCATCATCATTGAATGCCGTCTCCGCAACGAAGGTTGGCTACCATGGAGCGCCATTTTGCTCTATCTCTTGCTTTGATGGTGCAGGTTGTCATCGGTTGATTTGTCCATCTTTTGATGTTACTCGTCCATGTTAATCTTGGTCTGCCTCTGCCTCTTTTACCTTGTATTTTCCCCTCCAGGATCACTTTCAGTAGGCTGAATCAGTACAGTTGACAGTATCAATGCATTGTATCAATTCTGTTTTTGACTGTTTTCCATTTTAGGACAACAAGCTATCTAGTAATTTCTCTCTTTGTCGTCCGCAATCTCTCGTTTCTTGTACTTTGCTACTTGTATGTAACCAAGTATTTAAACTTTCTTCTTTTCATGATATGCCCGAAAAATGTTGATTGTTTCTTTCTGATGTTTCCTAGCTCTTTCCGTACGGACACTTTTTTCAATGCAACGGAAGAGATTTCAGACACAATTTTTCATGGTTTTAAGAATAATTTTACATATTTATATTTATCCAACATATAACATATTATATATGAATGTTTAGATAATTGAACAAGGTATTAGATTTCAAATATACGAAGATGATTCCAGGCATACAAAAATAATATGGTTTCATGACGGATGGATAAAGGGATTACTAGAGTCACTAGGAGGAATAACATCAGAAGAGGCCAACAAAAGAGCAAAGAATAGCAGATTATTTCTCCCCTCGACGCAAACGGCAGCAGAGGAAGGATAGAAGAAGATGACGGTTCACACTAATCAAATTGAGAGTGACGCACTATGCGGCGAAACGTACGGAAAGAGTTAGGAGCTCCCGGTTTGTGTTGGCCTCATTGAAAATTTCCTCGTTGGTCCTTTTAGCTGTCCAGGGAACTTTCAACATTCTTCTGAGAAATCCCATCTCTGTGATATCTAATCGTATTTCCATTTATTTGTTGAACCCAATGACTACTGAAGAAACGAACAGCTTATGTGAACAAAATAGCATTTCTGTTGTGTAGGGAGGTGCTGAGAAGAGGGTGCAATCGCTGTGAAGTATACCATAGCATAGGGAGCCGCGATAGCTCAGTGGTTAGTGAACTGGATTACAAAGGACAAGAGGTAGGGTTCGATCCCAACCGACGGCTTCCGGTTTCACCCAGCCTTAAATGAGTACCGGATTTTTTTCTACTGGATATTATATTATATTATATTATATTATATTATATTATATTATATTATATTATATTATATTATATTATATTATATTATATTATATTATATTATATTATATTATATTATATTATATTATATTATATTATATTATATTATATTATATTATATTATATTATATTATATTATATTATATTATATTATATTATGTATACATTTTACTCTGTTCTGTAAAGTAGCACATATATTTAAACGTAAGACATATATAAATAAATAAGAACATAGTAAACAGACAAGAACAGAACAAACATTTTGAACTTAGTTTTCTTTCAATTTAACCTTCGACTGGAAGAATTAATAATCGATTAGAATTTTAGCTCAAGCTTCTTGTAAACTGTGTGTAGTTAGTCTCCTTAGAGACCGTCCATTGTGATCTTTATATTGTATTGTGAATTGTAAATAGTAACGATTCCAGAAATGTCGACTCGGATCGTGTTCATTAAACGTTTATGTGGATCGATCCATTCGTTTTTATGAAATTATTTTAATGTGGATCTTACGATCTAAAGGTAGGAACTCTCCATTATGTCGAGGAAGATAAGTGTAGCTCTATGCGACAAGATGCCTGTCTCTTATTTTTCTTCTTCTTGTCCTCGTGTTCTTCTTCTACCTCTCAGCTCCCTGTGGAGCATAGGCCATCAAAAAACACTTTCTGAGCTTCTGTTTCTTGCCATTCTTTTAAGTTCATTCCGTGTCTTCCCCATCTTCTTCATCTATGCTTCCATCTTCTCCAAACATATTTTGGTCTTCCTCTTTGTATTTTTCTTTGGGGATTCCAGAAAAGGGCATGTTGTGTAATACTCTCAGTTGGCTCTCATCCAGCGCCTTCGTCTTCGCTGTATCTCTTTATCCACTGGTATATCACTGGTACATTTCCATAATTCTATGTTAATGATTTTGTCATTGCCATCTGCATCCTTGTATTCAGCGCAAACATCCATTAATGAAGGTCTGTATCTTCATGATTGTCATTTCTCTTATCGTTACAACAAAATAATTATTTCCATGGGACGATGATATACATTGAGAGACTGAGGTTTCTAAAATAAACAACCGCAAAACAATAAGGCTGTGCAGAGACATGATAACCTACGCTAGCCATCATGGTACATGATGATGATGATAACTAAAGAAACGGAAGTAAGTACTGGGAAAGTAGGGCACCTAGCTATCATAGTACATGATGATTATGATCACTAAAGAAACGGAAGTAAGTACTGGGAAAGTAGGGCACCTAGCTATCATAGTACATGATGATAACTAAAGAAACGGAAGTAAGTACTGGGAAAGTAGGGCACCTAGCTATCATAGTACATGATGATGATGATAACTAAAGAAACGGAAGTAAGTACTGGGAAAGTAGGGCACCTAGCTATCATAGTACATGATGATGATGATAACTAAAGAAACGGAAGTAAGTACTGGGAAAGTAGGGCACCTAGCTATCATAGTACATGATGATGACTAAAGAAACGGAAGTAAGTACTGGGAAAGTAGGGCACATAGCCATCATAGTACATGATGATAACTAAAGAAACGGAAGTAAGTACTGGGAAAGTAGGACACCTTGCTATAAAAGTACATGATGATAACTAAAGAAACGGAAGTAAGTATTGGGAAAGTAGGGCACCTAGCCATCATAGTACATGATGATAACTAAAGAAACGGAAGTAAGTACTGGGAAAGTAGGACACCTTTTAAAAACTCAACATGTACAAACATGATAACCTGATATTTAAGATAAAAAACAAACATCTCTAAAGACACAGCGTTTAAGGCGTTGTATCGATCTTGGTCTATCAAGTAAACATCTGATCATCTTTTGTGTTCGCTTTATCGATCTGATGCTGCGATATCGTGGTGGAAATCAATCAATAGACAATGGGCTTGCAGCGGACAAAATAAAGAACAGATGAAAATGTCCATTCTGCGATTATTGTCGTGACATCGTCTTTGTCGTATATGTCTTGTTGTGAAGTGTGTAGAGAGGTTACGGTGGTGGTTCTATTGTAGGGCAGGGCAGACAGATAGACAGACAGGAAGATAAACAAAACAGATAAAGTGGACAGGTGGACAGACACATGGATAGACAGACAGACAGACATACAGACAGATAGACAGACATATATATAGATAGATATATAGACAGACAGGAAGATAAACAAAACAGATAAAATGGACAGGTGGGCAGACACATAGATAGACAGAAGGACATACAGAGAGACAGATAGACAGACATATATATAGATAGATATATAGACAGACAGACAGACAGACATACAGATAGACAGACAGGAAGATAAACAAAACAGATAAAATGGACAGGTAGACAGACACATGGATAGACAGACAGACATACAGACATACAGAGAGACAGATAGACAGACAGATATATACATAGATATATAGACAGACAGATGGATGGATGGATGGATGGATGGATGGATGGATGGATGGATGGATGGATGGATGGATGGATGGATGGATGGATGGATAGATAGATAGATAGATATATAGATAGATAGATAGATAGACAGACAGACAGACAGACAGACAGACAGACAGACAGACAGACAGACAGACAGACAGACAGATAGATAGATAGATAGATAGATAGATAGATAGATAGATAGATAGATAGATAGATAGATAGATAGATAGATAGATAGATAGATAGATAGATAGATAGATAGATAGATAGATAGATAGATAGATAGATAGATAGACAGACAGACAGACAGATAGATAGATAGACAGACAGACAGACAGACAGACAGACAGACAGACAGAAAGACAGACAGACAGACAGACAGACAGACAGACAGACAGACAGACAGACAGACAGATAGATAGATAGATAGATAGATAGATAGATAGATAGATAGATAGATAGATAGATAGATAGATAGATAGATAGATAGATAGATAGATAGATAGATAGATAGATAGATAGATAGATAGATAGATAGATAGATAGATAGATAGATAGATAGATAGACAGATAGACAGATAGATAGACAGACAGATAGATAGATAGATCCCGATCCATTGGTTGAGCGTCTTCAACGACAGCACAGCTAGCCAACCTGTCCGCTCTTTAATTTCCCCGTACTCCCGCATGTCCAGGGACATAGACAAAGATGACCTTACATATTTTTGACTTCTTCAACGACTCCGCCCATTGCATGCGTACAGAGCCCGCCGCGACTTTTCTTATCATGCTCATCGAATCACTCAGTATACATGCGTGGGTGTAGTCTTGTGACTCTAACCAGATGAATGCCCTGGTCACTTCCATCACCTCCATCGTCATGCTATTCGTGGCCATAACCTATGCACCACTGTCTGCTTTGACTAATCTACCTCCCGATCGAGCTGTAAATGCCCACGCACTCCTTTCGTGTCGTATTACGGATCCGTCTGTATAGATGACTGCATCTGTTCAACTGTTGTTGCCTTGACAACTGCTCCTGCGCTGCAGGAGAAAGAAGGGATGTATAATACAATTTGTTTTCTTCTTACTTCCTTCTTCAATTGCCTTTCAGCGAATGTCTCTAGATGTTGTTTAGCTGAAAGTGTTTGTTGAAGATCTCCACAGGGCGCTGAAAGGAAGTAGTAGTAGTAGTAGTAGTAGTAGTAGTAGTAGTAGTAGCAGTAGCAGTTGTAGTAGTAGAAGTGGTAGTAGTAGCAGTAGCAGTAGCAGTAGCAGCAGCAGCAGCAGTAGCAGTAGTAGTAGTAGTAGTAGTAGTAGAAGTAGTAGTAGCAGTAGCAGTTGTAGTAGTAGTAGTAGTAGTAGCAGTAGCAGTAGCAGTAGCAGCAGCAGCAGCAGTAGCAGTAGTAGTAGTAGTAGTAGTAGTAGTAGGTAGTAGGTAATAGGTAGTAGGTAGTAGTAGTAGGTAGTAGTAGTAGTAGGTAGTGGTAGTAGTAGAAGTAGTAGTAGTAGAAGGAGGAGAAGGAGAAGAAGAAGAAGAAGAAGTAGAAGAGGAAGAAGAGGAAGTAGAAGAGGAAGAGATTTGATATATCTTTGTGTTGTTTATTATTTTCTCAAGCACCTCTTTTCGCAGGGGTCATCTTTTGTGTCTGCACTGTATGAAGTGTGTTATTCTGTAGTATTTCGACAAAGTCCAAGAAGAGAGATTTGGACTATCATGTTCCTCCACAAATCTCGATCTTGTGAAACAGTCCCATTGTTGATTTTTTATCTACCTCACTTTGACACCATCCAGCACCTCTCTTGTCTTTTTCTATCTCTCAGACCTTCTAATTTTACTGTTGTATAGCCTTTGGCGTCTTGACAGAAGGTTGGTAGCAAGCAATCATGGTAAGTCTGCAGTTTGGTAAAAATATTAGTGTCTTATATTGGATGGTAGGGTTCGATCCCAACCGACGGCTTCCGGGTTCAGCCTTAAATTCCCAGCCTTAAATGGGTATCGGATTTTTTCTGGGAAAGTAAAGCGGCAAAGGCATAATACCGACCATATTACCTCACAAATCATGTGCTGAAGGTCTGTTAAATGTATGGTCACTAACACCATATTCCCTATACGCCACTTGGCGTGACGGGGCTCTTTACTTTACTTTACTTTACTTTACTTGCTTATGCTGGATGTTGTTTTGCTGAACAGCTTTTCTCGTGGTTGAATTTGCCAATATTGGATAGTCAGATTTGACCGCAGAATGAACAAATGTATTCGTATTGCTGGCCTCATCTCCTTTACCTGTACCTTTAGTTTTCTGAATTTGATTTCAACTCTGCCTCGAATATTGCTATAAAAGTAAAAGTAAAGTACTCCCATCACGCCAAGTGGCGTATAGGGAATATGGTGTTAGTGACTATAAATTTTACAGACCTCCAGCACATGATTTTTGAGGTAATGTGGTCGGTATTACGCCCGTGCCGCTTTACTTTCCCAGAAAAAATCCGGTACCTATTTAAGGCTGGGTGAACCCGGAATCCGTCGGTTGGGATCGAACCCTACCTCTTGTCCTTTTTAGTCCAGTTCACTAACCACTGAGCTATCGCGGCTCCCCAAAAGTTGCTGTGTCGTCTTGTATTTGTTCTGTTGTTACGTTACTACCTTCCAGCTCCTGCACAAGCACCACACAACTGGTAAGCATCTTCCTTATTTGTTTTATGATCGTCATGTCTTCAACTGCCTCTTTTAGTTTATCTCCTCGTTGATTTTTTCCTCGTTGCCTGGACGTCCTTCAAGAAATAAATGATTCTTTCTGTGGTTGCCTAGCACGTCCTTCAAGAAATAAATGATTCTTTCTGTGGTTGCCTGGACGTCCTTCAAGAAACAAATGATTCTTTCTGTGGTTGCCTATGACGTCCTTCAAGAAACAAATGATTCTTTCTGTGGTTGCCTATGACTCCCTTCAAGAAACAAATGATTCTTTCTGTGGTTGCCTATGACGTTCTTCAAGAAACAAATGATTCTTTATGTGGTTGCCTATGACGTTCTTCAAGAAACAAATGATTCTTTCTGTGGTTGCCTATGACGTCCTTCAAGAAACAAATGATTCTTTATGTGGTTGCCTATGACGTCCTTCAAGAAACAAATGATTCTTTCTGTGGTTGCCTATGACGTCCTTCAAGAAACAAATGATTCTTTCTGTGGTTGCCTATGACGTTCTTCAAGAAACAAATGATTCTTTCTGTGGGTGCCTATGACGTTCTTCAAGAAACAAATGATTCTTTCTGTGGTTGCCTATGACGTCCTTCAAGAAACAAATGATTCTTTCTGTGGTTGCCTATGACGTCCTTCAAGAAACAAATGATTCTTTCTGTGGTTGCCTGGACGTCCTTCAAGAAACAAATGATTCTTTCTGGAGATGTGAATTCTTTAACAGAGATTCAGTTTTATATAGAATAAAAAAACAAAAACTTTCTTTACGGTAATATCCCATTACTGTGCTCTGCCGGGGAGTTGTATAGGACCGGAGAATACAGGTAGCATAACCTGAGCAGTCGCTACCGGGTGTTCGGGTCTGAGTTTTTATTTCGCCCCCGACAGAAAAAAAGAAATGGAAGCGAATCATGGACAGTAGACAAACAAATAAAAAGACGATTAGAATCAAGATAGAGTTGTCAGAAGAATGTTGAAAGTTTCATGGACAGTTAAGAAGACCAATGAGAACATTCTCAAAAGAGGCCAACACAAAAAGGAATCTCATAAGAAACATCAGAAAGAAACAATCAACATTTTCGGGCACATCATGGGGAATCATATACAATCATGAATGTTGGAATACTTGGTTACAATTGGAAAAAATACAGGGAAAGAAAGATCGCGGACGGCAAAGAGAGAAGATACTAGATAGCTTGGTGTCATGGCACGGCAAACAGTCAACAACAGAACTGATACGATGCACGGTGGATAGAAGATTATGGAAGGACATGATCGCCTACGCCAACCGGTATGGCACATGATGATGATTCCTGATAGAAAAAAAAAACTTGATCCTACAAAGATTCGAACCCGCATACATCTGGTTTGGAACACGACGAGTAATCGTTTCGACCGCCAGCTCTTCTTCAATAATACAAAAATCACATCTTCTGAACGCTTTCGATTTGTATGTTCTCTCAAGGAATTCTACTCTGACAAGAACAATATGGCGATGTTCTGTGTCCTGCCAGTCATGGTTCTTGTATATGGCGGATGTAGCGCCATCTACTGTATCTACAAGTGCCGTCAGTATCTGAGGAGGAGGAAACACAAGAGGCTTAAAGAGGAGGACTGCGAGTCGTTGACATCGGAGAGAACTGACCTCAGCGTGGAGTCAAAGGGTAAAGGTCGTTATATATTTGTGTGTATCTGTTTGTGTGTGTCTGTACGTATCTGTTTGTGTGTGTCTGTGTGTATCTGTTTGTGTGTGTCTGTGTGTATCTGTTTGTGTGTGTCTGTGTATGTCTGTGTGTGTATATGTGTATCTGTATGTGTCTGTGTGTATCTGTGTGTGTCTGTGTGTATCTGTTTGTGTGTGTGTCTGTGTGTATCTGTTTGTGTGTGTGTCTGTGTGTGTCTATGTGTGTCTGTGTGTATCTCTTTGTGTGTGTCTGTGTGCATATGTCTGCGTGTATATATCTGTGTGTGTATGTGTGTTTGGGTGTATCTGTTTGTGTGTCTGTGTGTGTCATAATACATTGTTGCGAATCATGGATACTCTTGCAAATAACAATTACAAAAAAATATGCTACAGAAAAAAAAGAAGTCCTTAGGAAATCTTGGATAATGAAATATAGCAATGAGAACATCTTCATCCTCTTTTCTCTTTCTCACTGATACCTAAAAGGTGTCGTGGTTTATATCATTTGTCGTTCTTGAGCTGCTCCAACTGTCTGAATTAGTGATTTTCCTTTGTTGTTACATGTCTCTGTCACTGCATCTATCCATCTTCTTCTTTTCTCTTTCTCACTGATACCTAAAAGGTGTCGTGGTTTATATCATTTGTCGTTCTTGAGCTGCTCGAACTGTCTGAATTAGTGATTTTCCTTTGTTGTTACATGTCTCTATCACTGCATCTATCCATCTTCTTCTTTTCTCTTTCTCACTGATACCTAAAAGGTGTTGTGGCTTATATTATTTGTCGTTCTTGAGCTGCTCGAACTGTCTGAATTAGTGATTTTCCTTTGTTGTTACATGTCTCTGTCACTGCATCTATCCATCTTCTTCTAGGTCTTCCTCTTGGTCTTTTTCCATGCATTCTTGAGAAGAACGCCCTTGATGGTGATTGGTGAGGATTCATTCTGACCAGGTGGCCAAGCCATTTAAGTTGTTGTTCTCATATTCTTGGCAGGGTTTTGTTCCTACCATTTTTCTTATGGTTTCATTTGGTATTCTATCTCTTCTTGTGCTGTTTGTTACTTTTCCCAAGCATCGCATCTCACATGTATTGATCTTTCTTAAATGTGGTTTAGAAAGGGTCCATGTTTGACTTTCATAGCACAAAAGTTGGTATGAAAATGCTATTTGTCATTTGTGGTTTAGTTGTTAAAGAAATGTTTGGATGTCTTAACAACGATGAAAGCTGGTATATGACAGCATTTGCTTTTTGTATTCTCATGTCAATTTCTCTGTCTAGTTTGACATATTGAAAGACATAAATAATGAAGATATTTAACTTATAAACATCATAAAGAGGAAATTAAAATACTATAGACACGGTCAAGGACACAGTGATTAGGAGAGGTCAACAATGGAAGTCATGGTTCCAGGAAGACTGAGACATAGGGACTGACCAATATGAAGGTGGTTTCAAGACCGCAGAGATTTTTAACTTGACAACATTAGAGGGAGATATGGTTAGAAACTGAGATTCTTTCAGACGGGGTGTTGTCAATGTAACGTTCTGTGGCAGATCTGGCTAGAGACAGGGATTCTTTCAGATGGGCTGTGGTGAATGTAACGTTCTGTGGTAGATCTGGCTAGAGACAGGGATTCTTTCAGACGGACTGTGGTGAATGTAACGTTCTGTGGTAGATCTGGCTAGAGACAGAGATTCTTTCAGACGGGTTGTGGTGAATGTAACGTTCTGTGGTAGATCTGGCTAGAGACAGAGATTCTTTCAGACGGGTTGTGGTGAATGTAACGTTCTGTGGTAGATCTGGCTAGAGACAGAGATTCTTTCAGACGGGCTGTGGTGAATGTAACGTTTTGTGGTAGATCTGGCTAGAGACAGAGATTCTTTCAGACGGGTTGTGGTGAATATAACGTTCTGTGGTAGATCTGGCTACAGACAGAGATTTTTTCAGACGGGCTGTGGTGAATGTAACGTTTTGTGGTAGATCTGGCTAGAGACAGAGATTCTTTCAGTCGGACTGTGGTGAATGTAACGTTCTGTGGTAGATCTGGCTAGAGACAGAGATTCTTTCAGACGGGCTGTGGTGAATGTAACGTTTTGTGGTAGATCTGTCTAGAGACAGAGATTCTTTCAGACGGGCTGTGGTGAATGTAACGTTTTGTGGTAGATCTGTCTAGAGACAGAGATTCTTTCAGACGGGCTGTGGTGAATGCAAGTAGTATATCAGGAAGGAACTGCTTAGTATTTAGGCGTAAATTAACAAAGCTATATAGCAGGCGCATTTCGCGCGAAATGTACACGAGAGACAAGGGGAGTTAACCGTGACCTATAGTCTCGGTGACCCCGGAAGTGACCTGTTTATGTTTGGTGTGTGCTGACTTTGGAGTTCTTGATGTACTTGCTCGATAGTGATAGGTTAGTAGATTATACAACAGCATTGAGAAACAATCAATATAAAACAAAAGACAAAAGATATATTTTATTCTTTTATTATCTCAATAGGTGTATAACATACAGTGGATATTATATAACATTACAAAAATATTCAGTACACGAAGTAAATATATAGCACAAGGATAACATTTAGTTATAGCTATGTAGTTGGGTGTCTGCTTAGCGTTGTACCATAAATGAAGCATACGGGTGAAACAGGTAGAGATTACTGGGTAGTCTAAGCTGGTAGTGTAAATATGTTCCTCGGTGTTAGTGGTTCGCTATCTCTCTCTCTCTCTCTCTCGACCTCTCTCTCTCTTTCTCTCTCTCTCTCTCTCTCTACTATTCCAGCCTAGATTTCCCTCCATTGAAACACTTACTCATTCTCTCCATTTATCCCTATCATCGCGCCTTCCTTCTCTCTCTCTTTCTCCCCTATCCTCTCTTAGACTTCTAACCTATCAATCCACCCCCGCCTCTCCCTTTAGCTCCCCCGCCCTCCATCATATTTTTAGCGTCCCTCCTATTGTAACACTTGATTATTCTCACCATTTATACCTAACATATCCCCTTCTTTCTCATATGCTTCTCTCTCTCGCTCTCTCTCTCTCTTCTAACCCCTACTAGACTTCTCTCCTACCATTCCACCTTTCTTCCTCTCTCTCTCTTTACCTCGCCTAGCGTTCCGCCTTCATTCGTATTTTTACCTTACCGCCAGTGTAACACATTAATAACATTGAATATCAATTACAAAAAGACTTGAAATATCTACTTTTTAAAGAACCAATAAGATAAACATATGAAAAACGAAGGAATAATACACGCGACAAGGCTTAACATACGTACTTTATACACATCACCATTAATACAACTGAAATTCCTTTAATGATAACCTATCACATCGTTATGAGCTAAGAGAAAAACAGAAAAAAAAATTGAACTTACACCGTAAAATATTCCACTACAACACAGACCGCTAGACTGAACAGTACTATGAAAATAAACGTCCGTGAATCAAGCGCGCTTATAACACGAAGTCTCACATCCGACTAGTTTAAATATAATCTGGTAAATAAAAGTTGGACGACACTATTCCACCCTCGACTAACATCTAGGTTAACCAATCAGAGAAGAAGATTTCTATCGGACACCCATCAACGAAATGACTGACCTCTGGATTAACTAATCAGAGAAAAGGATTACTGTTATCGTGATAACTGACCTCATTTTCGTTTTGAAGTGCTGTCGAGTCTGATGCATGGGTTACTTTAAATCGATTCGGCCCCTGATACAATCCACCTAGCGGGTCAATGGTGGGGGAAATAATACAAGTGGCGGGTTACTTGAACGCGTTTTGACCCCTGATGCAATACCAGGAGTTCCATGACAGTTATAAATAGTTGGATACAACGAGCAGGAAGTTATATTCAAGGTCCAAAATGTTAGACCAAATCACTAAGATTTTACCACCAGAACACACAAATTTAGGCTCATATTCAAAAAGTCGACCTTAAAACCATACAAATCTACTCCCTTACTCATAAAAGTTAGACACATCAATCAGATAATTACTTCCAAACTCCAAAAATTTAGAACAAATCACGCCTCGATCGTTCTCTAACATTGCCACGATCGTTCTTTAACACTGCCTCCAGCGTTCTTCGATCGTTCTCTAACATTACCTCGAGCGTTCTCTAACATGGCCTCGATCGTTCTCTAACATTACCTCGAGCGTTCTCTAACATTGCCACGATCGTTCTTTAACAGTGCCTCCAGCGTTCTTCGATCGTTCTCTAACATTACCTCGAGCGTTCTCTAACATTGCCTCCAGTGTTCTCTTCACAAGTTTCGGAAGGGAACCATTTGTCGTACTGGGAGAAAAACTCGTTTACCCTATCCCTTTTAACGACCCCTTCTAATGATGACGCGCTGAGTGCCAAGTACAGACTATCTGTATCCATTTCACAGAGTTGAAAGTCGGACCTCTCTACGAATCTATCCAGGAAGTCATAGTAAAATTCCAACATTCGCAATTTGGCGTACTGGTAGACGAAAAAACCAATCTGTGAAGGAAGATCCCACAGGATACTTCGTTTTCCAACCGACACCTCATACAGGTCTTCACCAATAGGCGTCATGGTTTTAAACAGGGGGTTATTTACCAACTTTGTTGTATTGGCCCCCTCTTTAACATAGGTCACGTTCACATGTTTCCCCAAATTCGTCAAGGTCTTCCCATAGGCCGAGAAAAATATTACAACCAGATCACAAAAATGTAGGCAGAAACCTAGGAGGCAAGGTCAGAAACCTAGGAGACAAGGTCAGAAACGTAGGAGGCAAGGGTAGAAACCAAAGAGGCAAGGGCAGAAACCTAGGAGGCACGGGCAGAAACCTAAGAGGCAAGGGCAGAAACCTAAGAGGCAAAGACAGAAACCTAGGAGGCAAGGTCAGAAACCTAGGAGACAAGGTCAGAAACCTAGGAGGCAAGGGTAGAAACCAAAGAGGCAAGGGCAGAAACCTAGGAGGCACGGGCAGAAACCTAAGAGGCAAGGGCAGAAACCTAAGAGGCAAAGACAGAAACCTTGGAGGCAAGGGCAGAAACCTAGGAGGCAAGGTCAGAAACCTAGGAGGCAAGGGTAGAAACCTAGGAGGCAAGGACAGAAACCTAGGAGGCAAGGCCACAAACCTAGGAGGCAATGGCAGAAATCTAAGAGGCAAGGAAGAAAACTAGGAAGCAAAGGCTGAAAAACACTCGTACTGACTAAGGCTTCCAAGGTGTATTTGATTGTCTCCCTATTTTTGTCTGCATAACCTAATATATCACTTTCATTTATTCTATCGATAAACGTTCCAAAGTCATTTCTGTTGTTAACTAACAAGGGTTTGTCTAACCCTGTCGCGTTATTTGAGCTTGCGTGAAAGTAACGCAGCCCCTGTGTCTCTCTATGTCTTAAAACTAGATGATGACTATAATTTTAGGTTACACAAATAACACGACAGGGTTAGACAAACCTTTGTTAGTTAACAACAGAAATGACTTTGAAACGTTTATCGATAGAATAAATGAAAATGATATATTAGGTTATGCAGACAAAAATAGGGAGACAATCAAATACACCTTGGAAGCCTTAGTCAATACGAGTGTTTTTCAGCCTTTGTTTCCTAGTTTTCTGTCCTTGACTCTTAGGTTTCTGCCATTGCCTCCTAGGTTTCTGGCCTTGCCTCCTAGGTTTCTGTCCTTGCCTCCTAGGTTTCTGCCCTTGCCTCTTAGGTTTCTGCCCTTGCCTCCTAGGTTTCTGCCCTTGCCTCCTAGGTTTCTGTCCTTGCCTCCTAGGTTTCTGCCCTTGCCTCCTAGGTTTCTGCCCTTGCCTCCTAGGTTTCTGACCTTGCCTCCTAGGTTTCTGTATTTGCCTCTTAGGTTTCTGCCCTTGCCTCTTAGGTTTCTGCCCGTGCCTCCTAGGTTTCTGCCCTTGCCTCCTAGGTTTCTGACCTTGCCTTCTAGGTTTCTGTCTTTGCCTCTTAGGTTTCTGCCCTTGCCTCTTAGGTTTCTGCCCGTGCCTCCTAGGTTTCTGCCCTTGCCTCTTTGGTTTCTACCCTTGCCTCCTAGGTTTCTGACCTTGCCTCCTAGGTTTCTGACCTTGCCTCCTAGGTTTCTGTATTTGCCTCTTAGGTTTCTGCCCTTGCCTCTTAGGTTTCTGCCCGTGCCTCCTAGGTTTCTGCCCTTGCCTCCTAGGTTTCTGACCTTGCCTCCTAGGTTTCTGTCTTTGCCTCTTAGGTTTCTGCCCTTGCCTCTTAGGTTTCTGCCCGTGTCTCCTAGGTTTCTGTCCTTGCCTCTTAGGTTTCTGCCATTGCCTCCTAGGTTTCTGGCCTTGCCTCCTAGGTTTCTGTCCTTGCCTCCTAGGTTTCTGCCCTTGCCTCTTAGGTTTCTGCCCTTGCCTCTAAGGTTTCTGCCCTTGCCTCTTAGGTTTCTGTCCTTGCCTCTTAGGTTTCTGCCCTTGCCTCCTAGGTTTCTGCCCTTGCCTCCTAGGTTTCTGACCTTGCCTCCTAGGTTTCTGTATTTGCCTCTTAGGTTTCTGCCCTTGCCTCTTAGGTTTCTGCCCGTGCCTCCTAGGTTTCTGCCCTTGCCTCCTAGGTTTCTGACCTTGCCTCCTAGGTTTCTGTCTTTGCCTCTTAGGTTTCTGCCCTTGCCTCTTAGGTTTCTGCCCGTGCCTCCTAGGTTTCTGCCCTTGCCTCTTTGGTTTCTACCCTTGCCTCCTACGTTTCTGACCTTGTCTCCTAGGTTTCTGACCTTGCCTCCTAGGTTTCTGCCTACATTTTTGTGATCTGGTGGTAATATTTTTCTCGGCCTATGGGAAGACCTTGACGAATTTTGGGAAACATTTGAACGTGACCTATGTTAAAGAGGGGGCCAGTTTGATATGTAGGGGTGTCAAATATTATGTTTGGGGTATGCCTTGAGGTTATATTTCAATTTTTTTTTATCGATTTCAGGGGCGTAACCCTCAAAAATGGTAAGGGGGTAACAATTTCAAAAGTGATTTTTAAGTAAATTTTTGGCATGGGGATGTCTAAAATAAAGTTTTAGGTAAGCCTACGTGATATATTAACGATTTTTTATCGATTTCAGGGGCGTAACCCTCAAAAATGATAAGGGGGGTTACAATTTCAAAAGTGATTTTTAAGTTAATTTTTGGTGTGGGGATGTCTAAAATAAAGTTTGGGGTATGCCTAGAGTGAAAATTTACGCTTTTCGTCGAATTCAGGGGCGTAGTCACACACAAAAAAAAACACGGTCAGGAGGTAAAATCCTAAAAGTGGTTTTTAATGTAAATTTTTGCAATGGGGATGTCTAAAATAAAGTTTGGGGTATGCCTAGGGTGAAAATTTACGCTTTTTACCGATTTTATGGGCGTATCCCTAAAAAAATGATCAGGGGGTAAACTCATATTTTCGATAAGTTGGTTGTTTAGTATCCACGTGTTATTTTAGTAACCTATTTTCGAAAAGTTGGTTTTTTAGTATCCACGTGTTATTTGTGTAACCTAAAATTATAGTCATCATCTAGTTTTAAGACATAGAGAGACACAGGGGCTGCGTTACTTTCACGCAAGCTCAAATGACGCGACAGGGTTAGACAAACCCTTGTTAGTTAACAGCAGAAATGACTTTGAAACGTTTATCGATAGAATAAATGAAAGTGATATATTAGGTTATGCAGACAAAAATAGGGAGACAATCAAATACACCTTGGAAGCCTTAGTCAGTAAGAGTGTTATTCAGCCTTTGCTTCCTAGGTTTCTGTCCTTGCCTCTTAGGTTTCTGCCATTGCCTCCTAGGTTTGTGGCCTTGCCTCCTAGGTTTCTGTCCTTGCCTCCTAGGTTTCTACCCTTGCCTCCTAGGTTTCTGACCTTGCCTCTTAGGTTTCTGCCCTTGCCTCCTAGGTTTCTGCCCTTGCCTCCTAGGTTTCTGTCCTTGCCTCCTAGGTTTCTGCCCTTGCCTCCTAGGTTTCTGTCCTTGCCTCCTAGGTTTCTGCCCTTGCCTCCTAGGTTTCTGTCCTTGCCTCCTAGGTTTCTGCCCTTGCCTCCTAGGTTTCTGTCCTTGCCTCCTAGGTTTCTGCCCTTGCCTCCTAGGTTTCTGCCCTTGCCTCCAAGGTTTCTGTCTTTGCCTCTTAGGTTTCTGCCCTTGCCTCTTAGGTTTCTGCCCGTGCCTCCTAGGTTTCTGCCCTTGCCTCTTTGGTTTCTACCCTTGCCTCCTAGGTTTCTGACCTTGTCTCCTAGGTTTCTGACCTTGCCTCCTAGGTTTCTGTCTTTGCCTCTTAGGTTTCTGCCCTTGCCTCTTAGGTTTCTGCCCGTGCCTCCTAGGTTTCTGCCCTTGCCTCTTTGGTTTCTACCCTTGCCTCCTACGTTTCTGACCTTGTCTCCTAGGTTTCTGACCTTGCCTCCAAGGTTTCTGCCTACATTTTTGTGATCTGGTTGTAATATTTTTCTCGGCCTATGGGAAGACCTTGACGAATTTGGGGAAACATGTGAACGTGACCTATGTTAAAGAGGGGGCCAATACAACAAAGTTGGTAAATAACCCCCTGTTTAAAACCATGACGCCTATTGGTGAAGACCTGTATGAGGTGTCGGTTGGAAAACGAAGTATCCTGTGGGATCTTCCTTCACAGATTGTTTTTTTTGTCTACCAGTACGCCAAATTGCGAATGTTGGAATTTTACTATGACTTCCTGGATAGATTCGTAGAGAGGTCCGACTTTCAACTCTGTGAAATGGATACAGATAGTCTGTACTTGGCACTCAGCGCGTCATCATTAGAAGGGGTCGTTAAAAGGGATAGGGTAAACGAGTTTTTCTCCCAGTACGACAAATGGTTCCCTTCCGAAACTTGTGAAGAGAACACTGGAGGCAATGTTAGAGAACGCTCGAGGTAATGTTAGAGAACGATCGAAGAACGCTGGAGGCACTGTTAAAGAACGATCGTGGCAATGTTAGAGAACGCTCGAGGTAATGTTAGAGAACGATCGAGGCCATGTTAGAGAACGCTCGAGGTAATGTTAGAGAACGATCGAAGAACGCTGGAGGCAGTGTTAAAGAACGATCGTGGCAATGTTAGAGAACGATCGAGGCGTGATTTGTTCTAAATTTTTGGAGTTTGGAAGTAATTATCTGATTGATGTGTCTAACTTTTATGAGTAAGGGAGTAGATTTGTATGGTTTTAAGGTCGACTTTTTGAATATGAGCCTAAATTTGTGTGTTCTGGTGGTAAAATCTTAGTGATTTGGTCTAACATTTTGGACCTTGAATATAACTTCCTGCTCGTTGTATCCAACTATTTATAACTGTCATGGAACTCCTGGTATTGCATCAGGGGTCAAAACGCGTTCAAGTAACCCGCCACTTGTATTATTTCCCCCACCATTGACCCGCTAGGTGGATTGTATCAGGGGCCGAATCGATTTAAAGTAACCCATGCATCAGACTCGACAGCACTTCAAAACGAAAATGAGGTCAGTTATCACAATAACAGTAATCCTTTTCTCTGATTAGTTAATCCAGAGGTCAGTCATTTCGTTGATGGGTGTCCGATAGAAATCTTCTTCTCTGATTGGTTAACCTAGATGTTAGTCGAGGGTGGAATAGTGTCGTCCAACTTTTATTTACCAGATTATATTTAAACTAGTCGGATGTGAGACTTCGTGTTATAAGCGCGCTTGATTCACGGACGTTTATTTTCATAGTACTGTTCAGTCTAGCGGTCTGTGTTGTAGTGGAATATTTTACGGTGTAAGTTCAATTTTTTTTTCTGTTTTTCTCTTAGCTCATAACGATGTGATAGGTTATCATTAAAGGAATTTCAGTTGTATTAATGGTGATGTGTATAAAGTACGTATGTTAAGCCTTGTCGCGTGTATTATTCCTTCGTTTTTCATATGTTTATCTTATTGGTTCTTTAAAAAGTAGATATTTCAAGTCTTTTTGTAATTGATATTCAATGTTATTAATGTGTTACACTGGCGGTAAGGTAAAAATACGAATGAAGGCGGAACGCTAGGCGAGGTAAAGAGAGAGAGAGGAAGAAAGGTGGAATGGTAGGAGAGAAGTCTAGTAGGGGTTAGAAGAGAGAGAGAGAGCGAGAGAGAGAAGCATATGAGAAAGAAGGGGATATGTTAGGTATAAATGGTGAGAATAATCAAGTGTTACAATAGGAGGGACGCTAAAAATATGATGGAGGGCGGGGGAGCTAAAGGGAGAGGCGGGGGTGGATTGATAGGTTAGAAGTCTAAGAGAGGATAGGGGAGAAAGAGAGAGAGAAGGAAGGCGCGATGATAGGGATAAATGGAGAGAATGAGTAAGTGTTTCAATGGAGGGAAATCTAGGCTGGAATAGTAGAGAGAGAGAGAGAGAGAGAAAGAGAGAGAGAGGTCGAGAGAGAGAGAGAGATAGCGAACCACTAACACCGAGGAACATATTTACACTACCAGCTTAGACTACCCAGCAATCTCTACCTGTTTCACCCGTATGCTTCATTTATGGTACAACGCTAAGCAGACACCCAACTACATAGCTATAACTAAATGTTATCCTTGTGCTATATATTTACTTCGTGTACTGAATATTTTTTGTAATGTTATATAATATCCACTGTATGTTATACACCTATTGAGATAATAAAAGAATAAAATATATCTTTTGTCTTTTGTTTTATATTGATTGTTTCTCAATGCTGTTGTATAATCCACTAACCTATCACTATCGAGCAAGTACATCAAGAACTCCAAAGTCAGCACACACCAAACATAAACAAGTCACTTCCGGGTCACCGAGACTATAGGTCACGGTTAACTCCCCTTGTCTCTCGTGTACATTTCGCGCGAAATGCGCCTGCTATATAGCTTTGTTAATTTACGCCTAAATACTAAGCAGTTCCTTCCTGATATACTACTAATGCAACGTTTTGTGGTAGATCTGTCTAGAGACAGAGATTCTTTCAGACGGGCTGTGGTGAATGTAACGTTCTGTGGATTGTTATTGTTAATGTAATGCCACGAGTTAATGCAAACACGGTGCTTTTTACGCATTGGTATGGTGGTTCGTTATGACTTTCTTGACATTTGCGGCTCCTACTGGAGAAGTTGGAGTTCGTCTATCCCAGACTATGCTGAGAAACTACTAGTCCAGCCCAGGGGTGCTGCAGTTCTGGGCTTTCTGCATCAGTAAGAGCCACCACTACAGGGAACACGATGATCCTAGCTTCTGTTAGCCAGTCTGTGAGACTTGTCCAGCCGAGAGGTACTGCAATACTGGGTCTTCTATATCAGCGACAGCCACCACAACAGGGACACATGACGATGCTAGCTTCCGTTAGCCAGACTGCGAGACTTGTCCAGCCTAGAGGTACTGCAATACTGGGTCTTCTATATCAGCGACAGCCACCACAACAGGGACACACGACGATGCTAGCTTCTCTTAGCCAGCCTGCGAGACTTGTCCAGCCTAGAGGTACTGCAATACTGGGTCTTCTATATCAGCGACAGCCACCACAACAGGGACACACGACGATGCTAGCTTCTCTTAGCCAGCCTGCGAGACTTGTCCAGCCTAGAGGTACTGCAATACTGGGTCTTCTATATCAGCGACAGCCACCACAACAGGGACACACGACGATGCTAGCTTCCGTTAGCCAGACTGCGAGACTTGTCCAGCCTAGAGGTACTGCAATACTGGGTCTTCTATATCAGCGACAGCCACCACAACAGGGACACACGACGATGCTAGCTTCCGTTAGCCAGACTGCGAGACTTGTCCAGCCTAGAGGTACTGCAATACTGGGTCTTCTATATCAGCGACAGCCACCACAACAGGGACACACGACGATCCTAGCTTCTTTTAGCCAGCCTGCGAGACTTGTCCAGCCTAGAGCTACTGCAATACTGGGTCTTCTATATCAGCGACAGCCACCACAACAGGGACACACGACGATGCTAGCTTCTCTTAGCCAGCCTGCGAGACTTGTCCAGCCTAGAGGTACTGCAATACTGGGTCTTCTATATCAGCGACAGCCACCACAACAGGGACACACGACGATGCTAGCTTCCGTTAGCCAGACTGCGAGACTTGTCCAGCCTAGAGGTACTGCAATACTGGGTCTTCTATATCAGCGACAGCCACCACAACAGGGACACACGACGATGCTAGCTTCTCTTAGCCAGCCTGCGAGACTTGTCCAGCCTAGAGGTACTGCAATACTGGGTCTTCTATATCAGCGACAGCCACCACAACAGGGACACACGACGATGCTAGCTTCTCTTAGCCAGCCTGCGAGACTTGTCCAGCCTAGAGGTACTGCAATACTGGGTCTTCTATATCAGCGACAGCCACCACAACAGGGACACACGACGATGCTAGCTTCTCTTAGCCAGACTGCGAGACTTGTCCAGCCTAGAGGTACTGCAATACTGGGTCTTCTATATCAGCGACAGCCACCACAACAGGGACACACGACGATGCTAGCTTCCGTTAGCCAGACTGCGAGACTTGTCCAGCCTAGAGGTACTGCAATACTGGGTCTTCTATATCAGCGACAGCCACCACAACAGGGACACACGACGATGCTAGCTTCTCTTAGCCAGCCTGCGAGACTTGTCCAGCCTAGAGCTACTGCAATACTGGGTCTTCTATATCAGCGACAGCCACCACAACAGGGACACACGACGATGCTAGCTTCTCTTAGCCAGCCTGCGAGACTTGTCCAGCCTAGAGCTACTGCAATACTGGGTCTTCTATATCAGCGACAGCCACCACAACAGGGACACACGACGATGCTAGCTTCCGTTAGCCAGACTGCGAGACTTGTCCAGCCTAGAGGTACTGCAATACTGGGTCTTCTATATCAGCGACAACCACCACAACAGGGACACACGACGATGCTAGCTTCCGTTAGCCAGACTGCGAGACTTGTCCAGCCTAGAGGTACTGCAATACTGGGTCTTCTATATCAGCGACAGCCACCACAACAGGGACACACGACGATGCTAGCTTCCGTTAGCCAGACTGCGAGACTTGTCCAGCCTAGAGGTACTGCAATACTGGGTCTTCTATATCAGCGACAGCCACCACAACAGGGACACACGACGATGCTAGCTTCCGTTAGCCAGACTGCGAGACTTGTCCAGCCTAGAGGTACTGCAATACTGGGTCTTCTATATCAGCGACAGCCACCACAACAGGGACACACGACGATGCTAGCTTCTCTTAGCCAGCCTGCGAGACTTGTCCAGCCTAGAGGTACTGCAATACTGGGTCTTCTATATCAGCGACAGCCACCACAACAGGGACACACGACGATGCTAGCTTCTCTTAGCCAGCCTGCGAGACTTGTCCAGCCTAGAGGTACTGCAATACTGGGTCTTCTATATCAGCGACAGCCACCACAACAGGGACACACGACGATGCTAGCTTCTCTTAGCCAGCCTGCGAGACTTGTCCAGCCTAGAGGTACTGCAATACTGGGTCTTCTATATCAGCGACAGCCACCACAACAGGGACACACGACGATGCTAGCTTCCGTTAGCCAGACTGTTTCGACGCAGACCGGGAGAGACGACGTTGAAGTAGAACTGCTAGGGCTTACATCAGCTGATGGTGTGCCGACCCTGCTATTGCGAACACAGGTCACATACTCTTATGCTGCCTCATCGATCTGTGGGAGATGTGGCTAGAGATAGAGATTCCTTCAGACGGCCTGTGGCAATAACACACTTCAGCAAATGATACAATATATATATATATATATATCACGGATTAAAATGTAACCGATCTCATAGGATATAACATTACGATACAAGAGAAATGGAAAATCAAACAAAGCAATACCAACTGTTGATCCTGCATACCAACAAAGACCCTAGTTATAGTCAGGGGATAAAATAATGGTCACTGCCACTTGCTATTTTGACGTTTGAGGAGATCAAAGAAGTCACGGGTTAAAATAACTTCTTGCCAACTGTAAAGAAAAAAATGAATTAAGAAATAGAAACAATTCATCAGGTTACAAATACACAAAGAAGGAAATAACGTAAAAGCAGCTTATTAAATGGCTCAGAAACATAGATATTTTATTATATATCGTGAAGGACCAGAAATACTCAAAGAAGAAGTGGAAGACGCCTTGCGCAATATGAAAACAGGAAAAGCTCTTGGACCAGATAATATAACTAAAGAAGAGATTGAAGCCATGGGTGATTTTGGAATAGAAATAATAACAAAAATATTGAATGGTATCTACAACAGCGGATATATACCAGACGACCTGCTCAAATCAATATTCATAGCCCTACCAAAGAAATATGGTGCAATTGGATGCGATGATCATCGCACAATAAGCCTTATGAGTCACATGACTAAGATATTACTAAGAATCATCATGCGAAGACTGCGAAACAAAATCAGTCCAGAAATTAATGATGAACAGTGTGGTTTTGTTGGAGGTAAAGGTACAAGAATTGCAATTTATATCATAAGATCTTTAGTAGAAAGAGCCATAGGTGGTGAAAACAGATCTATACCTATGTTTCATAGATTACACCAAGGCATTTGACAAAGTAAAGCACCAAGAAATAATCACAATTTTAGAAAGCATAAACGTAGACAGCAAAGATCTAAGAATAATAAAGAACATGTACTGGCAACAAACAGCGGCCATAAGAACTGGAAACCAATTGGGAATGTTTCAATAAATAAAACAGGGTGTTAGACAAGGTTGTGTGCTGTCACCAGATTTGTTTAATATTTATAGTGAGATTATTTTAAGATCCATAAGGGACATGCCTGGAACAACAATCGGAGGTCATAATGTAAATAGTCTAAGGTATGCTGATGATACAGTCTTAATCGCTAAGAGTGAAAATGAGTTACAGGAAATGTTAGACATTATAGTGAAAGAAAGCAAAAAATAAAGGACTCAGCCTTAATAGCAAAAAGACAGAAGTAATGGTAACAACAAAGAAAAATACATCACCTCAGTGCAAAATAAAGACAAGCGGAACAATATTAAAACAGGTAAATGAATTTAAATATTTGGGAACTTTGTTAACCTCAGACGGAAGATGTACAAAAGAGGTGAGATGCAGAATGGCACAGGCAAAAGCAGCTTTCCAGAAAATGAGGAAGATACTATGCAATCCATTTTTGACAATAGAAACAAGAAAAAGAGTTCTTAAATGTTATGTAGAGCCAGTCTTAACATATGGATATGAATCATGGACAATGTGACAACAGACAAGAAAATATTGACAAGAGGTCAATTCAAAATGAGAGCTAAATTCCAATATTAGGAAGAAACAGTAAACATTTTTTGGCCATGTAATGAGAAGAGAACAGCTGCAATATATTGTAACAACTGGGAAAATTGAGGGACGAAGAGATAGAGGGAAGCAAAGAGAAAAGATACCAGACAGCTTAAAAAAATGGCTTGGCAGAAGGTCAACAACAGAAATGATAAATAACTGTCGTGATCGAAAGTTGTGGAGAGACATGATCACCTGCGCTAGCATGCTTGGTACTTGATGATGGTGATGATGATGATATACGTAGGGAGGTCAAAAAGTAATGCACACCAATTTTTTTCTCGGAAACTATTCGGGCAAAATGTGTGAAATTTTCACAGATTGTAGCTGAACATCCCCTTTACACTACCTATTTTTCAGCATAATCACCGTCCAAGCGTATTGCCTTACGCCAACGCGAAACTAGGTCATGAATGCCTCGTTTGTACCAAGTTTTGTCCTGCTCGCGTAGCCATTTTTTAACTGCACGGATCACACCCTCATCATTGTCAAAGTGTGTCCCACGCAGGAATTTTTTGAGTGGTCCAAACAGATGGAAATCTGAGGGAGCCAGATCAGGGCTGTAAGGAGGATGGGGCAGTACAGTCCAACCAAATTTGTTGATTGCTTCCCGTGTGACCAGACTTGTGTGAGGGCGTGCATTGTCATGTTGAAGCAACAAATCTGCAGATGGCTTATTAGGCCGAACTCTGTGGAACCGATTTTTGAGTTTTGTCAGTGTATTGATGTAAGCTGTCGAGTTGATTGTCTCACCTCTTGTCATTACATCAACAAGAATCACACCATCAATGTCCCAGAAGACAGTGATCATCACCTTTCCGGCTGATGGAGATGTTTTGAATTTTTTTCTTTTTTGTGACTGCGGATGATGCCATTCCATTGACTGCATTTTTGTTTCAGGCTCATAATAATGTGCCCACGTTTCGTCACCGGTAACAATTTTTGACAAAAACATATCTCCTTCAACACCGAAACGCTCCAACAATTCAGAACAGAATGTTTTCCTTTGAACTCTGTGATCATTTGTTAGGCACCGAGGAACCCATCGAGCGCAAATCTTTGAATATCCGAGAGTTTTAAAATTGCGATTGCACTTCCCTTGCTGACTGTAAGCTGCAATGCCAATTGCTGACTAGTGATACGCCTATCCTTACGAATAATGGCATCAGCCCGGTTTAACATGTCTGTGCTGGTAGCCGAGGCAACACGTCCAGAACGCGGTAAATCATGCAGCTCCACTCGTACACTTTCTGCAGCTTTAATTCTCTGAACCTAGCGACTAACTGTGCTCCTATCGACTGCAGAACATTTGTACACTGCACACAGTCGTTTATGAATGTTTGCCACAGTTTCTTTTTCCGCAACCAGAAATTCTATGACAATTCGCTGTTTGTAACGGACATTGTTGACAAGCTCCATTTTAACGGTTCATAGATTGCGTAATATTTATCAGAATGCTGTGCAATTTGGTGCACATAATTGGAACATGTCTTATTCCAAGTGTGCAAAATTTCATATTCCTATCTTTATTATTAGCCGAGAAAAAAATTTGTGTGCATTACTTTTTGACCTCCCGTATTATATATATATATATATATATATATATATATATATATATATATATATATATATATATATATATATATATATATATATATATGGCCTTTGGTATCTGACATGCGGTTTGTAGCAAGCAATCATGATAAGTCAGTAGTTTGGTAAAAAATAATCCCTGAGGGAATTGTTCACTTTTAATCCCTGAGGGAATTATTCACTTCTAATCACTGTGGGAATTGTTCACTTTTAATCCCGGTTGTAATTGTTCACTTTTAATCTCTGAAGGAAATGTTCACTTTTAATCCCTGAGGGAATTGTTCACTTCTAATCCCTGTGGGAATTGTTAGCTTCTAATCCTGGTTGGTTCCCGTGTGTTACCGGGGCTTCATTATGAGGGAAGTAAAGAATAGTGACGCTGTGACCTTCCAAGCATGTCGTAAGAGGCGACTAAGGAGGTTGATCGATGGCTTGACAAGCTGTCATTGTAAAAAGTGTTGTTATGGAAACAGAGCCATAGATTTTAGAAGCAGTGATCTCCGCAATATGTGCCACTTTGGCACGCAAGGTTTCTGTTTTTGAGATTGTGATTCTGCCCTATGTGCCGTCTTCGGCTCGAAAGGAGAATAGATAGATAGAATCCTGGTTGGAATTGTTAGCTTCTAATCTTGGTTGGAATTGTTAGCTTCTAATCTTGGTTGGAATTGTTAGCTTCTAATCCTGGTTGGAATTGTTCACTTCTAATCCCTGTGGGAATTGTTCACTTCTAATCTTGGTTGGAATTGTTCACTTCTAATCCTGGTTGGAATTGTTCACTTCTAATCCTGGTTGGAATTGTTCACTTCTAATCTTGGTTGGAATTGTTCACTTCTAATCCTGGTTGGAATTGTTCACTTCTAATCCTGGTTGGAATTGTTCACTTCTAATCCATGTGGGAATTGTTCACTTCTAATCCTGGTTGGAATTGTTAGCTTCTAATCTTGGTTGGAATTGTTAGCTTCTAATCTTGGTTGGAATTGTTAGCTTCTAATCTTGGTTGGAATTGTTCACTTCTAATCCCTGTGGGAATTGTTCACTTCTAATCCATGTGGGAATTGTTCACTTCTAATCCATGTGGGAATTATTCACTTCTAATCCTGGTGGGAATTGTTAACTTCTTATCCTAGTTGGAATTGTTCACTTCTAATCCTGGTTGGAATTGTTCACTTCTAATCCTGGTTGGAATTGTTCACTTCTAATCCTGGTTGGAATTGTTCACTTCTAATCCTGGTTGGAATTGTTCACTTCTAATCCTGGTTGGAATTGTTCACTTCTAATCCTGGTTGGAATTGTTCACTTCTAATCCTGGTTGGAATTGTTCACTTCTATTTATGGTTGGAATTGTTCACTTCTAATCCTGGTTGGAATTGTTCACTTCTAATCCCTATGGGAAATGTTCACTTCTAATCCTGGTTGGAATTGTTCACTTCTAATCCTGGTTGGAATTGTTCACTTCTAATCCTGGTTGGAATTGTTCACTTCTAATCCTGGTTGGAATTGTTCACTTCTAATCCTGGTTGGAATTGTTCACTTCTAATCGTATTTTCCTTGTGGCTTTATCCTCGGTACCTTTACTCGATACCTACTCTTTCGTTCGTTTGTCGCCAGATTATATTTTTCGAACAGCTAGACTCAAGCGCCCAGATCTCGTTGCCAGCAAGTCCCGCAGTGAAAAACGATAAGCTGACTCACAAGTCCTCAACCGGAGGCGAAGGCGCGCCCCACCCAGCATCAGAGCTGGAAGTCGTCAGTGACTCATAACTGATGGCTTGCGCCAGGATCGGTGAACCAGAACCATCCAGACCCTGCTACACCTCTCCGCGGTGCCTCCAGAAACAGACTAACCTGTCTAGTCTGGCCAAGCGAGCAGGGATCGAAGTGGGAAGACAAACCCGGTACTCAAAAATGTCGGCTGAAGTCGGATGTGTTGGGCCGAAAGGCGCAGATATCACAGTGTTACACTGCAAACTTCAACACAACGTAACTACGTCCACTTAATGTCCTTTTAAGGGCGGATGACGAGGAGGAAGTCTACGGTTCGTGTCATCTAGAATACCTCAAATCATCGGGCGACCGCATCATCAACATCATCAAGTCCTCAACCCATCTCCCAGTGGATCTTCTTGATTTAGATAACATCCACCATGACTAACACGAAGATCTGGGTGTAAGACCAGGGCTGTAGATTCACGAACATTATCGAAATCTGTATCATCTCGCCCCTTTTTTTTTCAAGCGCACGGCTAGGGAAAACGATCGCCCATCATTATGACGCAGCACGAACAACATTTGTCAAGGGATTAGCGCACCACGTTTGATGTACGTTAAAGACGAATGACATTTGTCAACAATGGATTAACGTAGACCGATTGATTCACATTTAAGAGCTCTGGTAGATGCACGAACACCGTGACGCCAACACAGAATCCTTCAAGTGGAACCTTCTGGTAACGTGGCACATCGATCTTCATGAAGGCGCTGAACAAATCCAACAGCGGTTATTGAACTGCTCACGATGTCATGACGTAATACGCACATCGACTTCACGCCGGAGAAAGGTCGTATTCACACCGCCTGATTCACACCAAAAAAAGAAACCCGCAGCAAAGTGCATGAACTCTATAGCACCAGCGCAGATCACTTAAGTGGATCACTGTGAAATTAAGAAAAAGAAAAAAGGAGAAGAAACAGATGAAAGAATAATATGAAGTGCTAGAAGAAGAAGAAGGTAAAAGAAGAAAATGAAGAAAGAAGAAACAAATTAAGAAGTAAAAAAGAGAACATGAGGTCGAAGAAGAAAAACAAAAGAAGTAAGAAGAATATAGGGTGTATGAAGCGAAGTAAAATAAGAAGATTATGATGAGGAAGAAGAAGAAAAGAATATATGGTGAAGAAGAAGACAAATATATAAATCATCAAGTACCGTGCCTGCTGGCGTAGGCGATCATGTCTCTCCACAATTTCGATATCGACAGTTATTTATCATTTCTGTTGTTGACCTTCTGCCAAGCCATTCTCTTAAGCTGTCTGGTATCTTTTCTTTTAACATTCTATATCTCTTTGTCCCTCAATTTTCCCAGTTGTTACAATATATTCCAGCTGTTCCCTTCTCGTTAAATGGTAAGAAATGATGATTGTTTCTTCCTAATATTGGAAATTAGCTCTCTTTTTGCTTTGGCCTCTTTCAGGACGTTTTCATTACTCTTCTTAGCTGTTCTTGGTATTCTCAACATTCTTCTGTACAGTCACATTTCTACAACCTCCAGTGGTTTTCTTGTCTGTTGTCCATGATTCACATCCATGTGGTAAGACTGGCTCTAAATAACATTTAAGAACTATTTTTCTTGTTTCTATAAGAAGAATATGTTTTAGCTGAAAAATATTTGGTAAAATCGTATTCATACCTTGGTACTTTATATAACTGTACGTGGTACTTTACATAACTGTACGTGGTACTTTACATAACTGTACGTGGTACTTTATATAACTGTACGTGGTACTTTATATAACTGTACGTATAGCGATTACACTAATAATAACAGTAGTAGTAGAAGTAATCATCATACTCAAGTACCGGGCCTGCAGGCGTAGGTGATCATGTCTCTCCACAACTTTCGATCTTGGCAGCTATTTATCATTTCTGTTGTTGACCTTCTGCCAAGCCATTCTCTTAAGCTGTCGGGTATCTTTCTCTTTGCTTCCCTCTATCTCTTCGTCCCTCAATTTTCCCACTTGTTACAATATATTCCAGTTGTTCTCTTCTCATTACATGGACAAAAAATTATAATTGTTTCTTGTCAGGTCGGGTAATTTTACCTGCTACTGTATGCAGTAAACAGTACAACCTGTGGCTGCCCTGCTGCCTTGCAGGTAAGCTCGGGAGAGTAAAAGGCTAAGGGAGGGTACCCCGAAGTAAAACAACCCCGCTGCTTTGTGGGTGAAACTTTTTAGTCAAAGGCTAGCGGAGCCAGCCGTAAACAAACCGAAGGAAGGCAACAGAAAACCACCGTCGTAACTTCTTTGTACAATCATGAATCGCCACAAGTAATAGCAATAGGAGACCGATAATAATAAATGAATATTATTCTAGAGGGAAACTTCCAAGGCGATAATCAGCGAATCAATTTAGATGAAGAGGTATGTTTACAGCACTCGGAAAAAATGACAAATAATCAACAGAAAAAAAAGAACAATATATGGACCGAAGCAGGATCGAACCCGTACTCCTTGGCACAGCTCCATGCCACGAAAAGCCAAATGCTAGGGAACACTGCCACTCAACTAACGCCTTTGGCGTCTTGACAGGCGGTTGGTAGCATATATTTTGGCGTGTGGTGAGACTGCTATGATGGGGACTACAGCTACCTTCCTTTGTTTGGGAGATGAGTTAGTAATTCGGATGATTCCACTGGCACGGGCGGTTGAGCAATTATGGATTTTAATTCGTTTGCAGTGAAACCGGGGCCTATCATAAACAAACCAAACCAAATCATGATTGCCACAGTATTTAGCATAACTCCACGTATATAAATTACAATTAGATATACATATAGTATTTCTTCTTCCCTAATTCATTTGCCTTTTAGCGTAGAAGGGGAGTTACAATTTGCGGTCTTTTGTAATTCTGTTTACATACCTATAATAGAACGTTCGTTAAGTTAATAAATTATCTCCCTTTCATGTTGTGAAGACATCAGTCAGATCAGTAAAGCTTGGCCTGACTCACAAGGGGACATAAGCGACAAGAAATGGTCGGGACAAAGCGAAGGTAAACCTTTAGGAAAGTCATCTCCCCTACCTTGGCAAACACCTATAATGACGAATGCAGCAGCGGCGCACGTTAAGGTAAATGTGTTTGTGTTTGTTGACGTTTGTGATTTATTATCTGTTTAGCAGACTGTTGCTTCCGTAAGTGTGTTCCGCTTTTTTTTATGTTGTTATAATTCAAGTAATTATATCGAACCAGTGATGTTTTATGGCAGCAGATCATGGACAGTAAGCATAGGGGTTCACAGCTGGTGAGGATATGTTGAGATGTCGATCTATTTCAGAAGGATGTTTATGGTGTCGTTATGATTAGGTCGTATGTCCCTGGCAGAACGTTGCTCTCGTTACAGCCCGTCTGAAAGAATCTCTGCCAGATCTCTCACAGAACGGTGCTCTCATCACAGCCCGTCTTAGAGAATCTTTGTCTCTAGTCAGATCTCCCACAGAACGTTACATCCATCACAGCCCGTCTGAAAGAATCTCTGTCTCTAGCCAGATCTCCCACAGAACGTTACATTCATCACAGCCCGTCTGAAAGAATCTCTGTATCTAGTCAGATCTCCCACAGAACGTTACATTCATCACAGCCCGTCTGAAAGAATCTCTGTATCTAGTCAGATCTCCCACATAACGTTACATTCACCACAGCCCGTCTGAAAGAATCTATGTCTCTAGTCAGATCTCCCACAGAACGTTACATTCATCACAGCCCGTCTGAAAGAATCTATGTCTCTAGTCAGATCTCCCACAGAACGTTACATTCATCACAGCCCGTCTGAAAGAATTTCTGTCTTTAGTCAGATCTCCCACAGAACGTTACATCCATCACAGCCCATCTGAAAGAATCTCTGTCTCTAGCCAGATCTCCCACAGAACGTTACATTCATCACAGCCAGTCTGAAAGAATCTCTGTATCTAGTCACATCTTCCACAGAACGTTACATTCATCACAGCCCATCTGAAAGAATCTCTGTATCTAGCCAGATCTCCCACAGAACGTTACATTCATCACAGCCCGTCTGAAAGAATCTATGTCTCTATTCAGATCTCACACAGAACGTTACATTCATCACATCCCGTCTGATAGAATCTCTGTATCTAGTCAGATCTCCCACAGAACATTACATTCACCACAGCCCGTCTGAAAGAATCTCTGTCTCTAGTCAGATCTCCCACAGGACGTTACAAAAACCAACAGCCCGTCTGAAAGAATCTCTTTCTTTAGTCAGATCTCCCACAGAACGTTGCATCCATCACAGCCCGTCTGAAAGAATCTCATATTGTAGGAACCTTAGCTCTTATATTAGCTACCTCATCTCATACTTTAGTTACCTTAGCTCTTATTTTAGCAACCCCAGCTCATATTATAGCTCTCTCAGCTCATATTTTAGCTATCTGAGCTCACATGTTAGCTAATCCAGCTCATATTTTAGCTTCCTGAGCTCTTGTTTTAGCTCCCCCAAATATTATATGAGCTATCTCAGCTCATAATTTATCTATCTCAGTTGATATTTTATCTACCTTAGCTCATATTTTAGCTGTCCCAGATCATGTTTTAGCTACCTGAACTCAAACTTTAGCTACCCCAGCTCATGTTTTTTTTTTATCTATCTCAGCTCATATTTTAGTTACTCCAGATCATATTTTTTATCTATCTCAGCTCATATTTTAGTTACTCCAGATCATATTTTTTATCTATCTCAGCTCATATTTTAGTTACTCCAGATCATATTTTTTATCTATCTCAGCTCATATTTTAGTTACTCCAGATCATATTTTAGTTACTCCAGATCATATTTTTTATCTATCTCAGCTCATATTTTAGTTACTCCAGATCATATTTTTTATCTATCTCAGCTCATATTTTAGTTACTCCAGATCATATTTTTTTTATCTATCTCAGCTCATATTTTAGTTACTCCAGATCATATTTTAGTTACTCCAGATCATATTTTTTTATCTATCTCAGCTCATATTTTAGTTACTCCAGATCATATTTTTTATCTATCTCAGCTCATATTTTAGTTACTCCAGATCATATTTTAGTTACTCCAGATCATATTTTTTATCTATCTCAGCTCATATTTTAGTTACTCCAGATCATATTTTTTATCTATCTCAGCTCATATTTTAGTTACTCCAGATCATATTTTTTATCTATCTCAGCTCATATTTTAGTTACTCCAGATCATATTTTAGTTACTCCAGATCATATTTTTTATCTATCTCAGCTCATATTTTAGTTACTCCAGATAATATTTTTTTTATCTATCTCAGCTCATATTTTAGTTACTCCAGATCATATTTTTTATCTATCTCAGCTCATATTTTAGTTACTCCAGATCATATTTTAGTTACTCCAGATCATATTTTTTATCTATCTCAGCTCATATTTTAGTTACTCCAGATCATATTTTTTATCTATCTCAGCTCATATTTTAGTTACTCCAGATCATATTTTTTATCTATCTCAGCTCATATTTTAGTTACTCCAGATCATATTTTAGTTACTCCAGATCATATTTTTTATCTATCTCAGCTCATATTTTAGTTACTCCAGATCATATTTTAACTTCATCATCATCATCATCATTGAGTATCGTCTCCGCATCGAAGGTTGGCTACCATGGAGCGCCAGGATGTAAGGTGTCTCAGGTTTCTTGTATGCTTTTCTTTATGCATTGCCATTTAGTTGTTACTTTTTCATCAGGATTTTCTTTTCTGTATTGTTCAATTCCTTCTTCTAGCAGCTTCTGGTATGTGTTCTTTACTTGTATTGTATAGGTATCTTTAATATCTTTTTGATTTAAATCTAGTGGATTTGTTGATGAATTAGACTTTTGCTTGTTTCTCTTTATTTTGATTTTCATTTTAATCAATACAGGATTGTGATCTGAATTAATATCTGCTCCTGTGTAGGTTTTGGCTTTCTTTACGCTGCTACGGAACCTTTCTTTTATCATTATGTAATCTATTTGATTCCTCTTCTTATCTCCAGGGCAATCTACCCCAGCTCATATTTTACCTACCTCAACAAATGTTCTAGCTACCACAGCTCATATTTTACCTACCTCAACAAATGTTCTAGCTACCACAGCTCATATTTTACCTACCTCAACAAATGTTCTAGCTACCACAGCTCATATTTTACCTACCTCAACAAATGTTCTAGCTACCCCAGCTCATATTTTACCTACCTCAACAAATGTTCTAGCTACCCCAGCTCATATTTTACCTACCTCAACAAATGGTCTAACTACCCCAGCTCATATTTTACCTACCTCAACAAATGGTCTAACTACCCCAGCTCATATTTTACCTACCTCAACAAATGGTCTAACTACCCCAGTTCATATTTTACTTACCTCAACAAATGTTCTAGCTACATCAGCTCATATTTTACCTACCTCAACAAATGTTCTAGCTACCCCAGCTCATATTTTACCTACCTCAACAAATGTTCTAACTACCCCAGCTCATATTTTACCTACCTCAACAAATGTTCTAGCTACCTCCGCTCATATTTTACCTACCTCAACAAATGTTCTAGCTACCCCAGCTCATATTTTACCTACCTCAACAAATGTTCTAGCTCCCCCAGCTCATATTTTATCTACCTCAACAAATGTTCTAACTACCCCAGCTCATATTTTACCTACCTCAACAAATGGTCTAACTACCCCAGCTCATATTTTACCTACCTCAACAAATGGTCTAACTACCCCAGCTCATATTTTACTTACCTCAACAAATGTTCTAGCTACATCAGCTCATATTTTACCTACCTCAACAAATGTTCTAGCTACCCCAGCTCATATTTTACCTACCTCAACAAATGTTCTAACTACCCCAGCTAATATTTTACCTACCTCAACAAATGTTCTAGCTACCTCCGCTCATATTTTACCTACCTCAACAAATGTTCTAGCTACCCCAGCTCATATTTTACCTACCTCAACAAATGTTCTAGCTCCCCCAGCTCATATTTTATCTACCTCAACAAATGTTATAGCTACCCCAGCTCATATTTTACCTACCTCAACAAATGTTCTATCTACTCCAGCTCATATTTTACCTACCTCAACAAATGGTCTAACTACCCCAGTTCATATTTTACTTACCTCAACAAATGTTCTAGCTACATCAGCTCATATTTTACCTACCTCAACAAATGTTCTAGCTACCTCCGCTCATATTTTACCTACCTCAACAAATATTCTAGCTACCCCAGTTCATATTTTACCTACCTCAACAAATGTTCTATCTACCCCAGCTCATATTTTATCTACCTCAACAAATGTTCTATCTACCCCAGCTCATATTTTAGATTCCGCAACTCATATTTAAATTACCTTCTTCTGCTATTCATGAAAAATACTAAACCCCGACTGTATTATTCTCTCTTTATTTGCAGGACACTTACAAGCTCGCAGGTATGTACCAGACAGAGATCGTGTTTTATATTTTTCAGCCTTAAGACCTTCTTTGTCTCTGATACCGCAAATATTATGTCTGTATGATCGCGATTGTTTCTCCATTATTTTGGCTTATAGCACTGTCCAAACTAATGCAATAACTACCGAAGTAAAAAGGGCAATATACAAATCAGTTTTTCTACCAACTCTGAGTTATTAGTGCCAGAATTGGACGCTGGACTCCAGAACAATAAGAAAGACAACGACCACCGAAATGAAATGTGTCAGAAGAATGACAGGAAACAGCTTAAGGGACAGAGTAAGAAACACCGACCTGAGGAAGAAACTCGAAGTTGAACCTGCCAACGAATACATAAAGAAACAACAGATAAATTGGTTCGGCCACATAACAAGACAAAAAGAACTAACAATGACTCAAAGAGCCATAAACAAACGCTACGAAAATGCCAGATTAAGAGGAAGACCGAGAAAGAGATGGATAAAGGGGATACTAGAGTCATTAGGAGGGATAACATCAGAAGAGGCCAACAGAAGAGCAGAGAATCGCAGATTGTATCTCCCCTCGACGCTAAAGGCAATGGAGGAAGGATAGAAGAGGAAGAAGCCTTAAGGCCCGAAAGAAAGGAGCCGCGATAGCTCAGTGGTTAGTGAACTGGACTACAAAGGTTAAGAGGTAGGGTTCAATCACAAACGATGATTTCCGGTTCACCCAGCCTTAAATGGGTACCTGATTTTTTTCTGGGAAAGGAAAGCGGCATGGGCGTAATACCGACCACATTACCCCAAAAATCATGTGCCGAGGGTCTGTAAAATTTATAGTCACTAACACCATATTACTATATGGTTTAGCCACCTGGTCAGAATGAATCCTTACCAATCACCATCAAGGGCGTTCTTCTCGAGAATGCATGGGAAAAGACCAAGAGGATGACCCAGAAGAAGATGGATAGATGCAGTGACAGAGATATGTAACAACAAAGGAAAATCACTAATTCAGAGAGTTCGAGTAGCTCAAGAACGACAAATGATATAAACCACAAAACCTTTTAAGCATCAGTGAAAAGAGAAAAAGTAGAGGAAGAACACCGTATTCCCTATACGCCCTTTGGCATGACGGGGGCACTTTACTTTTTTTTGTTTTTTTTTTTAAACTAAAGTCCGAAAAAACATTCTACAAGTGGAAGCGAGACTTCTAAAGAGGTACATAGATCTAGCTGGCTGTTAGCCCACGGTTCAAATTTTACAACAATTTTTGATAATTTAGAAAATAAATGACGCCACTCTGAAGCGATCACTTTGCAAGTCAAATATTAACTCGCCAGACTCCTCATCCAAAGATCAATATTTAACACACCCACGTCGTTATAATAACAGATGCTTCTGTGCTTGTTTTAACTCTTTCAGAACTGAAGATTTAAAAAAAATCAATTAGCGGTAGAGATTTCAGAGATACAATATTTAATGTTTTTGAATATTCTTTTTTTTTCTCTTTTTCCTTTCGTTCGCCAGCTTTTACCTCTGACGAAGTCCCTAGAGACTAGAAACATAATTTTTGCGTGTTAATCCATGTTTTCCTAGCAGCCGTGTGCACAGGGTCCCTCGCCGCACAGGCAGATAGCTCCGTCTTCGGAGGTACTCATATTTTTCCCAAATATGAGTAATTGACGCTTCAAGCCCGGCCTCGCTGCTGAGACAAGGGGTAGTTGCCGCAGAGAGAAATCAGAAATAAAAATCCCAACTTGTGTAGCCGGGATTTGAACCCACAACCTCTCTGTCTCGAGACCAACCAGTCACCCTGTTTTTAAATATAAATATATAAAAAAAAAAAATTTAAGTTCCCTCGTCACACCAAGTGGCCTACAGGGAATATGGTATTAGTGACCATAAATTTTACAGACCCTCGGCACATGATTTTTTGGGGTAATGTGGGCGGGATTACGTCCGTGCCGCTTTACTCTCCCAGAAAAAAATCCGGTACCCATTAAAGGTTGGGTGAACCGGAAGCCGTCGCTTGGGATCGAACCCTACCTCTTGTTCTTTGTAATCCAGTTCACTAACCACTGAGCTATCACGGCTCCCATTAATCTACATGTTTATATTTATCTAACAATTAACATATTATATATGAATTTTTAGATAATCAAACAAGAAATTATATTTCACCAATACTAAGATGATACAATACATATAAAAAGAATATTGTTTTATGGCAATTAACACTAATCACATTGAGAGTGACGCACTGTGCGGCTAAACGTACATGACTGAAATCGACATTGCACATGGTGCGATGAAACGTACGGATAGAGTTAACCATACCAGGTATGTCCGTAGTAATTCAAAGAGAGATTGCAGGGCGGACTCATACGGAGAAATGAAAAAAAAAAATAGAGAGAAAAAATAGAAAAAAAAACGACACGGTTAAAGCTTTACGTGAAAAGGTGACGACACAAATTTGAACAACGTTTCGGCTCAATATGCCTTCAGCAGGAACAAACATACAACACACATACAGATATGTATTTAAAACAAAAAAATAATACAATAAATAATAAACAAAATGATGTAATAATTTAGAATTTCTCATTCTAGTTCTAAATTATTATTATTATTTCTTATTATTTCTTATATTTTTGTTTTAAATACAAATCTGTGTGTGTGTGTGTCTTGTATGTTTGTTCCTGCTGAAGGCCTATAGAGCCGAAGCGTTGTTCAAATTTGTCGTCCACTTATTACGTTATTTATTATATTATAATTATTAGAATTCCTGAAATTACACAAATGACTAAATATTGTTCTATAAGGACACGAATGTGTAAATCAACTCCTATAAAGACACAAATGTGTAAATCAACTCATATAAAGGCACGAATGTGTAAATCAACTCCTATAAGGACACGAATGTGTAAATCAACTCATATAAAGACACGAATGAGCAAATCAACTCATATAAAGACATGAATGAGCAAATCAACTCATATAAAGACATGACTGAGTAAATCAACTCATATAAAGACATGAGTGAGCAAATCAACTCATATAAAGACATGACTGAGGAAATCAACTCATATAAAGACATGAGTGAGCAGATCAATTTATATAAAGACACGAATGAGCAAATCAACTCATATAAAGACACGAATGAGCAAATCAACTCCTATAAAGACATGAATGAGCAAATCAACTCATATAAAGACATGAATGAGCAAATAAACTCATATAAAGACATGAATGAGCAAATCAACTCATATAAAGACACGAATGAACAAATCAACTCATATAAAGACACGAATGTGTAAATCAACTCCTATAAAGACATGAATGAGCAAATCAACTCATATAAAGACATGAATGAGCAAATCAACTCATATAAAGACATGAATGAGCAAATCAACTCATATAAAGACATGTGTGAACAAATCAACTCATATAAAGACACGAGTGAGCAAACCAAATCATATAAAGACATGAGTGAGCAAATCAACTCATATAAAGACATGAGTGAGCAAATCAACTCATATAAAGACATGAATGAGCAAATCAACTCATATAAAGACATGTGTGAACAAATCAACTCATATAAAGACACGAGTGAGCAAACCAAATCATATAAAGACATGAGTGAGCAAATCAACTCATATAAAGACATGAGTGAGCAAATCAACTCATATAAAGACATGAATGAGCAAATCAACTCATATAAAGACACGAATGAGCAAATCAACTCATATAAAGACACGAATGTGTAAATCAACTCCTATAAAGACATGAATGAGCAAATCAACTCATATAAAGACATGAATGAGCAAATCAACTCATATAAAGACATGAATGAGCAAATCAACTCATATAAAGACACGAATGAGCAAATCAACTCATATAAAGACACGAATGTGCAAATCAACTCATATAAACACACGAATGTGTAAATCAACTCATATAAAGACACGAATGTGTAAATCAACTCATATAAAGACATGAATGAGCAAATCAACTCATATAAATACACGAATGTGTAAATCAACTCCTATAAAGACATGAATGAGCAAATCAACTCATATAAAGACATGAATGAGCAAATCAACTCATATAAAGACATGTGTGAGCAAATCAACTCATATAAAGACACGAGTGAGCAAACCAAATCATATAAAGACATGAGTGAGCAAATCAACTCATATAAAGACATGAGTGAGCAAATCAACTCATATAAAGACACGAGTGAGCAAATCAACTCATATAAAGACATGAGTGAGCAAATCAACTCATATAAAGACATGTGTGAGCAAATAAACTCATATAAAGACACGAGTGAGCAAATCAACTCATATAAAGACATGAGTGAGCAAATCAACTCATATAAAGACATGAGTGAGCAAATAAACTCATATAAAGACATGAATGAGCAAATCAACTCATATAAAGACATGTGTGAGCAAATCAACTCATATAAAGACACGAGTGAGCAAACCAAATCATATAAAGACATGAGTGAGCAAATCAACTCATATAAAGACATGTGTGAGCAAATAAACTCATATAAAGACACGAGTGAGCAAATCAACTCATATAAAGACATGAGTGAGCAAATCAACTCATATAAAGACATGAGTGAGCAAATAAACTCATATAAAGACATGAATGAGCAAATCAACTCATATAAAGACATGAGTGAGCAAATCAACTCTTATAGAGACATGAGTGAGCAAATCAACTCATATAAAGACATGAATAAGCAAATCAACTCATATAAAGACATGAATGAGCAAATCAACTCCTATAAAGACATGAGTGAGCAAATCAACTCATATACTTACCTGGTATGGTTAACTCTATCTGTACGTTTCACCGCACCATGAGCAATACCGATTTCGGTCATGTACGTTTAGCCGCACAGTGCGTCACTCTCAATGTGATTAGTGTAAACTGTCATAAAACAATATACGAATTAGCAAATCAACTCCTATAAAGAAAAGAATAAACAAATGAACTCATATAAAGACATGAGTGAGCAAATCAACTCATATAAAGACAAACATGAGCAAATCAACTCCTGGAAAGACACGAAAGCGCAAATTAATTGAGTTATTTGCGGGTCATCATCAATGCACTCCGAACATATCCATAGGTGCACAGATCCACTCCTCAGCAATTCCCTCAGTGCCACAGACTCCAGTTCTGTGTTGGTTGATAAGTCTTCTTACACGGCCACTAAGTTTCTCATTTCTGGCTGTGCCCAACTTAACTCCCATTTCCATCATCCGAAAAAGTGACGTTGATCTGTGTTTGTCGAATTCCTGTGCTCTTCCCACATCTCGGAGGGCATTGATGATGTCCGCCCGATTCATTGGTTGCCCGTCCTCAACGACAGCGCAGCTAGCCAACCTGTCCACCCTTTCATTTCCCCGTACTCCCGCATGTCCAGGGACATAGACAAAGGTGACCTTACGTATTTTGGATTTATGCAACGACTCTACCCAGTGCATGCTTACAGAGCCCGCCTCCACTTTTTTTATCATGCTCATCGAATCATTCAGTATACATGCGTGGGTGTCGTCTTGTGACTCTAACCATTTGAATGCCTTGGTCACTGCCATCACCTCCATTGTCATGCTACTTGTGGTCATGACGTATGCACCACTGTCTTCCTTGGCTATTCTGCCTGCCGAGCGTGCTGTAAATTCCCATTCACTTCTTTGGTGTCGTCTTACAGATCCATCTGTATATATGACTGCATCTTTCTCATCGGTGTTATCACAGATGAGACCGTTGACCTCAGCATTAACCACGACCGGGTTCTGTTCCCTACTTTTCCTGTCGAAAGTGACAATACACGAGAAAGTTCCCTTGAATGACGTAGGCACCGGTATCCACACCTCACCAACGCTGATATTAGTAAGCACACAGACCTGTTTGATGACATCTTCTGCTCGGCCCACCCATGATTTGCCTCTTTTTAAGCCTGGCACCTTTCCCTGTGTTGAGCACGTGGTGCAATGGATGCTCTGTATCTGTACTAATCTTCAGGTATGCTCGTGCTCTCCAGATCTTGGTTCTGTCATCCATGGTCCACAGCATCGACATACAGCAAATTAATGCGAAAGTATCAGTGACAAACAACTTTATTTTATGTTTTAAACACACAAAAAAAGATAACTAAATGTGAAACAAAAATTAATTGTTTCCGTTTTAAATAATTGATGTCCGTTTCGTTGATAGGATCGAAGTCCTTCGAGGAAAGCAGAGCCTTCAACAACATGGCAGATTACGCTTCTAACAGGTTTGTCAGTGACGTACTTAAGGTTACCAAGTGTGTTTAGTAGATCATATGTTTATAATAATTATATTTATTATCGGAAAGGGTAGGGTGGGGTGGGGGGTGATGGGTATGACTGAGCTGAGTGATGTTAGCGACCAATAGATGGCTAGAAGGGGAAACAACTGAGCTGAGTGATGTTAGCGACCAAGAGATGGCTAGAAGGGGGAACAACTGAGCTGAGTGATGTTAGCGACCAACAGATGGCTAGAAGGGGGAACAACTGAGCTGAGTTATGTTAGCGACCAATAGATGGCTAGAAGGGGGAACAACTGAGCTGAGTGATGTTAGCGACCAACAGATGGCTAGAAGGGGGAACAACTGAGCTGAGTGATGTTAGCGACCAAAAGATGGCTGGAAGGGGAACAACTGAGCTGAGTGCTGTTAGCGACCAACAGATGGCTAGAAAGGGGAACAACTGAGCTGAGTGATGTTAGCGACCAACAGATGGCTAGAAGGGGGAACAACTGAGCTGAGTGATGTTAGCGACCAACAGATGGCTAGAAGGGGGAACAACTGAGCTGAGTGATGTTAGCGACCAACAGATGGCTAGAAGGGGGAACAACTGAGCTGAGTGATGTTAGCGACCAACAGATGGCTGGAAGGGGAACAACTGAGCTGAGTGCTGTTAGCGAACAACAGATGGCTAGAAGGGGGAACAACTGAGCTGAGTGATGTTAGCGACCAACAGATGGCTAAAAGGGGGAGCAACTGAGCTGAGTGATGTTAGCGACCAACAGATGGCTAGAAGGGGGAACAACTGAGCTGAGTGATGTTAACGACCAAGAGATGGCTAGAAGGGAGAACAACTGAGCTGAGTGATGTTAGCGACCAACAGATGGCTAGAAGGGGGAACAACTGAGCTGAGTGATATTAGCGACCAACAGATGGCTAGAAGGGGGAACAACTGAGCTGAGTGATGTTAGCGACCAACAGATGGCTAGAAGGGGGAACAACTGAGCTGAGTGATGTTAGCGACCAACAGATGGCTAGAAGGGGGAACAACTGAGCTGAGTGCTGTTAGCGACCAACAGATGGCTAGAAGGGGGAACAACTGAGCTGAGTGATGTTAGCGACCAACAGATGGCTAGAAGGGGGAACAACTGAGCTGAGTGATGTTAGCGACCAACAGATGGCTAGAAGGGGGAACAACTGAGCTGAGTGATGTTAGCGACCAACAGATGGCTAGAAGGGGGAACAACTGAGCTGAGTGATGTTAGCGACCAACAGATGGCTAGAAGGGGGAACAACTGAGCTGAGTGATTTTAGCGACCAACAGATGGCTAGAAGGGGGAACAACTGAGCTGAGTGATGTTAACGACCAAAAGATGGCTAGAAGGGAGAACAACTGAGCTGAGTGCTGTTAGCGACCAACAGATGGCTAGAAGGGGGAACAACTGAGCTGAGTGATGTTAGCGACCAACAGATGGCTAGAAGGGGGAACAACTGAGCTGAGTGATGTTAACGACCAAGAGATGGCTAGAAGGGAGAACAACTGAGCTGAGTGCTGTTAGCGACCAACAGATGGCTAGAAGGGGGAACAACTGAGCTGAGTGATGTTAGCGACCAACAGATGGCTAGAAGGGGGAACAACTGAGCTGAGTGCTGTTAGCGACCAACAGATGGCTAGAAGGGGGAACAACTGAGCTGAGTGATGTTAGCGACCAACAGATGGCTAGAAGGGGGAACAACTGAGCTGAGTGATTTTAGCGACCAACAGATGGCTAGAAGGGGGAACAACTGAGCTGAGTGATGTTAACGACCAAAAGATGGCTAGAAGGGAGAACAACTGAGCTGAGTGCTGTTAGCGACCAACAGATGGCTAGAAGGGGGAACAACTGAGCTGAGTGATGTTAGCGACCAACAGATGGCTAGAAGGGGGAACAACTGAGCTGAGTGATGTTAACGACCAAGAGATGGCTAGAAGGGAGAACAACTGAGCTGAGTGCTGTTAGCGACCAACAGATGGCTAGAAGGGGGAACAACTGAGCTGAGTGATGTTAGCGACCAACAGATGGCTAGAAGGGGGAACAACTGAGCTGAGTGCTGTTAGCGACCAACAGATGGCTAGAAGGGGGAACAACTGAGCTGAGTTATGTTAGCGACCAACAGATGGCTAGAAGGGGGGACAACTGAGCTGAGTGATGTTAGCAACCAACAGATGGCTAGAAGGGGGAACAACTGAGCTGAGTGCTGTTAGCGACCAACAGATGGCTGGAAGGGGAATAACTGAGCTGAGTGCTGTTAGCGACCAACAGATGGCTTGAAGGGGAAACATAACGCCTCTTTATATTTCAGCAGTTAGTAGAAGGTCACCACAAGTACCCCACACTTTATCCCTAAATTATCAAACTTTGGGGCCACAGTTCGCCTCCTAATTCTCCGTACAGTTCTCATGTTTCAGGGCAAAGTCCTGAAGTCTGTAGACCGTCTTGATATATACGGACTGGAAACGAAGTCACTTATTCTCTATTCATTGTTTTTATACAATAACAGATAGAAGCAGAGATGAAGATGATGAAGAGGACATGGAATGCTCTTAAAAGAATGGCAAGAAACAGAACGGCTTGGAAAGTGTTTGTTGAAGACCTATGCTCCACAGGGAGCTGAAAGGTAGAAGAAGAAGAAGATACTGTATAAATGAAGGTATTCCGTCTACAGCGATTGCAGACGGAATTAATTGATACATTTCAGTTGTATCATTGTGACGCTTTGTGACAATATATTGATTGGTTAGTGATTGGTTAGTGATTGGTTATTGATTGGTTATTGATTGGTTATTGATTGGTTATTGACTGGTTATTGATTGGTTATTGATTGGTTATTGATTGGTTATTGATTGGTTATTTGGTTGGTTATTGATTGGTCATTGGTTATTGATTGGTTATTGATTGGTTATTGATTGGTTATTGATTGGCTATTGATTGGTTATTGATTGGTTATTGATTGGTCATTGAATGGTTATCGATTGGTTATTGATTGGTTATTGATTGGTTATTGGTTATTGATTGGTTATAGGTTATTGATTGGTTATTGATTGGTTATTGATTGGCTGTTGATTGGCTATTGATTGGTTATTGATTGGCTATTGATTGGTTATTGATTGGTTATTGATTGGTCATTGAATGGTTATCGATTGGTTATTGATTGGTTATTGATTGGTTATTGGTTATTGATTGGTTATTGGTTATTGATTGGTTATTGATTGGTTATTGATTGGTTATTTGTTGGTTATTGATTGGCTATTGATTGGTTATTGGTCATTGATTGGTTATTGATTGGTTATTGATTGGCTATTGATTGGCTATTGATTGGTTATTGATTGGCTATTGATTGGTTATTGGTTAGTGATTGGTTATTGATTGGTTATTGATTAGTTATTGATTGGTCATTGATTGGTTATTGATTGGTTATCGATTTCTTCTCCAGATCATCAGCAACAAAGGCCACAGACTATTCCAGGTTTTCTGACAGCAGACCCATTGAGATTATCCCCCTTTCCGCGGACCCGAATTTGAGGTAAGGTAAAGGTAAAGGTTTCTTGTGTGTTGTCCTATTGTCTATGATTCACATCCATATGTTAAGACTGGCTCTACATAACACTTAAGGACTCTTTTTCTGGTTTCTCTTGTCAAAAATGGATTGCAGAGTATCTTCCTCATATTTATTTATTATTTTTGATACAACTAAAAATCACGAAAGATCTGAAGAAAAAGATGAATTCAAAATGGTGAATAGGGGTTCTGGTTGGTCGCGAGGCAAGACGCCGGCCTCGAGACAGAGAGGTTGTGTGTTCAAATCTCGGCTACACCGGTTGGGATATTTATTTATGATTTCTCTTTGCGGCAACCACCCCTGGTCTCAGCAGCGAGGCCCGGCTTGAAACGTCAATTATTCATCGAGTGAAAAAAATATGAGTACCTCCAAAGACTGAGTTATCTGCCTATGCGGCGAGGGACTCCTGTGCACACGGCTGCCATGGGAAAAATTGATTAACATGCAAAATTCAGTTCCTAGTCTCTAGGGGCTTCGTCAGAGATGAAAGCTGGCGAACGAAAAAAAAAAAAAGAAAATGGTGAGTGGGCTGTACTCATACACGATACATAGGCCCCCCGCTCGGTGACAGTAGCTAGTGATGTTGCTGTCGCTCAGAGAGGTTTTAACGATCGATTCTCAAATGTGGCATTTTAAAACATGCTATCTTTTCTCGATCATCAAATATTCTCTCTTTATTCTCGACATATTCTTTCCTTCCTCGACACCACGATGATGTTTTCTACTTAATACCTTCTCCTATTTCATCTCCACTCCTGCTCTCGTTTTCTTCCCTCTCTATATTCCCTTCTTATCCAGTTACTTTCTTTAAAGAGCCCCCAAATTCCCTTATACTTCGCTCCCTCCCTCCTTCCTTCTTTCATTCCTATATCCTCTTTTCTTTCCTTCCTTCCTTTCTTCTGTCCTTCCTTCCTTCTGTCCTTCCTTCCTTCTGTCCTTCCTTCCTTCCTTCCTTCTGTCCTTCATTCCTTCCCCTCTATCACCTCCCTTTCTGCCTCCCTACTTCCTTCCTTCGTTTGTTCCACTCTCCATCTCTTCCTTCTATCCTCTTTACCTTCCTTCCTTCCTTCCTTCCTTCCTTCCTTCCTTCCTTCCTTCCTTCCTTCCTTCCTTCCTTCCTTCCTTCCTTCCTTCCTTCCTTCCTTCCTTCCTTCCCCTCTATCACCTCCCTTTCTGCCTCCCTACTTCCTTCCTTCGTTTGTTCCACTCTCCATCTCTTCTTTCTATCCTCTTTACCTTCCTTCCTTCCTTCCTTCCCCCCATAACCTCCCTTTCTCCCTCCCTACTTCCTTCCTTCGTTTGTTCTACTCTCTATCTCTCCATCTCTTCCTTCCTCATTTCCCGTCCCTCCCTCCCTCAATAATTATCTAATCTCTAGTTCTGAAACTGTGAAACTCTTTTATTGCAGATTCTGGGATCCGCTACACAACCGGCCATTGGCAGATAGACATTCTCGCGACCCGACAAACAGAATGAAACTGAGCGATCAACCCGGGAGTAGTGGGGCGCGTCCAGCCAATGTTCAAGAGATAAAGGAGGAAATCCTGGCCAGGTAATTCATAAATTGTGCTTCTGTTGAAAATATATAACTTGGGCAACCAGGCAAATGTAATAACTGGAAGACATTCGTTTGATGGGTACTGTCTTCACATCGAAGGTTGGTTACCATGGAGCGCCATTTATTGAGTGTCGTCTCCACATCGAAGGTTGGTTACCATGGAGCGCCATTTATTGAGTGTCGTCTCCACATCGAAGGTTGGTTACCATGGAGCGCCATTTATTGAGTGTCGTCTCCACATCGAAGGTTGGTTACCATGGAGCGCCATTTATTGAGTGTCGTCTCCACATCGAAGGATGGTTACCATGGAGCGCCATTTATTGAGTGTCGTCTCTACATCGAAGGTTGGTTACCATGGAGCGCCATTTATTGAGTGTCGTCTCTACATCGAAGGTTGGTTACCATGGAGCGCCATTTATTGAGTGTCGTCTCCACATCGAAGGTTGGTTACCTTGGAGCGCCATTTATTGAGTGTCGTCTCCACATCGAAGGTTGGTTACCATGGAGCGCCATTTATTGAGTGTCGTCTCTACATCGAAGGTTGGTTACCATGGAGCGCCATTTATTGAGTGTCGTCTCCACATCGAAGGTTGGTTACCATGGAGCGCCATTTATTGAGTGTCGTCTCTACATCAAAGGTTGGTTACTATGGAGCGCCATTTATTGAGTGTCGTCTCCACATCGAAGGTTGGTTACCTTGGAGCGCCATTTATTGAGTGTCGTCTCCACATCAAAGGTTGGTTACCATGGAGCGCCATTTATTGAGTGTCGTCTCCACATCGAAGGTTGGTTACCTTGGAGCGCCATTTATTGAGTGTCGTCTCCACATCGAAGGTTGGTTACCTTGGAGCGACATTTATTGAGTGTCGTCTCTACATCGAAGGTTGGTTACCTTGGAGCGACATTTATTGAGTGTCGTCTCTACATCGAAGGTTGGTTACCTTGGAGCGACATTTATTGAGTGTCGTCTCTACATCAAAGGTTGGTTACCTTGGAGCGCCATTTATTGAGTGTCGTCTCCACATCGAAGGTTGGTTACCTTGGAGCGCCATTTATTGAGTGTCGTCTCCACATCGAAGGTTGGTTACCATGGAGCGCCATTTATTGAGTGTCGTCTCTACATCAAAGGTTGGTTACCATGGAGCGCCATTTATTGAGTGTCGTCTCTACATCAAAGGTTGGCTACCATGGAGCGCCATTTATTGAGTGTCGTCTCCACATCGAAGGTTGGTTACCATGGAGCGCCATTTATTGAGTGTCGTCTCCACATCGAAGGTTGGTTACCATGGAGCGCCATTTATTGAGTGTCGTCTCTACATCAAAGGTTGGCTACCATGGAGCGCCATTTATTGAGTGTCGTCTCCACATCGAAGGTTGGTTACCATGGAGCGCCATTTATTGAGTGTCGTCTCTACATCAAAGGTTGGTTACCATGGAGCGCCATTTATTGAGTGTCGTCTCTACATCGAAGGTTGGTTACCATGGAGCGCCATTTATTGAGTGTCGTCTCTACATCGAAGGTTGGTTACCATGGAGCGCCATTTATTGAGTGTCGTCTCCACATCAAAGGTTGGTTACCTTGGAGCGCCATTCATTATGTGCCGTCTCCACGTTGAAGCTTGGCTACCATGGAGCGCCATTTATTGAGTGTCGTCTCTACATCGAAGGTTGGCTACCATGGAGCGCAATTTATTGAGTGTCGTCTCTACATCGAAGGTTGGTTACCATGGAGCGCCATTCATTATGTGCCGTCTTCACATCGAAGGTTGGTTACCATGGAGCGCCATTTATTGAGTGTCGTCTCTACATCAAAGGTTGGCTACCATGGAGCGCCATTCATTATGTGCCGTCTTCACATCGAAGGTTGGCTACCATGGAGCGCCATTCATTATGTGCTGTCTCCACATCGAAGGTTGACTAACATGGAGCGCCATTTTCTATATCTTTTGTCTTGATAATGCACATTGTTATAAGTTCAGCCGGCCACCTTTTGATGTTATCAGCCCACTTTATTCTTGGTCTACCTCATCTACCTTTTACATTCCCTTCCAAGACGACTTTTACAAGAGGGAAATTATTCTTTACATGTAAAACAACTGTCACTTATCTTATTTTAATTGTGTTAAGTATTTTCATTTTTTGTTCATTTATATTCCAAGTCCGGCTTGTTGCAGGAGCTACTGAGTTAAGTGCTCTGTGCACGCAGTGAGCTGTGTGTCTCATCCGTTTTGATCATGTTTCGATATTCCAATTGTTTACGATGAATGATGATATCGTATGACAGGGAACAGTTGGCTGTGTTCATTTACTGCACGGTTTCGCTTTATGTCTTTTGGCGTGTGCTGAGACTGCTACGATGGGGACTACAGTTACCTTTCTTTGTTTGGGAAATGAGATATTAATTCGGATGATTACGCTGGCACGGGCGGTTGAGCAATTATGGATTTTAATTCATTTGCAGTGATACCGGGGCCTTCCATAACCAAATAACAAAATTTTCATTTTTTAACTTTCACCTCATTGAGAACTCTCTTGTTTTACTTCTTCCCTTCCACCCAAATCTTCCCATTTTCCTAAGATCGACATTTCAAATGCTTCAGTTTTCTGCTCTGTTTACTTATTTCATATCCATGTTTCTGCACCACACAGAAATGTTGAACAAATATAACATTTAATTATTTGCAGTCTTGGCTCTATCGTAAAAAAACGCTTTTGCTAATGAAGCGTAGACCTGATCATCAAGTACCGGGCCTACTGGCGTAGGTGATCATGTCTCTCCACAACTTTCGATCTCGGCAGCTATTTATCATTTCTGTTGTTGACCTTCTGCCAAGCCATTCTCTTAAGCTGTCTGGTATTTTTTCTCCGTGCTTCCCTCTATATCTTCGTCCCTCAATTTTCCCAGTTGTTACAATATATTCCAGTTGTTCTCTTCTCATTACATGGCCAAAAAAATGATAATTGTTTCTTCCTAATATTGGAAATTAGATCACTTTTTGCTTTGACCTCTCTCAGAACATCTTCATTACTCTTCTTAGCTGTCCATGGTACTCTCAACATTCTTCTGTAAAACCACATTTATACAGACTCCAGTGATTTTCTTGACTGTTGTCCTATTGTCCATGATTCGCATCCATATGTTAAGACTGGCTCTACATAACATTTAAGAACTCTTTTTCTTGTTTCTATTGTCAAAAATGGATTGCGTAGTATTTCCTCATTCAAATATCAAATCAAAGGGAGTTAAATTAATATGCTAAAACCTGACTTGTATCGGTAAAAAGAAAGACATTAGATACCAGACATTCTTTTCTAAACATAGCATTATCTGTATCATGCGCACATATATTTCTTAATATGTTTGCATTCTTCGTATTCGTATTCTTTTTCTTCCTTTCTTATTTTCTTTTTTTTTTTTCCTAATTCTCCCTTCTTATCTTTTATTTTTTCCCCGTCTTCTTCTTTCTGCTTCTTCTTGTTTGTGTTCTTCTTCTTATCATCATCATCATCCTCGTCATCGTTGTCGTCGTCGTCATCATCATCAGTCAACTTTATCATCATCATCATTATCATCTTTATAAGCATCATCAACCTCTTCTTCTCCTTTACTCGTCTTCGTCACTATTCTTTTCTTCTACTCTTTTCTTCATCTTTTATCTTCTTCTTCCCTCCTTGCCATTCTTATCTTCCCCCCGATCTCCTTCATCCTCTTTCTTCTTCCACTAATTCCCTCTTCTCTCTCTTTCTCTCTCTCTCTCTCTCTCTCTCTCTCTCTCTCTTCTTCCTCCTCTTCTTCTCCCACTGCTTTTCTCCGTCACAAAGAGAGTTAGTTTACACATTGTTGGCTCTTTAGTTTCCTTCTGCTGTCATGTATCTCTTTAGTTTCCTTCTGCTGTCATGTATCTCTTTAGTTGCCTTCTGCTGTCATGTATCTCTTTAGTTGCCTTCTGCTGTCATGTATCTCTTTAGTTGCCTTCTGCTGTCATGTATCTCTTTAGTTTCCTTCTGCTGTCATGTATCTCTTTAGTTTCCTTCTGCTGTCATGTATCTCTTTAGTTGCCTTCTGCTGTCATGTATCTCTTTCATTGCCTTCTGCTGTCATGTATCTCTTTAGTTGCCTTCTGCTGTCATGTATCTCTTTAGTTGCCTTCTGCTGTCATGTATCTCTTTAGCAGTCTTCTTCTGTCATGTATCTCTTTAGTTGCCTTCTTCTGTCATGTATCTCTTTAGTTGCCTTCTGCTGTCATGTATCTCTTTAGTTTCCTTCTGCTGTCATGTATCTCTTTAATTTCCTTCTGCTGTCATGTATCTCTTTAGTTGCCTTCTGCTGTCATGTATCTCTTTAGTTGCCTTCTGCTGTCATGTATCTCTTTAGTTGCCTTCTGCTGTCATGTATCTCTTTAGTTGCCTTCTGCTGTCATGTATCTCTTTAGTTGCCTTCTGCTGTCATGTATCTCTTTAGTTTCCTTCTGCTGTCATGTATCTCTTTAGTTGCCTTCTGCTGTCATGTATCTCTTTCGTTGCCTTCTGCTGTCATGTATCTCTTTAGTTGCCTTCTGCTGTCATGTATCTCTTTAGTTGCCTTCTGCTGTCATGTATCTCTTTAGTTGCCTTCTGCTGTCATGTATCTCTTTAGTTGCCTTCTGCTGTTGTGTATCTCTTTAGTTGCCTTCTGCGGGTCATGTATCTCTTTAGTTTCCTTCTGCTGTCATGTATCTCTTTAGTTGTCTTCTGCTGTCATGTATCTCTTTAGTTGTCTTCTGCTGTCATGTATCTCTTTAGTTGTCTTCTGCTGTCATGTATCTTGCAGACAAAAAAAGTAAGTAAATTGTTCCCGTCACACCAATTGACGAGTAGATGAATTTAAATACCTCATCATCATGTTGTGCCGACTCCGCATCGAAGGTTGGCTACCGTGGAGCGCCATTACGTTCTGTCTCTTGTTTTGATGATGCAGTTTGTCATAGGCAATAGGAAATAACCCTAGAGGCAAAACGGGTACTCTACAATACAATCTTCATCCTAACGTTATGCTACCAATGACAGTCCTTGACTATAGATGCAAGAACAATAAGAAAAAATAACCTCTACTGAGATTAAATGTGTCAGACGAATGACAGGAACCAGTCTGAGAGATAAGATCAGAAATTAAGAACTGAGAAGAAAAGCTAAGAATAACCCCCGCCATAGAATATATAAAGAAACAACAGATAAAATGGTTTGGCCACGTGATAGGACAGAAAGATCAAAAGACAAAATAATAAGTTTATAAATAAACGCTGCTAGAACACTAGAACCAAGGGTAGTAGTAAAAAGTAAAGAGCCCCGTCACGCCAAGTGGCGTATAGGGAATATGGTGTTAGTGACCATACATTTTACAGACCTTCATCGTCATCATCATGTGCCATACCAGTTGGCGTAGGTGATCATGTTCCTACACAATCTTCTATCTACAGTGCACCGTATCAGTTCTGTTGTTGACTGTTTCCATTACATTTTCTCTCTTTCCTTTTATTTTGCCAGTTGTAACCAAGTATTCCAACTTTCCTCTTCTCATGATGTGCCCGAAAAATGTTGATTGCTCCTTTCTGATGTTTTTAAGAGCTCCCTTTTTGTGTTGGCCGCTTTGAGAACTTCCTCATTGGTCTTTTTAGCTGTCCAGGGAACTTTCAACATTCTTCTGAGAAATCCCATCTCTGTGGCCTCTAATCGTCTTTTACAGACCTTCAGCACATGATTTTTGGGGTAATGTGGTCGGTATTACGCCCGTGCTGCTTTACTTTCACAGAAAAAAATCTGGTACCGATTTAAGGTTGTGTGAACTCGGAAGCCGTCGATTGGAATCGAACCCTACCCCTTGTCTTTTGTAGTCCAGTTTACCAACCACTGAGCTATAGCGGTTACCCAGAACCAAGGGTGGACCACGAAAACGATTGATTGACTGAATATTAGAAGCACTAGGAAACATAACAGCAGCAGAGGTAAACAGAAAAGCAACAGACTATAAAATATATCCCCCTCGACGCTGAAAGGCAAATAGGGAAGGAAAGAAGAAGTAGAAGACCAAGCTATACAGGGGACGGAACCTTTGATTTAATAATTCTGCGAAAAGTTACACGTTTGTTTGTTCTGTGTTTGCTCATTTTGCTCTTTCCTATATGTGGTCCGCGTATGTGAAAAAAAAAATCAAAATGATCATGTTACGAATCCTGCTGCTGTTTTTACAGTGCAACTGCTGTTGTAAAGGCGTTTGCATACGTTAATCAGCTGTTTGTCTAGCACGTATGCTGTTAATGTCCGAAGCATATGTCCTGTTTCCTCTGTTGAACGCCCTTTCTAGCTTTATTGATGATGCGTACACAATTTAATTGCACTGTATTGAACGTCTTGCGTTTATTTATGATACGTTTATAATTTAGATGTAATTTGTTGAACATCTTATATCGTCTATTGATGATATGTATATATTTTATTTGTACTCTCTTAATGTCTTTTCGTGGTCCGTTGATGATACGTATAGAGTCTAGTTGTACTCTCTTGACTGTCTTGTCTTTGTCTAGTGATGATACGTGTAGAGTCTAGTTGTACTCGCTTGACTGTCTTGTCTTTGTCTAGTGATGATACGTATAGAGTCTAGTTGTACTCTATTGACTGTCTTGTCTTTGTCTAGGGATGATACGTATAGAGTCTTGTTGTACTCTATTGACTGTCTTGTCTTTGTCTAGTGATGATACGTATAGAGTCTAGTTGTACTCTCTTGACTGTCTTGTCTTTGTCTAGTGATGATACGTATAGAGTCTAGTTGTACTCTCTTGACTGTCTTGTCTTTGTCTAGTGATGATACGTATAGAGTCTAGTTGTACTCTCTTGACTGTCTTGTCTTTGTCTAGTGATGATACGTATAGAGTCTAGTTGTACTCTCTTGACTGTCTTGTCTTTGTCTAGTGATGATACGTATAGAGTCTAGTTGTACTCTCTTGACTGTCTTGTCTTTGTCTAGTGATGATACGTATAGAGTCTAGTTGTACTCTCTTGACTGTCTTGTCTTTGTCTAGTGATGATACGTATAGAGTCTAGTTGTACTCTCTTGACTGTCTTGTCTTTGTCTAGTGATGATACGTATAGAGTCTAGTTGTACTCTCTTGACTGTCTTGTCTTTGTCTAGTGATGATACGTATAGAGTCTAGTTGTACTCTCTTGACTGTCTTGTCTTTGTCTAGTGATGATACGTATACAGTGGCGGACGGTGAGTTCGAAACTTGAGGAGACGAGGACATGAGACTGAACGTTTAGATTGACCTTTGACCTGATAATTTACGACTTAATATAAAAATATGACCTTTTTGGAGATGCACCAGGATGGACGCTTGTTTACGTTTGAACAAAGCCCAACGGCCAAGATCTGAATTTGCAGAATTTTGTTCATTCTCAACGGCGGCCGTTATAGTTTAGCTTTTACTAGCACAATGCCTGGAGTATAAGCTCAGAACACAATCTTGTCGTGCTTTCCCCCTGCATCGAAGGTTGGCGATAATGGAGATTCATTTCACTCTGACTCTTGTGGACGCTGTCTTAAATGAACCGAATTAGTAAATAACCATGCGTCCACTAACGCAGGAGGAGATCAACACCTTCTTTGACAAACTACCCAAATAGTAAATTACATGTTTCATCAAATATTTGTATATATCTGGTAGAACTTTTAGTTTAAAATACTTGTCAGATAAATTCCATACTTAAGGTTGTCACGTTCTGTTTTATTCAAGACACAAGAGCCCACGAACTCAACTATTCTTTTCATTGTTTGTGTGCTACTCAAATCACATACGACTTTAATTTATCAAAGTCTACAATTTTGGACATCATCAAGTAGCGTGTGAGATACAAGCCACATTCGTCTTTGGTGGAAAAAAAGGAGCGCTCCAGGATATGCTGTCATCCATTTATGAAGATTCTTCTTGGATCTTCTTCGACGAGAACTCAGGAACTTTTCTTCCAGCATTTACATTTTAGCATTGCTGATCTCTGACATGGGTGTTCTGGTTGGCCTACTGTTTGTGTGGATAGAGACTATTGGCTACAAAGTCAATCAACTGAACGGGATGTGTCAAAGTCTCGTTTTTCGTCACCTACGTATTTCGCTTTCTGTCCGTATGGTACGTTGTGTGCATAACAGTGGAGAATTACACCACCATATGTCATCCAACAAACTTTGTGGTTATGTACACAAAGCGACGCGCCAGTATCGAGGTCATGTGCATTCTAGTCTTGTCGTTGTTGCTGTATATGGCCACTGCTGTTGCTGCTGAGGTAACGCCAAACGAGATAGGTCCGGAGAAATGCTTGCCAAGTCCAAGGCTGATGTTCTTGCACATAATAACCTACATTGACTCGGTAGTAACGTTGCTACTACCGCTGATCGCCATTACTGCCATGCTCTTCACGATCGTTCTGTCCATCATACACAAGTCCCGGTGGAAGAAGCTCAGTGGCCTGCCGATGCTGGAAGTTTCCGAGCTGAAACCGATCAACGATCCTAGGTGGATCTCAGTGCAAGCTAGCGCCCAGGTTCGTGTGGCTAGGATGCTCTTTGCCTTGTCTCTGTCTTACATCATCATGAAGGCACCCAGCCACGTGGCCAGACTGTACTATCTGATGCGGGCTCAAAACTCAGGGGACGTTAAATTGGCATTCTCTGTAGGTCTTATCCTGCTGATCTTCCAGAACGTCACCCACGCCCACCATGTCTGCAAGTTTTGAATCTTCGTGGTCGTCAGTAGAGACTTTACCAAGAACCTCAGACAAACTTTGGTGGACGTTACCAAGTGTATATGTTAGTTGTGGCTTATATCTTGGTGGTTGTCTGTGCTAACCATGGCTCATATCATTGTGTGTGTATGTGATAGCCATGGTTCCTATCTTCGTGGGTGTCTGTGACAGCCATGGCTCAATTCTCGGTGTATAACCGTGCTAATCGTAGCTCATATCTTAGTGGGAGTCTGTGATAGCCATGGCTGATATCTTGGTGGGTGTATGTGCTAGCCATGGCTCATATCTTGGTGTGTGTCTGGGCTGGCCATGATTCATATCTTAGTGTGTGTCTGTGCTGGCCATGGTTCATATCTTGGTGTGTTTCCGTGCTAGCCATGGCTCATATCTTAATGGGTTTCTGTGCTAGCCATGGCTCATATCTTAGTGTGTTTCTGTGCTAGCCATGGCTCATATCTTAGTGTGTTTCTGTGCTAGCCATGGCTCATATCTTAGTGTGTTTCTGTGCTAGCCATGGCTCATATCTTGGCTGCCTTGCTGGAAGATTGGGCACAATCAAAGGCTAAGGAAAGCAAACCTGAATAAAATGCTGGCTGAAATAGGATGTACTGGGCCACTGGCGCAGAACACAGTGCAACGTTTTAACAGGTATTCAGTCAGAGTGGACCTAACATAGTCTAATTATGATGTTCTGTCTGTGGGGTCGATCAATTCACTTAAACAGAAAGCAGTCTTCATGTGAGAGTCTGGAATCCTACTCTGATTGAGTCTTGATCGCAGAGAGAGAGAGAGAGATATTACCTTTTGCTTACTGGCAGACGGTTGGTAGCAAACAGTCATGATAAGTCTGTAGTTTGGTAAAAATATGAGTGTCTTATTCTGAAAGCTGCTTTGCTGAACAGCTTCTCTCGTGGCTGAATCTGTCGATATTGCCGATCAATCCGCAGAACGAACAAGATGTATTCGTGGTGCCTGGCCGCATCTTCTTTTTCCTGTGCCTTTTATCTTCTAAATTTGATATCAGCCTGGAAAGTTGCTGTGCCGTTTTTTTTTTCATTTTTCTTCTCCATGTGCTACGGTCTGCAGACATATTTGTCCAGTTTCTTTCACTGATAGAGAATTCCCTCAAGGAAGCCCTGCAAACATCCTTTATCTCAGCAGTGGTCTACCCCTTGGTCTATTCTCGTACCGGATTTTTTCTGGGAGAATAAAGCGGCACGGGCGTAATACCGAACACATTACTCCAAATATCATGTGCTGAAGGTCTGTAAAATTGATGGTTACTAACACCATATCCCCTATACGCCACCGGGCGTGACGGGTCACTAACACTATATTCCCTATACGCCACCGGGCGTGACGGGTCACTAACACCATATTCCCTATACGCCACCGGGCGTGACGGGTCACTAACACCATATTCCCTATACGCCACTTGGCGTGACGGGTCACTAACACCATATTCCCTATACTGTGCTTGGCGTGACGGGGGCTCTTTACTGTTACTTTTTTTATTCGTCGTTGTAGTATGTTGCAGCGCATAAATATCAACATGCACACATCTTTCTTTGTCTCCACAGATACGACGCGTTGTCAACACTTCAAATGGCTAAGAAGGCAGCTCAGATTTTATCAACTAACGCGGTTGAAAAGAACCCGTTTCAGCGAAAGCCAAACAAGAAAAAACTCGTCTTCATCGCTGAGTAGATGACTTCATCAACACCAACATTGTTTGTTGAAACACTGTTTAAGTGTTAACGTAACTCTTTAAATAAAATAACAGTGTTGTTGGACATGAACAAGTAACACTCTCTGTCCTATAGCATGGAGGGCATCACTGTAAAAATGTTATGTTTCACGCCCACTTTCTTTATTTTACGATAATTTACAGTACTTGAATGTTATGTAGAGCCAGTCTTAACATATGGATGTGAATCATGGACAATAGGACAACAGACACGAAAATCACAGGAGGTTGTAGAAATATGGTTTTACAGAAGAATGTTGAAAATATTAGACAACTAAGAGTAAAAAAAAAAGTAAAGTGACCCCTGTCACGCCAAGAGCCGTATAGGGAATATGGTATTAGTGACCATACATTTTACCTACCTTCAACACATGATTTTTGGGGTAATGTGGTCGGTATTACGCCCGTGCCGCTTTACTTTCCGAGGAAAAAAATCCGGGACCCATTAAAGGCTGGGTGAACCTGGAAGCCGTCGGTTGGGATCGAACCCTACCTCTTGTCCTTTGTAGTCCAGTTCACTAACCACTGAGCTATCGCGGCTCCCTAGACAATTAAGAAGAGTAATGAAAATGTGATAAAAAAAACCCAAAAGCAAAAAGGGAGCAAATTTCCAATATTAAGGAGAAATAATCATCATTCTTGGCCATGCAATGAGAAGGGAACAGCTGGAATATATTGTAACAACTGGGACAATTGAGGGACGAAGAGATAGAGGGAAGCAAAGAGAGAAGATACCAGACAGCTTAAGAGAATGGCTTGGCAGAAGGTCAACAACAGAAATGATATATAACTGTCGGTGATCGAGATCGAAAGTTGTGTATAGACATGATCACCTACGCCAGCAGGCACGATACTTGATGATGATGAAATCACATATGTTATTATTTTCCAGTGTTGTACTATGGATGTTAATCTTGGACACTGAAGACCAGTAAAATGAAAAGTTCAGTCAAGCTGTCAGTGTTGAATCAAGCTGTCCAATGATTTGACATTCTTTGTTGCATCTTGAGTCTATCTCTGCTGTTTGTGAATTGTCATTTGTCACTAGACTTCCTAGGTATTTAGATTCCTCTACATGTTTGTATTACAAAATTAACAAAATTCCCCGTTTTGGTGTATGTTTTACTTCTGACTGGAGGATGGACTGTGGACTTTACCGATATTTAAATGGAATATGATTTATTCTTCTTTGTGTCGTGTGTTCGCGGTTCGACAGGCTAACACATAGTTCGACAACAATGGCGCCGGCCGGGTATGTTCAACCCAAATGGGAAAAGTCTGTGACGGTGGATGGGGCGGAAGAATCAGAAATGATCAACGGCCCAGAAAGCGAAAACAGCAAAGTGTGTGGTACACAAGAGGCATATTCAGAACACGAAAGACGAATATGGCAGACCACCGTGAAAGAGATTGGAGCCTCATCACGTAACATTCCAAAGAAAGCCATGGAGAGAAATTGTAACTATTGTTTTACGAGGCAGACCAAGACTAACATGGACGAGTAATATAAAAAAATGGACAAGTTGCACCATCAAAGCAAGAGACAGAGTGGAATGGCGCTCCATGGTAGCCAACCTTCGATGCGGAGACGGCACTCAATGATGAAGATGACAAAATTGACAATTTGAAGTATTTTTCATTCCATGTAATTACTAAGTATTCTTCGGTAATACTTGATTCCAACATCATGTATTCTTTCAACAGATCTGCTCGCCTCCATGATTCACAGATAGCACCCATCATTTAAAACAAGACACACAAACATGTATAACAAAGGGCACACAAAGAAGTAATCATACAACTTTGTATTTCTTTCTGCCAATGTTGCACTATAAGTGTTATAAGTGGACATTATCACCAAACGGAGAAAAGAAATATCACTACAAATAAAATGAGGTGTCTACTGTTAATGTAACAAGAAGAGACAAATAACAAATAAAGAAAGTAGGAAAACAATGGGAGTAAAGTCAATTCATTGGAAAATGACATAATATTATTTATAATATATTAATTCATTAATAAAAATAATGCAATGTAACTGAAATATATATAAATATCAATATGGGAAAATGACATTTAAAGAATAGTTCTGTTTGTGTCCTCATTGTTGAAGGATTTATTTCAATAGAGATCCCAGTATGGCCGATGTGCAATGATGATGGCCGGTGTGTCGCTCCTTCTCTGCCCTCCCCCCGTCTCTCTCTCTCTCTCTCTCTCTCTCTCTCACTAACTCTCTTCATCTTATTCCCTTTCAGCTGTCGAGGGAGATACAAAGGTCTAGTTCATGCCCTTCTGACAGCCTCAACCACTGTCAACTAATTCTTATTTTAGCGTTTCTCGGATGATGTCAGTCCATCTTACTCTGGGTCTACATCGAGCTCATCTCTAATCTCCTCTTTCAACAAATATTTTGTATGGTATAGAATGCTTTAAATGGGTACCGGATTTTTTTTCTGGGAAAGTAAAGCGGCACGGACGTAATACCGACCACATTACCCCAAAAATCATGCGCTGAATGTCTGTAAAATTTATGGTCACTAACACCATATTCCCTATACGTCTCTTTACTTTTTACTTTTATTTTGTATATGTTTCATTTCATGCTGTAACTTTTACACATTTTTCCCTCTCATTATTTACATATGTCACATATATTATATAAATATGGAATACTTGGTTACAACTGGCAAAATAAAAGGAAAGAGAGATCACGGACGACAAAGAGAGAAAATACTGGATAGTTTGGAAGAAGAAAAAAGAAGAGGAAGAAGAATAAGAAAGAAGAAGAAGAAAAAAGAAGAGGAAGAAGAATAAGAAAGAAGAAGAAGAAAAAAGAAGAGGAAGAAGAATAAGAAAGAAGAAGAAGAAGAAAGAAGAGGAAGAAGAATAAGAAAGAAGAAGAAGAAGAAAGAAGAGGAAGAAGAATAAGAAAGAAGAAGAAGAAGAAAGAAGAGGAAGAAGAATAAGAAAGAAGAAGAAGAAGATGACGAAAAAGTATAAAAAGATGAAGAAAAAAGAAGAAAGAAGAAGAAAGAAGAAAAAGAAAAAAGAAAAAGTAAAAGAAGAAATATCCAAGTCCCACAGATCATTTGATAGTAAAAGTGATGAGGAGAAGCAAATGAAAACTATGGAGAAAACATGGAATGCTCGTAAGAAAATGACACCAGACCTCACGGCTTCCAAAGACTTTGATCAAGACCGGTTCTTCAAAGAAAGTTAAGAGAAGACAAATTAATTGTACATCGCATGTTTCATTGGGAGATCATTTTTTTGTCGTTGGGTTGTCAAATTTTAAATATATTTTTGATATTGTGTCTTTGCCTTGAGCTGTTGTCATTTCTGTAGACTCACAATTGTGTGCAGTTGCGATGTGCGTTTCTATCGGCCTCTCGAGCCGCAGTTTAAAAATAATTAATTTAATAATAAAGTAATTAACATAATTAATAAGTCTATCTTGACGACACATAGTACCATTGCTGGTGCATGGCGGGGTGGGGGTGGGGGCAACGATAGAACCAGAGGGATAAAGGCCGCTTGGTCAAAGCAGTCGCCACGACGTGTGCGACTCAGGATTTTGTATTTCACCCCCGATAGAAAAAATCCTTTCTGTCTACCGTGGGCTTCGAACACCGTACGCCGGCTTTTCAGCCAGCGGACATGTGATTGTAAATAATTGCATCCAACTCTGAGCCAATTCTCATGGGCACAGACCCAGATACTCTTTTTATCTTTTCTAAATTTTCTTTCTAGCACCTTGCAATGATCTTTTATCAAATCTCGCCATGTGTCTCTATTCTGTGCAAGCATGAGAATGTTCTCTCTTTTTACTCTGTGAGAGTAAAGATAAGATAAAAGTAAAGATAAGATAAAAGTAAAGATAAAGTAAAAGCAAAGATAAAGATAAAAGTAAGGGTAAAGATACGAGACTTGAGTCGGCGTCTTAGCACACGGGTTTTTACGCATATGTGCCCGCCGCGTATCCAGGAGTGTTCGAGGACTCCTGTCTAGTGTCGCCTCAAGCATCGTAACTCACGAGCTAGGCGGCATTCCTCACCTTCCCAGAGTGATTCCCTGGTACTAATTTCTGTCAGCGGCTGGATCGACCGCGGGTTTTTTTTTTCAAATCACGAGTACAACTCACACTGTTTCCAGCGGGAATCGAACACGGGTTGTCGGAACGCCGGTAGCTAACGGGGTGTGTTTTCCAACTAGGCTACTGAGGCCCCCAAGAAAGTTTCTGAAAGAAACACCACATCCCCACCTAGGGAAACGCCACTGATTTTCTCCGCGTTCCAAATTTGTCCAGCTTATAAATGCTGCTGTGTTAAATATCGTCTATATCAACATGATATAGACGACACAAAGAGTTCTTAAATGTTATATAGAGCCAGTCTTAACATATGGATGTGAATCATGGACAATAGGACAACAGACAAGAAAATCACTGGAGTTTTTAGAAATATGGTTTTACAGAAGAATGTTGAGAGTAAGTACCATGGACAGCTAAGAAGAGTAATGAAAACGCTCTAATGAAAACGGTCAAGGCAAAAAGAGAGCTAATTTCCAATATTAGGAAGAAACATTAATCATTTTTTGGGCATTTAACGAGAAGGGAACAACTGGAATATATTGTAACGACTGGGACATTTTAGGGACGAAGAGATGGAGGGAAGAAAAGAGAAAAGATACCAGACAGGTTAAGAGAATGGCTTGGCAGAAGGTCAACAACAGAAATGATATATAACTGTCGAGATCGAAAGTTATGGACATTTCGACATCTACTTTTGGGCACAGCATAAGAAGAAGAACGTTATAATACTTGGCTACAACTGAGAAATAAAAGGAAAGAGAGAACGCGGAGGACAATGAGAGAAGATGCTAATTGGTTTCGTGGCACTGTAAACGATCAACAACAAAATGACGACGATGTAATGTTGATGGGAAGTTGTGGAAGAAATTATCGCCCATGCCAACCATTATGGCATGTGATGATGATGATCACTATCGTCTTTATCATCATCAAATACCCTGCCTGCTGGCGTAGGTGATCATGTCTCTCCATGACTCAGCTAGCCTGTGATTAAAAAGTCTCACTCACAAGGCAGTGCGGTTGTTTTACTTTAGGGTACCTCCCTTAGCCTTTTACTCTCCCAAGCATAACTGCAAGGCAGCAGGGCAGCAAGGCAGCAAGGCAGCAGGGCAGCAAGGCAGCAGGGCAGCAGGGCAGCCGTAGGCTTTACTGTCTACTACATACAGTAGCAGAAATGATTATGATTTAAACAAAAATTATTATAATAATGATAAAAAAATAATTGACGAAAAAAGTTTTAACTAAAAGTTGAGATAAAGTGGGAGGAACAGAAAATGATACCAAAATAAGGATATCAAAAGCAAGAGGAGCTTTAGTTGCACTGGGAAACATATGGAAATCCAAAGAAATTAGGTTAAATACAAAAATTAAAAAAAATTTCAAATCCAATGTTAAGTCGGTCCTATTATATGGCTGTGAAACATGGAGAACCACAAAATTGACAATCACGAAGATACAGACTTTCATTAATGGATGCTTACGCAGAATAAAAGTATGGAAATGGCAGGACAAAATCACTATCATAGAATTATGGAAATGTACCAGTCAAATATAAGTGGATAAAGAGATACAGCGTAGACGATGGCTCTGGATAGGACACACACTGCGGAAGCCAACTTAGAGTATTACACAACACGCCCTTTTTTGAATCCTCAAGGGAAAAGACAAAGAGGAAGACCAAAGAATTCTTGGAGAAGACAGATAGAAGCAGAGATGAAGATGATGGGGAAGACATGGAATGATCTTAAACGAATGGCAAGAACCAGAACTACTTGGAAAGTGTTTGTTGAAGATCTATGCTCCACAGGGAGCTAAAAAAAAAGGTAGAATAAGAAAAGTTGAGAACATTAATACAGTAACGAAGATATCAATGAGAAACAGCTGTGGCCTGCAATAATTTTAGAAGCCTTGTACTAGCCGCTCCCCTTGACCTCAATATAAACCACCACTTCCTGCAGAAAGTGGTAAATTACAACTCAACAATTCTGCCTGAGAAAGTCAAAATATTTATTCTAAATTTCTGAAACTTGTAAAATGTGAAATGGACAAATTAATGTCTCTATCCGACCTGGCAAGTTTGCACAGATAACCGGTTGTTTACCAGAAATTCCACACTCGTGTCATTGTGTGAACGTATCCTGGGAAAACAAGAAACGTGATCTACGTGTTCAACACTATCGGACAGAAATACGCGCTCCTACGGAACTAATCAATGGGAGCCGCGATAGCTCAGTAGTTAGTGAACTGGACTACAAAGGACAAAGGGTAGGGTTCGATCCCAACCGACGGCTTCCGGGTTCACCCAGCCTTAAATGGGTACCGTATTTTTTTTTCTGAGAAAGTAAAGCGGCACGGGTGTAATACCGACCACATTACCCCAAAAATCATGTGCTGAAGGTCTGTAAAATTATGGTCACTAACACCATATTCCCTATTCGCCACTTGGTGTCACGGGGACTCTGTACTACTTTTTACTGAATTAATTACTACGATTTCGTTAGCTTGACGGCCACTTCTTTTCTTAATTTTTTTTTCTTTAATTCTTCTTCTTCTTCTTCTTTACTTCCTGATCTGCCTTTCAGCGTCGAGGGGAGATATAATTTAGGTCTTTTGCTCTTCTGTTCGCCTCTGCTGCTGTTATGTTTCCTAGTGCTTCTAATATTCCATCGACCCAACTTTTTCGTGGTCGACCCTTGGGTGTAGTGTTTTCACAACGTTTGCTGAAGGCTCGTTGTGTTGTGTTTTGTTCTTTCTGCCTTGTCACGTGGCCAAACAATTTTATCTGTTGTTTCCTTATATATTCTATGGCGGGGGCTATTTCTAGCTTTTTTCTCAGTTCTTCATTTCTGATCTAACCTCTCAAACTGTTTCCTGTCATTCGTCTAACACATTTTATCTCAGTAGAGGTTATTTGTCTTATTGTTCTTGCATCAAGGGCCCAGGAGTAGTAGAGCGTGGACACAATGATCGGACTTGGATACAAAGACAAAGAATAGGGTATACCCTACGAAGTCCAGTACCCTTCAAGTACAAGAGTTATATAGTAGGATACCACCACTTTCCCATGGTGGAAGGTGGTGGTGGTGGAGCTTCTGTCATGATATATATGTATATATGAATAGGGCTTGTATAGTCCATGAAGAGAGTTCGTGGTTGAGGGGGATTATTACTGAGTCATGTATTGGACATCAGTTTTTCCCGCCAAAGTGACTTCCAATAGGAGCTAGTGTGTGTGTGTGTTGTCCGGCTATAGACCACGCCCACTCCGGAAGTGAAACTACCATATTAGGGAGTAGTGATACGTTAGTTATTTCATAGTTATGGTGAGTATATATACATATAATAGTAGTAAGTTAATAGTTATTATATCTACGTTGACGTAAATGGGCCCCGTATTTAAGATATGGACCATAAGTAGGTATATATACATACATATATATTGGCAAATCTTGCTGGCGGTATTAACGAACAGTCATCTTCTCCTACCGTGGCAGCTCAATATCTCCCACCGTTGCCGCTCTCGCGTGAGTTCATTGATTATTGTCTCCAGCGAGCGCGAAACGCAACAAGTTGTGTAAACTAATGAGCGATCTGTCTCGGTACGCGGTTAGCAGACAATAAGACATAGGTTAATAACAATACTTATGATCTCGATACGCGTATCGTGTTATCAAATAAGGTTCGTAAGTTATAAAATAACGACATAAAACTACCTCGCGACAGTCGTAGGTATGGATCCAACCTGGAATCATCCGTTTACGGCGCTAGTCGCAGGACCGACGGGATGCGGAAAAAGTGTGTTTGTTAGGCGCTTTATCGACCACGTGTCAGAAATGATCAGACCCGCTCCGGAGGAAATAATCTACTGTTACGGCGAGTGGCAATCGATGTACGATACGATGAAGGGTGTTCAGTTTAACGAAGGGCTACCCGACATGGAGCAATGGCGAGGAGATAGGACACGTCTGTTGGTCATAGACGATCTGATGAACGAAACCGACGATAGGGTCACGAAACTATTTACCAAGGGAAATCATCATAGAAATATAAGCGTCGTGTATATAGTACAGAATCTCTTTAACAAAAACAAGGAACAGCGGACGATAAGTCTCAACAGTCATTACATAGTTCTGTTTAAAAACCCGAGAGACGGGTCTCAGATTACGAATCTGGCCAAACAAATGTACCCGGGGCGCGTGTCGTACGCGCAAGAAAGTTTTAAAGACGCGACATCGGCTCCACACGGGTATTTATTAATTGACCTTCGGCAAGAGACGCCGGATCATCTAAGGCTGCGCACAAATATTTTTCCTAAAGAACAGCAGGTAGTCTACATCCCAAAATAAGGAACATGGGCGAGTCGGTCAAAAGACACGGAGAGATGTTGCGTTTTCTGTGCTCGGCTAAACCACCAGCTGTAAAGGCCGCGATGAAAACAGCGTCGCCTGATCTCATAAGAACTCTGTGCGAATGCTGCCACAACGTGTTAAAAGGTAACGTTCGGCTCACGCCGGCTCAGAAGAGACGGTTGCAGCGCCATAAACACGACCTGAGGATTCTCGCACGAAAAAAGACGACCGTGAAAAAGAGAAAACAGATTCTACAAAAAGGTGGCTTTATCGGCGCTCTGATTAAACCAGTTCTGGGTATCCTGAGCGGTATTCTGGGCATGTGAACGATGGCCAAGAAAATGATTTTGATCGATCCTCGACTGCTAGAGTCTGTAAATCACCACCAACCGCGTATACGCCACCCGAGTCACTAAAAGACACCCTAGGAGATCTGGATACGCAAATGCAACGAGTCCTGGAAAGAGAGGACATGTCACCACGCGACAAAGCCAGAATGTATCAGCAGACATTGCAACGGTATCTGCAACGTCTCGATCAGTACAGACACAAACCTCTAGGCGTAGTGGACATTAAACAGGCACCCCCATCCCCCGACGCGACTACAACACCACCAACCGCGGTACTTAAAGATGAAGTCGACGAAAAAATTCCTCAGTCAGCGCCAAGCGCGCCTAGGCCGAAAACGAAAGCGGTCACTCACAAAGAAGTTGTGGGCACGTACAGGCTCAGGAAAAGAAGAAAAAGTAAAATTCCAAAACCAAACTGGGAGTCATGGCCAAACGAGTAGATAAGATTTTAAGAAGCCGTTACTACGATCCGAATCGACCGGGTGCCTACGGGGGTGTGGGTGGTTTACAGCGTAGTACAAAACTAAGCTCTGCAAAAATTAAAGAATGGCTGAGTCTACAGGATGCTTATACGCTACACAAACACGTTGTTAGAAAATTTAAGAGACGACCCATCATCGTGGGTGGTATGAATCAGCAGTTCCAGGCTGATCTGATCGATCTGAGACAATTAAGAAGATACAACGACGCGTTCTCGTATCTCGTTACGTGTATCGACGTTTTTGCGAAGTATGCTTGGGCAGTTCCGATACGGTCGAAAACCGCAAAAAATCTAGTGGAGGCCGTGAGCGAAATATTTGCCGAGCGCAAACCGATACATCTTCAAACGGACAAAGGATCCGAATTCGTCAACAAAACTTTCCTAAAGTTTCTCAAGGAAAATGGAGTACAGTTCTTCACTACGGAGAATGAGGATATAAAGGCAGCGATCGTAGAACGATTTAACCGAACGTTAAAAGAGAAAATGTGGAAATTTTTTACGAAAACGAACAAATTGAGATATGTGGATGCGTTATCCGCCTTACTCAGAAACTACAATAATTCGTATCACAGGAGCATTAAAATGGCGCCGGTCCACGTAAATTCGGCCAATCAAGAACAAGTCTGGAACACGTTGTATAATAAACTATCGGGGAGAGACAATAGGCAGTCAGTGGCGATCAATAACCGTTATAAAGAAGGTGATCGAGTTAGGATAGCTCAAGCCAGAGCTAATTTCAAAAAGGGGTATACACCATCGTGGACGGAAGAACTGTTTACAATCAGTCGTGTAAACAAAAACACTAACCCGGTAACCTACGTTGTGAAAGATGATTCTGGTGAAGAGTTGAAAGGGTCGTTTTATACAGAAGAGCTTCAGAAAGTCGGCGAAAAACGGGTGTATCGAATAGAAAACATCTTAGAAGAGAGGAAAGTTGATGGAAAAAAACAGTACTTAGTCAAATGGTACGCTTACAGCTCGGCATTTAACAGTTGGATTTTGAGCGATCAAGTATCGAGATACAAAGACTGACGAAATGGAGGGGATGAACACGTGCAAACTTTTCTGAGCGCAGTAGTTGAACGAGAAGAAACGAAGAACGACGAAGGGACCAGTCACGATAGCAGAACCTCACTCTGGCCTGTTTTCGGTAAACTGCTCCCGCGAATGGAAATCGTTTTTCTCTGCCAAATGATCGTTATATATGCCGTAATCGGCGTGGCTTTATTTAATCTGACGGGTGGAAACGGTGAGGGTCAGGACGGAAAGATTTGGATCGCGCTCCTGAGCACTTGTCTGGGTTACATGCTTCCAAATCCCAAGCTAGAGACGAGACGGTGAATCAAGGAAGATGAGTTTTTACATTACAGCCCCTAGCAACGCGTCGATGCAAATTTATCCTGAAAATAGTCCTGGAAACTTTTTCGTCAAACTCCCTCAAACTATCGAACTGAACGCAAACTACGAAGTCGGTTTGGCCGAGATACAATTTCCAAACACTCATTTCAACGTCCTACCAGGCGATATCTGGATCCGTTACGAAACCTCCGGTAACACAGCAGTAACAATGGAACTGGCGCCGGGGTTATACAAGACAGCGGATAACTTTATCGATGCTTTAAATAAAGTGATTTTGGAAAAATCACCACCCATCAAAATGAGATTTTTTAATAAAAAACACGAAAATAAGGCCATACTTAAACTCTTTGACCAAGGACACTCGGTTACCATAAGCGAGGAATTGAAAAGTATCTTAAACCTCCCATCGAATCGCGTGACAGACGCTAACGTGGCCCTGCACGGCGAGAAAGAAATAAATTTGGAAACGCAAACCAGAAACGTGTACGTCTATTGCGATCTAGTGTCACCCAGAGTGGTGGGGGATGTTCTGGTACCCTTACTGAGGGCAGTTCCTGTTTTGGAGAAAACCACCACATCCATATTTTGCATCTACGACAAACCGCACTATGTCCCCCTGAGCAGATTCTCCTTCGACAGGTTAGAAATTCTTTTAACTAACGACAGGGGAGTTGCGATCCCATTTACATCCGGAACGTCGGTACTGACGTTACATTTCAGAGCGCGGAAGCACTTCGATCTGGTATAATGGTGAGACACACGCCGCTTCATCGAAATGCTAAGTTATACGAAGAGTGTTGCTTTAATCAAGCCGGCCACGGCCTCCCGGTATTTGTCGGAGGTAGAAGTCAGCGAGGGCGCGGTATCGGAAGTTTTTTCGGAGGCATCGGAAGAGCAATTTTACCGTGGCTAAAAACAGGAGGTAAGGCATTACTCAGAGAAGGTGTCGGCACGGGACTACAAGTCGCGCAAGACGCATTGGCGGGAAGAAACATTGGAGAGTCGTTTAAAGAAAGAGCTAAGGAATCCGGTCAGCGTTTAATTCAGGGAGCCATCAGTCATCTGGCTGGGGGCGATACAGGCCAACAAACCGGAAGCGGTAGAAGAAGGAAAAGACGAGCAGCTCCACCTGGGATACCGGCAAGAAGAATAAAAACGACGAAACGACGCGATCACTCTCATTCCGCGTCCAAGAAGGCTAAGAGGACAAACTATTCGGACATATTCGGTTAAGCGATATGGCGTTAGTGCATCCCAAGTCTTGCGAGTGTTTCCATTCTGGACTAGATTTGTTTAGCGTTCCACCGACTCAGACATCTCTTGATTCTGCCCAGTTTGTAGAAGTTTCCCCCTTGGCGTCTCTGGCATCTGGGGCCCCTATAGAATTTTCCATCAGCGGAAATTCGGACGAATACATCGATTTTTCCAACACGTATCTGCATATGAGAGCAAAAATTACGCTGTCCAACGGTGACAATATACCAAATGATGTTGATGTTGCGCCTGTGAACTATTTTCTGCACAGTCTAATCTCGCAAGTCGACGTATCTCTCAACGATACTTTGATTTCAGCTTCTGAAAACACCTACCCTTTTCGAGCATACCTAGAAGCCACTCTCAACCATAGCAAGGAATCTAAGAAAAGTTATCTCACGAGCGCACTCTACTACACCGATACTCCCAAACACGCGGATGACACCCAAGGTGACTCCAATGCGGGTCTTAAAACTCGTCGAAATCTGGCCCGAGGTAGCCATGAGCTGGATATGGTAGGGCGACTTCACTCTGATATTTTTGCTCAGGAGCGTTACATGCTAAACAGGGTTGACGTGAAAATTAAGTTGACCCCCTCAAAGGACGTATTTAACATCATAGCTCACGACAAAACTATCGGTTATAAAAGTGTCATCACCTACGCCGCCCTATTGGTGAGGAAAGCCTCAGTTAATCCGGCCATTTCGCTGGCTCACGAAAAGGCTCTCTTACGAGGCAATGCGCGATACCCCATGAAGAGAGTTATGATTAAAACATTTGCCATTCCTAAAGGCATGTTATCTCATTCCCAAGACAACCTTTTTCTGACTCAAACACCAACGCGACTAGTCCTCGGCTTACTGGACTCGGCTGCATTTAATGGAAGTTACGACACCAACCCCTTCAATTTTAAAAACTTTGGCCTTACTTACTTAAACGTCACCGTCGCCGTTCATAATATTTGGGGTAAACCTCTATCTACCGAATTTGACCGCGGTCAGTACGCTCGCGCCTACTTCAAGTCCATGCTGGCGTTGGGTCTTGTGGGAACAGACGCTGGTAACGGAATAGATTATAACGACTTCAAGAACGCCTACACTCTTTTTGCATTCGATCTCAGCCCTAGTCTTTTGAACGCCGAACAATTTGAGCTGGCAAAATCAGGGCCCGTCGCCATCGAGCTCAAATTTGCGACGATCACGCCTAATCCTATACAGGTCCTAGTTTACGCAGAACTGGATTCCGTGCTGGAGATCTCTAAAACGAGACAGATTCTTACAGATTACACAGCGTAAACACTTCGACAATGAATACGAGAGATATTCTCAAAGTACTTATGTCTGACATTTTTGTGAGACGGTGTTCCATTGTTAGCGTAGTGGCTCACGATCGGTTACCTCGCTATATCGATCCAACTAAAACAGCAGCCTTCGTTATCAATACCGACCCTAGTTGGAGACCGGGCTCTCACTGGGTCGCCCTCTACTACAACGCTATGGGGCAGTTTGAGTATTTCGACAGTTTCGGGTTTTCTCCCAGACATACCGAGATCATCGATTTTATCGAGCGGAATTCGAACAGACCTCTCATCTACAACTCGCGTCAGTTACAAGATCTTGTTAGTAACGCGTGTGGACTGTACTCTGTGTATTTTCTACTGATTAAAACACGAGGAGGATCAATGCAAAGGGTCTTAATGCCGTTTACCTCATCCACCAGACAACACATAAACGATCGAATAGTGTATCGACTACTAGCACCGAAGCTTATGGCGCAAAATTTAAAATTTCTAGTGCAATGACGTCAGTGGCTAAAAATATCGCAGACAAGTCTGGACACGAATTTTAGTGTTTAAAAATCCGGACTAAACCGGATCTATAATCTGACCTATGCTATAAAAGTCGCGGGAGAGAAAGCGCCAGTCACACATCGCTCAGTGCTGAGATACAGAAGATGCTGACAAACGTCGAGGCTGCACCAGTTGTCGATGTACCCACTAGCTGGGTCTACGTTACAGCAGATCGTGAAATGGTCAAACCATTGGCTACAGGGCTGAAAGTAGCGTCTGTGTCTTCATACAGAGGGTCGACTATGATCCATATTCGAAAATTTTTCGGGACATCGAATTTAAAATATCCCACCAAGTATGGGATCACGTTGAATCGTTCAGAATTTGAACACCTCGTGTCTATGCAGGACGAGTTATTGGCCGAGTATGAGCGTCTCGAAGCCATTGCAACAACACTCGAGACTCATACAGTGAACGAACCCGACATCAGACTAGATCACACACTTCCAGTATCCACGTCGCCGAGTATCGAGCCATATTCCATAAATACTGGCTTTTACATGGCGCCTTTCTACGATACTGACAACTTCGAAAGTAGTCAGCCAGTACCAGCACTATCTCCGGGTCATCTTAGTAGAAACGAACAGCTCGTGGCTATGCAGGACGAGTTATTGGCCGAGTGTGCTCGTCTCGAGGCTAATGCAACAACACTACAGCCTCTTCCCTCGAACGCGCCGTCAACCACGGCAGATCATAGACTTCCAGTATCTACATCACCATGCAACGAACCTTATTCGATAAATAATGGTTCTTACAGGACTCCCGTGTACGATACTGACAACGTTGAAAAGATTCAACCAATAACAACGATTGCCCCGGGTCATCTTAGAAGAAGAAAGAGGCTGAGGCTGAACATTTAGATGTTGTGTTTTTATGTCGTGTCTAGATGTACTGCATACGCAGTATCGGTGTTGTGCTGTATCAATAAAATATATATAAATTACAAAACATGCCTCGTGTTATTTGTCATTTATGTGTACGTATATAATGGATTGTATAGGTGTGAAAGTCATAGATGTTGTAACTCGTTTTTTTCTGTTTTACACACAGGTATACTGGTAGTACACCAAGGACACTGAGAGTATCCATATTATTCTTACGAGACAGTACCACGTGACATGTATATACAATAGAAAAAAACTGCATACTTTTTTTTATGATATATTTTAATACAATATAAACGTGACAACGACACAAACATATGTTCATTATCACTGGACATAAAACTATCACAGAAGTATCATTGTATATACATATAAATACTCTAGATACCTAACGGAAAAGTCGTCACATTGTCGTTGTGCACACGGCGTTTGATGTAGAAATAAGAGAGAGAATTTCTGTGCTGTGTATATGTATAGACACTCGATTTATATCGTTTAAAACCAACATTTTTCCCTCCCTGCGCCTGTTGTGTCTTGAGAACCTTCATAAATATATCTTTGTCTAGTTTATTGTGATGTTTGCTAAGCCCCTTAGTACTAGTTTTTGAGTAATCTCCAAAACAGTGGTATGTTTTACTACATAACGACACCATCCCATCCCCTTCGTACTCTAACTTAAATAAACCCGGGGTACGTTTATGGTACAATTTTGTTTTTTCGCAGTCTCGACAATCTACCTTAAATTTACCTTTACTCCTAACAAACTCCTCCCGATGAACGCTACAGGTCTCTGAGGGGAACCACTGATCGTACTCGTTATAAAAAGTTTCGAGTAAAGGCGGTCTAACGGCGGCAGCTAAACTAGGTTTACTTAACGCCAAATACAGACTGTCAGTGTCCATTTCACACAACTGAAAGTATGATCTCTCTACGAACCGGTCTAAAAAATCGTAATAAAATTGCAACATCCGTAGCTTGGCGTATTGATATACAAAGTAGCCGATTTGTAGCGGAAGGTCCCACCTCGTCGTCTTTTTTAACATTTCCACCTCGAATATATTCCCTACTCCTAAATCTGTCATATGTTTAAATAGGGGGTCGTTAACGAGCTTGGAAGCGGACTCACCCTCGCAGTACGCGACGTTCGAGTGTTTCGCTTTATCTGTGAGAGTTTTTCCGTACGCCGAATTCCCTAACAACTTCATGGTCTCCCCCGTAATGGACTGCGTCTCATCTACATCCCCTTTTCGTCTGGCGTCGGATACGGTGTCCCCAAATTGTTTGAAACAACTAACAGGGTGGTATTCGATCACTTGGTAGATGTTGGTTACCTCTAGACCGTGATCCAAATACCATTTTAATAAGGGGGTGGCCAAAAGAATTTTCTTCCCGATATAACTACCTATCAGGGTACGTCTAGGGGTCGTCAATAATTTATTTTTCACGGCGTATTCCTTCATAAGCTCTCCTATATCGTCTCTACACACGTCTACGTTTTTAAATATGGGTGTCATTTCGCTAAAATATTCCTTGAGAGAGTCGGGGACATGAATATCGCATTCTACCAGACCAAACAGCGTTTCGTCTTTAACAGCTTTCAAGATCTGCGCGACGGTTAGTGGTAATTTTTCCCGGGCATACGATGGTTTTGCTCTGGGGAGGGCTTGTTTAAGAAACGGAATAATTGCGCTATCGGTTTTCTTTAGCTCTTGCCACTCACATTCCCACATCTCAACCACGTCAACTCCAACGTCATTGGTTAAATATTCGCGAATTTCCCGGGTCTTGTCGTATAGCTCGGACAAGAGTTTTTTGTTTATAGGGTTAACACCTTTGTGTTTTTCAGTGAGGTGACAGATATGGCCGTGCGTCAGACAACCATGATACTGCCAGACTTTATTATTAGCGGATAGGTTACTCTTTTGACAGAAGCCATCCACTCTAATCCTACGAGGTCCCAGTGGTACCTCACCCCCGTTGTATTGAGTTCGCAACTCAATGTTGTGTTTGTGAGCTACCCACGTTAACCATTCTCTACTCTGCTGATCGTAATAATTAACTTTACGTTGTCTAAACCCGTCCTCAACTTTTCGTATAATTGGAAAGTCAGTGGGCATTTTCTGCATCAATGCCCAGAGATACAGAGCGTTTGCGTCGTAGCCTTTAAGACTCTCTACTACATTTTGAGGATTACCTCTGATTCGAGTCTCGTCCTTCTCGTGGTGGCGATGAAAGATTATGCTCGGACCACCCACTATATTATCTCTAAGTGTTTTATGAAGCTCTGCCTCGCGTTTACCGCATAACGAAAAGACTACGTTTTTAGGTATGGTGTTGAAGAGGTATCTTAACGTCACACCGGGGACTGAAATGGCGTCCTTAAACATATCTACACCTAAACCCGCGTAAAATTCGATCTGTTTCTCTAATGCTAGTAGGAAGGGCCCGACATCCTTGTTGTTATACCAAACAAGAAGATCTCTGAGAGTGGACATGTTATTGTCCGCCCATATCTTGTTACAATACTCGTACTCTTCGTTTGAAATATTACAGTTTTTAAGCGTCGAAAAGAAGGCCTCATGAGGGGGGAGAGAGGTTTCGTCTAACTTTTTTAGATTCGTAATATACTCGTAACAAAATACACCTTTGGTCTCTTTAATCTTGTACGCCGCCAAGTATTTACTATAAGAGAACCCCGGGGCGAGATAATTTATAATATCTAAGAACTTTAGTCGACTGGTGGAGATGCACATAAAATTATTATTGCGCTTAACGATAAACTTGAAGGGCGAGGTCACCCCTTTCTTAGTTTTGTTTTGTTTCGGGTCTTCTTCTTCTTCCTCTTCTTCTTCTTCTTCTTCTTCATCATTTTTCAATTCTTCTTCATTGTCATCATTTTTCAATTCTTCTTCATCGTCATCATTTTTCAATTCTTCTTCATCGTCATCATTTTTTAATTCTTCTTCAACGTCATCTTCTTTGTTCGCTTTTTCTACTTTGTTCGCCGCAGCTACGAAATGTCTTATTAAATATGGTTTGATAACGTTTAAGTCATACTTTCCAGAGTTGAACCCTATAACGGGGAGCTCTTCCAAGTATGACTCGAGTTTCGCTATGAGGTCACTACAGTCACCCCTGTCTCTTAAACTGTCAAAAACCTGTTTGAAATTGTCGCGTAAGATTATATACGCCCGTTTCGCTAATGTCTCTAGATAATCTATCATTTTACTCACTAATTTTTGAGAATCACCTTCGCTCACAAAACATACTGGTTTCTCATAACCCGGAATATTACTAGCTACGGCACAAGACATTGGAATATGCCTGGCTACATATTCGGTCACACTACTAGTGTTTCCATCTGTCGTCGGTACATTACTAAAGTAACATTCATAATCGTACGTCGCTCTGTAGGGATACACGTAATTATTAGGAACTTCTATACCCCTATTTGCTATCGTTTCGAGTATACCCTCTTTGTTCCTATAAACTCCTCCGATATACTTGTCTTTTCGCTTATCCCCGGTACATGTCTTCTCGTGTCTTGTCATGCGGCGTAAACTTTTCCACAATTTTCCACATTTAGGACAGGAAAAAGCCCGGGCCGCCTTATCTATGTCCGCTATATACATAAAATGTTCTTCGTAAAATAGAACTCGTAAGGTGTCGCTAAAAGTCGTACTACCTCTTAGCATTGGGGACAGGGCTTGGTCTTTGTCAAAAGCGAAGACGTCCACGTTAATACCGAAACACTTTTCTAGAGAGGGAATCTGCGCTAGCGTTACACCGGGGAACTTGTCGTCTATATCTAACCCCTGATGGGCTTGCCACTGTTTCAGGAGATCGCTGGTGGGTCTGTGTAAGTGATTAAGTTTAGCGCCCCTAAATAACGCTACACATCTAAAGAAACATAGATTATCAGTATATGCTGGCCCGTTTATGTTATTTTGTAATGTATAAATGAATTTATTGTTTGTAATATGTTGTGGGAGTTCGGTGGTTAGACACCCGATAGGATATTCTACGAAATTATAGAAATAGAACGAAGTGCTGGGAAGGGTTTCAACACTATATTTAGTGCTCGGTCTATTATGATTTGCGTGGTTTAAGGGTCGCTACCTTGTAGTTGTGTGAGGAACCTATCAAAATCTGCTCTGTTATTTATAACCATCGGCGTTGAAAGAATTAAACTATTATTGAAACTACTATGGAAAAACCGAAGGTCGTTGTTTTCTTTATTCCTCAGGATGAAATTGTGAGAATAATTTATTTTAAATCTACGTGTTTGGTTATTAAAGATGGGATTTAGGATATTTGCCCAGTTTGGAAGTAGGTGTGAATTTGGTTTATGAAGACCGTGTGGACTGACAGATGCCTGTTATTATTACTATGTGACCTTATTGCAGACCAGTTGTCGACATAGATCTGTCTAACATCTGCTGGTAAACTAGCTAAACTGTCTAATTCTAGATCCGTTCGCGCCTTCTTGCTGTGTTGACTCTCTATCGATTGTTCATTATTCCGCTTCCTCTTAATTGTTGGCTCAGCTCTGAACTTTGAACAGGTCGTCGGTATCGAAGCTGATGAGGTGGCGGAGGTGGTTGATGCTGATGAGGTGGAGGTGGTTGATGGTGTTGATGGTCTTGTCGCGGATGCTGCGCTTGTACTTGTTGATATCGGTAGTTGGTGTTTATTTTTAATATGTGTTCTTAGATTGTCCTGTCTGTTAAATTCGCATACACATATAGGGCACTGGTATGTCTGTTTATTGTGAACAGTGTCTACATGTCGATCTAGATGGTTTTGGGTAGTAAATATTTTCCCGCAGTCTTTACACGAGTATTTAGTATTAATGTGTACAGATGATATGTGCTCTGTACTGTCTCTAGGCTGCTCACCCCCACGAGTGTTATCTACTCGGGGTTTCTTTCTAGAGTGTTCTTCATCCCCGGTCTCTGCAACGTTGTTGTCTGTTGCAGAGAATACTGTCGGGGCCCTTGCTGTAGCCGGTGCTGGTGCCGGTGATATAGATGCATATGCTGTGTGTTTCTTCGCCACATGGTTTGTAAGATTTGTGGATCTTGTAAAGATGCACCCGCATATAGGACACGGGTATCTCTGTTGGCCGTGCGCACTATCTACGTGTCTGGCTAGTGCATCCCGACGTGTAAAGCTTTTCCCACACGTTTCACACACGTGGCGTGGTCTGCTTACAAGTTCGTTACGTGAGGCCATCTGTCAACGAGATAAAACCACGCATTTAGTGTGCGTACCAAAAATACATTGAAATAGTATACATATATAACATGCGGTCGCACACGCACGCGCGCACACACAAACACACACACACACACATGTACGCATGCACACATACTATATGTTACTAGACAGTTATTAGTTATCGACCACTTCATTAGCACACCTAACCTCACCAGCTCTCATGTCTTACAACATTCCCGTACAACTCAAAACTCATCCGTCGCTCTTACTATCATAAACGCTATAGCCAGGTATGACTCATTCCTCCGCTTTCGGTAGTTTATTATAACTGTCTCTCAGTGTCTACCACCGCTATATCAGTCCGTTTCAACTGTTTATTTTTTCTTTTCTTTTCTTTCTTTCTTTCTTTCTTTTCCTTCTTTTCTTTCTTTCTTTCTTTTCTTTCTTTCTTTGTTTTCTTTTCTTTCTTTCATTCTTTCTCTCTCTCTCTCTCTCTCTCTCTCTCTCTCTCTCTCTCTCTCTCAAGCTCTCCCTTATCAGTAGTTTAATCTTTCCATTCAAAACACATTATCAACATCTACGTACTTATTACTTAACTAAAACACGCATCCATTAACCGTTAGTTTTAAATATTATATTTTGTCGGTGTGCGGGTATCTAGGAGTTTACTAACGCTTTTATTGACATATTTGAGTCTCTATCCCTATCATGTTCATATCACTAGCATAACCATACCACTTTTACAATATGTGTACTAACGCGACTGGAACTATAAGATTCATGGAACTTAATACATCGCTCAGTTTGTGTGAGTCACGCGTAATGTATAGCCGAACATGTCCAGACATGTTTCACATTATTGATTTCACGTACCACGCGCTTCTGAATTTATCTTATATGGATTCGAAAATGACTAGTTCTGATTGTAAAATATGTGTGGCTACAGTTTCGAACGAATTTGTGGTCTTAGCTGTTGACATTATCCACACTTACGATAACACTAAAAATAAGCTTTCCACGTTTTATAAATCAATGGCTAAACTAGTATATACGGTATCAGAGAGATATGACTCGTTATTCGCTGGTATAACTCTGGGAGTCGGGGATAAGGATATTTACGCCTCGTTTGCGACCATTGTGGTTTATATGGTTTCAGATGGAATTTTAAACTGTGGGCGCCTCGTGGTTATTTATACGCTGGCTTATCGACTAATTAAGAACCATGTCAAAGACTTTTACGATTCTGATACAGATATATCTTCTCTGGAAAAGAGCTTCGCTTTCTTTGCCGGGATGTTTATCGGTGGATTATTCGGAGACTGGGTTGTAAAAAACGGAGGTTGGAAAAAGTTCCTAGACTTCTCTAACGAAAAGGATACGACGATGTGGACTCTATTTCGTAACAGCTTTGCTCTGTGACCGTTAAGAGATTTACCGAACACGTTCCTATATGTTACGTAATTCATTTCCATTAATAAAACTATGATAATAAACACGCATTGTTATGTATTTTAAGCAAAATTTCAACTTACCTGTATTCTTATAATGTTGGTTTTTAAAGGCTGGTTCTCCTTGCTTCTCCGACGGTGTTCAGTATAACACCTGTGGTTATCTGCTGTTAGATTTACAGCTCTGGTAGGATAATATCAGTGAGGCTCTGGTGGTAGATTTACAGATATGGAAGCGTATCTGGCAGTGTTATCACTGTGGGTACCGCGTGACTGACTGACCGACCGACGCTAGTCGAATGAATATATTAAACCGTGTACGCGCCTTTTTTTTACATGACCTGTTGCGTTTCGCGCTCGCTGGAGACAATAATCAATGAACTCACGCGAGAGCGGCAACGGTGGGAGATATTGAGCTGCCACGGTAGGAGAAAATGACTGTTCGTTAATACCGCCAGCAAGATTTGCCAATATATATGTATGTATATATACCTACTTATGGTCCATATCTTAAATACGGGGCCCATTTACGTCAACGTAGATATAATAACTATTAACTTATTACTATTATATGTATATATACTCACCGTAACTATGAAATAACTAACGTATCACTACTCCCTAATATGGTAGTTTCACTTCCGGAGTGGGCGTGGTCTATAGCCGGACAACACACACACACACTAGCTCCTATTGGAAGTCACTTTGGCGGGAAAAACTGATGTCCAATACATGACTCAGTAATAATCCCCCTCAACCACGAACTCTCTTCATGGACTATACAAGCCCTATTCATATATACATATATATCATGACAGAAGCTCCACCACCACCACCACCACCTTCCACCATGGGAAAGTGGTGGTATCCTACTATATAACTCTTGTACTTGAAGGGTACTGGACTTCGTAGGGTATACCCTATTCTTTGTCTTTGTATCCAAGTCCGATCATTGTGTCCACGCTCTACTACTCCCAGGTCTGGCATTGAAAGCACAACGTTGGGATGAAGATTGTATTGTAGAGTGCCCGTTTTTCCTCTAGAGTTATTTCCTTGTAAAACAATAGTGGTGATAGCTGTCCAATTATTTGACCAGCTTTGTTGCATCTTGATTCTATCTCTGCTGTTTGTGAATTATCATTTGTCACTAAACTTCCTAGGTATTTGAATTCATCTACTTGTTTTAGTTGCCTGCCTTCTATAGTTATGTTGATGTTCTGTTTATTTTTGGCGACATCACATCATTTCTTTAATTATTTGTTTAAATTATAAAAAATAAATGAATTAACACTTCTTTTCTTGTCTGTTTTAAAAGGGCGTTAATAGGACGTATCTTGCGTTGTGTCGTATCAAGTCTGAAGCAGGATCGACTCATTCAAGAAATAAAGAATAAATCCCGGCTGCTTGTTTTAATCTGAGAGTGGAATTTTAGTTATAATCATAACAAATTATTGCTACATGAATGAATGAAGATGTCCCGATGAGACTACATACCATTCATTCTTGAGATTGATATTTTGTCGGAGTGGTTCACATTTGTGACAATGGACAAAAAATATGAATATTTTAGAACAGTTAATGTTTATCTATCTATCTATTGACCTTTCGAGCCGTAGCTGGCCCATAGGGCATAGACACAGATATTCTTTCTCTTATTTAAATTTTTGTTCTAGCAGTTTTCAATTCTTGTAAAGATCTTTTATCAAATCTCGCAATTTGTCTCTGTTCTGTGCAAGCAACTCTATCTCATTGAGGGAGCGGATTCCTGCTGCTCTTGCTTCTCTCATCAATGTTCTTCTCAGTGTTTCTCTGGGTCTGCCTCTTTTCCTCTTACCCGTTGTTTCCTCTTTTCTCGTCACATGTCCAACATATGACCATGGTCTTTTCTTTGTTACTGAAGATATTAGTGGTTGATTGGCGATTTCTCTAATTTCCTCGTTTGTTTTGAATTCGTTCCACGCTATACCAAGTATTTTCCTTAGACATTTATTTTCGAATGCGTTCAACTTTGTTTCTATATATCTTGTTGTTTTCCAGCTCTCACATGCATTGGTAAGGGTAGATAGCACATTTGATTTGAATAGCCTAAGTTTTGTGTTTGTGCTGATGAGTTTTGATTTCCACAACTTTTCAAGTCTTCTGAAAGACATTGCTGCTTTAGCTATTCTGATTTTACTTTCTTTACTTGTATGCTCTTCACGAGGGATGCAAGTAAAGCAATAAAAATACGTTAATGTTTCATCATCATCATTGAGTGCCATCTCCGCAACGAAGGTTGGCTACCACGGAGCGCCATTCAACTCTGTCTCTTGCTTTGATGGTGCAGGTTGTAATAGGCTGGTTTGTCCATCTTTTGATGTGACACGTCCATGTTAGTCTTGGTCTGCCTCTGCCTCTTTTACCTTGTATTTTCCCTTCCAGGATTACTTTTAGTAGGTTGTTGTGTCTTTTAACATGGCCCAAAAATCACATTTGTCTTGTTTGAAATAGTGTTTAGTAGTTCTCTTTTCATTTTTAGTTATTTTAAGACTTCATCATTTGTTTTCTTTTCCTTCCATCCAATTCTACTTATTCTTATATATATATATATATATATCCACATTTCAAAGGTTTCAATTTTCTCTTCTTTTTTCTTGTCTAATGTCCATGTTTCTGCACCATATAGGAATATTGAGAAGATATAACATTTTGCTATTCTTAGTTTTAGCCCTGGTGTTATTTGTTTTGATGTTAGTATGTTCTTCATGGCAGTAAAATTACTTTTTGTCATTCCTATTCTTTTGTTATTTCAATTTTACATTTTCCATCACTGGTTATAGTATGTCCAAGGTAGTTGTAATTCTGAACTGTCTCCAGGTCTATTCCTTCAGTTTTGATATCCACTTGTGGGTTTTGAGTATTTTCTTTGTTTATAATCATAGTTAATGTTTATGCTTGTGATATTTTAGCACAATAGCGTTTATGGGAAGAAATAGTTCACAACTAGATCAATTCGATCCTTTCTGTTATAAAATAATACTAATTAATTAACTTCAGATATTCTGACAGTTTACGATATTTCATTTTCACGTAATTTTTAACCTCCTGCAGAACTATACTAAAATTGTTTCAGAACTAAGAAAATTCACCAAAACTACTAAAATATCATCAACAAACGGTTGTGATATTTATGGTTTCTGAATAAAAATGAAATTTATGAAGAAAAAAACGCAGAACTGGTCCCGTATTGGGTAAGAGCACCCTGTGGCATTTCTGGAAATAGATCGTAGAATAACTTGTAAAATTTGGTGGGAGTCAAAAATACGGTCGAAAAGAGCAGAAATAGGTAGAGCGACTTCTGAAAAAAAAAGAAAAACAGGCACTGTCATGGAACCCAAATGGGAATAGAAAACCGGGCACGTCTATCTATCCAACCACCCATCCATGCATCCATCCATCCAATCTTTCATTCATCCATTCATCCATCCCTTTATCCATCCATTCATCCTACCTTACATTCATCCATCCACCCGTCATTTCAAATATCGATCCATACATCCATCCAACCTTTCATCCATCCATCCAATCTTTCTTCCATCCATCCAATCTTTCTTCCATCAATCCAACCTTTCATCCGTCCATCCAATTTTTCTTCCATCCATCCAATCTTTCTTCCATCCATCCATCCAACCTTTCATCCGTCAATTCAATCTTTCTTCCATCCATCCAAACTTTCATCCGTCCATCCAATCTTTCTTATATCCATTCAACCTTTCATCCATCCATCCAATCTTTCTTCCATCCATCCAACCTTTCACCAATCCATCAAATATTTCTTCCATCCATCCAACCATTCATCCATCCATCCATCCAATCTTTCATCCATCCATCCAATTCATTTCCATCCTTTCAATCTTTCATCCATCCATCCAATCTTTCTTCCATCCATCCAATCTATCATCTGTCCATCCAATCTTTCATCCATCCATTCAATATTTCTTCCGTCCATCCAATCTTTCTTCCATCCATCCAATCTTTCATCCAAACATCCAATCTTTCTTTCATCCATTCAACCTTTCTTCCATCCATCCAACCCTTAATCCATCCATCCAACCGTTCATCCATCCATCAAACCTTTCATCCATCCATCCAACCTTTCATTCATCCATCCATCCATCCAACATTTCATCCATGCATCCAACCTATCATCCATCCATTCATCCATCCATTCAACCTTTCATCCATCCAACCTATCATCCATCCATCCAACCTTTCATCAAATCAACCATTCATCCATCTATCCTTCCATCCAAACTTTCATCCATCCATCCATTCAACCTTTCATCCATCCATCCAACCTTTCATCCATCTATCCAACCTTTCATCCATCCATCTAACTGTTCATCCATCCATCAAACCTTTCATCCATCCATCCATCCAACCTATCATCCATCCATCCATGCAACCTTTCATCTATCCATCCATCCAAACTTTCATCCATCCATCCATTCAACCTTTCATCCGTCCATCCAACCTTTCATCCATCTATCCAACCTTTCATCCATCCATCTAACTGTTCATCCATCCATCAAACCTTTCATCCATCCATCCATCCAACCTATCATCCATCCATCCATGCAACCTTTCATCTATCCATCCATCCATCCAAACTTTCATCCATCCATCCACTCAACCTTTCATCCATCCATCCAACCTTTCATCCATCTATCCAACCTTTCATCCATCCATCTAACTTTTCATCCATCCATCAAACCTTTCATCCATCCATCCATTCAACCTTTCATCCATCCATCCAACCTTTCATCCATCTATCCAACCTTTCATCCATCCATCTAACTGTTCATCCATCCATCAAACCTTTCATCCATCCATCCATCCAACCTATCATCCAGCCATCTATGCAACCTTTCATCTATCCATCCATCCAAACTTTCATCCATCCATCCATTCAACCTTTCATCCGTCCATCCAACCTTTCATCCATCTATCCAACCTTTCATCCATCCATCTAACTGTTCATCCATCCATCAAACCTTTCATCCATCCATCCATCCAACCTATCATCCATCCATCCATGCAACCTTTCATCTATCCATCCATCCATCCAAACTTTCATCCATCCATCCACTCAACCTTTCATCCATCCATCCAACCTTTCATCCATCTATCCAACCTTTCATCCATCCATCTAACTTTTCATCCATCCATCAAACCTTTCATCCATCCATCCATTCAACCTATCATCCATCCATCCATGCAACCTTTCATCTATCCATCCATCCATCCAAACTTTCATCCATCCATCCACTCGACCTTTCATCCATCCATCCAACCTTTCATCCATCTATCCAACCTTTCATCCATCCATCTAACCTTTCATCCATCTATCCAACATTTCATCCATCCATCTAACCTTTCATTCATCCATCCAACCTTTCATCCATCCAACCTATCATTCATCCATCCATCCATCCAACCCTTCATCCATCCATCCATCCATCCAACCTTTCATCCATCCAACCTTTCATCCATCCAACCTTTCATCCACCCATCCATCCAACCTTTCATCCGCCCATCCATCCAACCTTTCATCCATCCATCCAACCTTTCATCCATCCATCCAAACTTTCATCCATCCAACCTATCATCCATCCATCCATCCATCCAACCTTTCATCCATCCATCCAACCTTTCATCCATCCAACCTATCATCCAACAAACCTTCCATCCATCCACCCATCCATCCAACCTTTCATCCATCCAACCTATCTTCCATCCATCAACCAACCTTACTTCTATCCAACCTATCATGCATCCAACCTTTCATCCATACAACCTTTCATCTATCCATCCAACCTTTCACCCACCAACCTATCATCCATCCATCCATCTAACCTTTCATCCATCCAGCCTATCATCCATCCATCCATCCAACCTTTCATCCATCCAACCTTTCATCCATCCATCCATCCAACCTTTGATCCATCCAACCTTTCATCCACCCATCCATCCAACCTTTCATCCACCCATCCATCCAACCTATCATCCATCCCTCCATCCAACCATTCATCCATCCAACATATCATCCATCCTTCCATCCAACCTTTCATCAATCCAACCTTTCATCCACCCATCAATCCAACCTATCATCCATCCATCCATCCAACCTATCATCCATCCATCCATCCATCCAACCTTTCATCCATCCAACCTTTCATCCATCCAACATTTCATCCATCCAACCTTTCATCCACCCATCCATCCAACCTTTCATCCATCCACCCATCCAACCTTTCATCCATCCAACCTTTCATCCATCCATTCATCCATCCATCCATCCAACCTTTCATCCATCCAACCTATCATTCATCCATCCTTCCAACCTTTCATCCATCCAACCTTTCATCCATCCAACCTTTCATCCATCCATCCATCCAACCTTTCATCCATCCAACCTATCATTCATCCATCCATCCAACCTTTCATCCATCCAACCTTTCATCCATCCAACCTTTCATCCATTCAACCGTTCATTCATCCAAACTTTCATCCATCCAACCTTTCATCCATCCATCCAACCTTTCATCCATCCATCCAACCTTTCATCCAGCCAATCTTTCATCCATCCATCCAACCTTTCATCCATCCATCCAACCTTTCATCCAGCCAATCTTTCATCCATCCATCCAACCTTTCATCCCATCATCCTTTCTTTCGTCCATCCATGCATCCATCCGTCCATCCATCCATCCATCTATCCATCCACCCTTTCATCCATCCATCCATCCACCCTTTCATCCATCCATCCACCCTTTCATCCATCCATCCACCCTTTCATCCATCCATCCACCCTTTCATCCATCCATCCAACCTTTCATCCACCCATCCATTCTTCCGTCCATCCATCCCTCCATTCTTCACACCATCCACCCTTTCATCCATCCATCCACCCTTTCATCCATACATCCTTTCATTCACGCATTCGTCCATCCATCCACCCTTTCATCCATCCATCCATCCTCTCATCCATCCATCCATCCATCCATCCATCCATCCATCCTTTCATCCATCCATCCATTCATCCTTTCATCCATCCACCTATTCATCCATCCATCCATCCTTTCATTCGTCCATTCATCCTTCCATCCACCCTTTCATCCTTCCATTCATCCATCCGTCCATCCATCCACCCTTTCATCCATCCATCCACCCATCCATTCATCCATCCATGCACCCGTCCTTTCATCCATCCATCCATCCATCCACCCTTTCATCCACCCATCCATTCTTCCATCCATCCACCCATACTTTCATCCATCCATCCATCCATCCACCCTTTCATTCATCCATCCACCCCTCCTTTCGTCCATCCATCCACCCACCCTTTCATCCATCCATCCACCCATCCTTTCATCCATCCATCCGTCCATCCATCCATCCATCCATCCATCCATCGTTCACCTGAAGCATTGACCATTAATTATCTATTACATTTCATCCGAACACATCAAATGCTTTATAACTTCACATTTACTTGAAGAAAGTACTTGCCACCACAATTTGTTTTTTCCTCTCAATGATATACCTCATCAACAGGTGTGCCCATACTTCGAATATTAAAAAAAATATTATATTTCATGAACGAAATGGCGCGTATGGAGTACGTGCAGGTATGCTACAAACACACACGCACGCACGTACCCAGTTCTGATTGAATTAAGTAAACGGAATCAGTTTATTTTGTTCTGACGTAGAAGTCAGTGAACCTTGCTACCAATGCGTTTGGTTGTCCCCCCCTTCATATTCCGGTAAGGCATTAAAGTTTATGCGATGGCCCAGTTTATGACTATTATATATGTTATCGCCTTTCCGTTTAATTCTTGGTGGGCTGTGGTAGGAGGCTAGTTATGCATCGTTATCTTCTTCTTCTTGTGCTTTCCTTCCGCTTTTGCCTTTCAGCGTCGATGGGAATATAATTTACAGTGATTTATTCTACTGTTGGTCTCTCCTGCTGTTATGTTTTCGCACCATACTCATTAAGTGCCGTCTCCGCATTGAAGGTTGAGTTGCTACCATGAAGCGCAATTCCGCTGTCTCTTGCTTTGCTTGCCTGTGTTCACCCGATGACTAAAGGAGTGTACGTCTTCATCATCCGCCCTTAAAATGACGCTAAGTGGGCGTGTCTGCGTTGTGTTGTGGTTTGCAGTATAACTGTGAAAGTTGCGCTTTTCGGCCTAACACATCCGACTTCAGCATGAAATTTTTGAGTACCGGGTTGTCTTCCCTCTTCGATCCCTACTCGCTAGGCCAGACTAGACAGGTTAGTCTGTTACTGGAGGCACCACGGAGAGGTGTAGCTGGGTCTGGATGGTTCTGGTTCACCGATCCTGGCACAAGCCATCAGCTGTGGGTCGCTGACAACTTCCAGCTCTGGTACTGTGATTCTCTTGCTTTGATAGTGCAGGTTGTCATAGACTGACTTGTCCATCTCTTGATGTTACTCGTCCATGTTAGTCTTGGTCTGCCTCTTTTACCTTGTATTTTCCCTTCCAATATAACTTTTAGTAGGCTGCTGTGTCTTTTAACATGAACCAAAAATCTGATCCGTCTTGTTTGAATTGTGTTTAGTAGTTCTCTTTTCTTCTCTTTCTCGTTCTTAAATGTTACGTAGAGCTAGTCTTAAAATATGGATGTGAATCATGGACAATAGGCAATAGACAAGAAAATCACTGGAGTCTGTAGAAATGTGGTTTTACAGATGAATGTTGAGAATACCATGGACAGCTAAGAAGAGTAATGAAGATGTTCTGAGAAAGGGCAAAGCAAAAAGAGAGCTGATTTCCAATATTAGGAAGAAACAATCATCATTTTTTGGCCATGTAATGAGAAGAGAACAACTGGAATATATTGTAACAACTGGGAAAATTGAGGGACGAAGAGATAAAGGGAAGCAAAGAGAAAAAATAACAGACAGCTTAAGAGAATGGCTTGACAGAAGGTCAACAACAGAAATGATAAATAGCTGCCGAGATCGAAAGTTGTGGAGAAACATGATCACCTACGCCAGCAGGCCCGGTACTTGATGATGATGAGTTCTCTTTTCATTTTTAGTTGTTTTAAGACTTCATCGTTTGTTTTCTTTTCTTTGCATCCAATCCTCCCCTCTTTAAATCCACATTACGAAGGTTTCAATTTTATATTTTTTTTACTTTTTTGAATTGTTGAAGTTTATATTTTCTTGTCTAATGTCCATGTTTCTGTACCAGACAGGAATGTTGAGAAGATATAACATTTTGCTATTCTCAGCGTTAACCCTAATGTTATTCGTTTTGATGTTTAATATATTTTTCATGGCATTAAAATTACTTTTTGCCATCCAATTCTTCCTATAGTTTTATAAATCCATATTTCAGTTTCTTTAATGTTTTGTTCTATTTTCTAGATTAATGTCCATGATTCTGCACCATATCCCAATGTTGAGAAGACATAACATTTTGCTATAGTCAGTTTTAGCCCTAGTGTTATTTGTTTTGTATAACATATAGTTGATATAATATATAGAAGAACCATACAGATCCTGCTTCACCTCTCCGTGGTGCCTCCAGAAACAGACTAACCTGTCTAGTCTGGCCAAGCATGTAGGGATCGAACAGGGAAGACAACCCGGTACTCAAAAATAACATGCTGAGGTTGGATGTGCTGGGCGGAAAATCGCAAATTTCACAGTTTTAATTCAAACCACAACACTACGTGAGCCGCGATAGCTCAGTGGTTAGTGAACTGGACTACAAAGGACAAGGGTTAGGGTTCGATCCCAACCGACGGCTTCCGGGTTCACCCAGCCTTAAATGGGCACCGGATTTTTTTCTGTGAAAGTAAAGCAGCACGGGCGTAATACCGACCACATTACCCCAAAAATCATGTGCTGAAGGTCTGTAAAATATAGGGTCACTAACACCATATTCCCTATACGCCACTTGGCGTGACGGGGGTAATTTACTTTTTTTTTTTACAACACTTCGCAGACACGCCCACTTAACGTTCTTTTAAGGTCGGAAGATAAAGAGGTGTTCTCCTTTAGTCATCGGGCGAACGCAAGCAAGCATCGTAATTATTATCAGTATATAAAACACGTGATTCTTCTATCATCATTATCATCATGTACCAAACCTGCTGGCGTAGGTGATAATGTCTCTTCACAACTTTCGATCACGACAGTTATTTATCATTTCTGTTGCTGACCTTCTGCCAAGCCATTCTCTTAACCTGTCTGGTATCTTTTCTCTTTGCTTCCCTCTATCTCTTCGTCCCTCAATTTTCCCTAGTTGTTACAATATATTCCAGCTGTTCTTTTCTCATTACATGGCCAAGAAATGATGATTGTTTCTTCCTAATTTTTGAAATTAGTTCTCTTTTTGCTTTGGCCTCTTTTAGAACAAAATGTTAAGACTGGCTCTACATAACATTTAAGAACTCTTTTTCTTGTTTCTATTGTCGAAAATGGATTGCATAGTGTCTGCCTTATTTTTTGGAAAGCTGCTTTTGACTGAGTCATCCTGCATCTCACTTCAACAATATTCGGAACTACAACAAAGAAATAGAAATACACGGTTCATAAATCTGTTTGTGGATTTATGAAAGTATAGGAAGTAAAATACAATATATGTTTACAATACTCGGAACAAAAAATTCAAGATAATAAATATCAGATTCTTTGTTTTTTGTTTTTTTTATCTGTTGATGATTATTTATGAATTTGTCTCCAGTGTTGTAAATATGCCTCTTCCCCCTAAAGGATTCGCTGCATCGTTTCTACTCTGTTGTTGCCTCTTTCTCGTGATACGAGGCCCAGTTATCTACAATTCATTCACAAATGTATGACCAAACTCAAAATCAATTTTCTCAGAAACTGTTCAACATAATGTCATAAATTTTAGCATGCAATCTTAGATTTTCCTGGACCTTAAGAATTTGTAAAGATTAAGTCCAAAGGCAAAAGTGGATTTAGTAAATATGAGTATTTCTTCTATAAATTATGTTCAAAAACAAATAGTATATTACAATGTCACTGTGATTGGCTCTATTTTATAATCTGGATAGATCAACGCTGTCTTAGTTTGAGACCATGTGGTTGTGTTTTTTTTTCACTTAAAATGTGAAAGTTTGTCGATTATTGAACGGGTGAATGGACTGTAAAACCTTTAGTTGTCTGTCCTTAAATACCTTTTTCTTTGTTACATAAGCTATATAATACAAACCTTACACTACATATTATAATATCTTCTCTCTTTGTAGTTCGCGATTTCTCTTTCCCTGTATTTTGCCAGTTGTAACCAATTACTCCAACTGTTCTCTTCTCATGATGTGCCAGAAAAATGTACTTATATCGTCGCGGGACTTTCTTAAATTATCTGTGTGTTGAGCTGTAGGTGTGTATGTGTGTGAAAACAATAAAGATAGTCACATAGGATATAATTTCCTAGAAGTAAAGTAAAGGTAAAGTATGAGACTTGAACCGGCGTATTAGCACGCGAGTTTCCACCCATATGTGCTCGGTCGCCTATCCAGAAATGTTCGGAGATTTCTGGATAGTGTCGCTTCAAGCATCGAAACTCACAATGCGAGGCGGCATTCCTCACCTTCCCAGGGTAATACCCTGGTACCCATTTCTTCCAACTGCTGGGTCGACCGTGGGGGTTATTTTTTTTTTCCAACCACGAGTACAATTCACACTGCTCCCAGCGGGAATCGAACACGGGTTGTCCGAACGTCGGTAGTCCAGTCGGGTGGTTTTCCCAACTCGGCTACCGTTCCTAGAAGTGTGACGTAGTTTCGTGCAGGACACACATTTTTAGTTTAAAATGCGCGAACTTTGTGCTTACTTTATGACACTCTTAACGTGGAGTCGGGTGGGTTGGAGGAGGGGGGGGGCGGTCAATGCGATATAGACAAAGTGCTGATTCCGTAACAGACTCCCTTAGAAATATAAATATCAGGTAAAACCACAGCCATCTTTAGATTTATAAAGGCCTGTAGTAAAAAGTAAAGTACCCCCGTCACGCCAAGTGGCGTATAGGGAAATATAATGTTAGTGACCCTGTATTTTACACACCTTCAGCACATGATTTTTGGGGTAATGTGGTCGGTATTACTCCCGTGCTGCTTTACTTTCCCAGAAAAAAATCCGGTACCCATTTAAGGCTGGGTAAACTCGGAAGCCGTCGGTTGGGACCGAACCCTACCACTTGTCCTTTGTAGTCCAGTTCACTAACCACTGAGCTGTCGCGGCTCCCATAAAGGCCTGCAGGGTGACTGAAAATTCGCGAAAAACCTTCGAATAGCGTGATGTTTTCAGATTTACGAGCAATGTCGATTGTGGGTAGTTCTTGTTTTTTTACTGACTTTTAATAACTGCCAATTGCTGCTGTAGCGTTTCTTTGTTTGGTTCTGAAGATCTTATTGTGTGTGTTTGTCTTCCTCTTCTACCTTCTCCTCTTTTATTATATGCTTTGGATGGTAAGGAATCACGTGCTATTCTATCTAGATGGACAAACCAGTTTATCTGTTGCTTCCGTATGTAGCTTAGGATTGGTTCAATGTCTACTCTCTCTCTCTCTCTCTCTCTTATTACATCATTTCTGGTTATGTCTTATCACTCCAAACCCTTTTCTCAAACATCTCATCTCTATGGTGACAAGCTTTCTTTTTTGCTTAGTCGTAAGTGACCTTGTTGGTCATTGGTAGCTCAATATGGGATTGAATCATCATCATCAAGTACCGGGCCTAGTGGCGTAGGTGATCATATCTCTCCACAACTTTCGATCTCGGCAGCTATTTATCATTTCTGTTGTTGACCTTCTGCCAAGCCATTCTCTTAAGCTGTCTGGTATTTTTTCTCTTTGCTTCCCTCTATCTCTTCGTCCCTCAATTTTTCCAGTTGTTACAATATATTCAAGTTGTTCTCTTCTCATTACATGGTCAAAAAATGATGATTGTGTCTTCCTAATATTGGAAATTAGCTCTCTTTTTGCTTTGACCTTTCTCAGAACCTCTCCATTACTCTTCTTAGCTGTCCATGGTATTCTCAACATTTTTCTGTAAAACCACATTTCTACAGACTCCAGTGATTTTCTTGTCTGTTGTCCTATTGTCCATGATTCACATCCATGTGTTAAGACAGGCTCTACGTAACATTTAAGAACTCTTTTTCTTGTTTCTATTGTCAAAAATGGATTGCACAGTATTTTCTTCATTTTTTGGAAAGCTGGGGAATGAATAGACTCTGTATAAAATGATTCTTGGTGGTTATAGGTATTGCCTTGTGTTGAAGTATAGCGGATAGCTGACCGGATATGTCTTGTTACATCAAACGTCTATTTCTTTGTTGATTTTTTACCATCTTCATAGAATGTTGTTTCCATATATTTTATGTATGTTACTTGTTGTTATAACTTGATGTTCTATCATCATTATCATCATCAAGTAACATGCTTGCTAACGTAGGTGATCATGTCTCTCCACAACTTTCGATCTCGACAGTTATTTATCATTTCTGTTGTTGACCTTCTGCCAAGCCATTCTCTTAAGCTGTCTGGTATCTTTTCTCTTTGCTTCCCTCTGTCTCTTCATCCCTCAATTTTCTCAGTTGTTACAATATATTCAAGCTGTTCCCTTCTTATTACGTGAACAAAGAATGATGATTGTTTCTTCCTAATATTGGAAATTAGCTCTCGTTTTACATCGGCATCTTTCGGAACGTTTTTTCATAACTCTTCTTAGCTGTCCATGGTGGTCTATGGTTACATTTCATGTTATCTTCTCCTGAAAGTTAAGTGCTTCATTGTTACAAAGCAAAGTACTTCAATCCAGCTGAGCACTAAAATAGTCTAGTTAAACTCAAAACTGCCATTTCACCCATCCTGATTAACTCGTTATTCCAAAACTCACTTAAGGTCAAGTTATCTCCCTTTATTTTAATTTACCACCAGGTGGTAAGAGTTAGCCCCTGTGTGACCCGTCAGAGGTCAGGGATTAAAGGTCATAACTTAATTACGCGTCCCAGCCAACACTAAGTGAAGGGGAATATTATCTGACGTGTAGTCTTACAAAGTTGCCGTTTCGGTTAAGTGGACTTGTCTCGTCGATTTTATGAACGCTTAGTGGTGATTTCAGAACATGTTCTGAAAGAGGTCAAAGCAAAAAGATAGCTAATTTCCAATGTTAGGAAGAAACAATCATCATTTGTTGGCCATGTAATGAGAAGAGAACAACTGGAATATATTGTGACAACTGGGAAAATTGAGGGACGAAGAGATAGAGGGAAGCAAAGAGAAAAAAATACCAGGCAGCTTAAGAGAATGGCTTGGCAGAAGGCCAACAACAGAAGTGATAAATAACTGTCGTGATCGAAAGTTGTGGAGAACTTGATCAATTACGCCAGCAGGCCCGGTACTTGATGATGATGAGTGATGATTGGAAAAATGAAAGAAAGGTGGAAGAAGAGGAGGAAAAGAAAAAAAAAGGCAATATAGATGGAGTAAAATATTATAAAGTGGAAGACAATAAAGACAGTGATGTTGATGGTATTCCTATGACGTTCTTTGTTAATTTGTTTCTTCTAATCTGTATTTATGTACGTTTACAAATTTTGGAGGAAGAAGAGGATGATGATGATGATGATGATGATGATGACGACGGTAATAATGATGATGGCAATGATAATGATGATATTAAAGGCGATGATGATGATGATAATAATATCCATGAAGGTTGTATTAATGACAATTATATACTGAGATGTAAATGAATTTAAATATTTAGGAACTCTGTTAACCTCAGACGGAAGATGTACAAAAGAGGTGAGATGCACAATGGCTCAGACAAAGGCAGCTTTTAAAAAAAAAAAAAAAATGAGAAAGTACTGTACAATCCATTTTTGACAATAGAAAAAAAAATAGTTCTTAAATGTTATGTATAGCCAGTCTTAACATATGGATGTGAATCATGGACAATAGGACAACAGATAGGGAAATCACTGGAGTAGAAATGTGGTTTTGCAGAAGAATCTTGAGAATACCATGGACAGCTAAGAAGAGTAATGAAAATGTTCTAAAAGAGGTCAAATCAAAAAGAGAGCTAATTTCCAATATTAGGAATAAACAATCACTATTTTAGGGCTATACAATGAAAAAGAAACGGCTGGAATATATTGTGACAACTGGTGAAAACTGATGGACGAAGAGATAGAAGAAATCAAAGAGAAAAGATTCCAGACAGCTTAAGAGAATGGTTTGGCAGAAGGTCAACAACAGAACTGATAAGTAACTGTCGTGATCGAAAGTTGTGGAGAAACATGATCACCAACGACAGCAGGCCCGGTACTTGATGATGATTGTAAACATACCTCTTCCCCTGAATTGATTTGCTGATAAATCGCCATAGAAGTTTCCCTCTAGAATAATATTCATTTATTATTATTGTCTCATTGATGCGATGCACTGTGGATGGAAAATTGTGGGAGGACATGATCGCCTACACCAACCGGTGTGGCACTTGATGATGATGTTCGCAGCGAGGAATCATCATCATCATCATCATCATCGAGTGCCGTCTCCGCAACGAAGGTTGGCTACCATGGATCGCCATTCCACTCTGTTTCTTGCTTTAATGGTGCAGGTTGTCATAGATTGACTTGTCCATCTTTTGAGGATACTCATCCATGTTAGTCTTGGTCTGCCTCTTTTACTTTGTATTTTCCCTTCCAATATTAATTTTAGTAGGCTGTTGTGTCTTTTAACATGCCCCAAAAATTTCATTTGTCTTGTCTTAATTGTATTTAGTAGTTCTATTTTTATTTTTAGTTGTTTTAAAACTTCATCGTTTGTTATCTTTTCTTTCCATACATTTCTACATATTCTTCTATAAATACACATTCCAAAGGCTTCAATTTTCTGTTTTGTTTTCTTGTATAATGTCCATGTTTCTGCACCATACAAGAATATTGAGTTGATGTTCGCATCGAGGAATAAACTACTAATTTTTGTAAGTAAAGGTTTCCCTCGACGCTACAAGGAAAACGATTTTAGTTGCCCATACTTTTAAATCTTCAGCTATCAGCTATTGCTATGCACTTAGACATTTAGACACTTAGACATTTAGACACTTAGACATTTAGACATTTAGACACTTAGACATTTAGACCTTAGACATTTAGACATTTAGACATTTAGACATTTAGACATTTAGACACTTAGACATTTAGACCTTAGACATTTAGACACTTAGACATTTAGACATTTAGACATTTAGACACTTAGACATTTAGACCTTAGACATTTAGACACTTAGACAATTAGACACTTAGACATTTAGACATTTAGACATTTAGACATTTAGACACTTAGACATTTAGACATTTAGACATTTAGACACTTAGACATTTAGACACTTAGACATTTAGACATTTAGACACTTAGACACTTAGACATTTAGACACAGACATTTAGACATTTAGACATTTAGACATTTAGACATTTAGACATTTAGACACTTAGACAATTAGACACTTAGACATTTAGACCTTAGACATTTAGACACTTAGACAATTAGACACTTAGACATTTAGACATTTAGACACTTAGACAATTAGACATTTGGACATTTAGACACTTAGAAAATTAGACACTTAGACATTTAGACCTTAGACATTTAGACATTTTGACACTTAGACATTTAGACACTTAGATATTTAGACATTTAGACATTTAGACACTTAGAAAATTAGACACTTAGACATTTAGACCTTAGACATTTAGACATTTAGACATTTAGACCTTCCTCATCCACCTTGTGGTGGATTCAACAAGCTGTGTCACAAACTAGACGGTGCATTTGAGGTCATCACCGGTTCCCCATAGCTTGCTATGTATGGTTGTTTCTTTGGGCCATGTTAGTGTTCTTATGATGTTGAGAGTTCTGCAGTCTTGTTATGTGTGTTATGAAGTGTAATGAATGCTCCGCTGTCACATGTTGCAACATCACTGAGGCATATCTTGTTCTGATGTGCTCTGAGGCCTCAGTGACCTGTTCTGAGTCTGAATATCTTGGTCTGATCATGTCTGCTAATTTTTGTTTAGGCTGGTCATTTTCTATTCAAACAAGCCAAATGCTATTTTTGGGCCATGTTATAAGACACAACAGCCTACTAAAAGTAATCCTGGAGAGGAAAATACAAGGTAAAAGAGGCAGAGGCAAACCAAAACTAACATGGACGATTAACATCAAAAGATGGACAAACCAGCCTATGACAACCTGCACCATCAAAGCAAGAGAGAGCAGAATGGCGCTCCATGGTACCAACCTTATTTGCGGAGACGGCACTCGATGATGATGATGTCATGTTCTGGCTCATATTTTCTATGCACCTTCCGTCATTCTGTTTTCCTTGCTTGCTTCCAGATTGTTTCATTACTTTGATGCTCTAGAGTTGATTGGATTGTTGAAGACTCCCATCTGCTTGTGTGAGTTCATCTGCTTTCGCGTTTACAGTGAAGCCACAATGTGCTTGGTATCCACTGTAGAAAGAGCGGAGAGGTTGGATAGCTGAGCTATTGTTGAGGACGGTCAACCAATTGATCGAGCGGACAGGTTGGCTAGCTGTGCTATTGTTGAGGACGGTCAACCAATGGATCGAGCGGACATCATGGATGCCATCCGGGAAGTAGGAAGGACACAGGACTTCAGCAACCATGAGTCCACGTCACTGCTTCGGATGAAAGAGATGGGAGTTAAGATGGGCACAGCCAGAAACGAGAAACTTAGTGGGCGTGTAAGAAGACTTGTCAACCAACACAGAACTGGAGTCGTCAGTCGCTGGACATTGCGGAACTTGCTATGAAGGGGATCTGAGCACATATGGACATGTTCTCAGTGCAATGATAATGGCCCACAAAAAACTCAATAAATCAATAACTCAATAACTCAATAACTCAATAACTCAATAACCCACTGCAGGACAAGCTCTGTCTTTTCTGACAGCGAACGTGTGTTTTTCCTTATTTTTGTGGTTGAGTCTGTCCTGTTTTGAGCCTGACATTGCTTGTATGACTGACTTTGCATCAGTGAGAATGACAATTTTTGGACTTGAGACCTCTTGTGTGATGAGAGTTTGTATGACTTTATGGAGTGTCGTAGTCTTTGCTCTAATATATGTGCACCTTATATCTATGTTATCAGGAGAAAGGTGCACACATTAATTATCCAGCATCCAGCGGGAATCGAACATGGGTTGTCCAAGCGTTTGTAGCGTTTTCTTCTACTTTTCAGCTCCCTGTGGATCATAGATCTTCAACAAACACTTTCCAAGTCGTTTTGTTTCATGTCATTCCCCTAATCTCACTCCATGTCCTCCTCATCATCCCCATCTCAGCCTCTATTTGTCCTCTCAAAGAACTCTTTGGTTTTCCCCCGTGTCTTCTCCCCTGGGGAGTCTAAAAAAATGGCCTGCTATGTAACACTCCCAGCCGGCCTCCGTAGTGTGTGTCCCATCCAGCGCCATCGTCCTCGCTGTATCTCTCTATCCACTGGCACCTGACCGGCACATTTCCAGAACTCTATGTTAGCGAATTTGCCCCGCCACCTCCATCCCTCCACTCCGCGCAAGCATCCATCAATGAAAATCTGCATCCCCATGATTGTCACTTTTGTGTTGGTAGCGTCGTCATGTGGTTTTCCCAACCAGGCTACCGAGGCCCCCTATAGCATAACGCAGAACAGCATTAAAAAAACACAGAGGATTATTTTCATATTAAAGTGCCGTTCTAGATCTAATCTTGTAGCATTTTTGCAGCATTTATGGATGACGATGTCCTGAGCCTAGAACATACCTCTCATTCTTAATTTTGGTATTTTATGAGAGTGGTTCCATCACATAAAAAAGTAAATTGTTTAGCTAAAGTTTTTGTTTATGTATCAATGATTGAGTTATTGAGTTATTAGCGGGTCATCATCACCGCACTCCGAACATGTCCATGTGTGCTCAGATCTCCTCCTCAGCAAGTCCCGTCCAGCGACTGACGACTCCAGTTCTGTGTTGTTTGATAAGTCTTCTTACACGCCCACTAAGTTTCTCATTTCTGACTGTGTCCCCATCTTAACTCCCATCTCCATCATCCGAAGAAGTATCAATATGTTAGTCCATCATGCTTGTAACAAAACAATCATAGATCGAAGATAAATCACAGCGTTTCAGGGGAGATAATTTTCAATTTTAAACCACACAAGTTTGTGTTTTAATTTTACGTTACACATTATTCTATTTTTTTTTTTATAGTAGACTGGATAGTCTAGATGTACGACTCTGGCCTCAGGACATGAAGGATCTGGGCTCAAAACCTGCCAGAAGCGCTGGTGATTTTTCAAATGCAGAAAAAAAAAATTAATCAGTGTTTTCATTAATGACGTTACCCTAACTTGATCTATAAGGTAGTGAGATCCACGCCTATCTATCTATCGTCCTTTCGAGCCGAAGACGGCACATAGGGCAGAACCACAATCTCAAAAACAGAAACCTTGCGTGCCAAAATGTCACATATTGCAGAGATCACTGCTCTAAATATGGCGCTGTTTCCATAACAATACTTTTTACAATGACAGCTTGTCAAGCCATCGATCAATCTCCTTAGTCGCCTCTTACGACATGACTGGAAGGTCACAGTGTCACTATTCTTTACTCCCTCATAATGAGGCCCCTGTAATCCCACGTCTAGCCCTCTCAAATAACGACATTAAACAGGAGGCCGGCCCCGTGCGCATTTGCGCACGTTAAAGAATAATTGGCAGTTAAAATCGTGAAGAGAAGACAACAAATACTTCCTATGTCCGGACAAATTGTCGACAGAAACGTACCCACATCGTGGATCCCAAGTCGCGCCACGGAGTTCGTGCACATGGATCAGAATTGTTCTTGGATTTTCCCGATCGGGGGTATCTGATCACCTATGGGTTTGCCCGGTGTGCGGTGATGATGATTGTAACAAAAAAGACACTTTTACAATATAGTAGAAGAAGGTTGTGGGTCTAATCTTACTGGATAGGAACAAGTAATTGTAGATATAACACAACATAACATAACGTAACATAACACAAATAACATAACACAAATAACATAACACAACACAACATAATCAGTCACAAGTAATTGTAGATATAACACAACATAACATAACACAACACAGCACAACATAACATAATATAAGAAAACAAAACACAATATAACAAAATACAACATAACATAATAAAACAACACAACATAACATAACACAGCACAACATAACAAAACATTGCACGACATAACACAACACGGCATAACAAAACCACAACATAACATATCACAACACAACATGACAAAATAAAACACAACATAACGTAACGTAACATAAAATAACAAAACATAACATAGTACACAACTCAATATAACATAACATAAGAAACATAAGAAAACAAAAAATACATAACATAACAAAACACAGGATAACATAGCATCACACAGCACAACAAATGACTCAGACAAAAAACACAGAGACAAAGAAGATAATTTCCAATTCAGGTTTCAGCAGAAGCCATCAGGGATCGCCCAAGTGCTCTGCTATTTATTTTAAATTAAAAAATAAAATGTTTTCTGTTAGCTACCTTACCTATCAGAGGATTGGTTGCCCTCGTTTATGTCTGAAGATAATGAAGATGAGTTAGCGTTCTTTAAATGCAAACTGATTAGAATTCTGAAGATGAATGAGGAGATTGTTTCCCCCCTGATGACGCAAGATAATGTGGAACGCTAAATATATAACGAGAGAATATACACTCGGGTCAGCCTCGTGCAAAGATTGATTAATTGATTGATTACATTAAGGAAGTATCTTATGTGATTTGATAGCTTGAAGTTTAAATTAAAAGAAAATCGGAGTGATGGATTTGATGAAAGAGGATGTTTGATGATAGACGCAAGTAAAGGAAATCAAACAGAAACATCAGGCAGACAGACATGCAACTGACAGACAAAAGGGCAGACTGTAGGCAAATAAATAATAGGCTGGCAAAAGGAGTAGTCGGGAGCCGCGATAGCTCAGTTGCTAGTGAACTGGACTACAAAGGACAAGAGGTAGGGTTCGATCCCAATCGATGGCTTCCGGTTCACCCAAACCTTAAATGGGTACCGGATTTTTTTCTGGGATTCCCATAATTGATGATGATGATGATGATGATGATGATGATGACGATGCAGACAAAAAAAACATATAAAGGAAACTGGATCTAGATCGCACCTCTTGCGATTTTAATCGGATACTTGAAAACAAGGGAGCCGCGATAGCTCAGTGGTTAGTGAACTGGACTACAGAGGACAAGGGGTAGGGTTCGATCCCAACCGACGGAGTCCGGGTTCACCCAGCCTTAACTGGGTACTGGATTTTTGTCTGGGAAAGTAAAACGGCAGGGGCGTAATACCGACCACATTACCCCAAAAAATAATGTGCCGAAGGTCTGTAAAAATTATGGTCACTAACACCATATTCCCTATACGCCACTTGGCGTAACGGGAGCTCTTTACTTTCCTTACTTGAAAACATGAGACGGCCGATAATAAACCTCGACTCAGCCTCGTGTTTTCGTTTGCCGTTTAACACTTCATGCAACGATATCGCACGAGTATTATGATTCCCAATATTTTGTATCGTAGGGTCTCTATCAGCTAATCTTCTTCTTTCCTTCCTCATTTGCCTATCAGCGCCGAGGAAAGGTAAAATTGACAGTCTTTTCTGCTTCTTTTGTCCTCTGTTGCTATGTTTCCTAGTGTTTATAATATTATAGAAATCATTCTTTTCATGGTCGGCCCTTAGTTTTGGTGTTCTATAGTCCGTTCAGAATCGTTTGCCGAGATGTTATGATTTATAATTCAAAAAGTTCTTGATGATTTCACATGATTTTTGGCATACAGTGTTAAAATGTCCATGTCACGAGAACATATGTGTTACTCGATGTCTAGCTATAACGGTTTTCTTAAAGCGGCGAATTCCTTTGATCTTTGCCCATGTAACTATTATTTTGACCCTAATCAAAATGTTTTACAGTAATCTAGTGCAACGATGACCCATAGGCGTGTCCATAAAATTTTACTGGGTGGCAAGTATACAAATTTTAAATTATATATAGAACTTTTGTTCGTAGAGTCAATTTGATATAGTTCCATGCTCTTGGTGTGAGTTTCCCAAATGTTGTCGCTGCCTTTCAAATACGTACATTTAGTTCCTCATCTAAGGAAAGTGTGGCTGTAATAGTGGATCCAAGATAGCTGAACTTCTGTACTGACTCAAGCAGGCTTCCATTCAAAGTAATGGTTGTTGGTTTGCTTATAACATATTTTTGATTGCTTGGGTGGTCTTGAACAATAAACTGTTTAACAAATCAACTAGGAAATTTTGCAAATCAAACTATTTATCTGTAGACTTAATCAGAGTAATGATCATTCAGAATCAGACGAGTCAAATAGGTCGATTACTGCTTTCGGCTGAACAAACAACAAACCATCCTTTTTCCAATATTCCTCTTCTTGTCGTAACACATGATCCTCACATTTTACCCAGTAGTCTTTATTTATATTTGATAGAGCCTGATTTGTAAGTGTCTCAACATCGCATAATTTGAAAGTTTTATTTGTATATGCTACGTGTCCTTTAACTTTTGCCCAAACTAGTTCTATAGGATTTAAGTGTGCATGATATGGAGGTAGTCTCAAACATCTATGGCCATGTTCTTGAATTAACTTGTCTATTTTAAATATCTTTGTACGTTGTGTCTGTTTTACAAGGCTAAGCAATTCGGGTTTCAAGTAGCTGTCGTTAACTTGTATGTGTTCTTTTATGAGCCACGTTTTGATTGCATCTTTTGTACTTGATGATGTTGGGATTCTATCTTCTACGTTATCTACGTTATGGTATGAAGCATTGTCCATTATCAGACAAGAAGGTCGATCTAATATTGGAAGGATACTTTTCTCGATCCAGTCTTTAAATATGTGCCCATTCATTTCGGAGTGGTAGTCTCTATTGTCTATGGATTTTGAAATGAAAACGAGATGAGCATTCTGCAACAACCCATTATGTCTGCTACCTGCATGTGCAACTATCAAACGTTGCCCTTTACTGCTTGGTACTGATCTTTTAATACTTCCATCTGCTAACTGCCATTCCTTTTCATTTGTATGATGAGCGTTGATCCAAGTTTCATCTAAATAAACAATATCATAATCATTTTCGCGCATTTCCTTCACTTCACGTAAATACTTGCTTCTAAGAGCTACTAGATGTGGCTTCTCACAAATAATGTTTTTTCCACCAGCATACTTTCTAAAGGTGAAGCCTGCACTTCTTAATATTTTCCATAATGAAGTTTTTGATATTTCAATGTCGTTGTTAGTTTTCAGCCAAAGCTTCAACTTTCTAAGTGTCACTTCTTCGTTTATATCAAACATTCGACAGATTTCTCTTTTTACTAGGTCCTTATCAAAACTGTCTAACGTTTCTTTCCTTCCTTGCTTTCTTGCATTTGTTGGCAATAAATATCCGCTTCCTTTAACTATTCGATCAAATGAACGTTTACACAAACCTAAAATATGCATTGTTCTCTTCTCAGGGTTTGATAAAGAACAATAAAGATGTCCCTTTTTACGCTCTCTGCAGAAGTATTGATAAATCTTTATAGCAATGTTATGCTCAGTAAAATATTTTGCCTTTATATTCATTCTCACATAGACTTGCAGAAGATAATATGGATAGTGCCGCCTCCTTTCTGTAAATATTGAGATTTGCCTCTGAATTATGACTCTAACTCGAGTCTACGGCCGTGATTTTGACGTCACATAATTTCCGGTTTCGGCTAAAATGTCATTTTGTGCTAAACGGGAAATTTCATATGTAACATTTCCTTATAAAAATTTATAGTGGAAACATAACTATTTTAGGACGGTGCGCATTCAGCCGTGAAGGTCATGCCTATATGTTAAAGAATCAGCTGTGAGATGTAAGCATCTACATAATCCCGCCGGTGTTTATAATATCGATTAACTTTTTTTTAATATAGGTTAAATAAGGCATCTTTGAAACTGGATCACATTTCTTTGATAAAAAAATATTTTTATAGCGACATTAGTATTCTAAACCTAACTTCAAAAGATCAATGCAAATGAACAATAAGTTTTTGAAAAAAATAAATTAATGTCTAGGCAAACGAATCTGAACGGACTATAGTAACATTTGTGAAGGCTTGTTGTGTTGCGTCTTAGTCTGTCTGTCTTACCTTGTGTCAATTACATTTTTTCTGCTGTTTCTTTATGCATTCTATGCCGTGAATTATTCCAAGCTTTTTTCTCAGTTCTTCGTTTCTGATATTATCTCTCGGGCTCTTTCCTATCATTCGCCTGACACATTTCATCTCTTTAGTACAAGGTAATAGCGATCACATAACAATTCATAATGTAGAGATACCAAGTTTTATAATCTTACAGTACTAAGTCTTACAGTGCAACGTCTGAAGTACTTGGGCACAATAATAACATCAGATGGGAGATACACCACAGAAATAAAAAGCAGAATAGCTCAGGCCAAAATAGCATTTCAGAAAATAAAAAATATCTTATGCAACAAATCTGTGTCAATAAAAATGAGAAAGAGAGTTCATCGGTGCTATATAGAACCAATTCTGGCCTATGGAAGCGAATCATGGACAGTAGACAAACAAATGAAAAGACGATTAAAGGCCGCAGAGATGGGATTTCTCAGAAGAATGTTGAAACTTTCCTGGACAGCTAAAAAGACCAATGAGGAAGTTCTCAAAGAGGCCAACACAAAAAGGCAGCTCATAAAAAAACATCAGAAAGAAACAATCAAGATTTAACGGGCACATCATGAGAAGAGGAAGGTTGGAATACTTGGTTACAACTGGCAAAATAAAAGGAAAGAGAGATCGCGGATAACAAAGAGAAAAAATACTGAATAGCTTGGTGTCATGGCATGGAAAACAGTCAACAACAGAACTGATACGATGCACTGTGGATAGAAGCTTGTGGAAGGACATGATCGCCTACGCCAACCGGTATGGCACATGATGAGGATGATGACAGTACTAAGTTGCAACAATCGGTTTGTAGAGGATGCTAGTTGTAATAGCATATATACAGGGCCGTCTTGACAGACGGTTGGTAGCAAGCAATCAAGATAAATCAGTAGTTTGGTAATATGTTAATGTCTTATGTTGGATGCTACTTTGTTGAACAGCTTCTCTCGTGGCTGAATCTGCCAATATTGGACATACAGATACGACCGTAGCTCTCCAATCACACAACCATTAACAGATGCAGGATAAAATGAGCATACTTGATGAGACAACAGCTAGGACTGAAAATTAATAGAGATAAGATCAACATTATGATAATTAATGCAGTTGGCAATAGCCAAATAAAAGTAGGAGAAATACCTCTACTAGACGTACAATCTTACATATATCTGGGCAGTAATATAGATAAAGAGAGAGAAACAGAAAATGATACCAAAATAAGGATATCAAAAGCAAGAGGAGCTTTCATTGCACTGGGAAACATATGGAAGTCCACAGAAATATCGCCAGCTTTTACCTCTGACGAAATCCCTAGAGAATAGGAACTGAATTTTGCATGTTAATCTATTTTTCCTTGGCAGCCGTGTGCACAGGGGTCCCTTGCCGCACAGGCAGATAACTCTGACTTCGGAGGTACTCATATTTTTTCCGTCGATGAGTAATTGACGTTTCAAGCCGGACCTCGCTGCTAAGACCCGGGGTGGTTGCCGCAGAGAGAGAAATCATAAATAAAAATCCCAACAAAAAATACAGAAATACAAATTTTCAACTCCAATGTTAAGTCAGTCCTATTATGTGACTGTGAAACATGGAGAACAACAAAATTGACAATCATGATGATACAGACTTTCAATAATGGATACTTACGTAGAATAAAAGGATGGAAATAGCAGGACAAAATCACTAACATAGAATTATGGAAATGTACCAGTTAAATGCCAGTGGATAAAGAGATACGGCGAAGACGATGGCGCTGGCAAGGACACACACTTCGGAAGCTAACTGAGAGTATTACACAACAGGTTCTTTTTTGGAATCTCCAGGGAAAGACAAAGAGGAAGACCAAGGAATTCTTGGAGAAAACAGATAGAAGCAGAGATGAAGATGATGGGGAAGACATGGAATGATCTTAAAAGAATGGCAAGAAACAGAACGACATTGAAAACGTTTTGTTGAAGACCTGTGCTCCACAGGGAGCTGAAAGGTGGAAGAAGAAGATCCGACCGCAGAACCATCAAGATGCATTCTTGGTGCCTGACCTGGTTTCCTTTCTCCTATGCCTTTGTTTTCTGAATTTGATATCAGCGCTGCCTTGAAAGTTGCTGTGCCATTTTTTTTTTCTCCACGTACTACGATCTGCAGCCAGACTTTCACAGTTTCTGTCACTGACAGAGAATTCCCTCAAGGAAACCCTGCAAACATCCTTATATCTCAGCACCGGTCTATCCTTTGATCTTTTTCCGCTTTTAAGTTCTCCATACAATGCTGATGATACAGTCTTAATCGCTAAGAGGGAAAATGCGTTACAAGAAATGTTGGACATTATAGTGAAAGAAAGCAAAAATAAAGGACTCTGCCTTAATAGCAAAAAGACAGAGGTAATGGTAACAACAAAGAAAAAGACATCACCTCAGTGCAAAATAAAGACAAGTGGAACAATATTAAAACAGGTAAATGAATTTAAATATTTAGGAACTTTGTTAACCTCAGACGGAAGATGTACAAAAGAGGTGAGATGCAGAATGGCTCAGGCAAAAGCAGCTTTCCAAAAAGTGAGGAAGATACTATGCAATCCATTTTTGATAATAGAAACAAGAAAAAAGTTCTTAAATGTTATGTAGAGCCAGTCTTAACATATGGATGTGAATCATGGACAATAGGACAACAGACAAGAAAATCACTGGAGTCTGTAGAAATGTGGTTATACAGAAGAATGTTGAGAGTACAATGGACAGCTAAGAAGAGAAATGAAGATGTTCTGAGAGAGGTGAAAGCAAAAAGAGATCTAATTTCCAATATTAGGAAGAAACAATCATCATTTTTTGGCCATGTAATGAGAAGAGAACAACTGGAATATATTGTAACAACTGGAAAAATTGAGGGACGAAGAGATAGAGGGAAGCAAAGAGAGAAAATAGCAGACAGCTTAAGAGAATGGCTTGGCAGAAGGTCAACAACAGAGATGATAAATAGCTGCCGAAATCGAAAGTTGTGGAGAGACATAATCACCTAAGCCACTAGGCCCGGTACTTGATGATGATGATGCAATATTTGTTTGGGAACACGATTGTTTGCCATTCTTCTTACATGACCATAGTCTACGAATCCTAAGTGTTGCCATGATGGATGGGAGTTTGGCTTGTTGTAAGACATTTGAGTTGGTAACTTTGTCCTGCCATGATGGATGGGAGTTTGGCTCGTTGTTTGACATTAGAGTTGGTAACTTTGCCAACTAGGCCGGTACTTGATGATGATGATGCAATATTTGTTTGGGAACACGATTGTTTGCCATTCTTCTTACATGACCATAGTCTACGAATCCTAAGTGTTGCCATGATGGATGGGAGTTTGGCTTGTAAGACATTTGAGTTGGTAACTTTGTCCTGCCATGATGGATGGGAGTTTGGCTTGTTGTAAGACATTTGAGTTGGTAACTTTGTCCTGCCATGATGGATGGGAGTTTGGCTTGTTGTAAGACATTTGAGTTAGTAACTTTGTCCTGCCATGATGGATGGGAGTTTGGCTCATTGTAAGACATTTGATTTAGTAACTTTGTCCTGCCATGATGGATGGGAGTTTGGCTCATTGTAAGACATTAGAGTTAGTAACTTTGTCCTGCCATGATGGATGGGAGTTTGGCTCATTGTAAGACATTAGAGTTAGTAACTTTGTCCTGCCATGATGGATGGGAGTTTGGCTCATTGTAAGACATTTGATTTAGTAACTTTGTCCTGCCATGATGGATGGAAGTTTGGCTCATTGTAAGACATTTGAGTTAGTAACTTTGTCCTGCCATGATGGATGGGAGTTTGGCTCATTGTAAGACATTTGAGTTAGTAACTTTGTCCTGCCATGATGGATGGGAGTTTGGCTCATTGTAAGACATTAGAGTTAGTAACTTTGTCCTGCCATCATAGATGGGAGTTTGGCTCATTGTAAGACATTTGAGTTAGTAACTTTGTCCTGCCATGATGGATGGAAGTTTGGCTCATTGTAAGACATTTGAGTTAGTAACTTTGTCCTGCCATGATGGATGGGAGTTTGGCTCATTGTAAGACATTTGAGTTAGTAACTTTGTCCTGCCATTATGGATGGGAGTTTGGCTTGTTGTAAGACATTTGAGTTAGTAACTTTGTCCTGCCATGATGGATGGAAATGTGGCTCAATTTAAGACATTAGAGTTGGTTACTTTGTTCTTGCATGATGGATGGAAGTTTGGCTCGTTGTTTGACATTAGATTTGGTTACTTTGTCCTGCCATGATGGATAGAAGTTTGGCTCGTTGTTTGACATTAGAGTTGGTTACTTTGTCCTGCCATGATGGATGGAAGTTTGGCTCGTTGTAAGACATTAGAGTTAGTTACTTTGTCCTGCCATGATCGATGAGAATTTGGCTTGTTGTAAGACATTAGAGATGATAACTTTGTCCTGCCATGATGGATGGAAATTTAGCTCAATTTAAGACATTAGAGTTGGTTACTTTGTTCTTGCATGATGGATGGAAGTTTGGCTTGTTGTAAGACATTAGAGTTGGTTACTTTGTCCTGGCATGATGGATGGAAGTTTGGCTCGTTGTAAGACATTAGAGTTGGTTACTCTGTCCTGCCATGATGAATGGGAGTTTGGCTCGTTGTAAGACATTAGAGTTTGTAACTTGTCCTGCCATGATGAATGGGAGTTTGGCTCGTTGTAAGACATTAGAGTTGGTTACTTTGTCCTGTCATGATGGATGGAAGTTTGGCTCGTTGTAAGACATTAGAGTTGGTTACTTTGTCCTGTCATGATGGATGGGAGTTTGGCTCGTTGTAAGACATTAGAGTTCGTTATTTACCCTGCCATTTGATGTTCATAATCTTTCGAAGGCAACACGCATGAAAGCAGTTTAACTTTATCTCCTGCCCTGCATAGATAGCCCAAGTTTCTGACCCCTTACAGAAGTGTAGAAAGCACAAAACCTTGGTAAGTTTGAATCTTAGTAAAAAAAAAAAATAGTAGTAAAGTACCCCCGTCACGCCAAGTGGCGTATTGGGAAAAAAGTGTTAGTGACCCTATATTTTACAGACCTTCAGCACATGATTTTTGGAGTAATGTGGTCGGTATTACGCCCGTGCTGCTTTACTTCCCCAGAAAAAATCCGGTACCCATTTAAGGCTGGGTGAACCCGGAAGCCGTCGGTTGGGAACGAACCCTATCCCCTTGTCCTTTGTAGTCCAGTTCACTAACTACTGAGCTATCGCGGCTCCCTTTAATCTTAGTCCTGAGTTTTAATTTGGTGTTGGCCCATGCTCTATCTTTAAGTTTACCAAATATTGAAACTGCCTTTACAATTCGGGAAATGATTACTTCTTCGAGAGAGAGACATTGGTTGTGACCATAGAACCGAGATAGGTGAACTTTCTCATTGATTCCATGAGTGTGTTGTTTAATGATATAGCTGCGGGACTGGTTTCACCTTGTTGAAGCACCACAGTCGTCTGGATGCTTCTTGACATGGAGAATAAATCACATGATCTAGCTAGATTGTCAATCATTGACTGCATTTATGACTCATCGCGAGCAACCAGTGCTGCATGAGCAGTGGATAGAAGTTCCTTGATTAGGGTTTCAGTTGTTTCAGGGATGTTTACAGAACGTATGAGCTTATTACGCTCAGCAGAACCCAATCCATGTAAACGAGGCAGCTCAGGTTTTAGCACCTGACAGAAAAAGATTTAATTTTTCTCCCTGACTAAACCACAATCTACAAGTCTTGTTTCCTGAAGTGTTGCAATATCAACATGTAGTATCTGCAGCTCAACCACAATCCACAAGCCTTGTTTCCTGAAGTGTTGCAATATCAACATGTAGTCTCTGCAGCTCAATCACAATCTACAAGCCTTGTTTCCTGAAGTGTTGCAATATCAACATGTAGTCTCTGCAGCTCAATCACAATACACAAGCCTTATTTCCTGAAGTGTGCAATATCAACATGTAGTCTCTGCAGCTCAATCACAATACACAAGCCTTGTTTCCTGAAGTGTTGCAATATCAACATGTAGTCTCTGCAGCTGAATCACAATCTACAAGCCTTGTTTCCTGAAGTGTTGCAATATCAACATGTAGTCTCTGCAGCTCAATCACAATACACAAGCCTTATTTCCTGAAGTGTGCAATATCAACATGTAGTCTCTGCAGCCCAATCACAATCTACAAGCCTTATTTTCTGAAGGGTTGCAATATCAACATGTAGTCTCTGCAGCCCCATGTCGATGAGGGCTGTTTCCCTTATGTTTTCTACATTCGTGAGGTTGGTGTTACTTAATCCAGGACACATGGTTCTAACGTTCCATGTGCCGAGTATGAGAGATGGTGTTTTCCTTCTGTTGTGTCCAAACGGGGGATGGAACTGACATTATTGTTTACTTGCTATGATTGGGCGAATAATATGGAGATAGTTCTTTGCACCGAACGAACTAGCCCACTCTCAGCTCATCTTTGAAGCGTTCCGAAAGAGGGACGAGGTCCTTACGTTCGGATCCAAAGCATAATAACATACGTCATCGCAGTCAATGTGAGAGATAATGAACATGTTGACAAGCTTTTCAGGTGTGGCAGATATAGAACGCAGTGGAACAATGGACCACGATGGCATTCTTAATGCCCTCAGCACAGCTGTTTGTTTTCATCCCAAAGTGGTATTTTAGTTGCACTAATGGAAATATAGCAGCAGTTTATAAATGAAGATGTATAGAGCTTTTAATACGTTTCACACAATTTTTAAAAGTGATAATTTATGGAATGGTTTTAATTTGTGATTTCACTCACAGATATGGATTCACTCACACTAGAGGTGCGCGTGGCCGTGCGGCTAATACCACTGTTCCGCTGGCTGAAAAGCCGGCGTACGGTGTTCGAGGCCCGCGGTAGACAGAAAGGATTTTTTCTATCAGGGGTGAAATAAAAATCCTGAGTCTTACACGTCGTGGCGACTGCTTTGACCAAGCGGTCTTTATCCCTCTGGTTCTATCGTTACCCCCCCCCCCCCCCCCCCCGACATACACCAGCAATGGTACTATGTGTCGTAAAGATAGTTTTTTTTAACTCACAGAAATGAGAGTTTTAGTTAAAACGAGGCAGAGGCAGACCAAGACTAAAGTAGACTGATAACACCAAAAGATAAACAGGTGAACCTATAACAACGTGCACCATCAAGATAAGAGACAGAGCAAAATGTCGCTCCATGATAGCCAACATTCCATGTGGGGCCGGCACCCAATATATGATATTTTAGTAGCTAATGCCCATAAGAAAAGATTAGAGATTAACAAATCAATGGTTTCCGGAATACAATATTATATTTTTAACCACATCATTAATTGTAAGTTTTCGGCTCATTTTTTTGCTTTGCGTGATTGTAGATCATTATTTTTTGGCCATGTAATGAGAACAGCTGGAATATATTGTAACAACTGGGAAAATTCAGGGACGAAGAGATAGAGGGAAGCAATGAGAAAAGATACCAGAGAACTTAAGAGAATGGCTTGGCAGAAGGTCAACAACAGAAATGATAAATAACTGTCGTGATCGAAAGTTGTGGAGAGACATGATCACCTACGTCAGCAGGCCCGTTACTTGATGATGATGAGGACGATGATGATGATGATGATGATAGAAAAATCACGTGTTTTGTATCTTCCTAGAAAGATACAAATGAACATAACAACTAAATTATCAGTGACAAACAACTGTGATCTGGGATGCAGGGAGAGAAGACCGACTTAAACCCCCCCCCCCCCCCCCCCCAAAAAAAAATGGCTTCATCTGGAACCATGAACAGAATGCGTGTATCTAGGAGAGAGGAACGGCAAATGGGAGCGCTGCAGGAGGTCAGGGCAGAACAATAACGGGGTTGTTAATCGCTGGCTATTGAGGGAGGTACTGATGACGGATCTAAGCGGACTTGTGTCAGATATGCAGTAAAGATGACATGTCGATTAAACTAAATTACATTTTTTTTTTTATTTACCAGTACCGTCGAAGAATAGCCAGCGAGCTGCAGGGTAGGTACGTGGGGTAGACGGCGCACTGGGAAGGGTAGGGACGTCCGATATGTAGCGCACTAGAAAGGTTAGGTACATGAGATAGGCAGCGCACTAGAAAGGTTAGGTACGTGAGATAGGCAGCGCACTAGATAAGTTAGGTACGTTAGATAGGCAGCGCACTAGATAAGTTAGGTACGTTAGATAGGCAGCGCACTAGATAAGTTAGGTACATTAGATAGGCAGCGCACTAGATAAGTTAGGTACATTAGATAGGCAGCGCACTAGATAGGTTAGGTACGTGAGATAGGCAGCGCACTAGATAGGTTAGGTACGTGAGATAGGCAGCGCACTAGATAAGTTAGGTACATTAGATAGGCAGCGCACTAGATAAGTTAGGTACATTAGATAGGCAGCGCACTAGATAGGTTAGATACGTGAGATAGGCAGCACACTAGATAGGTTAGGTACGTGAGATAGGCAGCGCACTAGATAAGTTAGGTACATTAGATAGGCAGCGCACTAGATAAGTTAGGTACATTAGATAGGCAGCGCACTAGATAGGTTAGATACGTGAGATAGGCAGCGCACTAGATAAGTTAGGTACATTAGATAAGCAGCGCACTAGATAGGTTAGGTACGTGAGATAGGCAGCGCACTAGATAGGTTAGGTACGTGAGATAGGCAGCGCACTAGATAGGTTAAGTACGTGAGATAGGCAGCGCACTAGATAGGTTAGGTACGTGAGATAGGCAGCGCACTAGATAGGTTAGGTACGTGAGATAGGCAGCGCACTAGATAGGTTAGGTACGTGAGGTAGGCAGCGCACTAGATAGGTTAGGTACGTGAGATAGGCAGCGCACTAGATAGCTTAGGTACGTGAGATAGGCAGAGCACTAGATAGGTTAGTTACGTGAGATAGGTAGCGCACTAGATAGATTAGGTACGTGAGATAGGCAGCGCACTAGATAGATTAGGTACGTGAGATAGGTAGCGCACTAAATAGGTTAGGTATGTGAGATAGGCAGCGCACTAGATAGGTTAGGAACGTGAGATAGGCAGCGCACTAGATAGATTAGGTATGTGAGATATATGAATATGTTTATGTATGCAAACATACACACATACATAATATATATACATACATGCATACAAATAAATGTATATATATATATATATAAATATATATATATATATATATATATATATATATATATATATATATTAAGGTAAGGTAAAGGTAAAGTACGAGACTTAAATCGGTGACTTTCCTCACCCTCCCAGAGTACTACCCTGGTATCAATTTCTGTCAGCGGCTGGGTCGACCGCGGTAATTTTTTTTCCAACCACGAGTACAACTCACACTGCTTCCAGCGTAAATCAAACACGGGTTGTCCGTACATCGGTAGCCCAGTCGTGTGGTTTTCCTATCTAGGTTAACGAGGCCCCCATATATATATATATATATATTTATCTATCTATCTATCTATTGACCTTTCGAGCCGTAACCGGCCCATAGGGCGTAGACCAAGATACACCTTCTCCTACATGAATTTTTTGTTCTAGCAGTTTTCTTTTAAAGATATTTTATCAAATCTCGCCATCTGTCTCTGTTCTGTGCAAGCAGCTCTATCTCATTGATGGAGCCGATTCCTGCTGCTCTTGCCTCTCTCATCAATGTTCCTCTCAGTGTCTCCCTGGGTCTTCCTCTTTTTCTTTTACCTGTTGTTTCCCATATGAGGGCTTGCTTTGCTATTCGGTTATTATCTCTTCTCATCACATGTCCAACGTATGACCATCGTCTTTTCTTTATTACTGAAGATATTAGTGGTTGATTGGCGATTTCTCTAATTTCCTCGTTTGTTTTGATTTCGTTCCACGCTATACCAAGTATTTTCCTTAGACATTTATTTTTGAATGCGTTCAACTTTGTTTCTATGTCTCTTGTTGTTTTCCAGCTTTCACACGCATACGTAAGGGTTGATAGTACATTTGATTTGAATAGCCTAAGTTTTGTGTTTGTGCTGATGAGTTTTGATTTCCACAACTTTTCAAGGCTTCTGAAAGACATTGCTGCTTTAGCTATTCTGATTCTAATTTCTTTGCTTGTATCCCCTTCTCGATCAATGTGACTTCCAAGATAAATAAAGTGATCGATCTCTTCTACTGGATATATATTTATACAGGATATATACTCAGAAGTGTCCACACCTAGGCCCGTGTGCGTACACAAAGCAGAAAGAAAAGACCAGAAGAATAACAGGTAACCGAAAGGAGGGAAGTGTGAGATATCTCAGGGTGGGGTTCACTAAGAATATGTAGAAAGTAAGGTACCGTGTAGTGCAGGTGGAAAGATTAACACCTTGCACAAAGGTAAGCAGCCCAGGCAAAAGAGATATAGGTGACCACCAAAGTATCACAGTGTGGTGAATTTGAGAGATTTGAATTGCATAGCATGTGCTTATACTTATTTGCTCATATGGGGGACTGGTTGGTCTAGAGGTAAGACGCCGGCCTCGAGACAGAGAGGTTGTGGGTTTAAATCCGGCTACACCGGTTAGAATTTTTATTTATGATTTCTCTCTGCGGCAATCACCCCTGGTCTCAGCAGGGAGGCCTGCCTTGAAATGTCAATTACTCATTGACGGAAAAAATATGAGCACCTCCGAAGTCGGAGTTATCTGCCTGTGCGGCGAGGAACTCCTGTGCACACGGCTGCCAGGGAAAAATGGAATAACACGAAAAATTCAGTTCCTTGTCTCTTCCTAGTAAAATAAAATTGCTCATACAATGGCAGAAGAGTAGAATATGCGCTCATGCAATAGCAGCTTTCCAAAAAATAAGGAAGATACTATGCAATCCATTTTTGACAATAGAAAAAAGAGTTCTTACATGTTATGTAGAGCCAGTCTTAACATATGGATGTGAATCACGAACAATAGGACAACAGACAAGAAAATCACTGGAGTCTGTAGAAATGTGATTTTACAGAAGAATGTTGAGAATACCATGGACAGCTAAGAAGAGTAATGAAAATGTTCTGAAAGAGGTGAAAGCAAAAAGAGAGCTAATTTCCAATATTAGGAAGAAACAACCATCATTTTTTGGCCATGTAATGAGAAGAGAACAGCTGGAATATATTGTAACAACTGGGAAAATTGAGGGACGAAGAGATAGAGGGAAGCAAAGAAAAAAGATTCCAGACAGCTTAAGAGAATGGCTTGGCAGAAGGTCAACAACAGAAATGATAAATAACTGTCGAGATCGAAAGTTGTGGAGAGACATGATCACCTACGCCAGCAGGCCCGGTACTTGATGATGATGATGATGATGAGAATATGCAATATGGAACAACTGGATATTTTCTCTATTTTTCTCCATTCTAGACGACATACAAGGTCCCTCCAGCCATCCTCATTCTTCAATATTTTCTCTATTTCTCTCCATTCTAGACGACATACAAGGTCCCTCCAGCCATCCTCATTCTTCAATATTTTCTCTATTTCTCTCCATTCTAGACGACATACAAGGCCCCTCCAGCCATCCTCATTCTTCAATATTTTCTCTATTTCTCTCCATTCTAGACGACATACAAGGTCCCTCCAGCCATCCTCATTCTTCAATATTTCCTCTATTTCTCTCCATTCTAGACGACATACAAGGTCCCTCCAGCCATCCTCATTCTTCAATATTTTCTCTATTTCTCTCCATTCTAGACGACATAAAAGGTCCCTCCAGCCATCCTCATTCTTCAATATTTTCTCTATTTCTCTCCATTCTAGACGACATACAAGGTCCCTCCAGTCATCCTCATTCTTCAATATGTTCTCTATTTCTCTCCATTCTAGACGACATACAAGGTCCCTCCAGCCATCCTCATTCTTCAATATTTCCTTTATTTCTCTCCATTCTAGACGACATACAAGGTCCCTCCAGCCATCCTCATTCTTCAATATTTTCTCTATTTCTCTCCATTCTAGACGACATACAAGGTCCCTCCAGCCATCCTCATTCTTCAATATTTTCTCTATTTCTCTCCATTCTAGACGACATACAAGGTCCCTCCAGCCATCCTCATTCTTCAATATTTTCTCTATTTCTCTCCATTCTAGACGACATACAAGGTCCCTCCAGTCATCCTCATTCTTCAATATGTTCTCTATTTCTCTCCATTCTAGACGACATACAAGGTCCCTCCAGCCATCCTCATTCTTCAATATTTCCTTTATTTCTCTCCATTCTAGACGACATACAAGGTCCCTCCAGCCATCCTCATTCTTCAATATTTTCTCTATTTCTCTCCATTCTAGACGACATACAAGGTCCCTCCAGCCATCCTCATTCTTCAATATTTTCTCTATTTCTCTCCATTCTAGACGACATACAAGGTCCCTCCAGCCATCCTCATTCTTCAATATTTCCTCTATTTCTCTCAATTCTAGACGACATACAAGGTCCCTCCAGCCATCCTCATTCTTCAATATTTTCTCTATTTCTCTCCATTCTAGACGACATACAAGGTCCCTCCAGCCATCCTCATTCTTCAATATTTTCTCTATTTCTCTCCATTCTAGACGACATACAAGGTCCCTCCAGCCATCCTCATTCTTCAATATTTTCTCTATTTCTCTCCATTCTAGACGACATACAAGGTCCCTCCAGCCATCCTCATTCTTCAATATTTTCTCTATTTCTCTCCATTCTAGACGACATACAAGGTCCCTCCAGCCATCCTCATTCTTCAATATTTTCTCTATTTCTCTCCATTCTAGACGACATACAAGGTCCCTCCAGCCATCCTCATTCTTCAATATTTTCTCTATTTCTCTCCATTCTAGACGACATACAAGGTCCCTCCAGCCATCCTCATTCTTCAATATTTTCTCTATTTCTCTCCATTCTAGACGACATACAAGGCCCCTCCAGCCATCCTCATTCTTCAATATTTTCTCTATTTCTCTCCATTCTAGACGACATACAAGGTCCCTCCAGCCATCCTCATTCTTCAATATTTCCTCTATTTCTCTCCATTCTAGACGACATACAAGGTCCCTCCAGCCATCCTCATTCTTCAATATTTTCTCTATTTCTCTCCATTCTAGACGACATAAAAGGTCCCTCCAGCCATCCTCATTCTTCAATATTTTCTCTATTTCTCTCCATTCTAGACGACATACAAGGTCCCTCCAGTCATCCTCATTCTTCAATTTGTTCTCTATTTCTCTCCATTCTAGACGACATACAAGGTCCCTCCAGCCATCCTCATTCTTCAATATTTCCTTTATTTCTCTCCATTCTAGACGACATACAAGGTCCCTCCAGCCATCCTCATTCTTCAATATTTCCTCTATTTCTCTCAATTCTAGACGACATACAAGGTCCCTCCAGCCATCCTCATTCTTCAATATTTTCTCTATTTCTCTCCATTCTAGACGACATACAAGGTCCCTCCAGCCATCCTCATTCTTCAATATTTCCTCTATTTCTCTCCATTCTAGACGACATACAAGGTCCCTCCAGCCATCCTCATTCTTCAATATTTTCTCTATTTCTCTCCATTCTAGACGACATAAAAGGTCCCTCCAGCCATCCTCATTCTTCAATATTTTCTCTATTTCTCTCCATTCTAGACGACATACAAGGTCCCTCCAGCCATCCTCATTCTTCAATATGTTCTCTATTTCTCTCCATTCTAGACGACATACAAGGTCCCTCCAGCCATCCTCATTCTTCAATATTTCCTTTATTTCTCTCCATTCTAGACGACATACAAGGTCCCTCCAGCCATCCTCATTCTTCAATATTTTCTCTATTTCTCTCCATTCTAGACGACATACAAGGTCCCTCCAGCCATCCTCATTCTTCAATATTTTCTCTATTTCTCTCCATTCTAGACGACATACAAGGTCCCTCCAGCCATCCTCATTCTTCAATATTTTCTCTATTTCTCTCCAGTTTAAGCCAACATTACTAAGCCTTTTTCTCCAAGTATTTCTGTGCCTTCCTTGCTTTTTCTTTCCCTGTGGGTTCCATTGACATCGCCTGTCTTACTATGCTGGCATCAGGTTTTCTTAGTGAGTAGTCAGTCCATCTCCATTTTCTATTTATAAACTGTTGCTCGACTGACCCTTGTTTTGTTAATTTGTTCCCAGATATCTTTATTTGTAATCGCGTTGTACCTTCTAGTGCTTAAAATTGACTTCAAATAGTTGCTTAAAAAAAGTGTATCTCGTTATCAGGTACCCATGTCTCTGAGCCATATATCATCATCATCATCATCATCATCATCATCATCATCATCATCACCATCATCATCACCATCATCATCATTATCATCATCATCATGATCATCATCATGATCATCATCATCATCATCATCAAGTACCATGCCTGCTGGCGTAGGTAATCATGTCTATACACAACTTTCGATCTCGGCAGCTATTTATCATTTCTGTTGTTGACCTTCTGCCAAGCCATTCTCTTAAGCTGTCTGGTATCTTTTCTTTTTGCTTCCCTCTATCTCTTCGTCCATCAATTTTCCCAGTTGTTACAATATATTCTAGTTGTTCCCTTCTCATTACATGACCAAAAAATGATGATTGTTTCTTCCTAATATTGGAAATTAGCTCTCTTTTTGCTTTGGCCTCTTTCAGAACTTTTTCATTACTGTTCTTAGCTGTCCATGGTATTCTCAATATTCTTCTGTAAAACCACATTACAGACTCCAGTGATTTTCTTGTCTGTTGTCCTATTGTCCATGATTCACATCCATATATGGAGAAATGAAAAATAAAGAAAGAAAAAAACATTAAAAAACGGTATGATTAAAGCTTTACGTAATAGATGGACGACATAAAATTAGAACGACGTTTCGGTCAATAAGCCTTCAGCAGGAACAAACATACAACACACACACATATATGTTTTTAAAATAGTAAAAAAATAATGTTGAACTGGAATGAGAAATAAAAATATAAATAACATGTTTTCTCTGTACACTGCGCTGTGACCAGAAGGAAAATGAACGCCAGTGCGCACCGCATATGTGTTCGTGCACCCAAATGTTTGTACACGTGTATTCTTCCTCTTATTATTTTCTCTTTTCACTGATACCTAAAAGGTGTCGTGGTTTATATCATTTGTCGTTCTTGAATTGATCGAACTGTCCGAATTAGTGATTTTCCTTTGTTGTTACATGTCTCTATCACTGCATCTATCCATCTTCTTCTGGGTCTTCCTCTTGGTCTTTTTCCATGCATTCTCGAGAAGAACGCTCTTGATGGTGATTGGTAAAGGATTCATTCTGACCAGGTGGCCAAACCATTTAAATTGTTGTTGTTCTATATATTCTTGGCAGGTACACGTGTGTTAAATAGTCTTATATTTTTCTATTTAATATATTATATTAAGTTGGGTAAAAGCTGTTTTGCCATCAAGCCAGTTAACAAACTCGAATTAATTAACTAACAGTTAACACATGGATGAATATAGAAGACACGTTAATTTTGTGTTAATTAATTAACTCCAGTAGTAAATTATTTCAAGACGGTATTATAGAAATCTTATTTTCTTTGTCGCGACAAAAATGTGTGTGAACTGATTACTAATTAGGCCAGATACACACCCTAATGTGATCAGATGTGTACCGTGTTGGCTTTCTGCTTGTTAAGTGCCACAGAAAAAAGACACACGTGAGTCATGACTCGAAGTGCCCAGCCGTTCCTTACACACTTAACTTTCAGGTGTTATCGTCAGCATTATTATTATCGTCATCATTCTTCATGTTATCACTATCAATACAACCATTATCATAATTTATTTCATTATCATCACCATCATCATTAAAATCATCATCATTTATATAATCGGCATCACCATCAACAACATTTTTAATCATCATCTTCATCATCATCACTATCATCGTCATCATCATCATCGTCGTCATCATCATCATCATCATCACTATCATCATCATCATCATCACTATCATCATCATCATCATCATCATCATTCATTCTCTCGTTATACCAGAATTAGTGTGGACGTGTTCTCCCCCCCCCCCCCCCACCTTTTCCAGTGTTGAATTCTGCCATATTTCGTGGTAACTTTTCACTTCCGCTGTTCTCTTCTGGGCTTTACCTTCACTTGGTCTCTTGTTAGTGGGATCCGGTGTCTAAGCTTCTCCGATAACGGTGATAAATAGGAGACCCCGTGTGCACTATCGCACGTTAAGACTAAGTTAAAAGTTTAAAAGTGTAGGCCAGAACGATCGCTACCCAGGCAAAGTTGTTAATCAAAGTGAACCAATGGCGAAGACGGATTTTCTGGGCCGAAAAGCGCAGACATCGCTGTTAATTAGCGACACAACGTATCAACGCCCACTTAAAGGGTGAACGCTTGGAAGAAATAATAACCCGGATCAGTGAGATCAGTTACGACTAATAACTCAAGCAACGCATTATTCATATACACTATCATCAATTTGCGTGTCCATGACAGAACGTTACTCTCATCACAACCCGTTTGAAAGAATCTCTGTCTATAACCAGATCTCCCCCATAACGTTACACTCACCACTGCACATCTTAAAGAATCTCTCTCTAGTCAGATCTCCCATAGAACGTTACACTCACAACTGCACATCTTAAAGAATCTCTCTCTAGTCAGATCTCCCATAAAACGTTACACTCACCACTGCACATCTTAAAGAATCTCTCTCTAGTCAGATCTCCCATAAAACGTTACACTCACGACTGCACATCTTAAAGAATCTCTGTCTCTAGCCAGATCTCACACAGAACGTTACACTCACCACTGCACATCTTAAAGAATCTCTCTCTAGTCAGATCTCCCATAAAACGTCACACTCACCACGGCACATCTTAAAGAATCTCTGTCTCTAGCCAGATCTCCCCCAGAACGTTACACTCACAACTGCACATCTTAAAGAATCTCTCTCTAGTCAGATCTCCCATAAAACGTTACACTCACGACTGCACATCTTAAAGAATCTCTGTCTCTAGCCAGATCTCACACAGAACGTTACACTCACCACTGCACATCTTAAAGAATCTCTGTCTCTAGCCAGATCTCCCCCAGAACGTTACACTCACAACTGCACATCTTAAAGAATCTCTGTCTCTAGCCAGATCTCCCACAGAACGTTACACTCACCACTGCACATCTTAAAGAATCTCTGTCTCTAGCCAGATCTCCCCCAGAACGTTACACTCACAACTGCACATCTTAAAGAATCTCTGTCTCTAGCCAGATCTCACACAGAACGTTACACTCACCACTGCACATCTTAAAGAATCTCTGTCTCTAGCCAGATCTGCCACAGAACGTTACACTCACCACTGCACATCTTAAAGAATCTCTGACTCTAACCAGATCTTCCATAGAACGTTACACTCATCACATCACATCTTAAAGAATCTCTCTCTAGCCAGATCTCCCACAGAAGGTTACACTCACCAGTGCACATCTTAAAGAATCTCTGCCTCTAGCCAGATCTCCCACTTCCTATGTATTCATATTCAACGTCTCATTGATGTCATGAAATCAGAAACACCATATATTTTAATTAGATAGAATGGTACGACGTTAATCAGTTTAAGTAAACCTAGCATGCTAACTATTTACAACTAACTGACTCTACGTCACTAACAAACTAAAACTAACGAACTAAAACTAACGAACTAAAACTAACAAACTGAAACTAACGAACTAAAACTAACAAACTAAAACTAACGAACTAAAACTAACAAACTAAAACTAACGAACTAAAGCGACTAAATCTTTAACAAAAAATAATAATAATCACAATGGAAGATAGGAATGCTCTCAAGAACACTACTCACTTTTCAATGGAAATAGCAAAAAAAAAAAAAAAAATTAAATTAAATTAAATAAAAAAAAAAAAGTCCAAGAGTGTTGATAGATTGGGAGTCCGTGGATCGTGCTCCCAGAAAACTGATTGCTTGATTGATTAACGTAGATGTGTTTGATTGAATTCTGCATCTGGAAGACATTGAACTTGATGAGCTCCGACCAATCAAATAATAAAGTGGCTTATTTTCAGAATAAACGAAGAGAGTACCTTTAAGGCTGATATAGAGGAGATACTCGAATCTCTCTCTCTCTCTCTCTCTCTCTCTCTCTCTCTCTCTCTCTCTCTTTCTGATCATAATTTTTTTTAAAAACTACCATGATACAACTTTAAGAACCTGGTGTCAAAATCGGTACGTGTTAGATATAGAGTTTTACTGTTATAATCTGATAAATAAATGTTCATTAATTCGTTTAATCGTGCTGAAGTCGGATGTGTTGGGCCGAAAGGCGCAAATATAACAGTTATACTGCAAGCCACAACACAACGCAGACACGTCCACTACGTCCTTGTTGGGGCGGATGATTAAGAGGAATATTCTAGTCTACCACGATACTCTAGAATACTTTAGTCATCGGGCGAACGCAGCCAACCAACCAATTCGTTTAATATCTTCAATGTGAGCCGACGGACTTGCGGATTGTGGTTCAGTCAGGGAGAAAAATTCAACCTTTTTTCTGGCAGCAGCTAAAACCTGAGCTGCCTCGTCTACATGGAGTGGGTTCTGCTGAGCGTAATAATCTCATGCGTTCTGTAAACATCCTTAAAACAACTGAGACCCTAATCAAGGAACTTCTACTTGCTGCTTATGCAGCACTGGTTGCTCGCGATGAGTCATAAATGCAGTCAATGATTGACAATCTAGCTAGATCATGTGATTTATTCTCCCTGTCAAAAAGTATCCAGACTACTGTGGTGCTTCAACAAGGTGAAACCAGTCCCGCAGCCTACAAGCTGTCTCATTTTTATATATAATAATTTACATATATATATATATATATATATATATGCACATCAAATGGCAGGACAAAATAACCAACTTAACTGTCCTGCAACGTGCTAAGACCCTAACAATCATGTCGATGCTCAGAAGTCGAAGGCTAAGATGGCTGGGGCATGTCCAACGGATGGAAGAAAAACGCATTCCTAGGCAAATACTATATGGCGAGCTAAAACACGGAAAACGACAAATCGGCAGACCTAAACTACGATATAGAGATATCTGCAAATCATCTCTGAAAGACTTCTCCATCTGTGAAAACGACTGGCAACATCTGGCAAGTGATCGCACATCATGGAGAGCACGTATAAGGAACGGTATAACAACATTTGAGACTGTTCTAAGACAGGACTTAGAAGAGAAGAGACTCATGAAAAAGGATGGTAAACCCTGTGGACCAGCGAGCCTGACCTGTTCATTATGTGACCGCGTGTGTTTGTCAAACATTGGTAGAATTAGCCATGAGAGAAGCTGTTCGGCAAAAACAATACCTCAAAAAAATACGCAATAGCCTCCACTAGACCGTCTGACAAGACGAAAAGGGCCATATATATATATATATATACATTATATATATATAAAGTAAAGTGCCCCGTCACGCCAAGTGGAGTATAGGGAATATGGTGTTAGTGACCATAAATTTTACAGAATTCCAGCACATAATTTTGTTTGGGTAATATGGACGGTATTACGCCCGTGCCGCTTTACTTTCCCAGTAAAAATCCGGTGCCCATTTAAGGCTGGATGAACCCGGAAGCCGTCGGTTGGGATCGAACGCTACCTCTTGTTCTTTCTAGTCCAGTTCACTAACCACTGAGCTATCGCGTCTCTCTCTCTCTCTCTCTCGCTCTCTCTCTCTCTCTCTCTATATATATATATATATATATATATATATATATATATATATACTTATACTTTCATATTTCCACTTTGTATCTATCTTCTAACATGCAGCACATCTCTCTCTCTCTCTCTCTCTCTCTCTCTCTCGTTTCATCATCTCATCTCTTATCCCCCTGTCCACCTCTCCTTAACTTAGCTGTCCCAATCATCCTAGATGTAGCATTAGTTACCTGTGTTTTCATCGTTTGTTGTCGTTGTTCTTGTATTCTGAAGAATGCCGAAACGTCAGTATTTTGTTGTGTTCCTTTTTTGTGAAGCTGTCACCACAACTTGTAGGAGTGTACGTCACACCCCACTATTGGCTCCTAGCTACCAGCTTCACCGCAGTACTGCATTTATATACCCGTTACCTAATTCCTATTTACTTAGAAAATTACCTAATAGTATATATTACCTATAGTTACTGAGCTAATTGGGACCCGCGATAGTTCAGTGGTTAGTGAACTGGACTACAAAGAACAAGAGGTAGGGTTCGATCCCAACCGACGGCTTCCGGGTTCAGGCAGCCTTAAATGGGTACCGGATTTTTTTCTGGGAAAGTAAAGCAGCATGGGCGTAATACCGACCACATTACCCCAAAAATCATGTGCTGGAGGTCTGTAAAATATAGGGTCACTAACACCATATTTCCCTATACGCCACTTGGCGTGACTGGGGTACTTTACTTTACTTACTGAGCTAATTAGTTTTCCTTTATTTTGGTTAATTAGGGAGCCGCGATAGCTCAGTGGTTAGTGAACTGGACTACAAAGGACAAGAGGTATGGTTTGATCCTGATCGACGGCTTCCAGGTTCACCCGGATTTTAATGGGTATCTGATTTTTTTCTGGGGAAGTAAAGCGGCACAGGCGTAATGCCGACCACATTACCCCAAAAATCGTATGCTGCAGGTCTGTAAAAATTGTGGTCACTAACACCATGTTTCCCTATATGTGACTTGACGTGACAGGGGTACTTGACTCTACTATTTGGTTAGCTTGATATATAATTAGCCAGTTAGTTATTTAGTAGTTAGTTTCGTTACTTATTAGTTGTCTCATTAATTTAGTTGGTTTAGGGTAATTTAATTAATTAACTTTTGTCGTTTGTTAGTTTATATAGTCGGTTTAGTTGGTTAGTTTTAGTTTGTAAACTGTAAGGAAAAGAAAACAAACGATGAAGTTTTAAAACAACTAAAGATGAAAAGAGAACTACTAAACACAATTCAAACAAGACAAATGCGATTTTTGGGCCATGTTAAAAGACACACAGCCTATTGAAAGTAATCCTGGAGGGGAAAATACAAGGTAAAAGAGGCAGAGGCAGACCAAGACTAACACGGACGAGTAACATCAACAGATGGACCAACCAGCCTATGAAACCTGCACCATCAAAACAAGTGACAGAGCAGAATGGCGTCCCATGGTAGCCAACGTTCGTTGCGGAGATGGCAACCGATGATGATGATGTGTAAGCTAGTTTTAGTTTGTTAGTGAACTATAGTCAGTGAGCTGTATATAGTTAGTATGTTAGTTTTAGTTAGTTAGTTAAATAGTTAGTTAGCTCGTTTGTTAGTTAGTTTGTCAGTTTTTGCTAATTTGTAAGTTAATTTTAGTTAATTAATTAGTTTAGTTAGTTCAGTAGGTTCGCTTGTTAGTTTTCTAGTTAGTCAGTAAGCTAGTTCTAGTTAGTTAATTACTTAGTTTTAGATAGTTCGTCTGTAAGTTATTTAGTATGCTTTAGTTAGATCGCATATTAGTTTTAGTAAGTTAGTTTGTTAGTTTGTTAGTTAGTTAGTTAGCTAGTTAGTTAGTTAGTTAGTTAGTTAGTTTATTTGCTTGTTTGTTAGTTAGTTAGTTAGTTTATTTGTTTGTTTATTAGTTAGTTAGTTTATTTGTTTGTTTGTTAGTTAGTTAGTTATTTTGTTTGTTAGTTTGTTTGTTAGTTAGTTAGTTAGTTTATTTGTTTGTTTGTTAGTTAGTTAGTTAGTTTATTTGTTTGTTTGTTAGTTTGTTAGTTAGTTTGTTTGTTAGTTAGTTAGTTAGTTAGTTAGTTAGTTAGTTAGTTTATTTGCTTGTTTGTTAGTTAGTTAGTTAGTTAGTTTGTTTGTTTGTTTGTTTGTTAGTTAGTTAGTTAGTTAGTTAGTTTATTTGTTTGTTTGTTAGTTAGTTAGCTTGTTTGTTTGTTAGTTTGTTTGTTTGTTAGTTAGTTAGTTAGTTTGTTTGTTAGTTAGTTTGTTTGTTTGTTTGTTAGTTTGTTTGTTAGTTTGTTAGTTAGTTAGTTAGTTTGTGTGTTAGTTTGTTAGTTAGTTTGGTAGTTTGTTTGTTAGTTTGTTAGTTACTTAGTTAGTTACTTAGTTTGTTTGTTAGTTTGTTAATTTGTTAGTTAGTTAAATAGTTTATTATTTAGTTAGTTAATTTGTTAGTTAGTTAGTTAGTTAATTAGTTTGTTGGTTGGTTAGTTAGTTAGTTAGATAGTAAGTTAGTTAGTTAGTTAGTTAGTTACTTACTTAGTTAGTAAGTTAGTTTGTTACTCACTTAGTTAGTTAGTTAATTAGTTAGTTAGTTAATTGGTTAGTTAGTTAGTTGGTTGGTTGGTTGGTTGGTTAGTTAGTTAGTTGGTTATTTAGTTAGTTGATTGGTTAGTTAGTTAGTTAGTTGGTTGGTTAGTTAGTTAGTTAGTTGGTTAGTTAGTTAGTTAGTTAGTTAGTTAGTTAATTGGTTAGTTAGTTAGTTAGTTAGTTGGTTAGTTAGTTAGTTAGTTAGTTAGTTATTTAGTTGGTTGATTGGTTAGTTAGTTAGTTGGTTGGTTGGTTTGTTGGTTAGTTAGTTAGTGAGTTAGTTAGTTAGGTAGTTAGTTAGTTTGTTAGTTTCATACTTAGTTAGTTCGTTAGTTAGTTAGTTAATTGGTTAGTTAGTTAGTTAGTTAGTTGGTTATTTAGTTAGTTAGTTAGTTGGTTCGTTGGTTGGTTGGTTGGTTGGTTGATTAGCTAGTTAGCTAGTTAGTTAGTTAGTTGGTTGGCTGGCTGGTTTTTTGGTTGGTTGGTTAATTAGTTGGTTGGTTGGTTAGTTAGTTAGTTAGTTGGATAGTTAGTTAGTTAGTTATTTAGTTAGTTAGTTAGTTAGTTAGTTTGCTATTTAGTTAGTTAGTTAGTTACTTAGTTAGTTAGTTGGTTAGTTAGTTAGTTACTTAGTTAATTAGTTAGTTAGTTACTTAGTTAACTAGTTAGTTAGTTCGTTAGTTAGTTAGTTTGTTAGTTAGTTAATTAGTTAGTTAGTTACTTACTTAGTTAACTAGTTAGTTAGTTCGTTAGTTAGTTAGTTTGTTTGTTAGTTAATTAGTTAGTTAGTTACTTACTTAGTTAACTAGTTAGTTCGTTAGTTAATTAGTTTGTTTGTTAGTTAATTAGTTAATTAATTAGTTAGTTAGTTTGTTTGTTAGTTAATTAGTTACTTAGTTAGTTAGTTAGTTGGTTGGTTAGTTAGTTAGTTAGTTAGTTAATTAGTTAGTTAGTTAGTTAATTAGTTAGTTAGTTAGTTAGTTAGTTAGTTAGTTAGTTAGTTAGTTAGTTAGTTAGTTAGTTAGTTAGTTAGTTAGTTAGTTAGTTAGTTAGTTAGTTAGTTAGTTAGTAAATTGTTAGCTAGTTTGTCAGTTAGTTAATTTAGCACATAGGATTGTGCTGTACCTCAGGCCGCTATATAAAAGTACAACCCATGTTATCAGATAACGGGCACGCCGATAGATTCAGTAGCTCGTGGGTTATACACAACAATTTGCAGCTGCCCCCACACATCTTCCTACTTGTGCCACGTAACACCCGAAAACTTTCCATTGTTTTCCAGTAAAAACACCCAAAATGGAACAAAAAATCGACTTTTCTCCAAAGTGCTCATTTCCTTGTTTACCCCATTCTCGATTATATTTCACGATTACTGACAATTCCACGCTTTGCGCATGTATGAATAGGCACATGATAATGATTGATTTACCAGAAAAGTGGTTATCTCAGGTAAACACCATGATGCTTTCAGGCAAACTACGTTTACTCTCTCTCTCTATCTCTCTCTATCTCTCTCTATCTCCCTCCCTCTCTCTCTCTCTCACTCTGTCTCTTTCGATCTTTATTTTTTTAATGTTTTTTATTTTGCAGATTGCCCTAGACAAGAAAGTGCGCACATTCAGGATCGGGAAAAACATGAATAAAGTTGTGAATATTTAATCTTAGACGGAAAGACAGATTTTACGTAACATATGTGAATAAGAAAAAAGATAAATTCAAGGATAAAATAAGAGACAGAAATAGATTATCTGTGCTTGTCGTTGGGAAGATAAAAAGTTAAAAGTAGGCAGACAAAATGTACGAAAAGTTACGAGTGGGAATAGATGAAGAGGTGAGGGGGAGGGGGAGAGTTTAATAAGAAAGGGGAGAGAAAGAAATATTGGAAGTATCAGGGAGAAATAAAGGAAAACAATTAAAGAATAGAATAAATTGAGAAAAATAAAGACACGAATAAAGAAATAAGGGATTATTTGAGCTGGAGAAAGAACAATACAATAAATGAGGAGAATGGTAGAGAGATGTTAAAGGAGATTACATATAACAAGAGTTAGAGAAAAGAAACATAAAGTAGCAGAAAGAGAGAGATACAGTTGTGAAATTTAGAGAAGAGATTTTTTCATTATATTATATTATATTATATTATATTATATTATATTATATTATATTATATTATATTATATTATATTATATTATATTATATTATATTATATTATATTATATCATATCATATCATATCATATCATATCATATCATATCATATCATATCATATCATATCATATCATATCATATCATATCATATTATATTATATTATATTATATTATATTATATTATATTATATTATATTATATTATATTATATTATATTATATTATATTATATTATATTATATTATATTATATTATATTATATTATATTATATTATATTATATTGTATTGTATTGTATTGTATTGTATTGTATTGTATTGTATTGTATTGTATTGTATTGTATCGTATCGTATCGTATTGTATTGTATTGTATTGTATTGTATTGTATTGTATTGTATTGTATTGTATTGTATTGTATTGTAAGTAAAGTACCCCCGTCACGCCAAGTGGCATATAGGGAATATGGTGTTAGTGACCCTATATTTTACAGACCTTCAGTACATGATTTTTGGGGTAATATGGTTAGTATTACGCCCGTGCTGCTTTACTTTCCTAGAAAAAAATCCGGTACCCATTTAAGGCTGGGTGAACCCAGAAGCCATCGGTTGGGATCGAACCCTACCCCTTGTCCGTGGTAGTCCAGTTTACTAACCACTGAGCTATCGCGGCTCCCTATTGTATTGTATTGTATTGTATTATACTGTACTGTACTGTACTTTACTGTACTGTACTTTACTGTACTGTACTGTACTTTACTGTACTGTACTTTACTGTATTGTATTATCATCAACATCGAGTACCGTCTCCGCAACGAAGGTTGGCGATCATGGAGCGCCATTCCACTCTGTCTCTTGCTTTGATGGTGCAGGTTGTCATAGGCTGATTTGTCCATCTTTTGATGTTACTCGTCCTTGTTAGTCTTGGTCTGCCTCTGCCTCTTTTACCTTGTATTTTCCCCTCCAGGATTACTTTTAGTAGGCTGTTGTGTCTTTTAACATGGCCCAAAAATCGCATTTGTCTTGTTTGAATTGTGTTTAGTAGTTCTCTTTTCATTTTTAGTTGTTTTAAGACTTCATCGTTTGTTTTCTTTTCCTTCCATCCAATTCTACCTATTCTTCTATATAAATCCACATATCAAAGGCTTCAATTTTCTGTTCTGCTTTCTTGTCTAATGTCCATGCTTCTGCACCATACAGGAATGTTGAGAAGATTTAACATTTTGCTATTCTTAGTTTTAGCCCTGGTGTTATTTCTTTTATGTTAGTATATTTTTCGTGGCATTAAAATTACTTATAACCATTTCTGTTCCATTATATGTTCAATTATGTTATGTTATGTTATATTATGTTATGTTATGTTATATTATGTTATTATATTATTTATAATTAACGGGACATTTCCAACAGTTTTATAACCTTTCGGTTTTTTTTTAATAAATTGCGTGGGAGTATTTGCTGCTGACCCCATTCAGCCACACAGATAAACAAAACACCAGCAAATAAAAACAATAATAGAAACGTGGCCAAAAAAAGATAGGCTTAACAGCATTATCTGTAGGTATGTTATTATTGCGTTGAGTTTATGTTCGTTACCTCAGTTATTTCTTGATGTCTGCGTTATAGTCTGTAAAAGAATTTATTCCTTTTGGGTTTGAGATCTACCGAAAGGGAAACAGACTGGCATGTAAAATACGCCTTACTTCTACAGGATCATGACCAAAAAAATGACAGCAAATGGGAGAAATACACAATCCACAGCTGTTTAATACTGATTATCATCAAGTACCGGGTCTCCTGGCGTAGGTGATCATGTTTCTCCACAACTTTCGTTCTCGACAGTTATTTGTCATTTCTGTTGTTGGCCTTCTGCCAAGCCATTCTCTTAAGCTCTCTGATATTTTTCTCTTTGCTTCCCTTTATCTCTTCGTCCCTCAATTTTTCGAGTTGTTACAAAATATTCCAGTTGTTCACTTCTCATTACATGGCCAGAAATAATGATTGTTTCTTCCTAATATTGGAAATTAGCTCTCTTTTTGCTTTGGCCTCATTCAGAAAGTTTTCATTACTCTTCTTAGCTGTCCATGGTATTCTCAACATTCTTCTGTAAAACCACATTTCTACAGACTCCAGTTATTTCCTTGTCTGTTGTCCTATTGTCCATGATTCATATCCATATGTTAAAACAGATTCTACATAACATTTAAGAATCCTTTTTCTTGTTTATATTGTCAAACATAGATTGCACAGTATCTTCCTCATTTTTTTGGAAAGCTGCTTTTGCCTGAGCCATTCTGCATCTCACCTCTGTTCTACATCTACCATCTGAGCCATTCTGCATCTCACCTATGTTGTACATCTACCATCTGAGCCATTCTGCATCTCACCTCTGTTCTACATCTACCATCTGAGCCATTCTGCATCTCACCTCTGTTGTACATCTACCATCTGAGCCATTCTGCATCTCATCCTCTGTTGTACATCTACCATCTGAGCCATTCTGCATCTCACCTCTGTTGCACATCTACCATCTGAACTTAATGTTAGAGAAGTGCAACATGCAAGCAACAAACATCAAATACAACAGCGGGATCATTAATTCTGTAGTTAACCTTCATAACGTTGAGAATGAGGTACACATTTTTAATAGCTAAATCACGTTCATGCATCCCGCAGGCACTTGTTTTAATCACAAAATCACATTACAGCTATGAACCTATAAATAGTTCATCATTAACATGCGATAATGCCTTGAGTCTAACATATTCCTTTATAACTAAATTTAATCGTTTTTCGGGAGTGGTTCAATTTCGTTAAAAAAACAGAAGAAAGTCTTGTATAAGTTAAACTTCTTTGTTTTTTTTTATATTTTTTATTTCACATATATTGATGGTTGTTACTTTATATTTGTGGTCTCCATTTTTCTGTGATTTCTTTGAGCATAAAACGTTCATCCCTTATGGACTTTTGCTAAATCTGTAGTCAGTTAATATTTAAAAAAAGTAAAGTACCCCGTCACGCCATGTGGCGTATAGGTAATAGGGTATTCTATCTATCTATTGACATTTCGAGCCGTAGCCGGCCCATAGGGCGTAGACCAAGATACTCCTTCTCTTATCTGCATTTTTTTCTAGCAGTTTTCAATTCTGTTAATGATATTTTATCAAACCTCGCCATTTGTCTCTGTTCTGTGCAAGCAGCTCTATCGCATTGAGGGAGCCGATTCCTGCTGCTCTTGCCTCTCTCATCAAGGTTCTTCTCAGTGTCTCTCTGGGTCTTCCTCTTTTTCTCTTACCTGTTGTTTCCCACATGAGGACTTGCTTTGCTATTCGGTTATTATCTCTTCTCATCACATGTCCATCATATGACCATCGTCTTTTCTTGATTACTGAAGATATTAGTGGTTGATTGGTGATTTCTCTAATTTCCTCGTTTGTTTTGAATTCGTTCCACATTATACCAAGTATTTTCCTTAGACATTTATTTTCGAATGCGCTCAACTTTGTTTCTTTATCTCTTGTTGTTTTCCAGCTTTCACACGCATACGTAAGGGTTGATAGTACGTTTGATTTGAATAGTCTAAGTTTTGTGTTTGTGCTGATGAGTTTTGATTTCCACAACTTTTCAAGGCTCCTGAAAGACATTGCTGCTTTAGCTATTCTGATTCTAATTTCTTTACTCGTATCCCCTTCTCGATCAATGTGACTTCCAAGATAGATAAAGTGATCGATCTCTTCCACTGGTTTGTTTTCCATGTATATTTTGTCGTCTGTTGGAATTAAGCTTTTCATGGCTTTAGTCTTTTCATGATTGATCTCAAGCCCAATTTTGTGTGCTATTGATGATAGTTCACTTGTGTTTTCCTGCATCGTTTTTATCTGACTGCTGATGAGAACTATGTCATCAGCAAAGTCGAGGTCCTCCAAATGGTCTCCTTGTATCCATTCGATGCCTTTATTACCAGTGCAGCATTTCTTCATTATGAAGTCCATAACAACTCGAAATAACAAGGGTGATTAAAATACATCCTTCTTTAACCCCAGTTTCTATTGGGAAACATTCGCTCAGTCCTTCCTCTGTTTGAACTGAACACGTGTAACCATCATACATGTCTTTGATAATATTTATGCTTTTTTATAGTAAACCATATTGCTTCAGAATTTTCCACAAATAATCTTGATGAATACTGTCGAATGCTTTTTTGAAGTCGATGAAGTTAAGTACAAAAGGTTTTTGCTTTTCAATGTGTTCCTCCAATATAAGTCGTAGAGTGAAAATGTGGTCAAAGCAGCTTCTCCCTTTTCTAAACCCAGCCTGTTCTTCACACATTACTGTATCTATTGAATCCTTTATTCTATTTAGGATGATTTTGCAGAATAACTTTGAGGCAACTGACAAAAGTGTCACGCCTCTCCAGTTGTTACAATCTCTAAGATTGCCATTTCTTGGAATCTTAACAATGGTTCCTTTTTTTCATTTATGAGGCGTCTTCTCTGCTTTCCAAATGATGTTGAACATTTTCTGGAGATGTATTAAATTATGGCTATCAATTGACTTGAAGATCTCAGCTGTTAACTTATCCTCTCCAGCAGCCTTGTTTATTGGCTATACGCTTTAGGGCGGAAAAAACTATCACTATTATCTACTGCTAATTTACACATTCTGTATCAGGTCTACGTTTCATTAACAAAATCGTTTTTACGATAGCAGCTTGTTAAACCTCTGATCAACGGTTCTATACCAAGCCGGAGAAAAATAATTCCTCCATTTTGGATACAATATAGTGTTAGTGACCATACATTTTACAGATCTTCAGCACATGATTTTTGGAGTAATGTGGTCGGTATTGCGCCCGTGCCGCTTTACTTTCCCAGAAAAAAAATCAGGTACCCATTAAAGGCTGGGTGAACCCGGAAGCCGTCGGTTAGGATCGAACCCTATCTCTTGTCCTTTGTAGTCCAGTTCACTAACCACTGAGCTATCGCGGCTCCCAGTCAGTTAATGGTTTAACTTAAAAACACACTTGGGGGTAGCCCGGAGGTGTTTCCCCCATGTGCCAGATTGCTAGCTGCCACATGCAATCTTTTACGGTATAACTATACATTGTTAAATGGTTACATTTTAAAAGTACTTATCTGATCTTATACTCCTTCCTGAATACAACACTTGACACAACTTTAGAAACACCTCTACATCCGTTAGAAACACTTTTACTTTGTCACTTTTATCACATAATCCACACATCGAGCGGGAGCCGCGATAGCTCAGTGGCTAGTGGACTGGACTGCAAAGGACAAGAGGTAGGGTTCGATCTCAAACGACGGCCGCCGGTTCACCCACCCATTAATGGGTTACCTGATTTTTTTTCTGGGAAAGTTAAGCGGCACTGGCGTAATACCGACCACATTACCCCAAAAATCATGTGCCGAAGGTCTGTAGCAATCAACATTTTTCGGGCACATCATGAGAAGAGGAAAGTTGGAATACTTGGTTACAACTTGCAAAATAAAAGGAAGGAGAGATCGCGGGCGACAAAGAGAGAAAATACTGGATAGCTTGGTGTCATGGCATGGAAAACAGTCAACAACAGAACTGATACGATGTACTGTAGATAGAAGATTGGGGAGGGACTTGATCACCTACGCCAACCCGTATGGCACATGATGATGATGATGATGATTATGATGATGATGATGAAGGTCTGTAAAATGTATGGTCACTAACACCATATTCCCTATACGCCACTTGGCGTGACGGGGGTACTTTACTTTACTTACGCACCAAGCACAGGCACAAAATACAACATGAAAATCAACATCAACAAAACAGGAGTCATGAATATCGAAAAAGAGAAACAGAACATCAACATAACTATAGAAGGCATGTAACTAAATCAAGTAAAGGAATTTAAATACATATGAAGTCTAGTGACAAACGACAATTCCCAAACAGCAGAGATAGGCTCAAGATACAACAAAGCTTGTCAAATCACTGGGCAACTATCGCTACTATTGTCCAACAAGGAAATAACTAGGGAGGCAAAACGAGCACTCCACAATACATTCTTCATCCCAACGTTGTGCTACCAATGCCAGACCAGGACCCTAGATGGTAGAACAATGAGAAAAATAACCCCTACTGAGATGAAATGTGTTAGACGAATAATAGGAAACAGTCTGAGAGATATGATCAGAAATGAAGAACTGAGAAATAAGCTAGGCTAGAAGAACTGAGAAATAAACTAGCCCTTTAATCCCCCCCCCCTTTTTTTCGGCCCCCCCCCATAGTTTATATCAATAAACAACAGATAAGTTGTTTGGCCACGTGACAAGGCAGAAAGGTCAAAACTCAAAGAGCCTTCAACAAATGTTGCGAGAATACAAGACCCAAGGGCCGACCACGAAGGAGATTGGTTGACATACACTAAGAAACATAACAGCAGCAGCGTCAAACATAAGAGCAAAAGACAGCAAATTATATCTACCCTCGATGCTGAAAGGTAAATGAGGAATGAAAGAAGAACACAGAAATGTCAAATATTTGTAGCTTAGTCAATTTCTCTATTAGGGATATTTATTTAAAAAATTAAACTCATCAAGAACTAAACTTAATGAAATATTAGGAATACCAGGAAACACAACAGCAGAGGTCAGCAAAATGGCAGAAGAACGCAATCTTTATGTCCCCTTGACGCTGAAAGGCAAATGTGGAAATAATATCCAGATCTCCCACAGAACGTTGCACTCACCACAGCCCGTCTGAAAGAATCTCTGTCTGTAGCCAGATCTCCCACAGAACGTTACACTCACAACAGCCCGTCTGAAAGAATCTCTGTCTCTAGCCAGATCTCCCACAGAACGTTGCACTCACCACTGCCCGGAAGGACGAATCTGTCTGTAGCCAGATCTCCAATAAAACATTGCACTCACAACAGCCCGTCGGAAAGAATCTCTGTCTCTAGCCAGATCTCCCACAGAACGTTACACTCACCACAGCCCGTAGGAAAGAATCTCTGTCTCTAGCCAGATCTCCCACAGAACGTTACACTCACCACAGCCCGTCTGAAAGAATCCCTGTCTCTAGCCAGATCTCCCACAGATCGTTGCACCCACCACAGCCCGTCTGAAAGAATCTCTGTCTCTAGCCAGATCTCCCACAGAACGCTACACTCACCACAGCCCGGCTGGAAGAATCTCTGTCTCTAGCCAGATCTACCTCAGAACGTTACATTCACCACAGCCCGTCGGAAAGAATCTCTGTCTCTAGCCAGATCTCCCACAGAACGTTACACTCACCACAGCCCGTCTGAAAGAATCCCTGTCTCTAGCCAGATCTCCCACAGATCGTTGCACCCACCACAGCCCGTCTGAAAGAATCTCTGTCTCTAGCCAGATCTCCCACAGAACGCTACACTCACCACAGCCCGGCTGGAAGAATCTCTGTCTCTAGCCAGATCTACCTCAGAACGTTACATTCACCACAGCCCGTCGGAAAGAATCTCTGTCTCTAGCCAGATCTCCCCCAGAACGTTACACTCACCACAGCCTGGCTGGAAGAATCCCTGTCTCTAGCCAGATCTCCCACAGAACGTTACATTCACCACAGCCCGTCTGAAAGAATCTCTGTCTCTAGCCAGATCTCCCACAGAACGTTGTACTCACTACAGCCCGTCTGAAAGAATCCCTGTCTCTAGCCAGATCTCCCACAGAACGTTACATTCACCACAGCCCGTCTGAATGACATAAGCTGACAGGAGCAATGACATAAGGTGACAGGAGCAATGACATAAGGTGACAGGAGCAATGACATAAGGTGACAGGAGCAATGACATAAGCTAACAGGAGCTGACACTGTCTGCTGCGGAAGCATGTTGGAAATGTTGATGTCAAACTGGCGGGAGACTAATGTTGTGTCACAGCTGTTTATGTCTGCCTATCTATCTATCTATCTATCTATCTATCTATCTATCTATCTATCTATCTATCTATCTATCTATCTATCTATCTATCTATCTATCTATCTATCTATCTATCTATCTATCTATCTATCTATCTATCTATCTATCTATCTATCTATCTATCTATCTATCTATCTATCTGTCTGTCTGTCTGTCTGTCTGTCTGTCTGTCTGTCTATCTATCTTTCAATATATCTATCTGTCTATCTGTCTGTCTCTCTATCTATCTATTGCCCTTACGAGCGCCAAAGACGTCACATAGGACGTAAATTCAAGACTCTTGCGTCTGGCGATCATTCAACTGTCAGACCTTGAACAGGACCTACATTATGTCTCACATAGCTATGTTCTTGACGAGTTGCTCAATCTCTGAAAGGGAGCTGATGTATCTCCTTTTAATATTCCTTTTAGTGTTTCTTTATCTAGGCATTTTTTTTTTAACCTTCTGGTTCCCACTTGATTGCCGGTTTTTGAGATTCTGTCGTTGTCTCTTCTCATCATGTGGCCAACATATGGCCACCCTCTTCTCTTGATTATAGTTTATATTTTTGGATGTTTTATTATTTCTCCTATTTCTGCAGTAGTCTTGAACTATTTTCCTGTTATACAAAGTATTCTCCTCCGACATTTGTTTTCAAAAACAACCAGTTAAATCTGTGTATTCTAATTCTAAGTAACGCTCACATCGGCGCATCTCTTTTATCTTTCGCTTCCCAAAAGCGCTCTCCCCGGCTCTTGCGAAATCGGGTTTGTTAACGAATCTAAGTCAGATAATTTAGTTCATGCCAGCGAAATAGTCAAGGAGGGAAAGAGTTAATTTGATATTTTAGTAGTCTCACTAATTTGTTCTGCTCTGTACAGAGAGTATAAATCTGGTTTTGTACGTTAAAGATGATCAGAAGAGACAATATAACTTAAATGTTGACAATATTTGTTGACAAAAATACGACTATTTTATCCCAGATTTGGTCAAATTTATGTACATTAAAAAAAAAAGTACTTCTCGTAAACATTCAGCGTATGTAGCAATATATGTATCATCATCATCATCATCATCATCATCATCATCATCATCATCATCATCATCTTCGAGTGCCGTCCTCGCAACGAAGATTGGCTGCCATGGAGCGCCATTCTGCTGTCTCTTGCTTTGATAGTGCAGGTTGGCATAGGCTGAATTGTCCATCTTTTGATGTTACTCGTCCGTGTTAGTCTTGGTCTGCCTCTGCCTCTTTTACCTTGTATTTTCCCCTCCAGGATTACTTTTAGTAGGCTGTTGTGTTTTTTAACATGGCCCCAGAAATCGCATTTGTCTTGTTTGAATTGTGTTTAGTAGTTCTTTTGTCATTTTTAGTTGTTTTAAGACTTCATCGTTTGTTTTCTTTTCCTTCCATCCAATTCTACCTATTCCTCTATATATCCACATTTCAAAGGCTTCAATTCTCTGTTCTGTTTTCTTGTCTAATGTCGATGTTTCTGCACCATATAGGAATATTGAGAAGATGTAACATTTTGTTATTCTTAGTTTTAGTCCTGGTGTTATTTGTTTTGATGTTAGTATGTTCTTCATGGCATTAAAATTACGTTTTGCCATTCCTATTCTTTTGTTTATTTGAGTTGTACATTTTCCATCACTGGTTATTGTATGTCCAAGGTAATTGTATTTCTGAACTGTCTCCAGGTCTATTCCTTCAATTTTGATATCCACTTGTGGGTTTTGAGTATTTTCTTTGTTTATGATCATAGTTTTAGTCTTTTTGATATTCATATCTAGTCCATATTTTTTGCTTGTCATGTTTATTTCATCAAGTAATTGTAGATCTTTAGGATTTTCTGCTAGTAATACAGTATCATCAGCATATCTTAGGTTATTGTTTATCTTTCCATTAATGTGTAGGCCTGGCATCTCTGAGATGTTTTTAGAGATTTGCTCAGTGTATAGATTGAACAAGCTTAGTGAAAGGATGCATCCCTGTCTTACTCCTCTTTTTATGTTATGGTGTAGAGTTCTCCTTGTTATATTTTATTATTGCTGTTTGCTTCCAGTACAAATTACATATTAGCCGTATGTCTGTGTCGTCTAGATTTATATCATTTAGGCAATCTATAAGTTGGTTATGGTGTATTCTATCGAAAGCTTTGGCGTAGTCTATGAAGCGGGCATATATTGGTTTGTTTACTTCTGTGTACTTTTCAATCAATGTTCTCATGCTAAATATGGCTTCTTTTGTGCCACTGTTTTTCCTGAATCCAAATTGTTGCTCATCTAATTCAGTATTGATTTTATTCTGAATCCTTTCCTGTATAACTTTTAGTAAAATTGTTGTTACCTGGCTCATTAGGCTTATTGTTCTAAAGTCACTGCATTCAACTGCACCATTCTTTTTAGGCAATGCAATGCAAGTTGATGTTTTTTTTAGTTCGTTTGGTATGTATCCTGTATGGTATATGTCATTGCATATGTCTGTGATCACTTCCAAGAAATTAACTATTCTAGAATATTCACATTTTTTCGTACAGTGTAACAAATGTGAACCACTCCATTAAAATATCAATTTAGAGATTGAGAGCAATGTAGTTTTATCGTGACATCTTCATTTACAAAATGTAGCGAAATTGATGGGATTTAATCTAAAATACCACTTTATGATTAATACAAACGAATGTGCTGTAGCGTACACAGACATAGTTTTTAACCACATCAGGTGGTTGTTGGAATACAGACCTAGTTTATACCACATCAGGTGGTTGCTGGAGCACTGACCTAGCTAGTTTTAACCACATCAGGTGGTTGTTGGAATACATACCTAGTTTTAACCACATCAGGTGGTTGTTGGAGCACTGACCTAGTTTTAACCACATCAGGTGGTTGCTGGAGCACTGACCTAGTTTTTACCACATCCGGTGGTTGCTGGAGCACTGACCTAGTTTTAACCACATCAGGTGGTTGTTGGAGCACAGACCTAGTTTTAACCACATCAGGTGGTTGTTGGAGCACTGACCTAGTTTTAACCACATCAGGTGGTTGCTGGAGCACTGACCTAGTTTTAACCACATCAGGTGGTTGCTAGAGCACTGACCTAGTTTTAACCACATCATGTGGTTCCTGGAGCACTGACCTAGTTTTAACCACATCAGGTGGTTGCTGGAGCACTGACCTAGCTTTTACCACATCAGGTGGTTGCTGGAGCACTGACCTAGCTAGTTTTAACCACATCAGGTGGTTGTTGGAGCACAGCCTGGTATTTATGTTGTTTGATTTAGCAGAAGCTACAGATGGTTTCATCTACCGGCAGCTTCCGGAAAATGGCGCAGATCGTGAAGAAAAATAAGGAGAGTTGTGTTTCCTTCCCATGACTCCCTTTTTATTGATTATGTGAACTGGAGAGGGAGATTGTGAGAGAGCAAAAGAGACTAACAGACAGACATGGATTGGTAGACAGGTAAAGAGACAGACAGGCAAAGATAAATAGATAAGGAGAGAAGTAGTTAGAGGAAGATTGGTAGTTAGACATACTAAAAAAAAAGAGATTGATAGATAGGTAAAGAGACAGACAGAAAGGCAGCGAGAGATAAATTGACGTGCAGTTTGGCAAAAGATTGATAAATAGGTAGACAGACAGGAAGACAGAAGTTGATAGATAGGTAAAGAGACAGACAGACAGAGATAAATAGACAGGTAGACAGACCGTTAGGCAAAAGATTGATAAATAGGTAGACAGACAGGAAGACAGAAGAAGTTGATAGATAGGTAAAGAGACAGACAGAAAGAGATAAATAGACATGTAGACAGACCGTTAGGTAAAAGATTGATAAATAGGTAGACAGACAGGAAGACAGAAGTTGATAGATAGGTAAAGAGACAGACAGACAGAGATAAATAGACAGATAGACAGACCGTTAGGCAAAAAATTGATAAATAGGTAAACAGACAGGAAGACAGAATAAGTTGATAGATAGGTAAAGAGACAGACAGACAGAGATAAATAGAGAGGTAGACAGACCGTTAGGCAAAAAATTGATAAATAGGTAAACAGACAGGAAGACAGAATCAGTTGATAGATAGGTAAAGAGACAGACAGACAGAGATAAATAGACAGGTAGACAGACAGTTAGGCAAAAGATTGATAAATAGGTAGACATACCGTAAGACAAATATTGTTAGATAGGTAAAGAGATAGACAGACAGACAGAGATAAATAGACAGGTAGACAGACCGTTAGGCAAAAGATTTTTTTTTTCGTTCGCCAGCTTTTACCTCTGACGAAGTCCCTAGAAACTAGGAACTGAATTTTGCGTGCTAATCTATTTTTCCCTGACAGCCGCGTGCACAGGAGTCCCACGCCGCATAGGCAGATAACTCCGACTTCGGAGGTACTCATATTTTTTTCCGTCGATGAGTAATTGACGCTTCAAGCCGGGCCTCGCTGCTGAGATCAGGTGGTGGTTGTCGCAGAGAGAAAATCATAAATAAAAATCCGGTGTAGCCCGGGATTTGAACCCACAACTTCTCTGTCTCGAGGCCGGCGTCTTGCCTCGAGACCAACCAGTCCCCAAAAGATTGATAAATAGTTAGACAGACCGGAAGAGAGAGGTTGATCGATTATGAGAGAACTATGGTCGTTGCCTCAGCAAATAAAATTATGAAATCAAATCAATTCATATCGAAGACGGATGTGTCGGGCCTTAAAGGCGCTAAATATCGCAGTGTTGTCGTAAACATGTGACACAACGCATCGATGCGATGATTAATGTATGAATGTAAAGAGGAAGAAGAATATTTGTAAATTAAAGAGCAGGCTGAGTGTGTGGCTGATGAGTAGAAGGGAAAGGTCGCGAGTTGTAAGGGAAGTCTAAAATAACTCTTCTTTCTTTGTTTCTTTGTTTATTTGTTTATTTCTTTTTCTTCTTTGTGTTTCTTTGTGTTTCTTTCTTTCTTTCTTTCTTTCATTCTTTCATTCTTTCTCTCCCTCTATCTTTCTTTCTACCTTCATTTTTTTCTTTCTTTCTTTACTCTCTTCTCTCCCACATGTTCACTCTTTCTCTCCCTATGTTTCTCTATCTCTCACGAACAGTATTTTTCTTTCTCTCTCGCGCTCCCATTCTCGCACTATCTTTCTTACTCTATCTCTCAATCTCTCTAGCACACTCTCACACACACCCACTCTATCTCACTCTCAATCTAACTCTCTTGCTCTCTCTCTCACACTCATTCTATCTTTCGCTATTTATCATTCTCTCACTCATGCACTCTCTCGTTTCCTTTCTCTCACTCTCTTTCACTCCCTCTCTCACACACGCTCCCTTCCACACTCTTTCTCTGGATCTCTCTCACACATTCTCTCACACACATACACTCTCTCACACTTCTTTTCTCTCTCTCTCTCTCTCTTACACACACACTCCCTCTTCCTTTCCAACTGTCTCTCTCTCTCTCTGTCTGTCTCTCTCTCATTCTTTCACTCCCTCTCTCTCACGCTCATTCTCACAATCTCTCTCACACACACACTCTCACACAATATTTGTCTTTCACTCTCTCTCTCGCTATCTCTCTCACACTCTCTTTCACACTCTCCCTATTTCACACTCTCTCGTACCCTCTCTCTTTTTCACACTCTTCCTCTCCCTCCCTCTTTCTTACACTCTCTCACTATCTCTCTCACACTCTTTCACACTCTCCCTCTCCCTCTCTCTCTCTTACACTCTCTCACTATCTCTCTCACACCACACACACACACACACACTCTCTCCCTCCCTCTTCTACCACCACAAGTTTGGTTTCCGTCTCACACCTCACACACACACACACACACTCCCTCCCTCTTCTACCATCACTAGTTTGGTTTCCGTCTCACACACACACACTCTCCCTCCCTCTTCTACCACCACTAGTTTGGTTTCCGTCTCACATACTCTCCCTCCCTCTTCTACCACCACTAGTTTGGTTTCCGTCTCACACACTCTCACTCCCTCTTCTACCACCACTAGTTTGGTTTCCGTCTCACACACACACACACATACTCTCCCTCCCTCTTCTACCACCACTAGTTTTGGTTCGGTCTCACACACACACTCACATACTCTCCCTCCCTCTTCTACCATCACTAGTTTGGTTTCCGTCTCACACACTCTCCCTCCCTTATCTACCACCACTAGTTTGGTTTCAGTCTCACACACACTCTCCCTCCTTCTTCTACCACCACTAGTTTGGTTTCCGTCTCACACACTCTCCCTCCCTCTTCTACCACCACTAGTTTGGTTTCCGTCTCACACACACACTCTCCCTCCCTCTTCTACCACCACTAGTTTGGTTTCCGTCTCATACACTCTCCCTCCCTCTTCTACCACCACTAGTTTGGTTTCCGTCTCACACACACACACACTCTCCCTACCTTATCTACCACTACAAGTTTGGTTTCCGTCTCACATACACACACACTCTCCCTCCCTCTTCTACCACCACAAGTTTGGTTTCCGTCTCACATACACACACACTCTCCCTCCCTCTTCTACCACCACAAGTTTGGTTTCCGTCTCACACACACACACACACTCTCCCATCCTCTTCTACCACCACTAGTTTGGTTTCCGTCACACACACACACACACACTCCCTCCCTCTTCTACCACCACAAGTTTGGTTTCCGTCTCACACACACACACACTCTCCATCCCTCTTCTATCACCACAAGTTTGGTTTCCGTCTCACACACTCTCCCTCCCTCTTCTACCACCACTAGTTTGGTTTCCGTCACACACGCACACACACTCTCCCTCCCTCTTCTACCACCACTAGTTTGGTTTCCGTCACACACGCACACACACTCTCCCTCCCTCTTCTACCACCACTAGTTTGGTTTCCGTCTCACACACACACACACTCTCCCTCCCTCTTCTACCACCACTAGTTTGGTTTCCGTCACACACGCACACACACTCTCCCTCCCTCTTCTACCACCACTAGTTTGGTTTCCGTCACACACGCACACACACTCTCCCTCCCTCTTCTACCACCACTAGTTTGGTTTCCGTCTCACACACACGCACTCTCCATCCCTCTTCTCCCACCACTAGTTTGGTTTCCGTCTCACACACACGCACTCTCCATCCCTCTTCTCCCACCACTAGTTTGGTTTCCTTCTCACACACACTCCCTCCCTCTTCTACCACCACTAGTTTGGTTTCCGTCTCACACACACGCACTCTCCATCCCTCTTCTACCACCACTAGTTTGGTTTCCGTCTCACACACACGCACTCTCCATCCCTCTTCTCCCACCACTAGTTTGGTTTCCGTCTCACACACACGCACTCTCCATCCCTCTTCTCCCACCACTAGTTTGGTTTCCGTCTCACACACACGCACTCTCCATCCCTCTTCTCCCACCACTAGTTTGGTTTCCGTCTCACACACACGCACTCTCCATCCCTCTTCTACCACCACTAGTTTGGTTTCCGTCTCACACACACGCACTCTCCATCCCTCTTCTCCCACCACTAGTTTGGTTTCCGTCTCACACACACGCACTCTCCATCCCTCTTCTCCCACCACTAGTTTGGTTTCCGTCTCACACACACGCACTCTCCATCCCTCTTCTCCCACCACTAGTTTGGTTTCCGTCTCACACACTCTCTCTCCCTCTTCTCCCACCACTAGTTTGGTTTCCGTCTCACACACTCTCTCTCCCTCTTCTCCCACCACTAGTTTGGTTTCCGTCTCACACACTCTCCCTCCCTCTTCTACCACCACTAGTTTGGTTTCCGTCTCACACACTCTCCCTCCCTCTTCTCCCACCACTAGTTTGGTTTCCGTCTCACACACTCTCCCTCCCTCTTCTCCCACCACTAGTTTGGTTTCCGTTTACTTTCCATCATTTCCCCACATGCAGGAGGTCACATGCACCACTTCTAGTCCTCACGATAGATTCCTCTTTAACTTCAATCACCGATCATATAACCTTCATCTAATCCTTCGTACCTTCTAAGCTCTTTTACCATTCTGTAGTTAACAGTTTGTGTATATATAGAAAAACACACCAAAAATAGAGAGCCAAAAAATAGAAAAGAGAGGAGCATTGAAAACACACGAACGTAACGCGTGGAAGATGTTGACGTATAACTGAAAACATTATCTTATTTCTTTCCTTTACTTTCTCTCATTCTTTCTTTCTTTCTTTCCTTTCCTTTCTTTCTTTCTTTTTTTCTTTCATTTTCTTTCTTTCTTTCTTTCTTTCTTTTCCTTCTTTCTTTCTTCTTTCTTTCTTTCTTTTTTTCATTCATTCATTCATACATTCATTTTTTTTCTCGTTTTCTTTCTTTCTTTCTTTCACATACGTTATTACTTCTTCTTGTCTTCTTTCTTTTCTTCGTTCTTTCCTTCTTTCGCGTTCTTTCTTTACCTTTCTCTTTCTGTTCTCTTTCTTTTATTCTTTTATTCTTTCTTTCTTTCGTTATTTCTTTCTTTTCTTCTTTCTTTCTTACTTTCTTTCTTTTTTCTTTCTTTCTTTTTCTTTCTTTCTTTCTATCTTTCTTCCTTTCTTCCTTCTTTCTTTTCCTTCTTTCTTTCTTTCTTTCATTCTTTTATTTTCTTTCTTTCTCTTACGTTCTTTCTTCCTCTTTCTTTTGTTTCTTTTTTCATTTCTTCTTTCGCTTTCTTTCTTTTTTCGTTCTATCTTTTTCTTTCTCTGCTTTCTTTTTTTCTTTTTTCTTTCTTTCTTTTTCTTTCTTCTATTTTTCCTTCTTTCGCCTTCTTTCTTTATATTTTTTTCTTTCTTTCTCTATCTTTCTATGCTTTTTTCTTTCTTTTTTCTTTCTTTGTTTCTTTGTTTCTATCGTTTCTCTTTTTTCTTATTTCTTTCTTTCTTTACCGTCTTTCTTTTCTTGCTTCCTCTATATCTTTTTTTCTCTCTTTCTCTTTTTTCCTTTCTCTCTGTGATGATTCAAAAAGAAATGGATAGTTCTCTTCAACATCCGTCCTTTTAAGGACATTAAGTGGGCGTATCTGAGCCTTTTTGTGATTTATAGACGCCTTTCAGCTCAATGCATCTGTCTTTAGTAAGGCATTTTTGAGTACCGGGTTGTCATCCCTCTTCTATCCCTACTCACTTGGCAAGACCAAGAGTAGACAGGTTAGTCTATTTCTAAGCTGACAGCTTCCATCTCTGTGACTGTCCGACGCCTTGTCTCCATCAACTATGAGCCGCTGACAGCTTCCATCTCTATGACTGTCCGACGCCTTGCCTCCATCAACTATGAGCCGCTGACAGCTTCCATCTATGTGACTGTCCGAATCCTTGTCTCCATCAACTATGAGCCGCTGACAGCTTCCATCTATGTGACTGTCCGAATCCTTGTCTCCATCAACTATGAGCCGCTGACAGCTTCCAGCTCTGTGACTGTCCGAATCCTTGTCTCCATCAACTATGAGCCGCTGACAGCTTCCAGCTCTGTGACTGTCCGACGCCTTGTCTCCATCATCTATGAGCCGCTGACAGCTTCCAGCTCTGTGACTGTCCGACGCTTTGTCTCCATCAACTATGAGCCGCTGACAGCTTCCAGCTCTGTGACTGTCCGACGCCTTGTCTCCATCAACTATGAGCCTCTGACAGCTTCCAACTCTGTTACTATCCGACGCCTTGTCTCCATCAACTATGAGTCGCTGACAGCTTCCAGCTCTGTAACTGCCAGGAACTTAATTTCAATACCAACTTTTCAGTGCAACTGCGAACGCATAGTCCAAACGTAGAAGCATCGTTCAATCGCCGGACCAAAATTACCTCAGCGTTTGACCTCTAAAACCACACCCATCTATAATATAAGGACCGGGGAGTTGAGAAGAATCACCCACATTTTATGACGTTTTTAGCTTTTTGGTCCGCGTTTGTGGGTACAATGACGTCAGCCACTTATCGCTGATGACGTCACAATCTTTGTTTGATTTTGCGAAAACTCTTTCAACCCGCAGGCCTTGGTAAGACGATAGACGGCAGTTTAAAACTGTCAAAGTCAGAGTCGCTGGAAGCAGGGTCGGCTCCAAGTACCGGCAATTCGGGCAGTTGGCCAGGGCGCACTATGTGCTTAGTGGCGCCATCTAGGGTTTTCTTAAAGAAAAAGTGAAAATAATAATTAAAATATTTAAAAGGACGCCGAAGTTCAACTTCCCCAGGGCGCCAGCAACTATTGGGCCGCCTCTGGTTCGAAGTATGAGGCTGTACTTTATTTAGCGAAGCAAAATTTGTATTAAGCTTCATTATGAAATAAGATAAATGCAAAGAAATACACATAAATACATCAAAATTAGAAGTTGCAGTAAAGCTAAAAGTGAGGAGAAATGATGATGATGATGATGATGATATATATATATATATATATATATATATATATATATATATATATATATATATATGGTCTTTGGCGTCTTGACAGACGGTTGGTAGCAAGCAATCATGATAAGTCAGTAGTTTGGTAAAGCATTAGTGTCTCATACTGGATGCTGCTTTACTGAACAGCTTCTCTCGTGGCTGAATTTGCCAATCCTGGACAGACAGATCTATCTACAGAACGAGCAAGGTGTACCCGCGGCACCCGGCCTTGTTTCCTTTCTCTTGCGCCTTTTGTCTTCTGAATTTGACATCAGCACTGTCTCGAAACCACAGACGGCTTCCGGGTTCACCCAGCCTTAAATGGGTACCTGATTTTTTTCAGGGAAGTTGAAGCGGCACGGGCGTAATACCGACCACATTACCCCAAAAATCATGTGCCGAAGGTCTGTAAAATTTATGGTCACTAACACCATATTCACTATACGTCACTTGGCGTGATGGGGGTACTTTACTTTTTTTTTTACTACGAGTACAATTCACACTGCTTCTAGCGGGAATAGAACACGGGTTGTCCATACGTCGGTAGTGCGGTCGGGTTGTCCATACGTCGATAGTTCGGTCGGGTTGTCCATATGTCGATAGTTCGGTCGGGTTGTCCATATGTCGATAGTTCGGTCGGGTTGTCCATATGTCGATAGTTCGGTCGGATTGTCCATATGTCGATAGTTCGGTCGGGTTGTCCATATGTCGATAGTTCGGTCGGGTTGTCCATACGTCGATAGTTCGGTCAGGTTGTCCATATGTCGATAGTTCGGTCGGGTTGTCCATATGTCGATAGTTCGGTCGGGTTGTCCATATGTCGATAGTTCGGTCGGGTTGTCCATATGTCGATAGTTCGGTCGGGTTGTCCATATGTCGATAGTTCGGTCGGGTTGTCCATACGTCGATAGTTCGGTCAGGTTGTCCATATGTCGATAGTTCTGGTGGGTTGTCCATACGTCAATAGTTCGTTCGGGTTGTCCATATGTCGATAGTGCGGTCGGGTTGTCCATACGTCGATAGTTCGGTCGGGTTGTCCATATGTCGATAGTTCGGTCGGGTTGTCCATATGTCGATAGTTCGGTCGGGTTGTCCATACGTCGATAGTTTGGTCGGGTTGTCCATATGTCGATAGTTCGGTCGGGTTGTCCATACGTCGATAGTTCGGTCGGGTTGTCCATACGTCGATAGTTCGGTCGGGTTGTCCATATGTCGATAGTTCGGTCGGGTTGTCCATACGTCGATAGTTCGGTCGGGTTGTCCATACGTCGATAGTTCGGTCGGGTTGTCCATACGTCGATAGTTCGGTCGGGTTGTCCATATGTCGGTAGCGTGGTCGGGTGGTTCTCCCAAGTAGGTTACCGAGACCCCCTATCACAGTACCTTAATACGAGATCCCAATACAGACTATCACAGTACCTTAATACGAGAACCCAGTACAGACTACCACAGTACCTTAATAAAAGAAACACGGACATATTATCATAGTACCTTAATACAAGAGACCAGGACATATTAAAACAGTACCTTAATTACAAGAGACCAGGACATATTATCACAGTACCTTAATACAAGAGACCAGGACAGACTATCACAGTACCTTAGTACAAGAGACCAGGCCGACTATCACAGTACCTTAATACAAGAGGCTATGACGCTCTGACACAGTACCCTATTACAAGAAGCCAGGACGTTCTGACACAGTACCTTAAAAAACCCACCCCTCACAGGCGCAGTACTTTACTGCCACAAACGAGCACAAATAAACGCAGTATCTACAACTCAGACAAAAATGTACCCACTGACGCAATATTTTACTGTAAAAGAAAGACCAGCAGCCACTGACGCAGGAGCTCTCCCATCAGACAAAAGCACCAGTTGACGCAGAAAGTTTACAACCAGTTCTGATTTTATACTAGCTGGACCAACTTTGCACGCAATACACCCACTCCCGGAAATTGAATTTTACCGGTTAGATTTGAGGCCAGTAAAGTTGGGTGGGGAGCGGTTGAATGGATGTAAAGCGTCTGCGGCTGCTCGTAGAGTAGTTACAGCGCCACCTGTGAGTGAGTGCCCGGCTAGTTCACTACTTGTGCCAGAAACGGCGGGAGGAGATTATCCACGGTCGGAATCATGTCGACGAATCTACATACACGCTAAAAAGTCGTAGATTCATGTAGAATTCTGTGTACAAGCTAAGAAGATTGTCTTTGTAAACACAGAACTCGTGTCAGTAGTAGCTGTAGGTTTTAAAGGAAAAGACGATTTGAGCACTAGTTTTAGTAGCAGGAAGAATACGGTAGTAGTTAAACTTCACGATTAGGAAACGTTTGATTGAAACGTCTCTCGCGAAAGTTCAAGTTATTTCCTCGCCACCTGGCTCGCTTTATAGCGGAGTTCATTTAACAAGTTGACAGGTAAGATTTGTGCTTATGATAATGTGTGAAAAGTGCTAACGTCAACGATTATTAAAATGACATTTACTGAGATCAACCAACGATGCAAGTGACGATTGGTGTTAGCGATTTGACTCATTTTCTTTTCGTTGCTGATGTAATTCGTAATTCTCTATTTTGATTTTATCCAATTAAAAAAAAAAAAAAAAGTAAAGTACCCCCGTCACGCCAAGTGGCGTAAAGGGAATATGGTGTTAGTGGCCATAAATTTTACAGACCTTCGGCACATATTTTTTGGGGTAATGTGATCGGTATTACGCCCGTGCCGCTTTACTTTCCCAGAAAAAAAATCCGGTACCCATTAAAGGTTGGGTGAACACGAGAGCTGTCGGTTGGGTTCGAACCCTACCTCTTGTCCTTTGTAGTTCAGTTCACTAACCACTGAGCTATCTATCTATCTATCTATCCATCTATCTATCTATCTATCTATCTATCTATCTATCTATCTATCTATCTATCTATCTATCTATCCATCTATCTATCTATCTATCTATCTATCTATCTATCTATCTATCTATCTATCTATCTATCTATCTATCTATCTATCTATCTATCTATCTATCTATCTATCTATCTATCTATCTATCTATCTATCTATCTATCTATCTATCTATCTATCTATCTATCTATCTATCTATCTATCTATCTATCTATCTATCTATCTATCTATCTATCTATCTATCTATCTATCTATCTATCTATCTATCTATCTATCTATTGACCCTTCGAGCCGTAGCCGGCCCATAGGGCGTCGATCAAGATACACCTTCTCCTATCTGAATTTTTGTTCTAGCAGTTTTCTTTTAAAGATATTTTATCAAATCTCGCCATCTGTCTCTGTTCTGTGCAAGCAGCTCTATCTCATCGAGGGAGCCGAATCCTGCTGCTCTTGCCTCTCTCATCAATGTTCTTCTCAGTGTCTCCCTGGGTCTTCCTCTTTTTCTCTTACCTGTTGTTTCCCATATGAGGGCTTGCTTTGCTATTCAGTTATTATCTCTTCTCATCACATGTCCAACGTATGACCATCGTCTTATCGCGATTCCCTATTTTATCCAATGTTTCTTGATAATAGTTCATTGCAACATGAAATGTTTTTGTTTTTAACAAAGTTAAACTTGACGACAGTAGATGCAACTTATTTGACATCGAGTGCACCTTACCCCAAGTCTTCTTCTACTTATTATTTGGATATGAACAAGTTATCATTATACGCCTCAGAACAGGACACAATCGACTCCATAGTCACATGTATACAAAATTAAAGATCGGCACCTCAGCTACTTGTACATGTGGACATGCACCCCAGACTGCTGAACACATACTTCAAGACTGCACTGAATATAGTAGACTGAGGAAAATCCATTGGCCCATAGATACAACACTACAGACAAAACTATATGGGCCACTGCAAGAATTATAAAAGACAGTAACATTTATACAGGAAACGACATTGCAGATATAGACAATACAGCGGGCGAACGAAAGATAGATAGATTATTATTATTACTTTTTTTCTCATGTGCCTTTCAGCGCCGAGGAGAGGTATAATTATTTCTCTTCTGCTGTTGGTTTCTACTGCTGTTATCTGGTGTTTTTACTCATAACTTGACGTTGTAGTCTTCCTGCGAGAGGCAGCTTCTAACGGCCGTAACTCACAATGTCATCATTGATGTCCATTGATGTCATCATTGATGTCATCATTGATGTCATCATTGATGTCCATTGATGTCATCATTGATGTCCATTGATGTCCATTTATGTCCATTGATGTCCATTGATGTCCATTGATGTCAAATGATGTCCATTGATGTCCATTGATGTCCAATGATGTCCATTGATGTCCATTGATGTCATCATTGATGTCCATTGATGTCCATTGATGTCCATTGGTGTCATCATTGATGTCATCATTGATGTCCATTGATGTCCATTGATGTCAAATGATGTCCATTGATGTCCATTGATGTCCATTGATGTCAAATGATGTCCATTGATGTCCATTGATGTCATCATTGATGTCCATTGATGTCCAATAATGTCAATTGAGGTCCCATGCGCAATGACAGACTCCACTAACATGTCGACCATCTCATTGCTACTAACTTGTCCGGGACAACATGTACAAGTTAGGCGGTTAGCGTGAGATGCATCACGTACAATTGAACAAGTAGACGCATAATAATAAATGAATATTATTCTAGAGGGAAACAGAGTGGCAGTGTTCCCTAGCGTTTGGCTTTTCATGGCAAGGCGCTGTGCCACTGAGTACGAGTTCGATCCTGCTTCGGTCCATATATTGTTCTTTTTTTATGTTGATTATTTGTCATTTTTTCCGAGTGCTGTAAACATACCTCTTCCTCCGAATTGATTCGTTTACAATTAAACAACCACATCAATAGAATACAACGACACCAAAGTCCAGCATGTCCACTCTGAGAACACTCACATGAAACAGTAGAACATCACCTTTTTGACTGTCCAAAGCTCACTGACATCCGAGCAACTCTACTTCCTCACAGACCTGATAAATGGAACACCTTGTACGGAACTACAAGGCAACTCAAGAAATCCTCTTCTACTTTTTTCCTTCTTCATTTGCTTTTCAGCGTCGAGGGGAGATATAATTTGCTCTTCTATTCGCCTCTGCTGCTCATAACTTAGAAATACATGCAGATATCATGACATCATGGCTTTGGGCGGAGGAGCGTCAGCTCACAGGCTTCTGTATCTTCTGTATTGAACAACAACCACAACAACAACAACAACAACGACAACAACAACAACAACAAAGACACATCAAGTAGCCGCACTAGAGAAGCGTATTCTCATAAATCCGGTCATGCGTGTTTTGTGATTCAGTCAAGATGGCCGCCTGTGTTATCTCTTTCTATCTGCTGTTTAAATAAAAACCTAAAATTAAAATCATAAAACCATCACCATCATCAGGTTGCGTGTCCTTTGTAGAACGTTGCATTCACCAAACCCCGTCTGACAGAATCTTTGTCTCTAGCCAGATTTCCCGCAGAACCTTGCATTCACCACAGCCCGTCTGAAAGAATCTCTGTCTCTAGTCAGATCTCCAACAGAACGTTACATTCACCACAGCCACGGGACTGGTTGGTCTCGAGGCAAGACGCCGGCCTCGAGACAGAGCAATTGTGGGTTCAAATCCCGGCTACACTAGTTGGGATTTTATTTCTGATTTCTCTCTGCGGCAACCACCCCTGGTCTCGGCAGCGAGGCCCGGCTTGAAACGTTAATTACTCATCGACGGAAAAAATATATGATTACCTCCGAAGATTAGTTATCTGTCTGTGCGGCGAGGGACCCCTGTGCACACGGCTGTCAGGGAAAAATGGATTAGCACGCAAAATTCAGTTCTTAGTCTCTAGGTACTTCGTCAGAGGTAAAAGCTGGCGAACGAAAAAAAAAAATTCACGACAGCCCTTCTCTAGCCTGATTTCAAACTTCCTCTGTTGTCATGTTCAATGTCTCTTTGATGTCTAGAAACCACCTTCTTTGTCTGCTCCTGATGCGTCGTCCAGGATTCATGCCTTTCATTATTGTTCTTTCCAGTCTGATGTATCTTTTGACGTGGCCATAATATTTTAATTTCCTCTCTAGAATAGTGTTTATACCTCTAATATCATCAGTAATCAAGAAAAGCCGATGGTCATATGTTGGACACGTGATGAGGAGAGATAATAACCAAATAGAAAAGCAAGCCCTCATGTGGGAAACAACAGGTAAGAGGAAAAGAGGAAGACCCAGAGAGACACTGAGAAGAACATTGATGAGAGAGGCAAGAGCAGCAGGAATCGGCTCCCTCAATGAGGTAGAGCTGCTTGCACAGAACTGAGACAAATGGCGAGCTTTGATAAAATACCTTTAACATGATTGAAAACTGCTAGAATAAAAATTTAGATAAAAGAATGAGTATCTTGGTCTACGCCCTATGGGCCGGCTACGGCTCGTTAGGTCAATAGATAGATAGAATAGTGTTTATAAGCCAGTTCTTATTCATGTTGAAACCTTTCAGCATATCTTCATTGCACTTTTTCATTATCCAAGGAATCTTAAGAATTTTTCTGTAGTATTTTGTTTCAAATAAATCTATTTTCCCCCAGTTTCCGAGATTATCCATGATTCACAACCAAACAGCTAAAATAATCAAGTAGTGATCGCAATAGGGACAAAATCAAAACTGTCATAAATTAACAATTAATGTAAGTGGAATAGGATTAAAACAGGTCCGTTAAATGAAATACATGGGAACGATGTTACGTCACAAGATATATATATATATATATATATATATATATATATATATATATATATATATATATATATATAATGTGATATGCTGTTCAGCATGAGTAGATCATATTTAAGAATAAGTCGATCTTATTTGAAAATTAGCGGATCATATTTAAGAATAAGTCGATCTTATTTGAAAATTAGCGGATCATATTTAAGAATACGTCGATCTTATTCCAAAGTGAGTGCATATAGACCATATTTAGGAACAAGTCTATAAGCTTTCGAAGGTTGGTAGGTCAAATTTAAGAATAATTCGATGTTTTCTCAAAATTGTTACATTCATATTTATTTTAAAACAAAATGGATTCACTATTAACTTTAAAATATAACTTGTTTATATTTGATTCCGTCCATCCACTTTTTCCAGGGTCACCATTTCATCTTGTACATTAATATTTTCTTGTTGTTTTTTTAAATTTTATTTATTTATTTATTTTTTTTTTGCGTTCGCCAGCTTTGACCTCTTATGAAGTCCCGAGAGACTAGGAACTGAATTTTGCGTGTTAATACGTTTTTCCCTGGCAGTCGTGGGCACAGGGGTCCCTCGCCGCACAGGCAGATAATTCCGTCTCCGGAGGTCCTCATATTTATTCCGTTTCAAGCCGGACCTCGTTACTGAGACCAGGGGTGGTTACCGCAGAGAGAAATAATAAATAAAAATCCCAGCTGGCGCAGCCGGGATTTGAACCCACAACCCCTCTGTCTCGAGGCTGGCGTTTCCTGTTGTAATATTTAATATGTAATATAAAGTAATATTTAAAGTAAAGTTATATTTTCCTGTTTGTTTGGTGGGATTATTTTTTGGGTCAAGTGTGTCAACCATTTAATTCCTTCTTATTTTTTCCCTTATTCCTTCCTCTCTCCGTTGTCTTTCATACTCGAAGGGAGATATAATTTGTGGTCTTTTGTTCGACTCTTGGCCTCTGCTGCTGTTATGTTTCCTAGTGTTTCTAATATTCCATCAATCCATCTTTTGCTCTTTTATTGGTCTCTCCTGCTTTTATGTTTCCTAGTGTTTCTAATACTCCATCAAACCATCTTTTGCTCTTCTATTGACCTCTCCTGTTGTTATGTTTCCTAGTGTTTCTAATACTCCATCAAACCATCTTTTGCTCTTCTATTGACCTCTCCTGTTGTTATGTTTCCTAGTGTTTCTAATACTCCATCAAACCATCTTTTGCTCTCTGTTTGCTTCTACTGCTGTTATGTTTCCTAATGTTTCTAATATTCCATCAATCCATCTTTTGCTCTTCTATTGACCTCTCCTGTTGTTATGTTTCCTAGTGTTTCTAATACTCCATCAAACCATCTTTTGCTCTCTGTTTGCTTCTACTGCTGTTATGTTTCCTAATGTTTCTAATATTCTATCAAACCATCTTTTGCTCTTCTATTGGCCTCTCCTGCTTTTATGTTTCCTAATGTTTCTAATATTCCATCAAACCATCTTTTGCTCTCTGTTTGCTTCTACTGCTGTTATGTTTCCTAATGTTTCTAATATTCCATCAATCCGTCTTTTGATTCTTACTTTTTGATTCCACTCTTTGATATTCTCTATATTCACTTCATTGAATTGACCTTTCGCTTTGCTCTATTCCATACTTCCATTTGAACTGTGTCCCTGCTTGTTTCATTTGCAACATTTCTTCTTCTATATCTCTATTAAACGCTGTGACTTCATTTGCGTATCTTTCAAAGAACATACTTTAAGAAAACCTGATACCAGCATAGTAAGACAGGTACTGTCACGAAACCGACAGGGGAAGAGGATGCAAGGAAGCCACGAGAACACAAGAAAGAAGAGCAGTCATGGAACCACTTAAGAATATTGTGCTAGATGGGAGAGACGTAGGGCAAATGTCCAAGTGTCAAGATAAATGAAGAGAGGAGAAATGAAAATAAGAAATATGTTTGAAAAAAAAAAATAGAAACAACGGTATTAAAAAAGTAAAGTACCTCCGTCACGCCAAGTGGCTTA
>JAVIAB010000049.1:10061158-10323658 GCA_032433765.1 Megaustenia siamemsis | reverse complement strand
TCTCTTCTCTTAATCCTAATCCTCTTGCAACTTCTTCTTCTCCATCCTCTCCTAATCCTCTTTCTACTTCTTCTTCTCCATCCTCTCTTAATCCTCTTTCTACTTCTTCTTCTCCATCTTCTCCTAATCCTCTTTCTACTTCTTCTTTTCCATCCTCTCCTATTCCTCTTTCTACTTCTTCTTCTCCATCCTCTCCTAATCCTCTTTCTACTTCTTCTTCTCCATCCTCTCCTAATCCTCTTGCAACTTCTTCTTCTCCTAATCCTCTTTCTACTTCTTCTTCTCCATCCTCTCCTAATCCTCTTGCAACTTCTTCTTCTCCATCTTCTCCTAATCCTCTTTCTACTTCTTCTTCTCCAACTTCTCCTAATCCTCTTGCAACTTCTTCTTCTCCATCCTCTCCTAATCCTCTTGCAACTTCTTCTTCTCCATCCTCTCCTAATCCTCTTGCAACTTCTTCTTCTCCATCCTCTCCTAATCCTCTTTCTACTTCTTCTTCTCCATCCTCTCCTAATCCTCTTTCTACTTCTTCTTCTCCATCCTCTCCTAATCCTCTTGCAACTTCTTCTTCTCCATCTTCTCCTAATCCTCTTTCCACTTCTTCTTCTCCATCCTCTCCTAATCCTCTTGCGACTTCTTCTTCTCCATCTTCTCCTAATCCTCTTTCTACTTCTTCTTCTCCCACTTCTCCTAATCCTCTTGCAACTTCTTCTTCTCCATCCTCTCCTAATCCTCTTCCAACTTCTTCTTCTCCATCCTCTCCTAATCCTCTTGCAACTTCTTCTTCTCCATCCTCTCCTAATCCTCTTTCTACTTGTTCTTCTCCATCCTCTCCTAATCCTCTTTCTACTTCTTCTTCTCCATCCTCTCCTAATCCTCTTTCTACTTCTTCTTATCCATACTCTCCTAATCCTCTTTCTACTTCTTCTTATCCATACTCTCCTAATCCTCCTTCTACTCTGTAGAGTAGAGGAGGTATAAGAATAAGAGAAAAAGAAAAGAAGAAGGGGAGAAAACGCGGTAGGAGGAGAACAAAAAAAGAAAGGAGTAGGATGTGGACTATGAGATAGAAAAGAAGAACATGTAGAGGAGAAAGGAAGAGAAGGAGGAGAAGTAAAAGATGGAGTAGAAGATGAAAAAAGGGAAACATATGGGGAAGAAAATGAAGGCTGAGGACGAGAAGAAGATTAAAAAGAAGAAGAAGAAGAAGAGAAAGAAGTAGAAAAGAAGAAGAAGAAGAAGAAGAGGAAGAAGAAGAGGAAGAAGAAGAGGAAGAAGAAGAGGAAGAAGAAGAAGAAGAGGAAGAAGAGAAAGAGGTAGAAAAGAAGAAGAAGAGGAAGAAGAAGAGGAAGAAGAAGAAGAAGAGGAAGAAGAGAAAGAAGTAGAAAAGAAGAAGAAGCAGAAGAAGAAGAGGAAGAGGAAGAAGAAGAGGAAGAAGAGAAAGAAGTAGAAAAGAGGAAGAAGAAGAAGAAGAAGAAGAGGAAGAAGAAGAGGAAGAGGAAGAAGAGAAATAAGTAGAAAAGAAGAAGAGGAAGAAGAAGAGGAAGAAGAGAAAGAAGTAGAAAAGAGGAAGAAGAAGAAGAAGAAGAAGAGGAAGAAGAAGAGGAAGAGGAAGAAGAGAAAGAAATAGAAAAGAAGAAGAGGAAGAAGAAGAGGAAGAAGAGAAAGAAGAGGAAGAAGAGAAAGAAGTAGAAAAGAAGAAGAAGAAGAAGAAGAAGAGGAAGAGGAAGAAGAAGAGGAAGAGGAAGAAGAGAAAGAAGTAGAAAAGAAGAAGAGGAAGAAGAAGAGGAAGAAGAGAAAGAAGTAGAAAAGAGGAAGAAGAAGAAGAAGAAGAGGAAGAAGAAGAGGAAGAGGAAGAAGAGAAAGAAGTAGAAAAGAAGAAGAGGAAGATGAAGAGGAAGAAGAGAAAGAAGAGGAAGAAGAGAAAGAAGTAGAAAAGAAGAAGAAGAAGAAGAAGAGGAAGAGGAAGAAGAAGAGGAAGAAGAGAAAGAAGTAGAAAAGAAGAAGAGGAAGAAGAAGAGGAAGAAGAGAAAGAAGAGAAAGAAGAGGAAGAAGAGAAAGAAGAGGAAGAAGAGAAAGAAGTAGAAAAGAAGAAGAAGAAGAAGAAGAGGAAGAGGAAGAAGAAGAGGAAGAAGAGAAAGAAGTAGAAAAGAAGAAGAAGAAGAAGAAGAAGAGGAAGAAGAGGAAGAAGAGGAAGAAGAGAAAGAAGTAGAAAAGAAGAAGAAGAAGAAGAAGAAGAAGAGGAAGAAGAAGAAGAAGATGAAGAAGAGAAAGAAGTAGAAAAGAAGAAGAGGAAGAAGAAGAAAAGGAAGAAGAAGAAGAGGAAGAAGAGAAAGAAGTAGAAAAGAAGAAGAAGAAGAAGAAGAGGAAGAAGAAGCGGAAGAAGAGAAAGAAGTATAAAAGAAGAAGATGAAGGAGAATAAAAAGAGAATAGATTTCACATTTGCAATGTCTGTATAATATCTTTCTCTCTGATGACCCTCTTTCTCTGTCTATTTTTCTGACATTCTATCAATCCGAAAAGGAGTGCCAGGCAGAATAAACACAACAGCTTTCATCTGCCCTTGCTATCCTATACAGAGTGCCTATGGTCTTCCCCGCATTGTTAGTTTTTTTTTTCTAAATGCTCCAATGAATGTTTGCTTTGGGGGCGCGATAGCTCAGTGGTTAGTGAACTGGACTACAAAGGACAGGAGGTCAGGTTGAATCCTGACCGACAACTTCCGGGTTCACCACGTAAAAGATGGGTCGATGGAATATTAGAAGCACTAGGAAACATAACAGCAGCAGAGGCGAACAGAAGAGCAAAAGATTGCAAATTATATCTCCCCTCGACGCTGAAAGTTAGATGAGGAAGGAAAGAAGAAGAGGAAAAGCATATCCCCTATACGCCACTTTGCGTGACGGGACACTTTACTATACCATGTTTCCTTTAATATATTTCTATTTTTTTTTAGAGATTAAATTGTTCTGTTTTCTGCTTGAATTTCAGAAAAGTATTCCGAGACATGACTTGCTGTAGAAGTGGAGTTCTAAAGAGTCTGACAGGGAGGGGCCAGGTGGAGATTGTTCTATTTCTGATGTGTATTGCCTTTACTTATTGGTAAGTATTTAACTTGCTCACTCGCTGTCCCACTCACTCGCTGACCCACTCACTCGCTGACCCACTCACTCGCTGACCCACTCACTCGCTGTTCCACTCACTCGCTGACCCACTCACTCGCTGTCCCACTCACTCGCTGTCCCACTCACTCGCTGACCCACTCACTCGCTGACCCACTCACTCGCTGACCGACTCACTCGCTGTCCCACTCACTCGATGACCCACTCACTCGCTGTCCCACTCACTCCCTGTCCCACTCACTCGCTGACCCACTCACTCGCTGACCCACTCACCCGCTCTGACTTGCTAACTCATTTAATTAATAAATCACTCACTATTTCCCATTATTTATATTCCTTGAATGCCCCACACAGTAACCCACTCGCTCGTAGATTCACTCACTTTTGCTCACGTACTCACTCAACCACTCATTGACTCTACTCATCCATTCTTCATCACACACTCGTTCTCCCTACTCACTCAACCACTCATTCTCTCTACTCACTCAACCACTCATTCTCTCTACTCACTCATTCTCTCTCTACTCACTCAACCACTCATTCTCTCTACTCATTCAACCACTCATTCACTCTAATCACTTAACCACTCATTCACCCTACTCACTCAACCACTCATTGACTCTACTCACTCAACCACTCATTGACTCTACTCACTCAACCATTCATTCTCTCTACTCACTCAACCACTCATTCACTCTACTCACTCAACCACTCATTCACTCTACTCACTCAACCACTCATTCACTCTACTCTCTCAACCACTCATTATCTCTACTCATCCATTCTTCATCACACACTAGTTGTCTCTACTCACTCAACAACTCATTCTATCTACTCACTTAACCACTCATTCTCTCTATTCACTCAACCCCTCAACCACTCATTCACTCTACTCACTCAACCACTCATTCACCCTACTCACTCAACCACATCTTCTCCTGCGTGCACGTCAGCTTTGGTAACATACAGCTTGTCTTGGTCTAGTACCGATGATGGCCACACCTCTAGATGTCAATGTTAATAAGTTAGAAGAAAGCGATCATCAGCTGAAGGCTGACACCGTCCCAAAACATCGTGTCCTAGTATGATACCGCTGATATCCACTCGACCTATTCTACAACTTAATTTTTGTTCCATCTGAAGGGCTTCTTAGCCGAAACGTCGTTCTACTTTTTGTTTTGTTTCTTACCTATGTAAAGCTGTTACAATACCACTTTTCAATTTTCTTAAATTTTCATTATTATCTTCAGCTTTACCGCAGCTCCCAATTTTTAACCCTTCTTGATGCATCTTTATGCCTTTCATCGTCATCATCATCATCGAGTGCCGTCTCCGCAACGAAGGTTGGCTACCATGGAGCGCCATTCTGCTCTGTCTCTTGCTTTGATGGTGCAGGTTGTCATAGGTTGATTTGTCCATCTTTTGATGTTACTCGTCCATGTTAGTCTTGGACTGCCTCTGCCTCTTTTACCTTGTATTTTTCCCTCCAGGATTACTTTTAGTAGCCTGTTGTGTCTTTTAACATGGCCCAAAAATTGCATTTGTCTTGTTTGAATTGTGCTTAGTGGCTCTCTTTTCATTTTTAGTTGTTTTAAGACTTCGTTGTTTATGCCTTTACCCCTCTATAACTTACCATTCTATGAGTCAGAGTGACTTAGAGTAAGAAGCGTCATAGGGTCAAAGTTTGTAAAGCTCTACCCTTAACACCACGTGACTACTGTTACATTTCCGGTTCAAGATGGACGGCGTTGCTGCTTTTCAAGCTTCCTATGCACGAGTGAATAATTTTAGGTTAAATGGAAAAATTAAAATTTTCAACTCCAATGTTCAGTCACTCTTATTATATGGCTGTGAAACATGGAGAACAATAACAATGACAATTATGAAGATATAGACTTTCGTTAATGTATGGTTGCGAAGGATGAAAATGGCAGGACAAAATCTCTAACATAGAATTATGAAAAAAGTTGTCTCTCCATAACTTTCGATCTCGACAGTTGTTTATCATTTCTGTTGTTGACCTTCTGCCAAGCCATTCTCTTAAGCTGTCTGGTATTTTTTCTCTTTGCTTCCCTCTATCTCTTCGTCCCTCAATTTTTCCAGTTGTTACAATATATTCAAGTTGTTCTTTTCTCATTACATGACCAAAAAATGATGATTGTTTCTTCCAAATATTGGAAATTAGCTCTATGTTTGCTTTGACCTCTCTCAGAGCCTCTTCATTACTCTTCTTAGCTGACCAGTGAAATACCAGTGAATAAAGAGATATATCGAAGACGATGGCGTTGGATAGGACACACACTACGGAAATCGACAAATAATTGGTCATGTGTGCACAGGTTCAGGTTAAATAATTCCTGACAGTTTAAATTTCAAAAAGAGTAAATCGAAATGGCAGCCGATGAGGCAAGTAAAGTAAAGGAATAGTACGAGACTTGAATCGGCGTGTTAGCACGCGAGTTTCTACCCATATGTGCTCGGCCGCTTTTCCTGGATAGTGTAGCCTCAAGCATCAAATCTCACGATGCGAGGCAGCATTCCTCACCTTCACAGAGTGCTACCCTGGTGCCCATTTCTGAAATCGGCTGCGTCGACCGCGGGTTTTTTTCCCAACAACGAGTACAATTCACTCCGATTCCAGCGGAAATCGAAAACGGGTTGTCCGAGCGTCGTTAGCTCAGTAGGGTGGTTTTCCAAACTAGGCTACCGAGAACCCCCCCACCCCCCATCTTTGAGACGTAAACTTGTTGCAAATCTACCCATGTCAAAGAAGGATGTGCCGGGCCTAAATGCGCAAATATAGCAGCTTTATCATAAAATAAATATGGACTAGATATGAATATCAAAAAGACTAAAACTATGATTATAAACCAAACAAATACTCAAAACTCACAAGTGGATATCAAAATTGAAGGAATAACCCTGGAGACAGTTCAGAACTACAACTACCTTGGACATATTATAACCAGTGATGGAAAATGTACAACTGAAATAAACAAAAGACAAGGAATGGCAAAACGTAATTTTAATGTCATGAAGACCATACTAACATCAAAACAAATAACACCAGGACTAAAACTAAGAATAGCAAAATGTTATATCTTCTCAACATTCATATACGGTGTAGAATCATGGACATTAGACAAGAAAACAGAACAGAGAATTAAAACCTTTGAAATGTGGATATATAGAAGAATAGGTAGAATTGGATGGAAGGAAAAGAAAACAAACGATGAAGTTTTAAAACAACTAAAAATGAAAAGAGAACTACTAAGCACAATTCAAACAAGACAAATGCCATTTTTGGGCCATGTTAAAAGACACAACAGCCTACTAAAAGTAATATTAGAAGGGAAAATACAAGGTACAAGAGGCAGAGGCAGATCAAGACTGACATGGACGAGTAACATCAAAAGATGGCCAAATCAGCCTATGACAACCTGCAACATCAAAGCAAGAGAGGGAGCAGAATGGCGCTCCGTGGTAGCCAACCTTCGATGCTGAGACGGCACTCGATGATGATGATTACAAACTAACGACACATCTACGCCCATTTATCGACTGACCTCTGACAGACAGAACACTAATGATTGAAGGATATAAAGACATAAATAAAGTCAACTCAAGTCGAAACGTTTGTTTCCTTGTCCTGTCATATAAACTCTTAAAGCTCTGTCTCTTGCTATATATATAATATACGCTTTATGAGTGGATTATCTCTCCCGTAAATGTGTAGATTTCTTGCTTGAATTAAGTCTTGAAATCTGGCGCCAAGGGAGACAATTGAAATATGAATTATATGCAGCTTATCATAAACTCCTGCTATCGTCTTAATCAGGGCTTCTCAACCCTTTTATGCTCACTGACAATTTTCTAAAGAATCACGAGCGCCAGTATCCACGTTTCTTGCTAACAACGGCTACTGATATCTATAACACAACGTTTTGTCGCACGGTTATTATGTTTCCCTTTTTAAAAGGAAAATAAATATCATGCGCTGTATCTTACCAGCAAAATATTACATACCTTCTGAATATAACAGCAAAATGAGCATTACAGAAAAAGAAAGAATTACACTCCACTGAACTAATGTGGTTTTTGGCATTGCATTTTTTCTGCTAGATTTTCAAAGTTGGGAAGGTGTGATTTATGTAAATTAAAATTTATTTCTAGATACAGCGAAGACAATGGCACTGGATAGGACAAACACTGCGGAAGCCATCTGAGAGTATTACACAACATGACCTTTTTTGGAATCCCCAAGGAAAAAGACCAAGAGGAGGAGAAATATAATGTTAAAGAAGACAGATTGAGGCAGAGATGAAGATGATGAGGAAGATATGGAATGAAATTAAAAGAATGACAAGAAACAGAACGGCGTGGAAAGTGTTTCTTTGAGACCTATGCTCACCAGGGAGCTGAAAGTTTTTGTTGGAGACCTATGCTCCACAGGGAGCTGAAAGTTTTTGTTGGAGACCTATGCTCCACAGGGAGCTGAAAGTGTTCGTTGAAGACCTATGCTCACCAGGGAGCTGAAAGTTTTTGTTGGAGACCTATGCTCACCAGGCAGCTGAAAGTGTTTCTTGAAGACCTATGCTCACCAGGGAGCTGAAAGTTTTTGTTGGAGACCTATGCTCACCAGGGAGCTGAAAGTTTTTGTTGGAGACCTATGCTCCACAGGGAGCTGAAAGATTTTGTTGGAGACCTATGCTCACCAGGGAGCTGAAAGTGTTCGTTGAAGACCTATGCTTCACAGTGAGCTGAAAGTGTTTGTTGAAGACTTATGCTCCACACGGAGCTGAAAGAGTTTGTTGGAGACCTCTGCTCCATAGGGAGTTGAAAGTGTTTGTTGAAGACCTATGCTCCACAGGGTGTTGAAAGTATTTTTTGAAGACCTATGCTCCACAGGGAGTTGAAAGTGTTTGTTGAAGACCTTTGCTCCATAGGGAGTTGAAAGTGTTTGTTGAAGACCTATGCTCCACAGAGAGTTGAAAGTGTTTGTTGAAGACCTGTGCTCCACAGGGAGCTGAAAGTGTTTGTTGAAGACCTATGTTCCATAGGGAGTTGAAAGTGTTTGTTGAGGACCTATGCTCCACAGGAAGTTGAAAGTGTTTGTTGAAGACCTATGCTCCACAGGGAACTGAAAGTGTTTGTTGAAGACCTATGCTCCATAGGGAGTTGAAAGTGTTTGTTGAAGACCTATGCTCCACAGGGAGTTGAAAGTGTTTGTTGAAGACCTATGCTCCACAGGGAACTGAAAGTGTTTGTTGAAGACCTATGCTCCACAGGGAGTTGAAAGTGTTTCTTGAAGACCTATGCTCCAGGGAGTTGAAAGTGTTTCTTGAAGACCTATGCTCCAGGGAGTTGAAAGTGTTTCTTGAAGACCTATGCTCCAGGGAGTTGAAAGTGTTTCTTGAAGACCTATGCTCCAGAGAGTTGAAAGTGTTTCTTGAAGACCTATGCTCCAGGGAGTTGAAAGTGTTTCTTGAAGACCTATGCTCCAGGGAGTTGAAAGTGTTTCTTGAAGACCTATGCTCCTCAGGGAGTTGAAAGTATTTCTTGAAGACCTATGCTCCTCAGGGAGTTGAATGTTAGAAGACGACATTCACCTCTACTAGTATGTCAATATGAATCTCAAGGCTCATTCCAAACGCTAAATCTGTTTTGTTCTGACCATTTGATGCCGACGGTGACCGCTCCTGTTTATTCTTCTTCCTCTTTCCTTCCTCATTTGCCTTTTAGCGTCGAGGGGAGATATAATTTGCGGTCTTTTGCTCACTTCTGCTGCTGTTATGTTTCCCAGTGCTACGAATATTCCATCGATCCATCGTTTACGTGGTCGACCCTTGGGTCTGGTATTCTCGCAACATATTTTGAAGGCTCGTTGTGTTGTGTTTTTATCACTTTTCCTTGTCACTTATCCAAACCATTTTATCTTTTGTTTCTTTATATATTCTATGGCGTGGGCTATTCCTAGCTTTTTTCTCAGTTTTTCATTTCTGATCTTGTCTGTCAGGCTGATTCCTATCAGTCTAACACATTTCATCTCGTCTGTTTTTTTTTTTTTTTTTTTTGTTATGGAAAAAACGTCAACGTTTGATTCATCCTTTTGGTTTCCTCTCAATCTTTCGTTCAACTGAATCATCATCATCATCATCATCATCATCATCATCATCATCATCATCAAGTACTATGCCTGCTGGCGTAGGTGATCATGTCTCTCTACAACTTTCGATCACAATTGTTATTTATCATTTCTGTTTTTGACCTTCTGCCGAGCCATTCTCTTAAGCTGTGAGGTATTTTTTCTCTCTGCCTCCCTCTATCTCCTCGTCCCTCAATTTTTCACAGTTGTTACAATATATTCCAGCTGTTCCCTTCTCATTACATGGCCAAAAAATGATGATCGTTTCTTCCTAATATTAGAAATTAGCTCTATTTTTGCTTTGATCTCTTTCAGAACATTTTCATTACTCTTCTTAGCTGTCCATGGTATTCTCAACATTCTTTTGTAAAACCACATTTCTAAAGACCCCAGTGATTTTTTTGTCTGTTCTCCTATTGTCCATGATTCACATCCATATGTTAAAACTGGTTGTACATAACATTTAAGAACTCTTTTTCTTGTTTCTATTGTCAAAAATGGATTGCATATTATCTTCCTCATTAAAAAAAAAAAAATCTGCTTTAGCCTGAGCCATTCTGCATCTCACCTCTGTTGTACATCTATCATCTAAGGTTAACAATGTTTTCAGATATTTAAATTCATTTACCTGCTTTAATATTGTTCCATGTAATTCTTCTCCTCTTCCTCTTTCCTTCCTCATCTGCCTTTCAGCGTCGAGGCGAGATATAATTTGCGGTCTTTTGCTCTTCTTTTCGCCTCTGCTGCTGTTATGTTTCCTAGTGCTTCTAATATTCCATCGATCCATCTTTTTCGTGGTCGACCCTTGGGTCTGGTGTTCTCACAACGTTTGTTGAAAGCTCGTTGAGTTGTGTTTTGTTCTTTCTGCTTTGTCACGTGGCCAAACCATTTTATCTGTTGTTTCCTTATATACTCTATGGCGGGATCTATTCCTAGCTTTTTTCTCAGTTCTTCATTTCTGATCTTATCTCTCAGACTGTTTCCTGTCATTCGTCTAACACATTTCATCTCTGTAGAGGTTATTTTTCTTATTGTTCTTGCATCTTGGGTCAATGTCTGGCATTGGTAGCACAACGTTGGGATGAAGATTGTATTGTATAGTGCTCGTTTTGCCTCCAGAGTTATTTCCTTGTTGGACAATAGTGGTGATAACTGTCCGATGATTTGACAAGCTTTGTTGCATATTGATTCTATCTCTGCCGTTTGAGAATTATCGTTTGTGATTAGACTTCCTAGGTATTTGAATTTCTCTACTTGTTTTAGTTGTCTGCATTCTATAGTTCCATTTAATTGATGATACAAATTTGAATAAAGTTCATATTTGCTTCGTCTATAACTTACACAAAGCTTTAACCATACAACTCATCTATTGTTTTTGTGTCAATTCTCCTACACATTCAGCTTTACCGCAGCTTCGCATATTTATGCATTTATTTGCATTTCTTTACCTTGACGACTTTTAATATTGTTCCACTTGTCTTTATTATGCATTACGATATCTCTTTTATTTTTAATCGTGCATTGCAGTGATGTCTTTTTCTTTGTTGCTACCATTACTTCTGTCTGTTTGCTATTAAGTCTGAGTCCTTTATTTTTGTTTTCCTTCACTATAATGTCTAATATTTTTTCTAACTCATTCTCACGATGATGATTGAAACTGCATCATCAGCAAATCTTAGATATTTTTTTTGTTATAACCTCCAATAGTTATTTCAGGCATGTCCCTTATGAATGTTAAAATAATCTCACTATACATATTAAATAAATCTGGTATTCAACTTTATAAGTAAAGTAAAGAGCTCCCGTCACGCCAAGTGGCGTAAAGGGAATATGGTGTTTGTGACCATAGATTTTACAGACCTTCGGCACATGATTTTTGGTGTACTGTTGTCGGTATTACGTCCGTGCCGCTTTACTTACTCAGAAAAAAAAATCCGGTACCCATTAAAGGCTGGGTGAACCGGAAGTCGTCGGTTGGGATCGAACCCTACCTCTTGTACTTTGTAGTCCAGTTCACAAACAACTGAACTAGCGCGGCTCCCATTCAACTGAATACCGGACATTAAATACATCACTCGAAGGAATAAGGCTTGAACTTCCTGGGCACCAAGAAAACACGCGGCGGGCACATTGGCGCTAGAAGACACAGCTTGAGAACCATTGGTCTGGTTTCACCGATGCAGCTTGTCGCTTCTTTATCATTCACTTCGGTAATTTATGCAAACATTTCAAGCCGTAAAACGAAGGAATAATCAGCGGATCGCACTTTGTAGATCACCTAGTCTTGATAATAGATGTGGCTATGAATTTGCAACAGCAAATCAAGTCTATAAGTCATCATCATCATCATGTGCCGTACCGGTTGGCGTTGGCGATCATGTCCTTCCACAATCTTCTATCCACAGTGCATCGTATCAGTTCTGTTGTTGACTGTTTTCCATGCCATGACACCAAGCTATCCAGTATTTTCTCTCTTTGTCGTCCGCGATCTCTCTTTCCTTTTATTTTGCCAGTTGTAACCAAGTATTCCAACTTTCCTCTTCTCATGATGTGCCCAAAAAATGTTGATTGCTTCTTTCTGATGTTTTTTAAGAGCTCCCTTTTTGTGTTGGCCTCTTTGAGAACTTCCTCATTGGTCTTTTTAGCTGTCCAGGGAACTTTCAACATTCTTCTGAGAAATCCCATCTCTGTGGCCTCTAATCGTTTGTCTATTGTCCATGATTCGCTTCCATAGGTCAGAATTGGTTCTATATAGCATCGATGAACTCTCTTTCTCATTTCTATTGACATAGATTTGTTGCATAAGATATTTTTCATTTTCTGAATTGCTATTTTGGCCTGAGCTATTCTGCTTTTTATTTCTGCGTTGCATCTTCCAGCTGATGTTATCACTGTGCCCAAGTATTTCAAACATTGCACTTGTTTCAGATTTGTCTTGTCTGTAAATCAGGAATGAAAAACAAACAGCATGAAGATTAACGCTGAAAATCAGAAGTCATATCGCTAGTTAACAGATTCAGACGCGCTAAATATAGCGGTAGAGTGCTAGGACGTAAAACGTGTAGCAGATTTCAATTATCTAGAAAAAAAAACACATTCCTCGACGGTTGTAAAGTGGATACAGAAATAAACATCAAAATCGATAATAATGAAAGAGAAACTAGAGGAAAATTATTTTTCCTTCCTTTAAATAAAGGATACTTCCTGTTCATTTTAAAAAAAAATCTTCTTTCCACTTTTCTTTTTTCATCTTTCCACTAATATGATTCATCAGACCTCTTTCATCATCATCATCTTCTTTCTCTTCTACTACTACTACTACTACTACTACTACTACTCTTTTTTCTCCTTCTTCTTCTACTTCTTCTCTTTCTTCTTCTTCTTCTTCTTCTTCTTCTTCTTCATCTTCATCATCATCTACTTCTTCGTCCTATAAACTCCCTGTGGAGCATAGGTTTTCAACAAATAGGGAGAGAGTGGACACAATATATGGTGGTAGCTTTACAACAGAGGGCAATACAGGTTTGTAACACTTCGACCTACACGGGGCCTACCTCAGAAAACAGGGGCAACAAAAACGAACTGACACACAGTTGAAATATAATCTAATTACATATTAGAAAGTCACTAAAACTAGTAAAACCAAGAAAGAGAAAATTACAGCTGTTTGTTTTCGCCTTAAAGTGATATTTTAATTCTAAACGTGAACATTTGTTCAGCTTTTATAAATGAAGTTGTCCTGAGTCTAGTACATTCCATTTAATTTGAAAACTGATTCTTTATGGAAGTGGTTTCACATTCTGACACCAGACATAAAACGTAAGATATCAAGTTAAAGTAAATGTCTAGACGTGAACGATATAGTAGTTAATACTTGTCATTAAAAAATATTTTAAAATATGAAAATTTGAGAATTTTGGTGAATGCAATATTAAATCTTAAACTACAACATTTTTACAACTTTCCCTAATCATTCATCATCATCATCATCATCATTATCGAGTGCCATCTCCGCATCGAAGGTTGGCTACCATGGAGCGCCATTCTACTCTGTCTCTTGCTTTGATGGTGCAGGTTGTCATAGGCTGGTTTGTCCATCTTTTTGATGTTACTCGTCCATGTTAGTCTTGGTCTGCCTCTGCCTCTTTTACCTTGTATTTTCCCCTCCACGATTACTTTCAATATGTGCCATTTTGGCACGCAAGGTTTCTGTTTTTGAGATTGTGGTTCTGCCCTATGTGCCGTCTTCGGCTCGAAAGGACAATAGAAAGATAGATAGATTACTTTTAGTAGGCTGTTGTGTCTTTTAGCATGGCCCAAAAATCGCAATTGTTTTGTTTGAATTGTGTTTAGTAGTTCTCTTTTCATTTTTATTTGTTTTAAGACTTCATCGTTTGTTTTTCTTTTCCTTCCATCCAATTCTACCTATTCTTATATATATCCACATTTCAAAGGCTAATATAATTCATTGAAACGTCTTTTAAAACTAATCATTGGTATATGTAAATTAGAAGAAAGAATTGTATTTTATCTTCCCGAAAGAAAACAAACTAAAGTATCAATATCAAAAAGCTGTGAAATATAATGAAATGAAACACAGTTTTGTAGTGGAAGTCCCAGATGATGAGATGTAAAAGAAAAAAAAAGTAAAGTACCCCCGTCACGCCAAGTGGCGTATATGGAATATGGTGCTAGGGACCATAAATTTTACAGACCTTCGGGACATGAATTTTAGGGTAATGTGGTCGGTATTACGCATGATGAGGTGTGTCCGTTCGTTTTTGTGTCCCTGTTTTCTGCAAAAGTCTGATAAGTCAGTAACTTGTATTGTCATCTTTTCTAAAGCTGACTCCAAACAGTTTCCATTCGCTCCCCATTATTGAACACACACATCCATTAGTGGAAGTCTGTATCTTCGTGATTGTCATTATTTGTTGCTCTCCATGTTTCACAGTCATATAAAGTTAAGTGTTCTGTGCACACCGTGAGCTGTGTGTCTCATCCGTTTTGATCGTGTTTCGATATTCCGATTGTTTACGATGAATGATGATATCGTATGACAGGGAACAGTTGGCTGTGTTCACTTTCTGTGCGGTTTCGCCTTATGTCTTTTGGCGTGTGCTGGGATTTCTATGTTGGGATCTACAGCTACTTTTCTTTTTTTGGGAGATGAGTTAGTAATTCGGATGATTACACTGGCACGGGCGGTTGAGCAATTATGAATTTTAAATCGTTTGCAGTGATACCGGGGCCTTCCATAACAATAACAATAGTACTAATTTAACATTGGATTTTAGAATTGTAAGAATAAGCACAGAAGAGAACAAGAGGAGGAAGAGAAGAAAATTACATTTGCCTATTTATTATTTATCAATAATAAATAGACAAATAATCTTCAACTTATAGACTGCCTAAAAGATATAAATCTGGACGACATGGACATGCGACTAATATGTGATTTATACTGGGAGCAAACAGCAATAATAAAGTATAACAAGGAGACCTCTACACTCATTGATATAAAAAAGAGGATTAAGACAAGGATGCAACCTATTACCAAACTTGTTCAATCTATACACTGAGCAAATCTTTAAAAACATAACAGAGATGTCAGGCCTAAACATTAATGGAAAGATACAGTAACCTAAGATATGCTGATGATACTGTACTACTAGTAGAAAATCCTAAAGATCTACAACAATTACTTAATGAAATAAATATGACAAGTAAAATATATGGACTAGATATGAATATCAAAAAGACTAAAAAATATGATCATAAACAAAGAAAATTCTCAAGACCTACAATTAAATATCAAAGTTGACGGAATACATCTGGAGACAGTCCAGAGCTACAACTACCTGGGACATGAGGGAATACATCTGGAGACAGTCCAGAGCTACAACTACCTGGGACATGAGGGAATACATCTAGAGACAGTCCAGAGCTACAACTACCTGGGGGATACTATAACCAATTATGGAAAAGTAAAATTGAAATAAACAAAAGAATAGGTTTGACAAAAAGTAATTTTAATGCCATTAAAAATATACTAACATCAAAACAAATAACACCAGGGCTAAAACTAAGAATAGCAAAATGTTACATTTTCTCAATATTCCTGTATGCTGCAGAAACATGGACATTAGACAAGAAAACAGAACAGAAAATTGAAGCCGTTGAAACGTGGATTTATAGAAGAATAGGTAGAATTGGATGGAAAGAAAAGATAACAAACGATGAAGATTTAAAACAACTAAAATAGAAAATGAACTACTAAACACAATTCTATCTATCTGTTGTCCTTTCGAACCGAAGACGGCACATAGGGCAGACCCACTATCTCAAAAACAGAAACCTTGCGTGCCAAAATGGCACATCTTGCAGAGATCACTGCTTCTAAAATATATGGCGCTGTTTCCATAGCAATACTTTTTACAATGACAGCTTGTCAAGCCATCGATTAACCTCCTTAGTCGCCTCTTACGACATGCCTGGAAGGTCACAGTGTCACTATTCTTTACTTCCCTCATAATGAGTCCCCGGTAACACACGGGAATAAACACAATTAGAACAAGACAAATGAACTTCTTTTGGGGCATGTTAAAAAACACAACGGCCTAATCAAAGTAATATTGGAAGGAAAAATACAAGGTAAAAGAGGCAGAGGCAGACCAAGACTAATTCGGACGAGTAACATCAAAGAATGGACAAGTCTGCCTATGACAATCTGCACCATCAAAGCGAGAGACTTAGTGGCTTAGTGGAATGACGCTCCATGGTAGCCAACCTTCGATGCGAAGACGGCACTCGATGATGCTGATTATTGATATCTTTTATAAATATCCAAAGGACACCTGATTTAGTAAACGACAAAAGAGAGAAGAAGATGACGAGATTAAGAATGTCTGTTAATTACCAATCTCTCTGATATTTCTATATTCCCTCTTCTATTTTTCCAACTTTCTATAAACCCGGAAAGGAGTGCCAGGTAGACTATACACAACATCCATTAACCTGGCTACCAAAATATGCCAGATTTTTTTAACCAGACTTGCGTCAACCACGTTTTTTTCTTTTATTTATGAAAAAAAAAAAGCCAAACTAAAGTTTGGAACAGAAATGTACACATTTTACCTGCGCATTTAGTCAGGAAATAATCATGGAAGATTGCTGTGTGCTGCTTGATTGATGTTTCTATGCGACAAGTTCACTGGGTTATCTAAAATACACCCACGCGTGTGCGTGTTATCGCAATCTCTCTCTCTCTCTCTCTCTCTCTCTCTCTCTCTCTCTCTCTCTCTCTCTACCTATATATATATATATATATATATATATATATATATATATATATATATTCATGTATATATCATGATCATCTTCATCGTGTGCTATCCCAGCAACGAAGGTTGGCTACCATAGAGCGGGGGTTAAGGCAAAGAAATGCAAATGAATGCATACAAATGCGAAGCTGCAGTAAAGCTGAATGTGAGGAAAAATTAAAAAATAGAAAAAAAATGGTATGTTAGAAGCTTTACAATGGATGCTTGCGCAGAATAAAGGGATGGAAATGGCAGGACAAAGTTACTAACGTGGAATTATGGAAATGTACCGGTCAAATACCAGTGGATAAAGAGATACAGCGAAGACGATGGCGATGGATAGGACACACACTACGGAAGCCAACTGAGAGTATTACACAACAGGCCCTTTTTGGAATCCCCGGGGGAAAAGACAAAGAGGAAGACCAAGGAATTCTTGGAGAAGACAGATAGAAGCAGAGATGAAGATGATGGGGAAGACATGGAATGATCTTAAAAGAATTGCAAAAAACAGAACGACTTGGAAAGTGTTTGTTGACGACCTATGCTCCACAGGGAGCTGAAAGTGTTTGTTGACGACCTATGCTCCACTGGGAGCTAAAAGGTAGAAGAAGCTTTACGTGATTAGTGAACGACACAGATTAATCGACGTTAAGGCCCTGCTGAAGGCCTATTGGGCAGAAACGTCGTTTAATCTGTGTCGTCCACTAATCACGTAAAGCTTATAACATACCATTTTTTTCTATTTTTTAAATTTTTCCTACCATAGAGCGTCATTCTGCTTTGTCTCTTGCTTTGATGGTGCAGGTTGACATAGGCTGGTTTGTCCATCTTTTGATGTTACTCGTCCATCTTAGTCTTGGTCTGTTTCTGCCTCTTTTACCTTGTATTTTCCTTTCCAGGACTACTTTTAGTAGGCTGTTGTGTCTTTTAACATGGCCCAAAAATCACATTTGTCTTGTTTGAAATGTGTTTAGTAGTTCTCTTTTCATTTTTAGTTGTTTTAAAACTTCATCGTTTGTTTTCTTTTCCTTCCATCCAATTCTACCTATTCTTCTATATATCCACATTTCAAAGACTTCATTCTCTGTTCTGTCTTCTTGTCTAATGTCCATGTTTCTGCATCATACAGGAATATTGAGAAGATGTAACATTTTGCTATTGTTAGTTTATTATATATATATATATATATATATATGGGGGACGTGTTTGGTCTCGAGGCAAGACGCCGGCCTCGGGACAGAGAGGTTGTGGGTTCAAATCCCAGGTGCGTTGGGATGTTTATTTATGATTTCCCTCTGCAGCAACCACCCCTGGTCTCAGCAGCGAGGCCCGGCTTGGAACGTCAGTTACTCATCGACGGAAAAATATATGAGTACCTCCGAAGTCGGAGTTATCTGCCTGTGCGGCGAGGGACCCCTGTGCATACGGCTGCCAGGGGAAAATGGAATAACACGCAAAATTCAGTTCCTAGTCTCTAGGAACGTCGTCAGAGGTCAAAGCTGGCGAACGAAAATAAATATATATATGAAAATAAATATATATAACGGTGCCTCGTTATGAGGGAAATAAAGAATAGTGACACTGTGACCTTCCAGACATGTCGTAAGAGGCTACTAAGGAGTTTGTTCAATGGCTTGAGAAACTGTCATTGTAAAAAGTATTGCTATGGAAACAGAACCATAGATTTTAGGAGCAGTGATCACTGCAATATGTGCCATTTCGACACGCAAGGTTTCTGTGATTGTGGTTCTGCCCTATGTCTTCGGCTCGAAAGGAAAATATATATAAGTAAAGAGCCCCCGTCACGCCAAGTGGCGTATAGGGAATATGGTGTTAGTGACCATACATTTTACAGACCTTCAGCACATGATTTTTGGGGTAATGTGGTCGGTATTACGCCCGTGCCAATTTACTTTCCCAGAAAAAAATCCGATACCCTTTTAAGGCTAGGTGAACCCAGTAGCCGTCGGTTGGGATCGAACCTTAACTCTTGTCCTTTGTAGTCTAGTTATGTAATACCTGCTCATATTTATTGTTCTTTTGTGCCGAAGGCGGCTATAGAGTAGCAATTCTCGCTATGTGTTCGATTGACAATAGGACAACAGACAAGAAAATCAGTGGAGTCTGTAGAAATGTGGTTTTACAGGAGTATATTGAGAATACCATGGACAGCTAAGAAGAGTAATGAAAACGTTCTGAAAGAGATCAAAACAAAAAGAGAGCTAACTTCCAATATTAGGAAGAAACAATCATTATTTATTGGCCATGTAATGAGAAAAGAACAGCTGTAGTATATTGTGACAACTGGGAAAATTGAGGAACGAAGAGATAGAGGGAAGCAAAAAGAAAAGATACCAGACAGCGTAAGAGAATGGCTTGGCAGAAAGTCAACATCAGAAATTATAAATAACTGTCGAGATCGAAAGTTGTGGAGAGACATGATCACCTACGGCAGCCGGCCCGGCACTTGATAATGATGATGATGTTTGATGATCTTTGCTGCTTAGTGTCAGACCATGCACAGGACTCCTGTTGTACCTCAACACACAATCACTGTTGTACCTCAACACACAATCACTGTTGTATCTCAAAACACAATCACTGTTGTATCTCAACACACAATCACTGTTGTATCTCAACACACAATCACTGTTGTATCTCAACACACAATCACTGTTGTACCTCAAAACACAATCACTGTTGTACCTCAAAACACAATCACTGTTGTATCTCAACACACAATCACTGTTGTATCTCAACACACAATCACTGTTGTATCTCAACACACAATCACTGTTGTATCTCAACACACAATCACTGTTGTACCTCAACACACAATCACTGTTGTATCTCAACACACAATTACTGTTGTACCTCAACACACAATCACTGTTGTATCTCAACACACAATCACTGTTGTACCTCAACACACAATCACTGTTGTTCCTCAACACACAATCACTGTTGTATCTCAACACACAATCACTGTTTTACCTCAACACGCAATCACTGTTGTATCTCAACACACAATCACGGTTGTACCTCAACACACAATCACTGTTGTATCTCAAGACACAATCACTTTTGTGTCTCAACACACAATCACTGTTGTATCTCAACACACAATCACTGTTATACCTCAACACACAATCACTGTTGTTCCTCAACACACAATCACTGTTGTATCTCAACACACAATCACTGTTGTATTTCAACACACAATAATTGTTGTATCTCAAGACACAATCACTTTTGTATCTCAACACACAATCACTGTTGTATCTCAACACACAATCACTGTTGTATCTCAACACACAATCACTGTTGTACCTCAAAACACAATCACTGTTGTACCTCAACACACAATCACTGTTGTATCTCAACACACAATCACTGTTGTATCTCAACACACAATCACTGTTGTATCTCAACACACAATCACTGTTGTATCTCAACACACAATCACTGTTGTACGTCAACACACAATCACTGTTGTATCTCAACACACAATTACTGTTGTACCTCAACACACAATCACTGTTGTATCTCAACACACAATCACTGTTGTACCTCAACACACAATCACTGTTGTTCCTCAACACACAATCACTGTTGTATCTCAACACACAATCACTGTTTTACCTCAACACGCAATCACTGTTGTATCTCAACACACAATCACTGTTGTATCTCAACACACAATCACTGTTCTGGACGAGCTTCTCAACTTTGGCAAGGCAGGTAATGCCTTCTGTTTTTGTTTCTCAGTACTCTATTTATTTTTTCTCTTTAGATCAAGGTCTTTTTCTTTTACCATCTGATTTCCATTTGAAAGTCAATTTTGATATTCTCTTGTTGTCTCTTCTCATCTTATTGATAACATATATTCGTTCACCATGTTTCGTTCGTTGTAGACTGCATTCACTGGAATGGTCGTGAATCCATGGGAGCAGCCATTTTGTGCGTGGTACGTCATCATAATTGCTCATCGTGTGTCTCAAGATCGACCATGCGCTAATCTTGCGATCTGTTGTTTGGTGTGCGAAATGGATAGTCTGACGACGTACTGTGTTTTGTAAGTTCGGAGTTGCAGCCAAACACGATGTCCTGGCATCATCAAGTGCTATATATTTAAATACTATGACGATCATCATTTTAAGGAGGACGTGAACTTCCGGGCAATATGGTGGATAGGCGGCAGGAACCATGGAAGGCTATGTATGAAAAGTGTTCCTTGTTGCAGTTTCCTCATATTCCAAGTCCGGCTTGTTGCAGGAGCTACTGAGTTAAGTGCTCTATGCACACCGTGAGCTGTGTGTTTCATCCGTTTTGATCATGTTTCGATATTCCAATTGCTTTCGATGAATGATGATATCGTATGACAGGGAACAGTTGGCCGTGTTCACTTTCTGTGCGGTTTCGCCTTATGTCTTTTGGCGTGTGCTGAGACTGCTATTATGGGGACTTCAGCTACCGTTCTTTGTTTGGGAGATGAGTTAGTAATTCGGATGATTCCACTGGCACGGGCGGTTGAGCAATTATTGATTTTAATTCGTTTGCAGTGATACCGGGGCCTTCCATAACCAAATAACCAAATAAACCATATTCGTTCACCTATTTCTATCTGATTAAAGATAATATTTGTGGATACTCTGTCGATTCTCTTATTTCTGCACTAGTTTGGGATTCACTCCAAGTCATCCGAAGTTTTTTTCCTGAGGCATTTGTTTCCGAATTTATCTCATTTATTTGCTATTTCTGCACTTGTTCTCCACCTCTTTGTAAATAAGGGCAGATAATAAATTTGATGTGAAAATCCTGAACTTTCTTATGATACTTGTGGGATATGAATTTAATGAGTCATTCTACCTCGTTTCTTTGGCTGCTGCATTTTTTGTGTGTGTCTCGAATACGTTAGACATTGCTTGGAAATATACGCAGGTAGTTCTTTATGTGGTACATTAATCTACGTGTCAAGATTAATAAAGAACGGTTGTAATGAGAAAATTCTAGTTCTCTGTTGGTTGATAAGTCTTCGTATACGCCCACTAAGTTTCTCATTTCTGGTTGTGCCCATCTTAACTAAAGCTATTCTAATCTATTCTAGAGATTTCATCGGTGTTATATAGAACCAATTCTGAACTATGGAAGCGAATCATGGACAGTAGACAAACTAATGACAAGACGATTAGAGGCCACAGAGGTGGGATTTCTCAGAAGAATGTTGAAAGTTCCCTGGACAACTAAAAAGATCAATGAGGAAATTCTCAAAGAGGCCAACACAAAAAGGGAGCTCCTAAAAAAACATAAGAAAGAAACAATCAAGATTTTTCGGGCACATTATGGGATGAAGAAAGTTGGAATACTTGGTTACAACTGGCAAAATACAAAGAAAAAGAGATCCCGGATGACAAAGAGAGAAAATACTAAATAGTTTGGTGTCATGACATGGCAAAAAGTCAACAACGGAATTGATACGATGCACCGTGGATAGAATATTGTGGAAGGACATGATCGCCTACACCAACCGGTATGGCACATGATGATGATGTAATGAGGTCTTGACCGTAATGTCAGCCACAACTTTTGCATGCGAGAGTTGGAAAACAACTAAAAAAAGTTGAGAGGGGGCGTCGGTAGCCTAGTTGGGTAAACCACCCGACAGGGCTGCCAACGTTCGGACAACCCGTGTTTGATTCCCGCAGGAAGCAGTGTGGGTTGTACTCGTGGTTGGGGAAAAAATAAACCTCCACGGGTGACCCAGACGCTGGCAGAAAATAGATAACAGGGTAGCACCTTTGGAAGATGAGGAATGCCGCCTCGCATCGTGAGTTCCAATGCTTGATGTGACACTTTCCAGAAGTCTCCAAACACTTCTGGATAGACGGCCGAGCACATATGGGTTAAAACTCGCGTGCTGAGACGCTGATTCCAGCTTCGTACTTTACCTTCACCTTTATTTTTACCTTTACCTTTATTTTTACCTTTACCTTTATTTTTACCTTTACCTTTATTTTTACCTTTACCTTTATTTTTTTACCTTTATCTTTATTTTTACCTTTACCTTTATTTTACCTTTACCTTTATCTTTAAAAAAAGCAAAGAATGTAATAAATGCATTCGAAAACAAATACCTGGGAAAAATAATTCGTTTACCGTGGAATTGAAATAAGGCTAGCGCAGAAATAGGGAGCCGCAAGAGTAGAGTGGTTAGTGAACCGGACTACAAAGGTCAAGAGGTAGGGTTCGATCCCAACCAACGGCTTCTGGGTTCACCCAGCCTTAAATGGGTATCGGATTTTTTTCTGGAAAAGTAAAGCGGCACGGGCGTAGTACCGACCACATTACCCCAAAAATCATGTGCCGAAGGTCTGTAAAATTTATGGTCACTAACATCATATTCCTTATACGCCACCTGGCGTGACGGGGGTACTTTACTTTTTTTTATATTTTTAACTTTAGTGCAGAAATATAACCTGTTCTGATAAGAAGAAGGTGGTTACATGTTGGCCATGTGATACCAGGAGACAACAAGAGAATCTCAAAGCAGGCCCTCAAGTGGGAACAGCAGGGAATACAAGAAAAAAAAAAGATGGTTTAGTGAAACAGTGAAAAAGGACATTGAAGCTGTGAAGCAACACTAGTAGGCAATAGCTCCATTATCCAGGTGGACAGAGTCAGGGAATAATAGAACAAATAAGTATGTGTTAGCACTCGGAAAAATTAACAGACAAACAACAACAGAAAAAAACGAAGAACAATATATGGTCCGAAGTGGGATCGAACCCGTACTCCCTGGCACCGCGCCTTGCCACGAGAAGCCGAACGCTTGGCACACTGCCACTCAGCCAACTAAAAAATTGGCTATTGTAGTAGTGTCTTCTACGAAAGGCGCTCTCAATGACTATAGCATAGGGTAACGATCACAGACCGGAAATAAATTGTATATTTGTACTTTCCTATTAATGCAAGTATCTCCATAGAGAATGTAATAAATGCATTCGAAATTCTCTATATAAGACTATGTGGACAGAGTCACCCTGAGACATGTATCGAGATATAATTCTGGTCCTATGTAAAGTCTGTGACTTTTAAATAGAAAACATCATCGGACACTAGAGTGTCGATTTTTTGCTCTATGCCCCACCTTTAAGTCGAAAGTACAATAGACAGACAGACAGACAGACAAGCAGGCAGACAGGCAGGCAGACAGGCAGGCAGGCAGACAGACAAGCAGACAGACAGAGAGACAGGCAGACAGATAGACAGACAGACAGACGGACAGACGGGCGGAGGGATGGATAGATAGACAGACAAGCAGACAGACAGGCAGGCAGACCAACAGACAGACCGACAGACAGACAAGCAGATAGACAGGCAGGCAGACAGGCAGGCAGACAGGCAGGCAGACAGACAGAGAGACAGGCAGACAGATAGACAGACAGACAGACGGACAGACGGGCGGAGGGATGGATAGATAGACAGACAAGCAGACAGACAGGCAGGCAGACCAACAGACAGACCGACAGACAGACAAGCAGACAGACAGAGAGACAGGCAGACAGATAGATAGACAGACAGACGGACGGACGAACGGGCGGAGGGTGGATAGATAGATAGATAGATAGATAGATAGATAGATAGATAGATAGATAGATAGATAGATAGATAGATAGATAGATAGATAGATAGATAGATAGATAGATAGATAGATAGATAGATAGATAGATAGATAGATAGATAGATAGATAGATAGATAGATAGATAGATAGATAGATAGATAGATAGATAGATAGATAGATAGATAGATAGATAGATAGATAGATAGATAGATAGATAGATAGATAGATAGATAGATAGATAGATAGATAGATAGATAGATAGATAGATAGATAGATAGATAGATAGATAGATAGATAGAGATATACACACACATATAAAGAAACAATATACAGAAACAATAATCAGAAAAAAAATATACGAAAACAATAAACAGAAAAAATAATTAGAAACAATAAACGTCCAACTTTACGTCCATCAGTCCGTCTGTTCGTCCGTCTGTCTGTCTGTCTGTCTGTCTATCTATCTATTGTCCTTACTATAAAAGGGGACCAGAGAGAGAACATAAATTCTAGACTCTCCATGTCTGACTATCTTTTCTTTTAAATTGTATACTTTGCACAGGATCCGCATTGTATCTTGCCAAATGTCCCTGTTATGGAAATGGCAGGACGAATTCATTAACATAGAATTATGGAAATGTACCAGTCAAATACCAGTGGATAAAGAGATACAGCGAAGACGATGGCGCTGGATAGGAGACACACTGCGGAAGCCAACTGGGAGTATTACACAACAGGCCCTTTTTTGGAATCCCCAGGGGAAAAGACAAAAAGGAGGACTAATGAATTCTTGGAGAAGACAGACAGAAGCAGAGATGAAAATGATGGGGAAGGCATGGGATGATCTTAAATGACTGACAATAAACAGAATGACTTGGAAAGTGTTTGTTGAAGACCTATGCTCCACAGGGAGCTGAAAGTGTTTGTTGAAGACCTATGCTCCACAGGGAGATGAAAGTGTTTGTTGAAGACCTGTGCTCCACTGGGAGCTGAAAGTGTTTGTTGAAGGCCTATGCTCCACAGGGAGCTGAAAGTGTTTGTTGAAGACCTATGCTCCACAGGGAGCTGAAAGTGTTTGTTGCAGACCTATGCTCAACAGGGAGCTGAAAGTGTTTGTTGAAGACCTCTGCTCCACAGGGAGCTGAAATTGTTTGTTGAAGACCTATGCTCCACTGGGGGCTGAAAGTGTTTGTTGAAGACCTATGCTCCACAGGGAGCTGAAAGTGTTTGTTGAAGACCTATGCTCCACTGGGAGCTAAAAGTGTTTGTTGAAGACCTATGCTCCACTGGGAGCTAAAAGTGTTTGTTGAAGACCTATGCTCCACTGGGAGCTAAAAGTGTTTGTTGAAGACCTATGCTCCACTGGGAGCTAAAAGTGTTTGTTGAAGACCTATGCTCCACTGGGAGCTAAAATGTAGAAGATATGTCCTTGTTCTGGGCGAGGTTGCGAGAGGTACGTAACCCTCTCTGTTGCTGACTCCCGTCTCAATGTTTCTTTTAGTGTTCTCAAATCAGCCTCTTTTTTTCTTTTACTCCCTGGTTGCCACTTATTGCATTGCGATTCACTTGTTGCCTCAGGCGACCAAGATATGTCAATTTTCGCCTTGCCTTGATTAAGAAAAACATGTTTTGATGCTTTGTGATGTCTCATATGTTTGCACTAGTCTTGAATTCACCCTATGATAAGTGAATTATTTTCGTGAGATATTATTAGGCTCGGTGGATGAGGTGGTACAGTATGATAAAGCGTATATTTTATATCGGAGGTGGGCAACCTTAGGCACGCGGGCCGGAATGGCCCGCCAAGCTCTTTTGTCCGGCCCTTGTCTGATTTGAAATTTACTATCCACTACATTCCCTGAAATAAAAAAATAAATATAAGACAGAAACGAGACGTTGATTAAATGACACAAATTTAAAAAGCATACTATGCTTTGTTGTTAGTTGAATACTACCAAACATGGACAACGTTCTGCGTAAAGTTCAGGCACAACTTGTTTATTAAACCGGTAAACTTTCTATTTATAGATTATTGTTCAATTCCTCTCCCCCACCCTCTCCGTTTTCTGTCTTACCCCTTTCTCTTTTATTCCACTCACTTTTCTGTCTTCTACTCTCCATCACTTGAGAGCCGCGATAGCTCAGTGGTTAGTGAACTGAACTACAAAGGACAAGAGGTAGGGTTCGATCCCAACCGACGGCTTCACCCAGCTTTAAATAGGTACCGGATTTTTTTCTGGGAAAGTAAAACGACACGGGCGTAATACCAACCCCATTACCCCAAAAATCATGTGCTGGAGGTCTGTAAAATTTATGGTCACTAACACCATATTCCCTATACGCCACTTGGCGTGACGGGGGCTCTTTACTTACTCTCTTCTCCATCACTAATAAGATTTTTACATTACAATCGCTCGTGAATGCAAATTTGTACAATGGCTTCTTTAGGAGATTGTAGCTTAATGTGATAGCCGTCGCCGTCTTTATAGTTTTCTGACCTGGCCCTCAGACAATAGGTAGTTGCCTAACCCTGTTTTGTTAAGTCACCAATGAGGTAGTGCGCAACAACATCTAACAATCAACATCACAGGAACAAATAAAGATTTACTTTCCATGGTCAAAGAACGAAATTTAAATGATACGAGTAAGATAGAAAATATATAGGTCTTTCTAAGATCACTCTACAATGGACATTATCTGACACACGAAAACAAGGCAGACAGAGGAAGTGGTAGGAAGACATCACAGAGTGGGCAAAAACAAGTCAGAGAGAGGAAGTGCTGGGAAGACATCACAGAGTGGGAAAAAACAAGTCAGAGAGAGGAAGTGGTGGGAAGACATCACATAGTGGGAAAAAAAAGTCAGAGAGAGTAAGTGCTGGGAAAACATCACAGAGTGGACAAAAACAAGGCAGAGAGAGGAAGTGGTGGGAAGACATCACATAGTGGGCAAAAACAAGGCAGAGAGAGGAAGTGCTGGGAAAACATCACAGAGTGGACAAAAACAAGGCAGAGAGAGGAAGTGGTGGGAAGACATCACAGAGTGGGCAAAAACAAGGCAGACAGGGGAAGTGGTGGGAAGACATCACAGAATGGGCAAAAACAAGGCAGAAAGGAGAAGTGGTGGGAAGACATCACAGAATGGGCAAAAACAAGGCAGACAGGAGAAGTGGTGGGAAGACATCACAGAATGGGCAAAAACAAGGCAGACAGGGGAAGTGGTGGGAAGACATCACAGAATGGGCAAAAACAAGGCAGACAGGGGAAGTGGTGGGAAGACATCACAGAATGGGCAAAAACAAGGCAGACAGGGGAAGTGGTGGGAAGACATCACAGAATGGGCAAAAACAAGGCAGACAGGAGAAGTGGTGGGAAGACATCACAGAGTGGGCAAAAACAAGGCAGACAGGGGAAGTGGTGGGAAGACATCACATAATTGACAAAAACAAGGCAGACAGGGGAAGTGGTGGGAAGACATCACAGAATGGACAAAAACAAGGCAGACAGGGGAAGTGGTGGGAAGACATCACATAATGGACAAAAACAAGGCAGACAGGGGAAGTGGTGGGAAGACATCACATAATGGACAAAAACAAGGCAGACAGGGGAAGTGGTGGGAAGACATCACATAATGGACAAAAACAAGGCAGACAGGGGAAGTGGTGGGAAGACATCACATAATGGACAAAAACAAGGCAGACAGGGGAAGTGGTGGGAAGACATCACAGAATGGACAAAAACAAGGCAGACAGGGGAAGTGGTGGTAAGACATTACAGAGTGGACAAAAACAAGGCAGACAGGGGAAGTGGTGGTAAGACATCACAGAGGGGCAAAAACAAGGCTGACAGGAGAAGTGGTGGGAAGACATTACAGAGTCGACAAAAACAAGGCAGACAGGGGAAGTGGTGGGAAGACATCACAGAGGGGCAAAAACAAGGCAGACAGGAGAAGTGGTGGGAAGACATCACAGAGGGGCAAAAACAAGGCAGACAGGAGAAGTGGTGGGAAGACATTACAGAGCGGACAAAAACAAGGCAGACAGGGGAAGTGGTGGGAAGACATCACAGAGGGGCAAAAACAAGGCAGACAGGGGAAGTGGTGGGAAGACATCACAGAGGGGCAAAAACAAGGCAGACAGGGGAAGTGGTGGGAAGACATCACAGAGGGGCAAAAACAAGGCAGACAGGAGAAGTGGTGGGAAGACATCACAGAATGGACAAAAACAAGGCAGACAGGGGAAGTGGTGGGAAGACATCACAGAGGGGCAAAAACAAGGCAGACAGGAGAAGTGGTGGGAAGACATCACAGAATGGACAAAAACAAGGCAGACAGGAGAAGTGGTGGGAAGACATCACAGAATGGACAAAAACAAGGCAGACAGGAGAAGTGGTGGGAAGACATTACAGAGTGGACAAAAACAAGGCAGACAGGGGAAGTGGTGGGAAGACATCACAGAGGGGCAAAAACAAGGCAGACAGGGGAAGTGGTGGTAAGACATTACAGAGGGGCAAAAATAAGGCAGACAGGGAAGTGGTGGTAAGACATCACAGAGGGGCAAAAACAAGGCAGACAGGAGAAGTGGTGGTAAGACATTACAGAGTGGACAAAAACAAGGCAGACAGGGGAAGTGGTGGGAAGACATCACAGAGGGGCAAAAACAAGGCAGACAGGGGAAGTGGTGGTAAGACATCACAGAGGGGCAAAAACAAGGCAGACAGGAGAAGTGGTGGTAAGACATTACAGAGTGGACAAAAACAAGACAGACAGGGGAAGTGGTGGGAAAGCATCACAGAGGGGCAAAAACAAGGCAGACATGAGAAGTGGTGGGAAGACATCACAGAATGGACAAAAACAAGGCAGACAGGAGAAGTGGTGGTAAGACATTACAGAGTGGACAAAAACAAGACAGACAGGAGAAGTGGTGGTAAGACATTACAGAGTGGGCAAAAACAAGACAGACAGAGGAAGTGATCAGAGAATGGACATGGTTTGCCGTTTCACATCTCAGAAAACAAGATTCTATAAGAAGACTTATAGAACACAGAACTAGAGTTGTCAGTCGCTGGACACTGCGAAACTTGCTGAGGAGGGGATCTGAGCACCAATGGACATGTTCGGATTGCAATGATGATGACTCGCAAATATCCTGATAAAATAATCTGAGAATGGCAGGGTATACAAGGAACTGAGAACAAAGAGAAAGTGAGAGAAAGATAAAGTACAAGGCTGGAATCGGCTTCTTCCTCTTTTTCACGCGAGTTTTTACCCATATGTGTTCAGTCGTCTATCCATAAGTGATCCGGAGACTTCTGGATAGTGTCGCTTCAAGCATCTAAACTCACGAGGCAGCATCCCTCACCTTCTCAGAGTACTAACCTGGTACCCATTTTTGAGGGTTTATTTTCCAACTACAAGTACAACTCACGCTGCTTCCCTCTCTCTCTCTCTCTCTCTCTCTCTCTCTCTCTCTCTCTCTCTCTCTCTCTCTGTGTGTGTGTGTGTGTGTGTGATCAGGACTCAATCAGAGTGGGATTCCAGACTCTCACATGAAGTCAGCTGTCACGTTAAGTGTGTTGATCGCCCCCACAGACAGAACATCACAATTAGAGTCTGCCAGATCCACTCTGATTAAACACCCGTTAAAACGTTGCACTGTGTTCTGCGCCAGTGGCCCAGTGCATCCGTTTTCAGCCAGCATTTTATTCAGGTTTGCATTCCCTAGCCTTTGATTGTCCCCAATCTTCCTGCAAGGCAGCAGATGATCTTTTCTGTAGGGGGATTCTGCCCTTAGATGGTCGGCCCTGCCAGGTTTACGAGCACCATCTGCCCGAGTCACTAGAGGTGACTAACACAGACATGCACACACAAAGATATGAGATGTGACCAACACAGACATGCACACTGCGATACGAGGCATGACTAACACTGACACACATCAAGATAAATGACACATGACTAACATAAACATGCACATAAAGATATGAGATATGACTGACATAGACATGCACACATAAAAATATGAGATGTGACCAACACAGGCATGCACACTGCGATACGAGGCATGACTAACACTGACACACATCAAGATAAATGACACATGACTAACACTGACACACATCAAGATAAATGACACATGACTAACACTGACACACATCAAGATAAATGACACATGACTAACACTGACACATCAAGATAAATGACACATGACTAACACTGACACACATCAAGATAAATGACACATGACTAACACTGACACACATCAAGATAAATGACACATGACTAACACTGACACACATCAAGATAAATGACACATGACTAACACTGACACACATCAAGATAAATGACACATGACACATGACTAACACTGACACACATCAAGATAAATGACACATGACACATGACTAACACTGACACACATCAAGATAAATGACACATGACACATGACTAACACTGACACACATCAAGATAAATGACACATGACACATGACTAACACTGACACACATCAAGATAAATGACACATGACACATGACTAACACTGACACACATCAAGATAAATGACACATGACACATGACTAACACTGACACACATCAAGATAAGTGACACATGACACATGACTAACACTGACACACATCAAGATAAATGACACATGACTAACACTGACACACATCAAGATAAATGACACATGACTAACACTGACACACATCAAGATAAATGACACATGACTAACACTGACACACATCAAGATAAATGACACATGACTAACACTGACACACATCAAGATAAATGACACATGACTAACACTGACACACATCAAGATAAATGACACATGACTAACACTGACACACATCAAGATAAATGACACATGACTAACACTGACACACATCAAGATAAATGACACATGACTAACACTGACACACATCAAGATAAATGACACATGACTAACACTGACACACATCAAGATAAATGACACATGACACATGACTAACACTGACACACATCAAGATAAATGACACATGACACATGACTAACACTGACACACATCAAGATAAATGACACATGACACATGACTAACACTGACACACATCAAGATAAATGACACATGACACATGACTAACACTGACACACATCAAGATAAATGACACATGACACATGACTAACACTGACACACATCAAGATAAATGACACATGACACATGACTAACACTGACACACATCAAGATAAATGACACATGACACATGACTAACACTGACACACATCAAGATAAATGACACATGACACATGACTAACACTGACACACATCAAGATAAATGACACATGACTAACACTGACACACATCAAGATAAATGACACATGACTAACACTGACACACATCAAGATAAATGACACATGACTAACACTGACACACATCAAGATAAATGACACATGACTAACACTGACACACATCAAGATAAATGACACATGACTAACACTGACACACATCAAGATAAATGACACATGACTAACACTGACACACATCAAGATAAATGACACATGACTAACACTGACACATCAAGATAAATGACACATGACTAACACTGACACACATCAAGATAAATGACACATGACTAACACTGACACACATCAAGATAAATGACACATGACTAACACTGACACACATCAAGATAAATGACACATGACACATGACTAACACTGACACACATCAAGATAAATGACACATGACACATGACTAACACTGACACACATCAAGATAAATGACACATGACTAACACTGACACACATCAAGATAAATGACACATGACACATGACTAACACTGACACACATCAAGATAAATGACACATGACACATGACTAACACTGACACACATCAAGATAAGTGACACATGACACATGACTAACACTGACACACATCAAGATAAATGACACATGACTAACACTGACACACATCAAGATAAATGACACATGACTAACACTGACACACATCAAGATAAATGACACATGACTAACACTGACACACATCAAGATAAATGACACATGACTAACACTGACACACATCAAGATAAATGACACATGACTAACACTGACACACATCAAGATAAATGACACATGACACATGACTAACACTGACACACATCAAGTTAAATGACACATGACACATGACTAACACTGACACACATCAAGATAAATGACACATGACACATGACTAACACTGACACACATCAAGATAAATGACACATGACACATGACTAACACTGACACACATCAAGATAAATGACACATGACACATGACTAACACTGACACACATCAAGATAAATGACACATGACTAACACTGACACACATCAAGATAAATGACACATGACTAACACTGACACACATCAAGATAAATGACACATGACTAACACTGACACACATCAAGATAAATGACACATGACTAACACTGACACACATCAAGATAAATGACACATGACTAACACTGACACATCAAGATAAATGACACATGACTAACATAACGCTGCTTCCAGAAAGAACCGAACACGGGTTGTCCGAACGTCGGTAGCCCAGTCCGGTGGTCTTGCCAACTAGGTTACCGAGGCCCCTAAATACGTCAGGATATAAGAGGAACGGAGCCGTTATCGAACATACGCAGAAGCAGATTCTTCTCCTTCTACCTTCCAGCTCCCTGCGGAGCATAGGTCTTCAACAAACACCTTCCAAGTCGTTCTGTTTCTTGCTATTCTTTTAAAATCATTCCATGTCTTCCCCATCATCTTCATCTCTGCTTCTATCTGTCTTCTCTAAGAATTCTTTGGTCTTCCTCTTTGTCTTTTTCCCCTGGGGATACCAAAGAAGGACCTGTTGTATAATACTATCAGCTGACTTCCGTAGTGTGTGTGTCCTATCCAGCGCTATCGTCTTCGCTATATCTCTTTATCCACTGGTATTTGACTGGTACATTTCCATAATTCTATGTTAGTGATTTTGTCCTGCCATTTCCATCCTTTTTTTTCTGCGTAAGCATCCATTAATGAAAGTTTGTATCTTCATAAGTAAAAAAAGTAAAGTACCTCCGTCACGGCAAGTGGCGTATAGGGAAATATGGTGTTAGTGACCCTATATTTTACAGACCTTCAGCACATGATTTTTGGGGTAATGTGGTCGGTATTACGCCCGTGCTGCTTTACTTTCCCAGAAAAAAAATCCGGGACCCATTTTAAGGCTGGGTGAACCCGGAAGCCGTCGTTTCGGATCGAACTCTACCCCTTGTCCTTTGTAGTTCATTTCACTAACCACTGAGCTATCGCGGCTCCCTGTATCTTAAATATTGTCAATTTTGTTGTTCTCCATGTTCCACAGTCATATATTAGGACTGACAACAGGATATAAGAGGAACTGAGCCGTTATCGAACATATGCAGGAGGAGATTACGTAACATAACAAAAAATAAAAATGGAAGCCAAAGAATTTGCACCTGGTAGAGGCTCCACATTTCAGGTGCGCAGTCGAGCAAGCTTCCGGTGTAACCTTCCGCAATGAACTCGTTACGTGAAACGTTTCTACAGCAGATCACGTGATTAAATCTTCTGGCTCTAATTTATCACTGGCGAGAGATACCAGAAAGTCCGGAATCTCAGGTAGACAGACACCTGTTCAAGGTGTGTCGAGAAACCGGTATCCGGAAGTTAATGTTGGAATCTGTTGTATCTGAACTCTTTCCGTACGTTTCGCAACACTATGCGCCATGCCGATTTCAGCAGCGTACGTTTCGCAACACTATGCGCCATGCCGATTTCGGCAGCGTACGTTTCGCAACACTATGCGCCATACCGATTTCGGCAGCGTACGTTTCGCAACACTATGCGCCATGCCGATTTCGGCAGCGTACGTTTTGCCGCATTGTGCGCCGCGCTCAGTTTGATTAGTGTGAACGCCAACAAACCATATTCTTTGTTACATGTCTTGTATCATCTTGGTATTGGTGAAATCTAATCTCTTCTTCTTCTATCCTTCCTCTGCTGCCGTTGGCGTCGAGGGGAGAAACAATCTGCGATTCTTTGCTCTTCTGTTGGCCTCTTCTGATGTTATTCCTCCTAGTGACTCTAGTATTCCCTTTATCCATCTCTTTCTCGGTCTTCCTCTTAATCTGGCGTTTTCGTAGCGTTTATTTAAGACTCTTTGAGTCATTGTTAGTTCTTTATAAAAATCTACTACTGTGTTTAATTATCTAAATATTCATATATAATATGTTATATGTTAGATAAATATCAATTTGTAGATTGATTCTTAAAACCATGAACAATTTTGTCTCTGAAATCTCTTCTGTTGCGTTGATTAAAAAAAAAAAATAACTTCCGTGCGGAAATAGGGAACTTAATAATGAGATCATTATTCTTCTTCTTTCCTTCCTCGTATGCCTTTCCCAGTTGAGGAGAAATATAATATGCGCTATTTTGCTCTTCTATGGCCTCTGCTGTTGTTATATTTCATTGTGCTTCTAAGATTCAATATCATTTTTTTTTTCGTGGTCGGCCCTTGGGTCTCTTGTTCTCGTAGCTCTGTTGAAGACTCGTTGTGTTGAATTTTGATCTTTCTGTCTTATCACGTGGCCAAACTATTATATCTGTCTTTTCTTTATGTATTAATCGACAGGAATTATTCCTAGCTTTTTCTTGTTCTGAGTACTTCATTTTTGATCCTATCTCACAGGCCATCATCTCTCCTATCACGTGTCTTGCAAATGTAATTTCTCAAGCTGTTATTTATCTTATTGCTCTTGAGCCTAGCGTCCATAGTTTGCATCTTTCTTCTTTCCTTCATCATTTGCCTTTTAACGTCGAGGGGAGATATAATCTGCTAATAAGATAAAGTAAAAAAAAAAAAGTAAAGTACCCCCGTCACGCCAGGTTACGTATAGGGAATATGGCGTTAGTGACCATAATTTTTATATACCTTCAGCACATGATTTTTGGGGTAATGTGGTCGGTATTACGCCCGTGCCGCTTTGCTTTCCCAGAAAAAATTCCGGTACCCATGTAAGGCTGGGTGAACCCGAAAGCCGTCGGTTGGGATCTAACCCTACCTCTTGTCCTTTGTAGTCGAGTTCATTAACCACTGAGCTATCGCGGCTCTTAATAAGATAAAAGTAAAAAATGAAACATAGAAGAAGATGACGAAAAAAAGAAGCATTAGATGAAGAAGAAGATAAATGAAGACGAAGGCGATGAAGATGAAGAAAACAGGAAGAAAGGAGAATGACGAATTGCAAGAAGAAAAAAAAAAGAAGATAATAGAAGTTGTAGAAGAAGAGAAGTAGTAAATAGAAGCAGTAATAAAAAGAAATAAGAGGAGGAAGATAAAGAAGAGGAAAGAAGAAAGGGGAAGAAATTAAAGAAGAAGAATTAAGAAATTAGGAAGATTAAGGATAAGAAGAACGAAGAAGCATTATTTATATTTATTTACTTTGACCGCCTCTTTTATACATATATGACCCTTTTCGTCTTGTCAGACGGTCTAGTAGAGGCTATTGTGTATATGACCCTTTTCGTCTTGTCAGACGGTCTAGTGGAGGCTATTGTGTATATGACCCTTTTCGTCTTGTCAGACGGTCTAGTGGAGGCTATTGTGTATATGACCCTTTTTGTCTTGTCAGACAGTCTAGTGGAGGCTATTGTGTATATGACCCTTTTCGTCTTGTCAGACGGTCTAGTGGAGGCTATTGTGTATATGGCCCTTTTCGTCTTGTCAGACAGTCTAGTAGAGGCTATTGTGTATATGGCCCTTGTCGTCTTGTCAGGCGGTCTAGTAGAGGCTATTGTGTATATGGCCCTTTTCGTCTTGTTAGACGGTCTAGTGGAGGCTATTGTGTATATGACCCTTTTCGTCTTGTCAGACGGTCTAGTAGAGGCTATTGTGTATATGGCCCTTTTCGTCTTGTCAGACGGTCTAGTAGAGGCTATTGTGTATATGACCCTTGTCGTCTTGTCAGACAGTCTAGTGGAGGCTATTGTGTATATGACCCTTGTCGTCTTGTCAGACGGTCTAGTAGAGGCTATTGTGTATATGGCCCTTTTCGTCTTGTCAGACGGTCTAGTAGAGGCTATTGTGTATATGACCCTTGTCGTCTTGTCAGACAGTCTAGTGAAGGCTATTGTGTATATGGCCCTTGTCGTCTTGTCAGACGGTCTAGTGGAGGCTATTGTGTATATGACCCTTGTCGTCTTGTCAGACGGTCTAGTAGAGGCTATTGTGTATATGGCCCTTTTCATCTTGTCAGACGGTCTAGTAGAGGCTATTGTGTATATGGCCCTTTTCATCTTGTCAGACGGTCTAGTAGAGGCTATTGTGTATATGGCCCTTTTCATCTTGTCAGACGGTCTAGTAGAGGCTATTGTGTATATGGCCCTTTTCATCTTGTCAGACGGTCTAGTAGAGGCTATTGTGTATATGGCCCTTTTCGTCTTGTCAGACGGTCTAGTAGAGGCTATTGTGTATATGGCCCTTTTCATCTTGTCAGACGGTCTAGTGGAGGCTATTGTGTATATGGCCCTTGTCGTCTTGTCAGACAGTCTAGTGGAGGCTATTGTGTATATGGCCCTTTTCGTCTTGTCAGACAGTCTAGTAGAGGCTATTGTGTATATGACCCTTGTCGTCTTGTCAGACGGTCTAGTAGAGGCTATTGTGTATATGGCCCTTTTCATCTTGTCAGACGGTCTAGTAGAGGCTATTGTGTATATGGCCCTTGTCGTCTTGTCAGACGGTCTAGTAGAGGCTATTGTGTATATGGCCCTTTTCATCTTGTCAGACGGTCTAGTAGAGGCTATTGTGTATATGGCCCTTTTCGTCTTGTCAGACGGTCTAGTAGAGGCTATTGTGTATATGGCCCTTTTCGTCTTGTCAGACGGTCTAGTAGAGGTTATTGTGTATATGGCCCTTGTCATCTTGTCAGACGGTCTAGTAGAGGCTATTGTGTATATGACCCTTGTCGTCTTGTCAGACGGTCTAGTAGAGGCTATTGTGTATATGACCCTTGTCGTCTTGTCAGACGGTCTAGTAGAGGCTATTGTGTATATGACCCTTGTCGTCTTGTCAGACGGTCTAGTAGAGGCTATTGTGTATATGGCCCTTTTCATCTTGTCAGACGGTCTAGTAGAGGCTATTGTGTATATGACCCTTGTCGTCTTGTCAGACGGTCTAGTAGAGGCTATTGTGTATATGGCCCTTGTCGTCTTGTCAGACGGTCTAGTAGAGGCTATTGTGTATATGGCCCTTTTCGTCTTGTCAGACGGTCTAGTAGAGGTTATTGTGTATATGGCCCTTGTCGTCTTGTCAGACGGTCTAGTGGAGGCTATTGTGTATATGGCCCTTGTCGTCTTGTCAGACGGTCTAGTAGAGGCTATTGTGTATATGGCCCTTGTCGTCTTGTCAGACAGTCTAGTAGAGGCTATTGTGTATATGGCCCTTGTCGTCTTGTCAGACGGTCTAGTAGAGGCTATTGTGTATATGGCCCTTGTCGTCTTGTCAGACGGTCTAGTAGAGGCTATTGTGTATATGGCCCTTGTCGTCTTGTCAGACGGTCTAGTAGAGGCTATTGTGTATATGGCCCTTGTCGTCTTGTCAGACAGTCTAGTGAAGGCTATTGTGTATATGGCCCTTGTCGTCTTGTCAGACGGTCTAGTAGAGGCTATTGTGTATATGGCCCTTGTCGTCTTGTCAGACAGTCTAGTAGAGGCTATTGTGTATATGGCCCTTGTCGTCTTGTCAGACGGTCTAGTAGAGGCTATTGTGTATATGGCCCTTGTCGTCTTGTCAGACGGTCTAGTAGAGGCTATTGTGTATATGGCCCTTGTCGTCTTGTCAGACGGTCTAGTAGAGGCTATTGTGTATATGGCCCTTGTCGTCTTGTCAGACAGTCTAGTGAAGGCTATTGTGTATATGGCCCTTGTCGTCTTGTCAGACGGTCTAGTAGAGGCTATTGTGTATATGGCCCTTGTCGTCTTGTCAGACAGTCTAGTGAAGGCTATTGTGTATATGGCCCTTGTCGTCTTGTCAGACGGTCTAGTGAAGGCTATTGTGTATATGGCCCTTGTCGTCTTGTCAGACAGTCTAGTGAAGGCTATTGTGTATATGACCCTTGTCGTCTTGTCAGACGGTCTAGTGAAGGCTATTGTGTATATGGCCCTTGTCGTCTTGTCAGACGGTCTAGTAGAGGCTATTGTGTATATGGCCCTTGTCGTCTTGTCAGACGGTCTAGTGAAGGCTATTGTGTATATGACCCTTGTCGTCTTGTCAGACGGTCTAGTAGAGGCTATTGTGTATATGGCCCTTGTCGTCTTGTCAGACAGTCTAGTGAAGGCTATTGTGTATATGACCCTTGTCGTCTTGTCAGACGGTCTAGTGAAGGCTATTGTGTATATGGCCCTTGTCGTCTTGTCAGACAGTCTAGTAGAGGCTATTGTGTATATGGCCCTTGTCGTCTTGTCAGACGGTCTAGTAGAGGCTATTGTGTATATGGCCCTTGTCGTCTTGTCAGACGGTCTAGTAGAGGCTATTGTGTATATGGCCCTTGTCGTCTTGTCAGACGGTCTAGTAGAGGCTATTGTGTATATGACCCTTGTCGTCTTGTCAGACAGTCTAGTGAAGGCTATTGTGTATATGGCCCTTGTCGTCTTGTCAGACGGTCTAGTAGAGGCTATTGTGTATATGGCCCTTGTCGTCTTGTCAGACGGTCTAGTAGAGGCTATTGTGTATATGGCCCTTGTCATCTTGTCAGACGGTCTAGTAGAGGCTATTGTGTATATGGCCCTTGTCGTCTTGTCAGACGGTCTAGTAGAGGCTATTGTGTATATGGCCCTTGTCGTCTTGTCAGACAGTCTAGTGAAGGCTATTGTGTATATGGCCCTTGTCGTCTTGTCAGACGGTCTAGTAGAGGCTATTGTGTATATGGCCCTTGTCGTCTTGTCAGACAGTCTAGTAGAGGCTATTGTGTATATGGCCCTTGTCGTCTTGTCAGACGGTCTAGTAGAGGCTATTGTGTATATGGCCCTTGTCGTCTTGTCAGACGGTCTAGTAGAGGCTATTGTGTATATGGCCCTTGTCGTCTTGTCAGACGGTCTAGTAGAGGCTATTGTGTATATGGCCCTTGTCGTCTTGTCAGACGGTCTAGTAGAGGCTATTGTGTATATGGCCCTTGTCGTCTTGTCAGACAGTCTAGTGAAGGCTATTGTGTATATGGCCCTTGTCGTCTTGTCAGACGGTCTAGTAGAGGCTATTGTGTATATGGCCCTTGTCGTCTTGTCAGACGGTCTAGTGAAGGCTATTGTGTATATGACCCTTGTCGTCTTGTCAGACGGTCTAGTAGAGGCTATTGTGTATATGGCCCTTGTCGTCTTGTCAGACGGTCTAGTGAAGGCTATTGTGTATATGACCCTTGTCGTCTTGTCAGACGGTCTAGTAGAGGCTATTGTGTATATGACCCTTGTCGTCTTGTCAGACGGTCTAGTAGAGGCTATTGTGTATATGGCCCTTGTCGTCTTGTCAGACAGTCTAGTGAAGGCTATTGTGTATATGACCCTTGTCGTCTTGTCAGACAGTCTAGTGAAGGCTATTGTGTATATGACCCTTGTCGTCTTGTCAGACAGTCTAGTGAAGGCTATTGTGTATATGACCCTTGTCGTCTTGTCAGACAGTCTAGTGAAGACTATTGTGTATATGACCCTTGTCGTCTTGTCAGACAGTCTAGTGAAGGCTATTGTGTATATGACCCTTGTCGTCTTGTCAGACGGTCTAGTAGAGGCTATTGTATATATGACCCTTGTCGTCTTGTCAGACGGTCTAGTAGAGGCTATTGTATATATGACCCTTGTCGTCTTGTCAGACGGTCTAGTAGAGGCTATTGTGTATATGACCCTTGTCGTCTTGTCAGACGGTCTAGTAGAGGCTATTGTGTATATGGCCCTTTTCGTCTTGTCAGACGGTCTAGTGGAGACTATTGTGTATATGACCCTTGTCGTCTTGTCAGACGGTCTAGTGGAGGCTATTGTGTATATGACCCTTTTCGTCTTGTCAGACGGTCTAGTGGAGGCTATTGTGTATATGACCCTTGTCGTCTTGTCAGACGGTCTAGTAGAGGCTATTGTGTATATGGCCCTTTTCGTCTTGTCAGACGGTCTAGTGGAGGCTATTGTGTATATGACCCTTGTCGTCTTGTCAGACGGTCTAGTGGAGGCTATTGTGTATATGATACTTGTCGTCTTGTCAGACGGTCTAGTGGAGACTATTGTGTATATGGCCCTTTTCGTCTTGTCAGACGGTCTAGTGGAGACTATTGTGTATATGACCCTTTTCGTCTTGTCAGACGGTCTAGTGGAGACTATTGTGTATATGGCCCTTTTCGTCTTGTCAGACGGTCTAGTGGAGACTATTGTGTATATGACCCTTGTCGTCTTGTCAGACGGTCTAGTAGAGGCTATTGTGTATATGGCCCTTTTCGTCTTGTCAGACGGTCTAGTAGAGGCTATTGTGTATATGGCCCTTGTCGTCTTGTCAGACGGTCTAGTAGAGGCTATTGTGTATATGGCCCTTTTCGTCTTGTCAGACGGTCTAGTAGAGGCTATTGTGTATATGGCCCTTTTCGTCTTGTCAGACGGTCTAGTAGAGGCTATTGTGTATATGGCCCTTGTCGTCTTGTTAGACGGTCTAGTAGAGGCTATTGTGTATATGACCCTTGTCGTCTTGTCAGACGGTCTAGTAGAGGCTATTGTGTATATGGCCCTTGTCGTCTTGTTAGACGGTCTAGTAGAGGCTATTGTGTATATGACCCTTGTCGTCTTGTCAGACGGTCTAGTAGAGGCTATTGTGTATATGGCCCTTGTCGTCTTGTCAGACGGTCTAGTAGAGGCTATTGTGTATATGGCCCTTGTCGTCTTGTCAGACGGTCTAGTAGAGGCTATTGTGTATATGGCCCTTGTCGTCTTGTCAGACGGTCTAGTAGAGGCTATTGTGTATATGACCCTTGTCGTCTTGTCAGACGGTCTAGTAGAGGCTATTGTGTATATGGCCCTTGTCGTCTTGTCAGACGGTCTAGTAGAGGCTATTGTGTATATGGCCCTTGTCGTCTTGTCAGACGGTCTAGTAGAGGCTATTGTGTATATGGCCCTTGTCGTCTTGTCAGACGGTCTAGTAGAGGCTATTGTGTATATGGCCCTTGTCGTCTTGTCAGACGGTCTAGTAGAGGCTATTGTGTATATGGCCCTTGTCGTCTTGTCAGACGGTCTAGTAGAGGCTATTGTGTATATGGCCCTCTTCGTCTTGTCAGACAGTCTAGTAGAGGCTATTGTGTATATGGCCCTTGTCGTCTTGTCAGACGGTCTAGTGGAGGCTATTGTGTATATGGCCCTCTTCGTCTTGTCAGACAGTCTAGTAGAGGCTATTGTGTATATGGCCCTTTTCGTCTTGTCAGACGGTCTAGTAGAGGCTATTGTGTATATGACCCTTGTCGTCTTGTCAGACGGTCTAGTAGAGGCTATTGTGTATATGGCCCTTGTCGTCTTGTCAGACGGTCTAGTGGAGGCTATTGTGTATATGACCCTTTTCGTCTTGTCAGACGGTCTAGTAGAGGCTATTGTGTATATGGCCCTTTTCGTCTTGTCAGACGGTCTAGTGAAGGCTATTGTGTATATGGCCCTTTTCGTCTTGTCAGACGGTCTAGTAGAGGCTATTGTGTATATGGCCCTTTTCGTCTTGTCAGACGGTCTAGTGGAGGCTATTGTGTATATGGCCCTTTTCGTCTTGTCAGGCAGTCTAGTAGAGGCTATTGTGTATATGGCCCTTTTCGTCTTGTCAGACGGTCTAGTGAAGGCTATTGTGTATATGGCCCTTTTCTTCTTGTCAGACAGTCTAGTGGAGGCTATTGTGTATATGGCCCTTTTCGTCTTGTCAGACGGTCTAGTAGAGGCTATTGTGTATATGGCCCTTTTCGTCTTGTCAGACGGTCTAGTAGAGGCTATTGTGTATATGGCCCTTTTCGTCTTGTTAGACGGTCTAGTAGAGGCTATTGTGTATATGGCCCTTTTCGTCTTGTCAGACAGTCTAGTAGAGGCTATTGTGTATATGGCCCTTTTCGTCTTGTCAGACAGTCTAGTGGAGGCTATTGTGTATATGACCCTTTTCGTCTTGTCAGACGGTCTAGTAGAGGCTATTGTGTATATGGCCCTTTTCGTCTTGTTAGACGGTCTAGTAGAGGCTATTGTGTATATGGCCCTTTTCGTCTTGTCAGGCGGTCTAGTAGAGGCTATTGTGTATATGGCCCTTTTCGTCTTGTCAGACAGTCTAGTGGAGGCTATTGTGTATATGACCCTTTTCGTCTTGTCAGACGGTCTAGTAGAGGCTATTGTGTATATGGCCCTTTTCGTCTTGTCAGACGGTCTAGTAGAGGCTATTGTGTATATGGCCCTTTTCGTCTTGTCAGACGGTCTAGTAGAGACTATTGTGTATATGGACCTTTTCGTCTTGTCAGACGGTCTAGTAGAGGCTATTGTGTATATGGCCCTTTTCGTCTTGTCAGACGGTCTAGTGGAGGCTATTGTGTATATGGCCCTTTTCATCTTGTCAGACGGTCTAGTGGAGGCTATTGTGTATTTTTTTGAGGTTTTGTTTTTGTCGAACAGCTTCTCTCATGGCTAATTCTACCAATGTTTGACAAACACACACGGCCACAGAATGAACAAGTCAGGCCCACTGATCCAAAGGGTTTTCCATCCTTTTTCATTAGTATTTTCTCTTTTAAGTTTTGCCTTAGCACAGTCTCAAATGATATGATACCATTCTTTATACATGCTCTCCATGTTGTGCGATCATCACTTCAATACACAAAAATTTGCCAGATGTTCCCAGTCATACTCATATGTACCTTTGTCTACGTCCAAGGACATGCTGGAGTACGGGGAAATGAAAAAGCGGACAGGTTGGTTAGCAGCTGCGCTATTTTTGAGGACGATCAACCAATGGATCGGGCGGACATCATCAATGTCCTCCGGGAAGTGGAAGGACACAGGACTTCGACAACCATGAGTCCACGTCACTCCTTCGGATGAAAGAGATGGGAGTTAAGATGGGCACAGCCAGAAACGAGAAACTTAGTGGGCGTGTAAGAAGACTTATCAACCAACACAGAACTGGAGTCGTCAGTCGCTGGACGGGACTTGCTGAGGAGTGGATCTGAGCACCTATGGACATGTTCGGAGTACAATGATGATGACCCGCTAATAACCCAATAACTCCCAGCCATATACACATATGGAGAAGTTAGAATACATTTTACACAGTATATGGTCTAATCAATGTACTAAATTCTACTTTTCCTCCTGTTTTGACACAATTTCAATCGATTCTATTAATTCCTAGTGGTACTTTAGCAACGATGGAAATCACAGCCTTCGAGTACAACAGAAAGTTCCACAAGACATTAGAACTAGGAGAGTGCTGCCTGAGGGAGGAACCTGTCAACATGGGAAACAACTCGTTTAAGATAGAGTCGCAGAGATGGTGAGTTAGCGCACTTTGTGTGTGATTGATGCAATATTGTCATAGAATTGATGTTTAATTTTGATGTTTTGTTGATGGTGGAGTTTTGATGATGTAGTTTTTATCATTATCCTGGTCATTGTCGCTGTCGTCATCACCATTATCATCATCATCGCTTTTTTTATTATCAATATTTTCATTATCATCATAACATTATCACCATCATCAAAATTGTCTTCATCGTCGCGGCCATCATCATCATCATCTTCTTCATCTTCATCATGGCCGTTGTCATCACAATGCACATCCTTATTGGCACAATGATTATTGACATTATCATCGCCATCATTATCATTGCTGTCATCGCTGTCATCATCGGGGGGGGGGGGGGGGGGACCTCGCTAGCCGAGTTGGGAAAACCACCCGACTGGACTACCGACGTTCGGACAACCCGTGTTCGATTCCCGCTGGGAGCAGTGTGAGTTGTACTCGTGGTTGGGGAAAAAAAATACCCCCACGGTCGACCCAGCCGTTGGCAGGAAGTGAGGAATGTTGCCTCGCATCGTGGGTTACGATGCTTGAGGCGACACTATACAGAAGTCTCCGAACATTTCTGGATAGGCGGCCGAGCACATATGGGTGGAAACTCGCGTGTTAAGACGCCGGTTCAAGTCTCGTACTTGACCTTTACCTTATTGTCATCGAGCCTGCAGCTCGAGCGTACAACATGAAAATGTTCTGTCACAAAAAGCGAAAGAGCGACCCAGCAAAACTCTGAAGAACAGAATTAATAAATAGGTTCTCTCTCTCTCTCTCTCTCTGCGATCAAGACTCAATCAGAGTAGGATTCCAGACTCTCTCATGAAGTCAGCTGTCTCTGTTTAAGTGATTCGATTGCCCCATATAGTTTCTCTTCCAGGGAGGTGGGCGTGGACCACATTGCTTTTCTCAGGTCTATGTACTGGGGGCAATCCTGTAGAACATGTTTTGTAGTCATATTGTCCAGTGTACAGTGGCATAAGCTGGTTGTACCTATTTTGAATTTGGTGAACATGTGATTTCTCATTCTATTGTGGCCAGTGCGTAGGCGAAGTATGATGACTTGATCCCTCCTTGATAGTTGGTGGTATCCGTCACTCTCGTTATGCTTTGGGTGGTCTCGTTTCCATTTTTCATGGAACTGACCTTTGAGGGTGGATTTGGCTTCATCATAACTGAGCGGATGGTTCTCTTGTGGTAATCTCCCTCCCTCTTTAGCTAATTTGTCTGCGCGTTCGTGTCCGTGTATATTACAGTGTGATGGTATCCACTGAATGACTACTCTCTGGACGTTATTGCATATTTGGTCAAAATAGGTTCAAGAATACAATACTCAAGCCACATAACTAGCGATAACCAGAAAGCTACACATGCATCTTTTCTGAAACATTACACGTCAAGGGCTTTCATCCCGTTTCTGACTTGCATTAGGACTTTTCTATGAGGCTGGAGAATAAGGACCGCTTGCCCACACGAAGAGTTTTTATTTAAAACCTGACGTTACAAACAGAAGAAAAATTGGGTATTGAACCAGTCTTAAACTACATACATCATCATCATCATCAAGTACCTTGCCTGCTGCCGTAGGTGATCATGTCTCGCCACAACTTCCGATCGCGACAGCTATTTCTGTTGTTGACCTTCTGTGAAGCCATTCTCTTAAGCTGTCTGGTATCTGTTCTCTTTTCTTCCCTCTATCTCTTCGTCCCTCAACTTTCTGAGTTGAAACTACATACAGAAACAACAAATAAAATGGTTTGCCCATCAAGAAAGAATCTGTGTGATTCCTTATCATACAAAGATTATATTAAAAGAGAAGGTGGGAGAAGAGCAAGAGGCAGACCCAGAGTAAGATGGACATACAACTTAAAAGAAACGTTACAACAACATCAACTGGCAATTATTGAAACTTCTACAGGGCGTGAAACAGAACTTTGAGACTCCCTGGACGCACGAATAAGTTGCAGGAGGGAGTGTAAAAGAAGAATAAACGAATAAAGAAGGGATGGAAAAGAGCATTTATTTTTCCTCGGCTCATTTCAGTCTAATAATAAGATTTGTTCTTTTTAATTCTGTCAACTAGTTCCCTGGAACAGAGAGGGAACATCACGTACACATTACAGGAACTCAACAACACTAAGAATGTACTCATAGCCTCACCAGACCTTGTCGTTCCTGTCCTTGGATTGTGTGGCGGCGAGGCGGCGTCCTTTTTGGGAATTCTAAACTCTGGAGATTGTGTGGCGGTAAGTATGAACGTTTAGTTTATGTGTGGCTGTAAGTAGGAACGTTTAGTTTATGTGTGGCTGTAAGTAGGAACGTTTAGTTTATGTGTGGCTGTAAGTAGGAACGTTTAGTTTATGTGTAGCGGTATGTATGAAAGTTTAGTTTATGTGTGGCGGTAATTAGGAACGTTTAGTTTATGTGTGGCGGTATGTATGAACGTTTAGTGTATGTGTGGCGGTAATTAGGAACGTTTAGTTTATGTGTGGCTGTAAGTAGGAACGTTTAGTTTATGCGTGACTGTAAGTAGGAACGTTTAGTTTATGTGTGACTGTAAGTAGGAACGTTTAAATTATGTGTGACTGTAAGTAGGAACGTTTAGTGTATGTGTGGCTGTAAGTAGGAACGTTTAGTTTATGTGTGACTGTAAGTAGGAACGTTTAGTGTATATGTTACTGTAAGTAGGAACGTTTAGTTTATGTGTGACTGTAAGTAGGAACGTTTAGTTTATGTGTGACTGTAAGTAGGAACGTTTAGTGTATATGTGACTGTAAGTAGGCACGTTTAGTTTATGTGTGACTGTAAGTAGGAACGTTTAGTTTATGTGTGACTGTAAGTAGGAACATTTAGTTTATGTGTGACTGTAAGTAGGAACGTTTAGTTTATGTGTGGCTGTAAGTAGGAACGTTTAGTTTATGTGTGACTGTAAGTAGGAACGTTTAGTTTATGTGTGACTGTAAGTAGGAACGTTTAGTTTATGTGTGACTGTAAGTAGGAACGTTTAGTTTATGTGTGGCTGTAAGTAGGAACGTTTAGTTTATGTGTGACTGTAAGTAGGAACGTTTAGTTTATGTGTGGCTGTATGTAGGAGCCTTTAGTGTATGTGTGGCTGTATGTAGGAACGTTTAGTGAATGTGTGGATGTATGTAGGTGCATTAGTGTATGTATGCCTGTTAGTAGGAACGTTTAGTGAATGTGTGGATGTATGTAGGTGCGTTTAGTGTATGTATGCCTGTTAGTAGGAACGTTGAGTGTATGTGGAGCTGTAAATAGGAACGTTTAATGTATGTGTGACTGTAAGTAGGCACGTTTAGTTTATGTGTGGCTGAAGGAAGAACGTTTAGTTTATGTGTGGCTGAAGGAAGAACGGTTAATGTATGTGTGACTGTAAGTAGGAACGTTTAGTTTATGTGTGACTGTAAGTAGGCACGTTTAGTTTATGTGTGGCTGAAGGAAGAACGTTTAGTTTATGTGTGGCTGAAGGAAGAACGTTTAGTTTATGTGTGGCTGAAGGAAGAACGTTTAGTTTATGTGTGGCTGTATGTAGGAGCCTTTAGTGTATGTGTGGCTGTATGTAGGAACGTTTAGTGTATGTATACCTGTTAGTTGGAACGTTGAGAGTATGTGGGGCTGTATGTAGGAACGTTTAATGTATGTGTGGTGGGAGTATGAACTTTTATGTGATACTTTATCACATTACACACAAATATGTTATTGGTCATTGATAAATATGAACGCTAACACCATATTCCGTATATGGCTATCAAGTGTAGTAAAAACGTAACGTTGCTACCCAACACTGTTCTTGCTAGTGTAATGGGACTATTTGGTGATAGGGTCTATATTTTTTACCATTACCATGCCACATTTAAGGAGAATATGGTCAGTATCACGCCAGTTCAGACAGAACCTTTATTTATTTAATTCTTTTACCTACAATAGGTAGAGATTGCCAGTCGTTTGACGTTCAATGACAAGACAATGGTTAGGGCTTTTGTGGGGACCTACCAGACATCACTGGACACCCTGAATGGCGTCAGGACCTACACGGAGGGAATGGAAAGATATTTAAAGTAAGTTTGGTATTGTTATAGTGTTTGTTATAGTGTTTGTTATAGTGTTTGTTATAGTGTTTGTTATAGTGTTTGTTATTGGGTTTATTATAGTGTTTGTTATTGGGTTTGTTATAGTGTTTGTTATTAGGTTTGTTATAGTGTTTGTTATAGTGTTTGTTATAGTGTTTGTTATAGTGTTTGTTATAGTGTTTGTTATAATGTTTGTTATTGTGTTTGTTATAGTGTTTGTTAGTGTGTTTATTATAGTGTTTGTTATAGTGTTTGTAATAGTGTTTGTTCTAGTGTGTGTTATAGTGTTTGTTATTGGGTTTGTTATTGGGTTTGTTATAGTTTTTATTATAGTGTTTGTTATAGTGTTTGTTATAGTTTCTGTTATAGTGTTTGTTATAGTGTTTGTCATAGTGTTTGTTATAGTGTTTGTTATATTGTTTGTTATTGGGTTTGTTGTAGTTTTTGTTATAGTGTTTGTTATAGTGTTTGGTATAGTGTTTGTTATTGGGTTTGTTATAGTGTTTGGTATAGTGTTTGTTATTGGGTTTGTTATAGTGTTTGTTATAGTGTTTGTTATAGTGTTTGATATTGTGTTTATTATAGTGTTTGTTATAGTGTTTGTTGTAGTGTTTGTTATAGTGTTTGATATTGTGTTATTATAGTGTTTGTTCTAGTGTTTATCATAGTGTTTGTTATAGTGTTTGTTATAATGTTTGTTATAGTGTTTGTTATAGTTTTTTGTTATAGTGTTTGTTATTGTGTTTGTTATAGTTTTTGTTATAGTTTTTGTTATAGTTTTTGTTATAGTGTTTGTTATAGTGTTTGATATTGTGTTTATTATAGTGTTTGTTGTAGTGTTTGTTATAGTGTTTGATATTGTGTTATTATAGTGTTTGTTCTAGTGTTTGTTCTAGTGTTTGTTATAGTGTTTGTTATAGTGTTTGTTATAATGTTTGTTATAGTGTTTGTTATAGTTTTTTGTTATAGTGTTTGTTATTGTGTTTGTTATAGTTTTTGTTATAGTTTTTGTTATAGTTTTAGTTTTAGTTTTTGTTATAATGTTTGTTCTAGTGTTTGTTATAGTTTTTGTTTTAGTTTTTGTTATAGTGTTTGTTATAGTGTTTGTTATAGTGTTTGTTATAGTTTTTGTTATAGTGTTTGTTCTAGTGTTTGTTCTAGTGTTTGTTATAGTGTTTGTTATATTCTTTGTTCTAGTGTTTGTTCTAGTGTCTGTTATACATTATCTTTTATTATTATATTTATCAAGCGGGTACTAGTTATCCAGATGCTTGCAGGCGACTTCTCTATCAGGTCAAGTCTAGCATCAGATCCTAGCACATGAAGTGCAACAATGAAAACAACAGCACAGCAACATTCGAGGCAGTGTTCATATCGAAGTCAGAAGACTAAAGAAGAAGAAGAAAGGAGACGACACCAGGCACCAAGAAAATATCTTGTTCATTCTACAGTCGAATCTGTCTATCCATTATTGGTAGATTCAGCCACAAGAGTAGCTGTTCAGTTAAACAGCATCCAGCATGACTACGAAACATAAGACTGTTTGCTGAGACTGCTATGATGGGGACTACAGCTACCTTTCTTTGGGAGATGAGATAGTAATTCGGATGATTCCACTGGCACGGGCGGTTGAGCAATTATGGATTTTAATTCGTTTGCAGTGATACCGTGACCTTCCATAACCAAAGAAGCAGCCTGAAACTAACATATCTACAAATGTCTTCTTCTTTTCTCTTTTCACTGATACCTTAAAGGTGCCGTGGTTTATATCATTTGTCGTTCTTGTGCTGCTCGAACTGTCTGAATTAGTGATTTTCCTTTGTTGTTACATGTCTCTGTCACTGCATCTATCCATCTTCTTCTGGGTCATCCTCTTGGTATTTTTCCATGCATTCTCGAGAAGATCGCCCTTGATGGTGATTGGTGAGGATTCATTCTGACCAGGTGACCAAACCATTTAAGTTGTTGTTGTTCTATATATTCTTGGCAGGGTTTTGTTCCTACTATTTTTCTTATGGTTTCATTTGGTATTCTATCTCTCCTTGAGTTGTTTGTTACTTTTCTCAAGGAACGCATCTCACATGTATTGATCTTTCTTAAATGTGATTTAGAAAGTACAAATGTCTGATTTATCATAATTGCTTGTCACTAAACTTCCTAGGTATTTGAATTTCTCTACTTGTTTTAGTTTCCTATCTTCTATAGTTATGTTGATGTTCTGTTTATCTTTGACGACATTCATGACTTCTGTTTTGTTGATGTTGATTTTCTTTGCTTTCGTCAATCTTGTTACTAATGTCATTCATTTTGTCATGTAATTCTTTGCTGTCTTTTTGTTGTTGTCGCATGGTGCATAGATTTGCATGTAAGTTGTCTTTCTGTCGTCTTCTTGTAGTCTGATTGTGATAATTCTTTCTGAGTAGTATTTTTTTTCTTTAATGTTCTTTGCGTGTTCTGGGTCGATGATAAAGCCTACTCCGTGTGTTGCTCATTCTGTGTTGTCGATTCCTGAGAATATTATAGTGTAGTTCATGTGTGTTTTCTTTATCTGTTCTCATTTTACTCTGGTGTCCGCTAATCCTAGTATTTTAATTTACTACCTAACTAACTGACTAATAGACTAACATATTGACTTATAACTATCTGACTTAATATAAGACTAACTAACTAACTAATAGACCAACAGATTGACTATCTGACTTAATATAAGACTAACTAACTAACTAATAGACCAACAGATTGACTATCTGACTTAATATAAGACTAACTAACTGACTAATAGACTAACAGATTGACTAACTATCTGACTTAATATAAGACTAACTAACTAACTAATAGACCAACAGATTGACTATCTGACTTAATATAAGACTAACTAACTGACTAATAGACTAACAGATTGACTAACTATCTGACTTAATATAAGACTAACTAACTAACTAATAGACTTACAAATTGACTAACTATCTGACTTAATATAAGACTAACTAACTAACTAATAGACTTACAATTGACTAACTATCTGACTTAATATAAGACTAACTAACTAACTAACTAACTAATAGACTAACAGACTGACTAACTATCTGACTTAATATGAGACTAACTGACTAATAGACTAACAGATTGACTAACTATCTGACTTAATATAAGACTAACTAACTAACTAATAGACTAACAGATTGACTAACTATCTGACTTAATATTAGACTAACTAACTGACTAATAGACTAACAGATTGACTAACTATCTGACTTAGTATAAGACTAACTATCTGACTTAATATAAGACTAACTAACTAATCAGCTAATTAAATAACTTTAGTTGGTTAAGAGCCATTATCCAGTGGTAAATCCCATTAAGGCTTGTTGCAGGAGCTACTGAGTTAAGTACACTGTGCACACTGTGAGCTGTGCGTTTCATCTGTTTTGATCGTGTTTTGATAATCCGATTGTTTACGATGAATGCTGATATCGTATGATGCAGAACAGGTGGCTTTGTTCACTTTCTATGCGGTCTCGCCTAATGTCTTTTGGCGTGTGCTGAGACTACTATATGGGAACTACATCTACCTTTCTTTGTTTGGGAGATAAGATATTAATTCGGATGATTCCACTGGCACGGGTGGTTGAGCAATTATGGATTTTAATTCGTTTACAGTAATACCAGGGCCTTCCATAACCATAAATCCCATTAAATAAATTATGTGTTCATTTACGAGTGAAACCACTTATATTTCCTATAACATATTCCATTGATCTACTTTTAATGTTTCCACAGAAATAAATTTTACCTCAAACGGCGCAGCTACGGTTCTTTGGAGATTCTGCTCGTTCAATTTCGGTTCGACTCCGTTCTAGCCACCCAAGAAGCCAAGAAAATCAAGATTCCATCCCTACAAATGTCTGCCTACATGAAACAGATTCAGAGTAAAGTGGGAATCCCCAGGAATGTTGTAGTAAGTGCGGCAGACATTGATAATTATTGGATAAGCTCTTCTTCATTGGAAATTATTTCCCCTTGTTTTTTTTTTACTTTCTCCCATTGCATTAAATTGTCTCTTTTTTATATGTATTTATTTTCTGAAGCCTTTGAAATGTGGATTTATAGAAGAATAGGTAGAATTGGATGGAAAGAAAAGAAAACAAACGAAGAAGTTTTAAAACAACTAAAAATGAAGAAAGAACTACTAAACACAATTAGAGCAAGACAAATGACATTTTGATACAAATGACATTTTTTGGTCATGTTAAAAGACACAACAGTCTAATAAAAGTAATATTAGAAGGGAAAATACAAGGTAAAAGAAGCAGAGGCAGACCAAGACTAACATGGACGAGTAACATCAAAAGATGGACAAGTCAGCCTATGGCAATCTGCACCATCAAAGCAAGAGACAGAGTGGAATGACGCTCCATGGTAGCCAACCTTCGATGCGGAGTGGGCACTCAATGATGATGATGATGATTTATTTTCATTTATTACGCCATCTGTATTTTATTCTTCTTACTTTTCTTCAATGATACCACCTGTATTTTATACTTCTTGCTTTACTTCAATTTCAACCTGTTTATTTTACACTCATTTCTTTACTTCCTTCTATTTTAACATCTTTATTTCCTAATTCTTATTTTTCTTTTCGTGTTTCTGGCTTCACATTTATTATTTTCTTTCTTAAACTATTTCTTGTTTTTTTCTCCTGACAAAATTCATGTCCTGTTCTCTCGGGACTTCCCCATAGGTGAAAGCTGGCGAACGCACCAAAAAAAAACCACAACAACAACAAAAAGATCTTTTACTGTTGAATCCTCATCATCAGCATTGAGTGCCATCTCCGCAACGAAAATTGGCTACCATGGAGCGCCATTCCACCCTGTCTCTTGCTTTGATGGTGCAGATTGTTATAGGTTATCATAAGGGAAGTCAATTTGCTTTTCTTTAACATTTTTCGATTATTTTGTTTTGGATATTTCATTACTAGTTAGCCATGTAGGATTAGTTATATTTACTTACATATCTGTGTGTGTTGTTGTTTGTCTGTTCCTGCTGAAGCGCCTATTGAGCCGAAACGTCGTTCAAATCTGTGTGGTCTACTAACCACGTAAAGCTTTTACCATACCTTTTTTTGTATTTTTTTTTTCAATTTTCCCTCACAATTCAGCTTTACTGCAGCTTCGCATTTTTATGCATTCATTTGCATTTTTTTGCCTTAACCCCCTGTTATAGGTTGACTTGTCCATCTTTTGATGTTACTCGTCCATGTTAGTCTTGGTCTGCCTCTGCCTCTTTTACCTTGCCTTGTATTTTCCATTCCAATATTACTTTCATTAGGTTGTTGTGTCTTTTAACATGCTCTAAAAATGTCATGTCTTTTCTGAATTGTATCTAGTAGTTCTCTTTTTTATTTATGTTGTTTTAAAACTTCATCATTTGTTTTATTTTCTTTCCATCCAATTCTACCTATTCTTTAATAAATCCGCATTTCAAAGGCTTCAATTTTCTATTCTCTTTTCTTGTCCAATGTCCATGTTTCTGAACCATACAGGAATATTGAGAAGATATAACATTTTGCTATTCTTAATTTTAGCCCTGGTGTTATTTATTTTGTTGTTAGTATATTTTTTCATGACATTAACATTACTTTTTGCCATTCCTATTCTTGTGTTTATTTCAGTTGTACATTTTCCATCACTGGTTATAGTATGTCCAAGGTAGTTGTAGCTCTGAACTGTCTCCAGATGTATTCCTTCAAAAATCCTGTTGAATCCTACTGTTGAATCCTACTGTTGAATCCTACCGTTGAATCCTACTGTTGAATCCTACTGTTGAATCCTTCCGTTGAATCCTACCGTTGAATCCTACTGTTGAATCCTACTGTTGAATCAACTGTTGCTAATTTTCCAGGTGATCAACTTATCAACCGCCAACCATGAGAAACATCAGTTCAAGCAGTTTAGAAAAGAGGATTGGGACCGGGCAATCCGACATGTGGAAATTATTGAGTTGGAGCTTCGGAGTACAATAGCGCAGTTGACCAGCGGAACTAAGAAATATCATCTCATGTACAAGCTACAACCATTCATAGAAGACAAAGGTAGCTACACACAGTTGTTTGTTTTCATCTCAAAGTGGACATTTTAGTTCAAATCCAGTAGTTAACCCTAAATAAAATGGAGTTAGTGAAGTAAAATATAAAAAAAAGGAAAGTATAGTAAAGTGGAGTGAAGTTTAAAAAGTTAAGTACCCCCGTCACGCAAAGTAGCGTATAGGGAATATGGTGTTAGTGACCATGATTATTATAGCCCTTCGGCACATGATTTTTGGGGTAATGTGGTCGGTATTACGCCCGTGCCGCTTTACTTCTCCAGGAAAAGTCCGGTACCCATTAAGGCTGGGTGAACCTGGAAGCCGTCGATCAGGATTGAACCCGACCTCTTGTCCTTAGTAGTCCAGTTCACTAACCACTGAGCTATCGCGCCTCCCAAAGTGAAGTAAAGTGAAGTGAAGTGAAGTAAAGTTTTTAAAAAAGTAAAGTGAAGTGAAGTGAAGTAAACTAAAGTATGCCAGGTGTATGGGGAAATATGATGTTAGTGACCACAGAGATGGGATTTCTCAGAAGAATGTTGAAAGTTCCCAGTACAGCTAAAAAGACCAATGAGGAAATTCCCTAAGAGGGCAACACAAAAAGGGAGCTCCTAAAAAAACATCAGAAAAAAAACAATCGACATTTTTCAGGCACATCATGAGAAGAGGAAAGTTAGAATACTTGGTTACAACTGATAACATACAGGGAAATAGAGATCGCGAATGACAAAGAGAGAAGATACAAGATACCTTGGTGTCATGGCATGGAAACCCACAAGGATGGCTACTAACCATTGAACACTGGGAAGAAATGAAATATATTGAACACTGGGAAGAAATGAAATATATTGAACACTGGGGAGAAATGAAATGCATTGAATACTGGGAAGAAATGAAATATATTGAACACTGGGAAGAAATGAAATATATTGAACACTGGGAAGAAATGAAATGCATTGAATAATGGGAAGAAATGAAATATATTGAACACTGGGGAGAAATGAAATATATTGAACACTGGGGAGAAATGAAATGCATTGAATAATAGGAAGAAATGAAATGCATTGAACAATGGGAAGAAATTAAATGCATTGAATAATGGGAAGAAATGAAATGGTCAATGATTTCTGTCACCTGAGGTGGGCAAACGTAATTTGTAATCAACATGACAAAGATCAGAGAAGAGAGATCAGATGAATAGTAACAGCATAACAGAAAACACAACCAGGAGCAACAACAAAATTGATACGATACAGGTGAATAGAAGATTGAATAAGGACATGATCGACTACACCAACCGGTATGGCACATGATGATGACCATATCTCTCTAAGACCACGGCCTATTTATGGGTGATGTGGTCAGTGTCACGCCAGATCTCCTATTTCCCCCAGAATAAAAAAAGGTAAGTCAATGTTTATCAGTCCGAAAAAAATACGCTACTTCTGAGATTTGAACTCAGGTCTTTTTTATCAGGAATCGAATGCACTAACCACTGAGCCACCAAGACTGGGCCACTCCTATTACCGCTATTTTTTATTTCTAATTACTATTAAATGTTCCACTTTGTCAATCATAACCTGTTTGCCTAATTTTCAGTTCTTTCTACGTCTATCTATAACAAAGATTAATGCTACAATTAATTATACTTCATCTATAACAAAGATTAATGCTGCAATTAATTATACTTCATCTATAACAAAGATTAATGCTACAATTAATTATACTTAATCTATTACAATGATTAATGCTACAATTAATTATACTTCATCTATTACAAAGATTAATGCTACAATTAATTATACTTCATCTATAACAAAGATTAATGCTACAATTAATTATACTTCATCTATTACAATGATTAATGCTACAATCAAGTCAAAGCAATATGTTATAATGATTAAAGGTACAATAAACTCAATGCTATATGTTATAATGATTAATGCTACAATCATTTCAATGCTATATGTTACAATGATTAATGCTGCCATCAACTCAACGCTATCTATTACAATGATTAATGTTATGATCAATTCAACGATGTCTGATACAATGATTAATGCTACAAGCAATTCAACACTATGAATTACAATGATTAATGCTACAATCAAATCACTGATATCTATTAAAATATTAATGCTACAAGCAGTTCAAAGTTGTCTCTTATAATGATTAATACTACAATCAATTCTACTCTATGTGGTACAATGATTAATGCTACAATTAATCATACTCTATCTGTCACAAACATTAATACTACAATCAAATTTAATTTATCTATTACAATGATTAATGCTACAATGAATTCTACTATAGATTTGACAATCATTAACGCTACAATGAATCCTACTATAGATGTGACAATCATTAACACTACAATGAATTCTACTATAGATGTGACAATCATTAACACTACAATGAATCCTACTATAGATTTGACAATCTTTAATGCTACAATGAATCCTACTATAGATGTGACAATCATTAACACTACAATGAATCCTACTATAGATGTGACAATCATTAACACTACAATGAATTCTACTATAGATGTGACAATCATTAATGCTACAATGAATCCTACTATAGTTGTGACAATCATTAACACTACAATGAATCCTACTATAGATGTGACAATCATTAGCACTACAATGAATTCTACTATAGATGTGACAATCATTAACACCACAATGAATTCTACTATAGATGTGACAATCATTAACGCTACAATGAATTCTACTATAGATGTGACAATCATTAACACTACAATGAATTCTACTATAGATGTGACAATCATTAATGCTACAATGAATCCTACTATAGATGTGACAATCATTAACACTACAATGAATTCTACTATAGATGTGACAATCATTAACACTACAATGAATCCTACTATAGATTTGACAATCTTTAATGCTACAATGAATCCTACTATAGATGTGACAATCATTAACACTACAATGAATCCTACTATAGATGTGACAATCATTAACACTACAATGAATTCTACTATAGATGTGACAATCATTAATGCTACAATGAATCCTACTATAGTTGTGACAATCATTAACACTACAATGAATCCTACTATAGATGTGACAATCATTAACACTACAATGAATCCTACTATAGATGTGACAATCATTAATGCTACAATTAATTCTGTTCTATCTATTTCAATGATAAATACTACAATTAATTCTGGTCTATCTATTTCAATGATAAATACTACAATTAATTCTACTATATCTCTATAGAACTACAAACCTGAAAGTAATATATAGTGCCTCACTTGCTACCAAAGCCACATTTATTTATTGGGTTTCATCACTTCAACTCTCACATTCTAGGTATCCCAACTCATTTCCCAGCTATTGTGTGTCAAACAACACTTTATAGCAAAATCACAATCACGAACAACAACCGTATTGTGTAGTCACCCTGACGCAAATGGCAAAGATCAGCAGAGAGGCGGGTCATGTAGGTTGCGCTACTCAATGTGAGAAAGATTTAGCGTCACACACCAGTGAAGGACACATTTCCTTTCACTTCTCACACAAGTAACGCACTTCTGTTGACATTTGTCTACAATATCTCCATTGGTGTGTGGATGATCAAGGAGACACGCTGTGTATTAACGCGATAAGGACATTCTCAGCTTCAGCTCACATGTCGCATGTCCAAAAGCTTGCACTCACCACAGTCCATGTGAAAGGATCTATGTCTGTAGTCAGATCTCCCACGGAACGTTGCATTCACCACAGCCCGCCTGAAAGAATCTCTGTCTCTAGCCAGATCTCCCACAGAACGTTGCATTCACCACAGTCCGTCTGAAAGAATCTCTCTCTCTCTCTCTAGCCAGATCTCCCACAGAACGTTGCATTCACCACAGCCCGTCTGAAAGAATCTCTGTCTCTAGCCAGATCTCCTACAGAACGCTGCATTCACCACAGCCCGTCTGAAAGAATCTCTGTCTCTAGCCAGATCTCCTACAGAACGTTGCATTCACCACAGCCCGTTTGAAAGAATCTCTGTCTCTAGCCAGATCTCCCACAGAACGTTGCATTCACCACAGCCCGTCTGAAAGAATCTCTCTCTCTAGCCAGATCTCCCACAGAACGTTGCATTCACCACAGCCCTTCGGAAAGAATCTCTGTCTCTAGCCAGATCTCCCACAGAACGTTGCATTCACCACAGCCCTTCTGAAAGAATCTCTGTCTCTAACCAGATCTCCCACAGAACGTTGCATTCACCATAGCCCGTCTGAAAGAATCTCTGTCTCTAGCCAGATCTCCCACAGAACGTTGCATTCACCACAGCCCGTCTGAAATAATCTCTGTCTCTAGCCAGATCTCCCACAGAACGTTGCATTCACCACAGCCCTTCGGAAAGAATCTCTGTCTCTAGCCAAATCTCCCACAAAACGTTGCATTCACCACAGCCCTTCTGAAAGAATCTCTGTCTCTAGCCAGATCTCCCAATGAACGTTGCATTCACCACAGCCCGTCTGAAAGAATCTCTGTCTCTAGCCAGATCTCCCACAGAACGTTGCATTCACCACAGCCCTTCGGAAAGAATCTCTGTCTCTAGCCAGATCTCCCACAAAACGTTGCATTCACCACAGCCCTTCTGAAAGAATCTCTGCCTCTAGCCAGATCTCCCACAGAACGTTGCATTCACAACAGCCCTTCTGAAAGAATCTCTGTCTCTAGCCAGATCTCCCACAGAACGTTGCATTCACCACAGCCCGTCTGAAAGAATCTCTGTCTCTAGCCAGATCTCCCACAGAACGTTGCATTCACCACAGTCCGTCTGAAAGAATATCTGTCTCTAGCCAGATCTCCCACAGAACGTTGCATTCACCACAGCCCGTCTTAAAGAATCTCTGACTCTAGCCAGATCTCCAACAGAACGTTGCATTCACCACAGCCCGTCTGAAAGAATCTCTGTCTCTAGCCAGATCTCCCACAGAACGTTGCATTCACCACAGCCCGTCTGAAAGAATCTCTGTCTCTAGCCAGATCTCCCACAGAACGTTGCATTCACCACAGCCCGTCTGAAAGAATCTCTGTCTCTAGCCAGATCTCCCACAGAACGTTGCATTCACCACAGCCCGTCTGAAAGAATCTCTATATATAACCAGATCTCCGTCTTCTTCTGTTGTCATGTTCAAAGTGTCATTGGTGTCTTCAAACCACTTTCTTCTAGGTCCGCCCCTGATGTGTCGCCCAGAAACCATCTCTTACATTATTATTCCTCCCACCTCGTTGTGTCTTTTCACGTGGCCATAATATTTTAATTTCCTCAGTATAATGGTTTTTATAAGCCAGTTCTTTTTTATTAATGTTTAAATCTCATAATATCTTCATTGCTATTTTCCATTATTCAAGACATATAATGATTTTCATGTAGCACTTATGAACATTTTTACGAAAATGTAATTTTGTTGATTGTGTCCCTTGCACAGATTACAGAATAGTAATCTCCCCTACTCAGTGGGAGGCGATCTCCAATCTGGAAGTTACGATACGCCAAGCTTTGAATTTGGCGAAGAAAACGTCACAGAAGGTTAGTGGTGTACAGTAGATAACACGGATATGGGTAGACAGTGGTTAACATTTCATGTCATTATGATTTTTTATTTACTGTTTATTAATTTATGCACAAATATTGAATTTTTAAAAAAAAGTAAAGAGCCCCCGTCACGTCAAGTGGCGTATAGGAAATATGGTGTTAGTGACCATAAATTTTACAGACCTTCGGCACATGTTTTTTTTTGGTAATGTGGTCGGTATTACGCCCGTGCCGATTTACTTTCCCATAAAAAAATCCGGTACCCATTTACGACAGGGTGAACCCGGAAACCGTCGGTTGGGATCGAATCCTACTCCTTGTCCTTTGTAGTTCACTTCACTAACCACTGAGCTATCATGGCTCCCTCAGAACATACAAAAGTAAAGTCAATATTATTTGTATCTCCTGTAGGAATCACTACAATGCGTCTTTATTAAAAATAAAAAATTAATAAAAAAGCACGGTTTCTCTTCTCTTCTTTCGTGATTTCCTCTTGTACCCTACGCTCTTTCGGTTGTCGAGGGGGAAACATATTTGGTTCTCCCCTTTTGGTAGCTTTGCTCATGGTCAGTTGATGTTGTTATAACATTTCTTTGACGTTGTCTGTCCATCTTACTCTAGGTCTGCCTCTTGCTCTTCTCCCTTCTTCTCTTTTAATATGCACTTTGTATAATAAGGAATCGAGCCGTGATAGTTCAGTGGTTAGTGAACTGGACTACAAAGGACAATAGGTAGGGTTCGATCCCAACCGACGGCCTCCGGTTCACCCAGCCTTAAATGGGTACCGGATTTTTTTTGTGGGAAAGTAAAGCGGCAAGGGTGCAATAAAGATCACATTACCCCAAAAATCATGTGATGAAGGTCTGTAAAATTTATGGTCACTAACACCATATTCCCTATACGCCACTTGGCGTGACGGGGGTACTTTACTTTTTTTTTTTTTAATATATATCTTCTTCTACCTTTTAGCTCCCAGTGGAGTATAGGTCTTCAACAAACACTTTCCAAGTCGTTCTGTTTTTTGCAATTCTTTTAAGATCATTCCATGTCTTCCCCATCATCTTCATCTCTGCTTCGATCTGTCTTCTCCAAGAATTCCTTGGTCTTCCTCTTTGTCTTTTCCCCTGGGGATTCCAAAAAAGGGCCTGTTGTGTAATACTCTCAGTTGGCTTCCGTAGTGTGTGTCCTATCCATCGCCATCGTCTTCGCTGTATCTCTTTATCCACTGGTATTTGACCGGTACATTTCCATAATTCCACGTTAGTGACTTTGTCCTGCCATTTTCATCCCTTTATTCTTCGCAAGCATCCATTAATGAAAGTCTGTAACTTCGTGATTGTCAATTTTGTTATTCTCCATGTTTCACAGCCATATAATAGGACCGACTTAACATTTGTACAATGGGTACCGTATTTTTTTCTGGGAAAGTAAAGCGGCAAGGGTGCAATACCGACTACATTACCCCAAAAATCATGTGTCGAAGGTCTGTAAAATTTATGGTCACTAACACCATATTCACTATACGCCACTTGGCGTGACGGTGGCTCTTTACTTAAAAAAAAATATATATATATATATATACACATTAAATTTTAATTTGTGATACGATGTAAGAGATGCCCATAAAACCAGAAAACGTTAATCAAAATGGTTGAACTGTTTTGCTGTTTTCTTTTCTAGTGCCGCGGGGATAAAACAAAGTTGTGTAGACGTGTCAGGGAATTGAGGAAGAAGTTGACCTCTGCGCAGATGGACGTACACAACGGAAGGGCAAATTGGATTCGAATGAAGCAAGAAGAGAAGAGCTCACTGACAGCCCAGTACACCGCCAATGTCCATTCTTATAACAGTGTCAGCAGGAATCTTGCAAAGAGTGTAAGTATATGTTTCCAGTGGCGTAACCGTCGGATGAGCAGTAAGTGGGTTAAGTTCACTTCAAAATCATTTAAAGATTAATATAAATTAGTTTTATTACAAGTTAAAATCAACAAATAAATCTTCTTCCTTTCAGCTCCCTGTGGAACATAGTTCTTCAACAAACACTTTCAGCTCCCTGTCGAGCATAGGTCTTTAACAAACACTTTCAGCTCCCTGTCGAGCATAGGTCTTTAACAAACACTTTCAGCTCCCTGTCAAGCATAGGTCTTTAACAAACACTTTCAGCTCCCAGTGGAGCATAGGTCTTCAACAAACACTTACAACTCCCTATGGAGCATAGGTCTTCAACAAACGCTTTCAGCTCCATGTGGAGCATAGGTCTTCACCTGTGGAGCATAGGTCTTCAACAAACACTTGCTGCTCCCTGTGGAGCATAGGTCTTCAACAAACACTTTCAGCTCCCTGTGGAGCATAGATCTTCAACAAACACTTTCAGCTCCCTGTGGAGCATAGGTCTTCGACAAATACTTTCAGCTCCCTGTGGAGCATAAGTTTCTAACAAACACTTTCTAAGCTGCGCTATTTCTTTGCCACTCTTTTAAGATCATTCCATGTCTTTCCGATTATCTTCATCTCTGCTTCCAACTGTCTTCTCCAAGAATAGTTGTGTTTTCTTCTTTGTCTTTTTCCCTGGGGATTCCAAGAAGGGCCTGTTTATTTTCTCATTTGGCTTCCACATCGTATTCGTTGTATATCTCTTTGTCCACTGGTATTTAAATGCTACTTTTCCATAATTCTATGTTTGTGATTGTGTCCTGCCATTTCCATCCTTCTATTCTGCGTAAGCATCCATTAATGAGGAACTGTATCATTTGTGATTGTCATTTTTTCTTGTTTTCCATGTTTCACAACCGTATAATAGGACTGCCATAGCATTAGAGTTGACAATTTGTGTTTTTGTATTTCAGAAAAATACACAAATACATAAATACAGAAAAAACACAATTACAAACAATCAGTTAACTGAAACCCAACAAACAAATTAAAGAAGCAGTTTAACAACCAGCAACACAATGAACTAAACAAACAAGACAGATAAGATAACACCCCCCCCCCACCCCAAAAAAACAAACAAAAAAAACAAGTATAAATTTAAATAAGAAAAAAAATATATGAATGAAATCATGTAAAAAAGAATGAAAGAAAGAACATTGTTAAGAATGAATGAATGAAAGAAGAAAAGAAAGAAAGAAAGAAAGAAAGAAAGAAAGAAAGAAAGAAAGAAAAAAAAGACAGATAGATATAATGAATGAATGAATGAATGAATGAAGAAAGGAAAGAAACAAAGAAAGAATGAACGAATGAAAGAAGGAAAGAAAAAAAAAAGACAGATAGATATAATGAATGAATGAATGAATGAAGAAAGGAAAGAAACAAAGAAAGAATGAACGAATGAAAGAAGGAAAGAAAGAAAGAAAGAAATGAAGAAAGAAGGAAGGAAGGACAGAAAGAAAGAAAGTAAGATTTAATGAATGAATGAAGGAAGGAAAGAAACAAAGAAAGAATGAACGAATGAAAGAAGGAAAGAAAGAAAGAATGAATGAAAGAAGGAAGAAAGAAAGAATGAAAAAAGAAAAGAAAGAAAAGAAGGAAGCAATATTGCGTCTCAAATGAATGCTAATAATAAGCCATATTCTTCACATATTCAGGTGCAAGAAATGAAAAATAAGGAAATCAAAACTAGGAAACCAACGGAAGAGCCAGACACCATCAACGAGATCCCCAGGTACCAAGAGGAGAGCATCCAGAAGCGACTGCGTCTCATGAGGTTCACCGATGCCAGAAATAGATTCAGAAGTGCTCGCGCAACAGTTTAAATAATGTCTCAACACGTCATCTCACGTGACATCTACGTCATCCGAGTAAATAATGATGGATTCCCTGACCCAGATTGTCCTTATACCTCAAAGGTATATTTGAAATGATTGAAGTAGGCCAATCTCTTAATTAAAGCAACTCTGCTGTCTGCGGTACAAGCAGTGTTTTCCGTTTGGAGCATTCTCACAGACTCGTATTGGTTCATTTTGTTAAAATTAGAAGTGTCTAGACCTCCATTCCGTGTGTTACCGGGGCCTCGTTATGAGGGAGGTAAAGAATAGTGACACTGTGACCTTCCATGCATGTCGTAAGAGGCGACTAAGGAGGTTGATCGATGGTTTGACAAGCTGTCATTGTAAAAAGTATTGTTATGGAAACAGCGCCATATTTAGAAGCAGTGATCTCTGCAATATGTGCCATTTTAGCACGCAAGGTTTCTGTTTTTGAGATTGTGGTTCTACCTTATGTGCCGTCTTCGGCTCGATCGGACAATAGATAGATAGATAGACCTCCATAATTGCTGTGATTACCTACAGTGACATTAATGAGGAAAACACTGTCAAAGCTATCTGTTAAAACGTGGTCGGATGTGCGTTATGCTGACAACACGAGAATTTAATTCTGACGTGTGTACAACAGTGAATGTGCTAACACATGCTAATAACTAACTGCTTCAGCTTTACGAATACGACAAGTCTAGACAAACCAGCGTTTCTACTAGAAAAGATTCAATCAGGGGATTAACATATACTAAAGAGATTACAAATCATAAAATATAGATATATATTATCATCATCATCAAATACCGGGCCTGCTGGCATATGTGATCATGTCTCTCCACAACTTTCGATCACGACAGTTATTTATCATTTCTGTTGTTGACCTTCTGCCAAGCCATCCCCTTAAGCTGTCTGGTTACTTTTCTCTTTGCTTCCCTCTATCTCTTCGTCCCTCAAATTTCACAGTTGTTACAATATATTCCAATTGTTCTCTAATCATTACATGGCCAAAAAATGATGATTGTTTCTTCCAAATATTGGAAATTAGCTCTCTTTTTGCTTTGGTCTCTTTCAGAACGTTTTCATTACTCTTCTTAGCTGTCCGTGGTATTCTCAACATTCTTCTGTAAAACCACATTTCTACAGACTCCAGTGATTTTCTTGTCTGTTGTCCTATTGTCCATGATTCACATCCATATTTTAAGACTGGCTCTACATAGCATTTAAGAACTATTTTTCTTGTTTCTATTGTCAAAAATGGATTGCATAGTATCTTCCTAATGCGCTGTATTGAGGTTTATTTGCTACTTTCGGCCCGCCACATCCAAATTCAGCGAGGCATTTTTGAGTACCGGGTTGTATTTCCTCTTCGATCTGTACTCGCTTAGACTGACTGGATAGTTCTGTTTCCAGGGGCACCATTTGGAGCTGGAGAGGGTCCTGGTCAGCTATTGTTCGCAGATCCTGATGCTTGAAGTCAGTCACCTATGGGTTACTGGCCGTACCCAGTTTAATTGCCGGATGGGCTGTCTCAGAGCTTTAGATTTAAGTTAGTCTCTGATAGGACTAGGTATTCGATCTCACTTACCTTGACGTCAGTCACCTATGAATAACTGACCGCACCCAGTTCAATTGCTGGATGGGCTGTCTCAGAATATTTTATTTACGTTTGTCTCAGATGAATGCGGGAGCCGCGATAGCTCAGTGGTTAGTGAACTGGACTACAAAGGACAAGGGGTTGGGTTCGAGATCAACCGACGGCTTCCGGGTTCACCCAGCCTTAAATTGGTAGCGGATTTTTTTCTGGGAAAGTAAAGCAGCACGGACGTAATACCGACCACATTACCCCAAAAAATCATGCGCTGAAGGTCTGTAAAATATAGGGTCACTAACACCATATTTCCCTATACGCCACTTGGCGTGACGGGGGTACTTTACTCGTTACTTTACTCAGATGAATTCAAGCGTTTGAAATGTAGATATATATAAGAATAGGTAGAATTGGATTAAAGGAAAAGAAAACAAACGAAGAAGTTTTAAAACAACTAAAAATGAAAAGAGAACTACTAAGCACAATTCAAACAGGATAAATGCGATTTTTGGGCCATGTTAAAAGACACAACAGCCTACTAAAAGTAATCCTGGAGGGGAAAATACAAGGTTAAAGAGGCAGAGGCAGACCAAGACTAACATGGACGAGTAACATCAAAAGATTAACAAACCAGCCTATGACAACCTGCATCATCAAAGCAAGAGACAAAGCAGAATGGCGCTCCGTGGTAGCCAACCTTCATTGCGGAGATGGCACTCGATGATGATTGTCTCGGGTAGGACTAGGAACTCTATCTCACTTACCTTGAAGTCAGGGGTGGTCGAAAACTAGCTCCAAACCAAGCGGTTCGGCTCAAATCTGGAGGAACTGGGACATTTATGGTAATAATAATACAGGCACCAAAACTTATCGCTACAACTATCCCATTACTACTTTTTTATGGAACCTTTTTTTCTGTGTCAAAGGAAACAAAAAAAATAAAATTAATTTAATTACTAAATACAAATAAGGATGTCTTTAAAATCATCAACAGCATGTGGCGTACCGACTGACTCCGATATCCCCTCCCATTTTGATGACTCTAAAATACAAGGTATTATTTTGTCTTGTAAAGTGCATAATATATAAATATGTAAATATTGTTAACTCAATGTAAATATATTCAGTGTAAAATAATTAATTGTTTGATAATTCAATGTAAAATAATTTACTTGCAATGATGTTTTAAAACAAAATTATTTGTCGTTAAGTTGATACGAAAATACAAGTTGTGCAATATTCACTTTATCTCATTTGATAATTTACATTTTTCATACAAGACTCGTATAATCGCTTGACTCAATTCATTGACATGTTGATTTAATTGATCTAATGCGACTGCGACAACAAGATCACTGTCATCATCAGGTAGCGTGTCCTTTACAGAACGTTGCATTCATCATAGCCCGCCTGAATGAATATCTGTCTCTAGCCAGATCTCCCACAGAACGTTGCATTCACCACAGCCCGCCTAAATGAATCTCTGTCTCTAGCCAGATCTCCCACAGAACGTTGCATTCATCACAGCCTGCCTGAATGAATATCCGTCTCTAGTCAGATCTCCCACAAAACGTTGCATTCATCACAGCCTGACTGAATGAATCTCTGTCTCTAGTCAGATCTCCCACAGAACGTTGCATTCATCACAGCCTGCCTGAATGAATCTCTGTCTCTAGCCAGATCTCCAACAGAACGTTGCAATCATCACAGCCCGCCTAAATGAATCTCTGTCTCTAGCCAGATCTCCCACAGAACGTTGCAATCATCACAGCCTGCCTGAATGAATCTCTGTCTCTAGCCAGATCTCCCACAGAACATTGTATTCACCACAGCCCGCCTGAAAGAATCCCTGTCTCTAGCCAGATCTCCCACAGAACGTTGCATTCACCACATCGCGCCTGAATGAATCTCTGTCTCTAGCCAGATCTCCCACAGAACGTTGCATTCATCACATCCCGCCTGAATGAATCTCTGTCTCTAGTCAGATCTCCCACAGAACGTTGCAATCATCACATCCCGCCTGAATGAATCTCTGTCTCTAGCCAGATCTCCCACAGAACGTTGCATTCATCACAGCCCGCCTGAAAGAATCTCTGTCTCTAGTCAGATCTCCCACAGAACGTTGCAATCATCACAGCCCGCCTGAATGAATCTCTGTCTCTAGCCAGATCTCCCACAGAACGTTGCATTCATCACAGCCCGCCTGAAAGAATCTCTGTCTCTAGCCAGATCTCCCACAGAACGTTGCATTCATCACAGCCTGCCTGAATGAATCTCTGTCTCTAGCCAGATCTCCCACATAACGTTGCATTCATCACAGTCCGTCTGAAAGAATATCTGTCACTAGCCAGATCTCCCACAGAACGTTGCATTCACCACAGCCCGTCTGAAAGAATCTCTGTCTCTAGCTAGATCTCCCACAGAACGTTGCATTCACCACAGCCCGCCTGAAAGAATCTCTGTCTCTAGCTAGATCTCTCACTTCATCTGTCGTCAAGTGCACGGTCCTATTAATGTATTGAACATGCCTTCTTCTTGGTCTACCCCTGATGTGTCGCCCAGGAACGACACCTTCTATTTTTGTTCTTTCCAGGTGGCTGTGACTTTTACATGGCCATAGCATTTTAATTTCTTTCATTAGAATGGTGTTTATTAGTCAATTCTAATATTTCTTGTCTTTTTCTGTAGAATTTTGTTAGGAATGAACCGTTTTTCTTCATTGCTGTTTACGTGATTGTCCATGATTCACAAACATATGTTGCTGTTGGGAAGAAGCAAGCCCTCAATAATTTTAATCTTACTGCCTTGCTGGTACTGTACCGCAAGACCTAGATGATAGATAATAAGGAGGTTAATAGATGATCTAACAAGCCTATATTTAAAATAAATCCACTGTTAACGAAATAGAAATCTCAACGTTTAGAAAGAATATAAGCCTTCAACAGTATCATCAACAATCTGTAGAAGAAGTTGGATATACGTTTGTTCATGTGAAGAGAAGAGACAAGAAGAGAATCTCAAAGCAAGCCCTGAAATTAAATCAAAGGAGGCGAAAGCAGGCGTCACAGCACCAGAGCTGGAAATTGTCAGCGATCCACAGCTGATGGCTTGCATAAGGATCGGTGAACCAGAACCATCCAGACCCTGTTCCACCTCTCCGTGGTGCCTCCAGTAACAGACTAATCTGTCTAGTCTGGCCAAGCGATTAGGGATCGAAGAGGGAAGACAACCTTTTACTCAAAAATGTCGTGCTGAAGTCGGATGTGTTGGGCCGAAAGGCTCAAATATCACAGTTATACTGCAAACCACAACACAACGCAGACACGCCCACTTAACGTCCGTTTAAGGGCGGATGATGAAGAGGTACACTCCTTTAGTCATCGGGCGAACACAAGCAAGCAAACCATGGAATCAGAGGGTAAAAGAAAAAGAGACAGACCTTGAGAAACACTGAAAAGAACATTCAAACGCGAGACAATAACAGCAGCTATCAGCTCCGTTGCTGAGGATAAACCACGTCCACATGACAATGTTGTGAGGTGAGATACATTGCGGGTTCTGTGCAAAGTCTGACACTTGAAAACAAAATGGTCAGACATAGAGTCTGGAATTTCTACCATACTTGCCGTCTTCGGTTTGAAATGACGATAGATAGACAGACAGACAGGCAGACAGGCAGACAGATAGATAGATAGATAGATAGATAGATAGATAGATAGATAGATAGATAGATAGATAGATAGATAGATAGATAGATAGATAGATAGATAGATAGATAGATAGATAGATAGATAGATAGATAGATAGATAGATAGACAGATAGACATATAGACAGATAGACAGATAGATAGATAGATAGATAGATAGATAGATAGATAGATAGATAGATAGATAGATAGATAGATAGATAGATAGATAGATAGATAGATAGATAGATAGATAGATAGATAGATAGATAGATAGATAGATAGATAGATAGATAGATAGATAGATAGATAGATAGATAGATAGATAGATAGATAGATCTGCGCTGACCGACTGGCAAGTAGACAGACAGACAGACAAGAAGATAGTCATGTAGGCAGGAAGACATACAGAAAGACAGACATATTTATTACACATATTTACTCTAAAGATTTGCGTGTTAGGGAAACCCCGTTGTGTTTGCTGAAAAAGGAACTGAACAAGCCTGGGTTTTTCCCGTTATGAACCCCTGTTGACTCTTTATTTACAATCATTCATTCAATCTAATTGTATTTTTTATTTGGTATTTTTACATGTGGATTAAAATGCATTTATGTAATAAAACAATGAATGTATAACAATTGTAACAAAGTCACAGCCTTTTGTTGTTGATGTTTTAGCTGTAATTCTGATTTGTTCCCGTGTGTTACCGGGGCCTCATTATGAGGAAAGTAAAGAATAGTGACACTGAGACCTTCCAGGCATGTCGTAAGAGACGACTAAGGAGATTGATCGATGGCTTGACAAGCTGTCATTGTAAAAAGTATTGTTATGGAAACAGAGCCATAGATTTTAGAAACAGTGGTTTCCGCAATATGTGGCACGCAAGGTTTCTGTTTTTGAGGTTGTGGTTCTGCCCTATATGCCGTCTTCGACTCGAAAGGACAATAGATAGATGGATAGATAGATAGAATGCTGATTTGCTCATAACATAATCAGTATCATCATCATCAAATGTCATTCCTGCTGGCGTAGATGATCATGTCTCTCCACAACTTTCGATCACGACAGTTATTTATCATTTCTGTTGTTGACCTTCTGCCAAGCGATTTTATTAAGCTGTCTGGTATTTTTTCTCTTTGCTACCCTCTATATCTTCGTCCCTCAATTTTTCCAGTTGTTACAATATATTCCAGCTGTTCCTTTCTCATTACTATTCATATATCAACATTCTTCTGTAAAACCACATTTCTAGAGACTCCAGTGATTTTCGTGTCTGTTGTCCTATTGCCCATGATTCATATCCATATATTACAAAAAGCATAGAAATAAAATAAATAAAAAAAGAAACAGACTAAAGATAAATAATAACTCACCAGTTGGATGTATTATCGATCTCATCAAATTATCGATCTCATCATATTATCGATCTCATCATATTATCGATCTCATCATATTATCGATCTCATCATATTATCGATCTCATCATATTATCGATCTCATCATATTATCGATCTCATATATTGATCTGATATTCACAATAATCAAACAGATCTTTTATATCCTTCCTATCATGGATGTTGTGGCGATTCATGATTATACAAAGAACAATGGGACAACAGACAAGAAAATCACTGGAGGCTGTAGAAATGTGGTTTTACAGAAGAATATTGAGAATACCATGGACAGCTAAGAAGAGTAATGAAGAGGTTCTGAGAGAGGTCAAAGCAAAAAGAGAGCTAATTTCCAATGTTAGGAAGAGACAATCATCATTTTTTGGCCATGTAATGAGAAGAGAACAACTTGAATATATTGTAACAACTGGAAAAATTGAGGGACGAAAAGATAGAGGGAAGCAAAGAGAAAAAATAACAGACAGCTTAAGAGAATGACTTGGCAGAAGGTCAACAACAGAAATGATAAATAGCTGCCGAGATCGAAAGTTGTGGAGAGACATGATCACCTACGACACTAGGCCCGGTACTTGATGATGATCATGGATGTGTTAAATTAGATACACATTTCAGTCTGCCAAGCGAGTATGGATCGAAGAAGGAAGACAACCCGGTACTCAAAAATGTCGTGCTGAAGTCGGATGTGTTGGGCCGAAAGGCGCAAATATCACAGTTATACTGCAAACCACAACACAACGCAGACACGCCCACTTAACGTCCTTTTAAGGACGAATGATGAAGAGGAATTCTCTAGAATACTTTAGTCATCGGGCGAACGCAAGCAAGCAAGATACACATTAATCTCTTCATTGCATGCCTTCATAAACTGCAACCAACGTTGTGCTACCAATGCAAGACCTGGACCCTAGATGCAAGAACAATAAGAAAAATAACCTCTACAGAGATGAAATGTGTAAGTCGAATGTCAGGAAACAGTCCGAGAGATAAGATCAGAAATGAAGAACTGAGAAAAAAGCTAGGAATAGCCCCCGCCATAGAATATATAAAGAAACAATAGATAAAATGGTTTAGCCACGTGACAAGGCAGAAAGATGAAAACGCAACACAACGAGCCTTCAGCAAACGTTGTGAGAACACCAAACCCAAAATTCGACCACGAAAAAGATGAATCGATGGAATATTAGAAGCACTAGGAAACATAACAGCAGCAGAGGCGAACAGAAGAGCAAAAGACCGCAAATTATATCTCCCCTCGACGCTGAAAGGCAGATGAGGAAGGAAAGAAGAAGCAAAGGAAGAAGAAGATAAATTGTAAAAAAAATTAACACATAAGTTGCCACATCATGCCATCTGTGGAGACAGTAACATGGCATTACAACGAGACGTTACTCTCTCAACCAACAATCCAATATGAATATGTTTCTATACCCACAGCACATTTTTAGGGAGCCGCATTACCCCAAAAATCATGCGCTGAAGGTCTGTAAAATTTGCAGCTTGACTATAGATTTCGCAGCTCCCCTAGGAAATGTTATTTTTTTATTTTCTTTCATCGTGTATTCTCTTCTTCTATGAATCTGTATGCCTCTTATTTGAGTTGGAGCTTTAGAGTGTGTTTTTTTTTTTAAGATTGCGGCCTGCAGTTATCTCTTCCCAGACTGCAGGGTTTATGTTCAAAGTGAAGATGGAGTGCCCTGTCCAGGGTGTGCGCTTGGCAGAAGAAAAATAAGAGACAAGTTCTTGCCCATACAACATGTTTCTTCTCTCCACGCAACCGAGCCTATACAACATGTTTCTTCTCTCCACACAGCCGAGCCCATGGAACATGTTTCTTCTCTCCACACAGCCGAGCCCATGGAACATGTTTCTTCTCTCCACACAGACGAGCCCGTGCAACATGTTTCTTCTCTCCACACAGACGAGCCCGTGCAACATGTTTCTTCTCTCCACACAGCCGAGCCCATGCAACATGTTTCTTCTCTCCACACAGCCGAGCCAATGCAACATGTTTCTTCTCTCCACACAGACGAGCCCGTGCAACATGTTTCTTCTCTCCACACAGCCGAGCCCATGCAACATGTTTCTTCTCTCCACACAGCCGAGCCAATGCAACATGTTTCTTCTCTCCACACAGCCGAGCCAATGCAACATGTTTCTTCTCTCCACACAACCGAGCCCATGGAACATGTTTCTTCTCTCCACACAGCCGAGCCAATGCAACATGTTTCTTCTCTCCACACAACCGAGCCCATGGAACATGTTTCTTCTCTCCACACAGCCGAGCCAATGCAACATGTTTCTTCTCTCCACACAGCCGAGCCAATGCAACATGTTTCTTCTCTCCACACAACCGAGCCCATGGAACATGTTTCTTCTCTCCACACAGCCGAGCCCATGGAACATGTTTCTTCTCTCCACACAGCCGAGCCAATGCAACATGTTTCTTCTCTCCACACAGCCGAGCCAATGCAACATGTTTCTTCTCTCCACACAGCCGAGCCCGTGCAACATGTTTCTTCTCTCCACACAGCCGAGCCCATGCAACATGTTTCTTCTCTCCACACAGCCGAGCCCATACAACATGTTTCTTCTCTCCACACAGCTGAGCCCATACAACATCTTTCTTCTCTCCACACAGCCGAGCCCATACAACATCTTTCTTCTCTCCACACAGCTGAGCCCATACAACATGTTTCTTCTCTCCACACAGCTGAGCCCATACAACATCTTTCTTCTCTCCACACAGCCGAGCCCATACAACATGTTTCTTCTCTCCACACAGCCGAGCCCATACAACATGTTTCTTCTCTCCACACAGCTGAGCCCATACAACATGTTTCTTCTCTCCACACAACCGAGCCCATGGAACATGTTTCTTCTCTCCACACAGCCGAGCCCATGGAACATGTTTCTTCTCTCCACACAGCCGAGCCAATGCAACATGTTTCTTCTCTCCACACAGCCGAGCCAATGCAACATGTTTCTTCTCTCCACACAGCCGAGCCCGTGCAACATGTTTCTTCTCTCCACACAGCCGAGCCCATACAACATGTTTCTTCTCTCCACACAGCCGAGCCCATACAACATGTTTCTTCTCTCCACACAGCTGAGCCCATACAACATCTTTCTTCTCTCCACACAGCCGAGCCCATACAACATGTTTCTTCTCTCCACACAGCCGAGCCCATACAACATGTTTCTTCTCTCCACGGAACCGAGCCCATACAACATGTTTCTTCTCGCCACACAGCCGAGCCCGTGCAACATGTTTCTTCTCTCCACGGAACCGAGCCCATACAACATGTTTCTTCTCTCCACACAGCCGAGCCCGTGCAACATGTTTCTTCTCTCCACACAGCCGAGCCCATACAACATCTTTCTTCTCTCCACACAGCCGAGCCCATACAACATGTTTCTTCTCTCCACGCAGCCGAGCCCATACAACATCTTTCTTCTCTCCACACAGCCGAGCCCATACAACATCTTTCTTCTCTCCACACAGCCGAGCCCATACAACATCTTTCTTCTCTCCCCACAGCCGAGCCCATACAACATGTTTCTTCTCTCCACACAGCCGAGCCCATACAACATGTTTCTTCTCTCCACACAGCCGAGCCCGTGCAACATGTTTCTTCTCTCCACACAGCCGAGCCCATACAACATGTTTCTTCTCTCCACACAGCCGAGCCAATACAACATGTTTCTTCTCTCCACACAGCCGAGCCCGTGCAACATGTTTCTTCTCTCCCCACAGCCGAGCCCGTGCAACATGTTTCTTCTCTCCACACAGCCGAGCCCATACAACATGTTTCTTCTCTCCACACAGCCGAGCCCGTGCAACATGTTTCTTCTCTCCACACAGCCGAGCCCATACAACATGTTTCTTCTCTCCACACAGCCGAGCCCATACAACATGTTTCTTCTCTCCACACAGCCGAGCCCATACAACATGTTTCTTCTCTCCACACAGCCGAGCCCGTGCAACATGTTTCTTCTCTCCACACAGCCGAGCCCATACAACATGTTTCTTCTCTCCACACAGCCGAGCCCGTGCAACATGTTTCTTCTCTCCACACAGCCGAGCCCATACAACATGTTTCTTCTCTCCACACAGCCGAGCCCATACAACATGTTTCTTCTCGCCACACAGCCGAGCCCGTGCAATATGTTTCTTCTCTCCACACAGCCGAGCCCGTGCAACATGTTTCTTCTCTCCACACAGCCGAGCCCGTGCAACATGTTTCTTCTCTCCACACAGCCGAGCCCATGCAACATCTTTCTTCTCTCCACACAGCCGAGCCCATGGAACATGTTTCTTCTCTCCACACAGCCGAGCCCATGCAACATGTTTCTTCTCTCCACGGAACCGAGCCCATACAACATGTTTCTTCTCTCCACACAGCCGAGCCCGTGCAACATGTTTCTTCTCTCCACGGAACCGAGCCCATACAACATGTTTCTTCTCTCCACACAGCCGAGCCCGTGCAACATGTTTCTTCTCTCCACACAGCCGAGCCCATGCAACATGTTTCTTCTCTCCACACAGCCGAGCCCATGGAACATGTTTCTTCTCTCCACACAGCCGAGCCCATGGAACATGTTTCTTCTCTCCACACAGCCAAGCCCATGCAACATGTTTCTTCTCTCCACACAGCCGAGCCCATGGAACATGTTTCTTCTCTCCACACAGCCGAGCCCATGCAACATGTTTCTTCTCTCCACACAGCCGAGCCCATGGAACATGTTTCTTCTCTCCACACAGCCGAGCCCATGGAACATGTTTCTTCTCTCCACACAACCGAGCCCATACAACATGTTTCTTCTCTCCACACAACCGAGCCCGTGCATCATGTTTCTTCTCTCCACGGAACCGAGCCCATAGACGACACTAATGTGAACAACGTTTCGGCTCAATAGGCGTTCAGCAGGAACAAACAAACAACACACACACACACAAATATGTAAGTGAATACAACTAATCCTACTTAGCTAACTAGTAATGAAACAACTAAAACAAAATAATCAAAACTGGTTAAAGAAACCATAAATGTCCTCCCTGTATCGCGGACCGTGGCCAGAAGGAGAAAGAAGGATTCACGGGTTCGCGCTGTAAAAACCCTGCCGGTGGGAGGGTCAACAACGTGTAAAGGGTTCTAAAAATGTGTGGTGGGGAACACTGTCTAGGTTGCCTCGACTACAATGCCACCGACAATATCTATAAGCAGCGACGAGCCCACACATACAAATTTATATACACACCCACATATTTAACCCACAGAGACTTAACTTGGCAAGTTTCAAGAGCTCCCATGATCATGCTCATCCATAATTACCTCTAAATTGTCCGAATTAGAACTAATATTGCACTCTGAGATAAAGACAAACAGTTGTGCAATACAATGAGTTTTGTTTGAGCAGTGCATTTCATCCGTTTTGATCGTGTTTCGATATTTCGATTCCTTACGACGAATGGTTATATCGTAGCTTACCCTGAATTGTGATATTGTATGACAGGGAACAGATGGCTGTGTTCACTTTCTGTGCAGTTTCTGCTTATGTCTTTTGGCGTGTGCTGAGACAGCTATGACGGGGACTGCAGCTACCTTTCTTTGTTTGGGAGATGAGATAGTAATTCGGATGATTCCACAGGCATGGTGTTGCAGAATCTTGCTATTTTGTTGATCTATTTATCTTGTTGATTATCTTCCGTGTCTATCTTCTGTGATTTGTTGACTATCTTGTTATCTGTTCTTTCTATCTTGCTACATTCACATATCATATCTATAGAGACACACATAACTCGTCATCATAGTTTTCGAACAAATATAATATAGTCTTTATTGTTGACATCCACATCAAAACTATAACAACTGGTTCCGTACAATGAACAAACTATACTGTCCTCTTATAATCTAAATGTTCCTTTATTGTTACTGTGTCGAGCCTACCGGCGATGTATATTCACAAGTAACGCTGATGATCGTATACAAGTTAACTCTCAATCTTATAGACCTTGAGGTCTTACTTCTAAACCAAAACCACACAAATCTCTGTGCGAACTCTATTAGTCAAACTCATGATTTCCCTACTCTAACTTCGGGCAGGTTTGCTACTCTCTCCTGTTCATCTGACTGGTTTCCACCCGCGAGCTGCCTTGGTGGAAGGAGAAGCAAAAAGATGACCATTTTAATCTGCCTGACTCTTAATTCTATCTTCTGCCTTGAGGCAGGTATCTAATCTCCTTTGCTCTAGTCTACTATTTCTGTCTAGTCTCTGCCTGGCTCTTAATTCTATCTTCTGCATTGAGGCAGGTATCTAATCTCCTTTGCTCTCGTCTACTATTTCCGTCTAGTCTCTGGCTTCGTGGGGGAAAAAGGTTTAAGTTCCTCTAAGTGCTGCGTCGAGAGTCTAAGTTCTCTTTGTCTAAGTTCTCTTTGTCTAAGTCTAAGTTCTGTTCTGTGTAAGTTAAGCTAAGATCTAAGTTCTGTTCTGTGTGTCCCTCTAAGTCTTCTCCAGGTCTTTTTGTGTTCATCTTAGCCACTCCCACCTGGCTAAGGATCATGGGAATCTAATCTATACACGGCTTACCCTTCGTCCGCATCCAGTCACTATTTCTTTAACTCCGCCTTTTAATTATGTTCACAGTCTTATTGCTTTAGGAGTCATGTCGACACCTGTCAATCTTCCTAAACAACGTTCCCTCACAACTAAAGCTTACGTTGGTCTTCGACCACGCGCGGTGTTTCTTTGATCTCCAAGTCAGAGAGAACACAAAGCCTTTCCCACCGCTGAACATAAAGATGTCCCGGCGTCGGTGAGTCTCGCTCCTTGGCGGCTTAACTCAGAATGTCTCAGGGCTGGACTAGCTATCTCATATCAGCAGGTGTCGGAGTCCATCGGCCAGCTTCTTTGCGTTATGTAACTTTGTCGGCAAGAGCAAACATCTGTCTGAATTTCCACGTTCAGGTTGAACACCTGTACATACTTTCTTGCAGTCTTATAGTTGGTTACGCCACAGCGTCTGGGTTCGGTAGACTAACGTCTCCTTGCTAATCTTTAAGTCTTCATTTTAACTCTACGCCGCCTAAAACTATTGTACCTCTTATCATCGTCGTATCATTCTATTCTTCCTCTGTCGATCGTCATTTTCTTCTACTCTTTCCATTATCCTTCATGGTTGAGTCACACTGTAACAACGGGAGGTTGAGCAATTATGGATTTTAATTCGTTTGTAGTGATACCGGGGCCTTCCATAACCATAACCAGTGAGTTGTTTTCAAAGGTTCTTCTTTATTTTCTTTTGCCCACCTTTCTTTGCCATTCAAATCAATCAAAGCCATTTTGATCCCTTGTTAGAGCGTAGGGAACAGTCAAAATCTCTCCATTCACCCCAATTCTTGTATATTTTCTATACTTCTCTCCAGTCTAGGTCAATATTCCTGAGGGATTCCATGGCTTGCTGCCGGTGCTACTGAGTTTAGTGCTCTGTGCACACCGTGAGCTGTGCTTTTCATCCGGATGGTGTTTGTATATTCAGATTTCCTACGATGAGTGATGAAATCGTATGACGATGGACAGTTCAGCTGCGTTCACTTTCGGTGCCGATTGGCCCTATGGATTTTGGCGTGTGTTGTAATGGCTATGATGGGGACTGCAGCTGCCTTTCTTTGTTTGGATATTCGGTGAGATGTTAATTCGGATGATTCCACTGGCACGAGCAGTTGAGCAATTATGGATTTTCATTCGTTTGCAGTGATACCGGGGCCCTCGACTAACTGTAACTAATCACGACTTCTCTTTTCTTTGTATTCCTAGGCCTTTCTGGCTTTCTCTCTTTCTGTGGGTTTCATGGCAGTGCCTGTCTTGCTAAGTTATTATCATGTTTTCTTACTGTGTGTTCGATCCATCTCCATTTTTGTTTCATAAACTACAACTTTAATATCCCCTGTCTTGCTCTTTCCCCGTCCTGTTTTTTCCTTCCGGAAAAATTTCAGATCCTGTAATGGCGCCTTTTTTGTTCTATCTAATTTCTCAAAAAAAATATCTGGTGCCCATTTTTAGACGCTGGGTGAACCTCGGAGCCTTGTCGATCCGAAAAAATTCCATCACTTCTGAGAATGGAATCCAAACTCTTCTGATCACCTGATGTCCAGTATTCTCCTTAATACCAGTACAGAGAAATCCTCGAGGTATTTACTTATTCAATATCTAACGTAATCAGTCTATGTAATTCTTTCGCTGCAACCTTATCTTCCACTTTTCTCTGCCACTTTATCTTCCGCTCGTCTGTACCACTTTATCCTCCACCTGTCTGTATGACTTTATCTTCCACCTGTCTGTACCACTTTATCCTCCACCTGTTTGTACCACTTTATCCTCCACCTGTCTGTAAAACTTTATCTTTCACCTGTCTGTATCACATTATATTCCACCTGTCTGTACCACTTTATCTTTCACCTGTCTGTACCACTTTATCTTTCACCTGTCTGTATCACTTTATATTCCACCTGTCTGTATCACTTTATATTCCACCTGTTTGTACCACTTTATCTTCCACCTGTCTGTACCACTTTATCTTCCACCTGTCTGTACCACTTTATCTTTCACCTGTCCGTACCACTTTATCTTTCACCTGTCCGTACCACTTTATCTTCCACCTGTCCGTACCACTTTATCTTTCACCTGTCTGTACCACTTGATCTTCCACCTGTCCGTACCACTTTATCTTTCACCTGTCTGTACCACTTTATCTTCCACCTGTCCGTACCACTTTATCTTTCACCTGTCTGTACCACTTTATCTTTCACCTGTCTGTAACACTTTATCCCCCACCTGTCTGTAACACTTTATCCTCCACCTGTCTGTACCACTTTATCCTCCACCTGTCTGTAACACTTTATCCTCCACCTGTCTGTAACACTTTATCCTCCACCTGTCTGTAACACTTTATCCTCCACCTGTCTGTACCACTTTATCTTCCACCTGTCTGTAACACTTTATCTTCCACCTGTCTGTACCACTTTATCTTCCACCTGTCTGTAACACTTTATCTTCCACCTGTCTGTAACACTTTATCTTCCACCTGTCTGTAACACTTTATCCTCCACCTGTCTGTACCATTTTATCCTCCACCTGTCTGTAACACTTTATCTTCCACCTGTCTGTACCACTTTATCTTCCACCTGTCTGTACCACTTTATCCTCCACCTGTCTGTAACACTTTATCTTCCACCTGTCTGTAACACTTTATCTTCCACCTGTCTGTAACACTTTATCTTCCACCTGTCTGTACCACTTTATCCTCCACCTGTCTGTACCACTTTATCCTCCACCTGTCTGTACCACTTTATCTTCCACCTGTCTGTACCACTTTATCTTTCACCTGTCTGCAACACTTTATCCTCCACCTGTCTGTACCACTTTATCTTCCTCCTGTCTGTACCACTTTATCCTCCACCTGTCTGTACCACTTTATCTTCCACCTGTCTGTAACACTTTATCTTCCACCTGTCTGTAACACTTTATCCTCCACCTGTCTGTACCACTTTATCTTTCACCTGTCTGTACCACTTTATCTTCCACCTGTCTGTACCACTTTATCTTTCACCTGTCTGTAACACTTTATCTTCCACCTGTCTGTAACACTTTATCTTCCACCTGTCTGTAACACTTTATCTTCCACCTGTCTGTAACACTTTATCTTCCACCTGTCTGTAACACTTTATCCTCCACCTGTCTGTACCACTTTATCCTCCACCTGTCTGTACCACTTTATCTTCCACCTGTCTGTACCACTTTATCTTCCACCTGTCTGTACCACTTTATCTTCCACCTGTCTGTACCACTTTATCTTCCACCTTTCTCTGCCACTTTATGTTTTACTTTTCTCTGCCACTTTATGTTTTACCTTTCTCTGCCACTTTATGTTTCACCTTTTTCTGTTTCTCTTTTTTTCCACCTTTTTTTTCTTTTACTTTATCTTCCAACATTCTCTCCCACTTTATCTTCAACCATTTTCAGCCGCTTTATTTCCCCCCACCGTCTGTTGCTTTACCTCCCACCTTGTCTGTACCCTGTAAACTAGTTTTGGTGAGACCGTTAGATCTTGTGGCGCGCCGGACTAGCATATATTCAGCTCAACATGTCAGATTAAAAATTCAATCTGGATTGGTTTTTCCTGGTGCTATTTTGTTAGAGATAGTTGCTAGGTGAGATATGAACGCCGATCCATTTGTGTGGAACCGTCTACCAGAAGCGCTATCTGGCGCTACATAGAAAACGGCGTAGACTTTCGGGATAAAAAGACAAATAAGAGCGACTGTGTGGTTGATGAGTAGCGCTGCAGATAAGAGCAGGACTCGAACATATTCCCTGCTGGCAGTGAAGTATGTGGGAATGAAGGCCAGCCAGATGACCAGTGTAGTGGACACGCACATCGAGATGAATCTGGACTCGTTAAAGTTGTCTGGTAGATGCCTGGTCTTGAATGCGAGGGCCGAACACACGGTCAGGAGAAAGAGATTGTACGTAATGAACGAGGCTAAGCCGGGGACTGTCATGTCACACGAGAGTTCCACAAATTTCTCGGTGGGCACTGGCTGGGTTATTTGAGCTGAGGGTCTGTACAGGATATACGTGGATATACACAGGCAAACCTGGAGAGTAGCACACATATTAATATTGTTACAATTGTGGTAATATAGAAATCAACATTGATAGTTGGACGAGATGGTAAATGACTTTTCTAAATGAAACTTTGTGTTTTCATATCACTTGATTCTTCTTCTTGTATCCTTCCTCATCTGACTTTCAGCGTCGAGGGGAGATGTAATTTGCGGTCTTTTGCTCTTCTGTTCGCCGCTGCTGCTGTCATGTTTCCTAGTCTTCTAATATTCCATCGATCCATCTTTTTCGTGGTCGACACTTGGGTCTGGTGTTCTCGCCACGTTTATTGAAGTCTCATTGTGTTGTGTTTTGTTCTTTCTGCCTCGTCACGTGGCTAAACCATTTTATCTGTTGTTTCCTTATATATTCTATGGTGGGGGCTATTCCTAGTTTTTTTTCCCCTCAGTTATTCATTTCTGATCTGATCTCTCAGACTATTTCCTGTCCATTTGTCTAACACATTTCATCTCAGTAGAGGTTATTTTTCTTATTGTTCTTGCATCCAGGGTCCAGGTCTGGCATTGGTAGCACAACGTTGGGATGAAGATTGTATTGTATGGTCCAGGTCTGGCATTGGTAGCACAACTTTGGGATGAAGATTGTATTGTAGAGTCCAGGTCTGGCATTGGTAGGACAACGTTGGGATGAAGATTGTATTGTATGGTCCAGGTCTGACATTGGTAGCACAACTTTGGGATGCAGATTGTATTGTATAGTGCTCGTTTTGCCTTTGGTCGTCCTCTTGGAAACACTATATCAATTGATTGATTCGCCAATTTATTGATTGATCGTCACGAAGCTGGCAAATCGAACTGTGATCTCTTCGAAAATTAATTCATCAATTTATTTACTATTCTTTAAAACATTAATGACATTTGTTCTACTTAAAACATTACTGCCATTTGTTCTACTTAAAACAGTAATGGCATTTGTTCTACTTAAAACAGTAATGACATTTGTTCTACTTAAAACATTATTGACATTTGTTCTACTTAAAACATTAATGACATTTGTTCTACTTAAAACATTATTGCCATTTGTTCTACTTAAAACAGTAATGGCATTTGTTCTACTTAAAACATTAATGACATTTGTTCTACTTAAAACAGTAATGACATTTGTTCTGCTTAAAACAGTAATGGCATTTGTTCTGTTTAAAACAGTAATGACATTTGTTCTGCTTAAAACAGTAATGACATTTGTTCTACTTAAAACATTATTGACATTTGTTCTACTTAAAACAGTAATGGCATTTGTTCTACTTAAAACATTAATGACATTTGTTCTACTTAAAACAGTAATGACATTTGTTCTGCTTAAAACAGTAATGACATTTGTTCTGTTTAAAACAGTAATGGCATTTGTTCTGCTTAAAACAGTAATGACATGTGTTCTACTTAAAACAGTAATGACATTTGTTCTACTTAAACTGTAATGACATTTGTTCTACTTAAAACAGTAATGACATTTGTTCTGTTTAAAACAGTGATGACATTTGTTCTGTTTAAAACAGTAATGACATTTGTTCTGTTTAAAACATTGATGACATTTGTTCTGTTTAAAACAGTAATGACATTTGTTCTGTTTAAAACAGTAATGACATTTGTTCTGCTTAAAACAGTAATGTTTTTTTTTTATATTCAACTAAATTAATGCTTTTGCTACTCACAAACAAAAGCCCCGTAAGACTGGCAACAGGCAATCATCGTACCAATACGGAAAAGATAAAGGTAGCAAGAGATACTGCAATCAATATATAGGTGTATCACTTCTCAGCCAAGTAGGAAAGCTATACGCCAAAATTGTGGGGAAACGACTGACTCCAATAACTGAACTACAGCTAAGCGATTCTGACTCCAATAACAGAACTACAACTAAGTGATTCTGACTTCAATAACAGAACTACAACTAAGTGATTCTGACTTCAATAACAGAACTACAACTAAGCGATTCTGACTTCAATAACAGAACTACATCTAAGCGATTCTGACTTCAATAACAGAACTACAACTAAGCGATTCTGACTTCAATAACAGAACTACAGCTAAGCGATTCTGACTTCAATAACAGAACTACAGCTAAGCGATTCTGACTCCAATAACAGAACTACAGCTAAGCGATTCTGACTCCAATAACAGAACTACATCTAAGTGATTCTGACTCCAATAACAGAACTACATCTAAGTGATTCTGACTCCAGTAACAGAACTACATCTAAGTGATTCTGACTTCAATAACAGAACTACATCTAAGTGATTCTGACTCCAATAACAGAACTACAGCTAAGCGATTCTGACTCCAATAACAGAACTACAGCTAAGCGATTCTGACTCCAATAACAGAACTACATCTAAGCGATTCTCAAATGGGGTTCCGAAAAGAGAGAAGATGTACTGACGCTCCTTAAAACAGGTGGCAGAAAAGACGATAGAACACAATCAAAATGTATTCATAGCTTTCATTGATCAGGTCAAAGCATTAGACAGAGTAAACAGAGAACAACTGTGGGAGATACTAACAACATACGGAATAAGCCAACATCTAACCAACTTAATTATAAGTCTCCACATCAACACCAGGGGGAGCCGCGATAGCTCAGTGGTTAGTGAACTGGACTACAAAGGACATGAGATAGGGTTCGATCCCAATGAACGGCTTCCGGGTTCACCCAGCCTTAAATTGGTACCGCATTTTTTCTGGGAAAGTAAAGCGGCACGGGCGTAATACCGACCACATTACCCCAAAAATCATGTGCTGAAGGTCTGTAAAATGTATGGTCACTAACACCATATTCCCTATACGCCACTTGGCGTGACGGGGGCTCCTTACTTTACTTACATCAACAGCAGCTGCACAGTCAGAATAACAGCAGCTGCATAGCCCGAATAACAGCAGCTGCATAGCCCGAATAACAGCAGCTGCACAGTCAGAATAACAGCAGCTGCACAGTCAGAATAACAGCAGCTGCATAGCCCGAATAACAGCAGCTGCATAGCCCGAATAACAGCAGCTGCATAGTCAGAATAACAGCAGCTGCAAGTCAGAATAACAGCAGCTGCATAGTCAGAATAACAGCAGCTGCATAGCCCGAATAACACCAGCTGCATAGTCAGAATAACAGCAGCTGCACAGTCAGAATAACAGCAGCTGCACAGTCAGAATAACAGCAGCTGCATAGCCCGAATAACAGCAGCTGCATAGTCAGAATAACAGCAGCTGCAAGTCAGAATAACAGCAGCTGCACAGTCAGAATAACACCAGCTGCACAGTCAGAATAACACCAGCTGCACAGTCAGAATAACACCAGCTGCACAGTCAGAATAACAGCAGCTGCACAGTCAGAATAACAGCAGCTGCATAGTCAGAATAACAGCAGCTGCATAGTCAGAATAACAGCAGCTGCATAGTCAGAATAACAGCAGCTGCACAGTCAGAATAGCAGCAGCTGCACAGTCAGAATAACACCAGCTGCACAGTCAGAATAACACCAGCTGCACAGTCAGAATAACACCAGCTGCACAGTCAGAATAAAAGCAGCTGCACAGTCAGAATAACAGCAGCTGCACAGTCAGAATAACAGCAGCTGCACAGTCAGAATAACAGCAGCTGCACAGTCAGAATAACAGCAGCTGCACAGTCAGAATAACAGCAGCTGCACAGTCAGAATAACAGCAGCTGCACAGTCAGAACAGTAGCAGGCTGCTTCGAAGTTAGATCAGGTGTAAGACAGGGGTCCGTGACTATATATGCAATTAGGCCAACCCATCGGAGATGGGGGAGATCAACAAGCTTATATTTGCAGACATAATGAAACAACCGATAAAAGGGCCACTTGATAAGGCAGAAAGATGAAAACACAACACGAGCCTTCAATAAACGTTGCAAGAACATCAAACTCAAGGGTCGACCACGAAGAAGATGGATTAACTGAATATTGGGAACACTAGAAAATATAACAGCAGTAGGGGCGAACAGAAGATCAAAAGACAGCAAATAGTATCTCCCCTCGATGCTGAAATGTAAAACAGGAAGGAAAGAAGAAAAGAAGCAGAAGAAGATGATGATGATGATGAAGAGCAAGAAAAGAAGAAGAAGAAGATGATGATGATGATGATGATGATGATGATGATGATGATGATGATGATGATGATGATGATGATGATGATGAAGAAAAGAAGAAGAAGAAGGAGATTAAACTTCTAACGAAGATCATCATCATCATCATTGAGTGTCGTCTCCGCATCGAAGGTTGGCTACCATGGATCGCCCGTCCACTCTGTCTCTTGCTTTGATGTTGAAGATTGTCATAGGTCGACTTGTCCATCTTTTGATGTTACTCGTCCATTGTGGTCTCCTCCTTCTCTTTTACCTTGTATTTTCCCTTCCAATATTACTTTTATTAGGCTGTTGTGTCTTTTAACGTGCCCCCAAAATTTAATTTGTCTTGTTTGGATTCTGTTTAGTAGGTCTCTTTTAATTTTTAGTTGTTTTAAAACTTCATCGTCTGTTTTCTTTTCTTTCCATCCAATTCTACATATTCCTCTATAAATTCACATTTCAAAGGCTTCAATTTTCTGTTTTGTTTTCTTGTCTAATGTCCATGCTTCTGCACCATATAGGAATATTGAGAAGATGTAACATTTTGCTATTCTTAGTTTTAGTCCTGGTGTTACTTGTTTTGATGTTAGTATATTTATCATGGCATTAAAATTACTTTTTGCCATTCCTATTCTTTTGTTTATTTCAGTTGTACATTTTCCATCATTGGTTATAGTATGTCCAAAGTAGTTGTAGCTCTGAACTGTCTCCAGATGTATTCCTTCAACTTTGATATTTATTTGTAGGTCTTGAGAACTTTCTTTGTTTATGATCATATTTTTAGTCTTTTTGATATTCATATCAAGTCCATATTTTATGCTCGTCATGTTTATTACATTAAGTAATTGTTGTAGATCTTTAGGATTTTCTGCTAGTAGAACAGTATCATCAGCATATCTTAGGTTATTGATTATCTTCCCATTAATGTTTAGGCCTGGCATCTCTGTGATGTTTTTAAAGATTTGCTCATACATTGAACAGGCTTGATGATAGGATGCATCCTTATCTTACTCCTCTTTTTTTATATCATGGGTGTAGAGTTCTCCTTGTTATATCTTATTATTGCTGTTTGCTCCCAATACAAATTACATATTAGTCGTATGTCTGTATCGTCCAGATTTTTATCTTTTAGGCAATCTATAAGTTGGTTATGGTGTATTCTATCGAAAGCTTTGGTGTAGTCTATGAAGCAGGCATATATTGGTTTGTTTACTTCTATGTATTTTCAATCAATGTCCTGATGCTGATTATGGCTTCTTTTGTCCCAATTGCTGGTTATCTAACACAGTATTGATTTTATTCTGAATCCTTCCTTGTATAACATTTGGCAAGATTTTTGTAACATGGCTCATTAGGCTTATTGTTCTAAAGTGACTGCATTCAATGCACCATTCTTTTTAGGCAATGCAATGAAAGTTGATTTTTTAGTTCATTTGGTATATATCCTGTGTGGTATATGTCGTTGCATGTGTCTGTGATCAATTCAATGCCAAAATCTTCTAGTGCCTGTATCATCTCTATCTGTATATTGTCAGGTCCTGCTGCTTTTCCCTTTTTCATTGTTTTTATAGCTTTTCTACTTCAAATTTCAGGATTTTATAGCTGGATGTACATTTTATAAATGGTTTTTTTGTCCCTTTCGTCATGAAATAATTCTGTTATGTATTCCTGCCATCTATCGATTATATCTTTATTGTCTGTTAGCATTCTTCCCTCTTTGTTTGAAATACAACTGTTTCCTGCAGCTTTTTTGTCTTTATTAGTCATTCTCTTTATTTCCGTGTGCATCCCTCTTAAATTTTGTTTACTTTCCATAGTTTCGACTTCTAGACATCTTTAGTCGAGCCAGTCTTCTTTTGCCTTTTTGCACATTTTGCGTATTTCATTATCAATTTCCTTGCATCTGGCAGTGTTCTTCGCTTGTCTTCTTTCTTCCAGTTTTTTTCTATGATAATGAAGATACACAATATATATAAAGTAAGTAAAGTACCCCCCGTCACGCCAAGTGGCGTATAGGGAAATATGGTGTTAGTGACCCTATATTTTACAGACCTTCAGCACATGATTTTTGGGGTAATGTGGTCGGTATTACGCCCGTGCTGTTTTTACTTTCCCAGAAAAAATCCGGTACCCATTTAAGGCTGGGTGAACCCGGAGCCGTCGGTTGGGATCGAACCCTACCCCTTGTCCGTAGTAGTCCAGTTCACTAACCACTGAGCTATCGCGGCTCCTACTAATTTTTAGGGAATTAGTAAAACCCAGGTGTCCTCGCCAGGATTACGAACCCCGGCTGTTGCCGTGGTAAGCCAACCGCCTATCGATTGCGCTAACCGGACACAATATATATATTGGACAAAAATTAGTTTCGTTTTTAAAACTGAACACAAACCTGAACAAGAATCAGGAATCCTGCTATGACAAGCTGCGACTGTGGACTGACGAAGCGAGGTCTACCCTTGTAGTTGGAAGTGGTCACAAAGATTCGGTAGATCCGGACGGCCTTGACAATCATCGGGGCATACAGCCAGGTAAAGCTGAGACAAAACATGAAGTAAATCACCGCGCAGGTTGTGTTTGTGGGCGTGGCTTGGAATATAGCCACCGTGATGTATCCCACGAAGATAGCTACCATTTGTAGAATGCTCAACTCTCGGCTCGTAGCTTTGATGACTCGATGATCTCGGAAATTGAGGTATAAAGATGCCGTGACGACTTGACACGCGATTGCTACAGCATCCAGGGATATTAAAGTAGCGCTCAGAGTTGAAGACACAGAACCATAGGAAAAAGGGATTCGAACACAAGTTGTTAAGTTCGTTGATTCGTCCGGCCATGCAAACTTAACGCACGATTCACAAGCTGTGCCATTTTTAACAACAACCTCGTTTTCTCGACATCGTCGACACTCCCAACAACATGGAACCTCTTTCTGAATTTGGATTTCCGCAACCCCACAAGGTCGGCTACAAACAGACTCAGGACGATCAGCCTCTCGTTCCACATTAGTCAACGGAACAACTCTTGGGTATATGTTTAAATGACTCCAAGATATCGAGCGATTCGTGTTGATGATCCTGCTCTCACTCGTTTCAAAAAAAGCAACAGGAACTTCTATTAAGTTCCCCCTATCGCTTGTATTTGCTGTATCTGGGACACCTTCATTCTCCCAGACCATCTGCCTAATCTCATACCGACCAAGTAGGTCTCCAAACTTATCAAACTCAATCCGGTCCGTAAATCCAACAAACGAAGAGTTCAACAAGTAATTTAAAAGTAGGTCCCCCGAAACGCAAGCCCTGGCAGCACTCCCTGACACACCCGGACAGACGTCACTTAACAATTTATTTATAGCATGAGCGAATGTAAAAACACTATCAATAACCAAAGACACCGTTGATGAAACAATTAATTTCTCAAACCTTTTAACGCTCCTAGCGGACAAACATGATCCGTTTTTTAAAGAACAATTCGTGTACGATTCCCAGTAAAAATCAAACCAAGGGTTACTTGTCGATCCAGGTCTCAACTTTCTAAAGTAAACATCAAACTGTGGAACTCCAGTTGAATGATACATGAAAGAGAAGGCTCCGTGGAATACCTCCCAGTACTGGCCTCTTAAAATAGCTTTATCGCTAATGGAGTCACTTCCGATCCAAATAAAATGACCTCTGACCTCAGCACGGTCACAAGCGGCAAACAATGAAAGCGTTAGGTCTGTATCGATGAAGAGAATAACAACGCGTGCTTTTTTGTACCTTAGGAGCGTATTCAAGGTAAAGTCGAAATCAGATTTTACGCCCACACACTGGGAAGCTGCAACACAAATCCCGAATTGGGGCGCAATTTGTAGAATGTTGTAAAAAGCGCTCTTGCCATAGGTGGTGTCGCTGTAGACAACTGAGACGTACGACCAGCCATTGTTGGCAATGAACGTCATCATGGCTAGAATCTGGTGTCTGTCTGGAGGCACGAGTCTCATGAAGAATGGATGTTCGAAAACGTTGCTGAGGTCATCGCTTGTGGCCATGTAGCTGACAACTGGGATCTTCGCGACAGCCAGCAAGCTGGACACTGCCAAGGTGGAACTGCTGCCTTGGGGGCCTAATATTCCGACAACATCGTAATGAGGTACACCTGTAAACGATGATGATGCTGATAATTTAGCTAAATCCACGAATCCCTCTTTGACAGACTCATTCGATGACTTATTCAAATCCTCACCTTCTAAAACTCCTGACTCATTCGATGACGCAATAAAATTCTTTGAAATACTCAAAACTTCCATCGGCAAAAATGTCAACGACTGCGCCAACGCAATATTCGAACTTTTACAGTAATCAACAATAACAAATCCTAAACTAACATTCCTCAACAAACTCGTGTCGTTATTAATTAATTCAACAGCAAAAGCTATAGCTTCCATGTACTGTAAAACCCACAAATCTGCACGAACCACTTTATTACAAACAAGACCTTCAGCAAACTTTGTGACGCTGAATAGCGCGCCGATGTTAATGTCCCCTTTCAGGGAATAAGTGTCATGATTCAGACCAGGCAGTGAATATCTCTTCTCGATAATGTCCATTTTTGATGTGGATGATGATTCTGCTAACGACAAAGTTGAAGAAACAACAAATATCAAAATGATGATATTAAATAAACTAATGGTGGCCATTTTTACACGGGACGGTTAGGTTTTAGCGACCATATTTGAAAATAGTCGTTCGGGTCATATTTTGGCGAAACCGCTCTGCGCCGGGCCGCGTTGAGGAGTATCAGTTGTCATGTCGCCGGAAAACGTTTTCTGAAATGGAAGAAAAATGGAGGTCAGTGATATCTAGTGTCGCAGAGTGCAATCATGGCAAGATCGATATGTAGATCGATTATCTCAGCAAAAATAGACACGAGGACAATGTTTGAATGTTTCGGAGATATATCAAGTTCATTCATTCGTTCATTCGTTCGGTCGTTCATTTTCCTCTCGGACTGAAAACGGCGCATAAAGCGGAAGTCATAGTTCTCCATGATTGATGATTTGCTGCTAGTTCTTGTAGTTCTTGGTTGTTTCTTAGTTCCATGGTTGAGCCTTCCCTAGTAATTGTTCTGTGTAGCGATTTTCTTGATCTTCTTTTTTTTTTCTTTTACCAGATGGTTTCCGCATGATGTGGAAGACTTTCTTTATTCATTCGCAGCACATGACCGATGTATCTACAACACCGATGTATCTACAACACCGATGTATCTACAACACCGATGTATCTACAACACCGATGTATCTACAACATCGATGTATCTACAACACCGATGTATCTACAACACCGATGTATCTACAACACCGATGTATCTCCACCACCGATGTATCTACAACACCGATGTATCTACAACACCGATTTATCTACAACACCGATGTATCTACAACACCGATGTATCTACAACACCGATTTATCTACAACACCGATGTATCTACAACATCGATTTATCTACAACACCGATGTATCTCCACCACCCATTTATCTACAACACCGATGTATCTACAACACCGATTTATCTACAACACCGATTTATCTATAACACCGATGTATCTACAACACCGAAGTATCCACAACACGGATGTATCTACAACACCGATGTATCTACAACACCGATGTATCTACAACTCCGATTTATCTACAACACCGATGTATCTACAACACCGATGTATCTCCACCACCGATGTATCTCCCCCACCGATGTATTTACAACACCGATGTATCTACAACACCGATGTATCTCCCCCACCGATGTATTTACAACACCGATTTATCTACAACACCGATTTATCTACAACACCGATGTATCTACAACACCGAAGTATCCACAACACCGATGTATCTACAACACCGATGTATCTACAACTCCGATTTATCTACAACACCGAAGTATCCACAACACCGATGTATCTACAACACCGATGTATCTACAACTCCGATTTATCTACAACACCGATGTATCTCCACCACCGATGTATCTCCCCCACCGATATATCTCCACCACCGATATATCTCCACCACCGATATATCTCCCCCACCGATGTATCTCCACCACCGATATATCTCCACCACCGATATATCTCCACCACCGATATATCTCCAACACCCATGCATCTACAACACCGATGTATCTCCACCACCGATGTATCTCCACCATCGATGTATCTCCACCACCGATGTATCTCCACCACCGATGTATCTCCACCACCGATGTATCTACAACACCCATGTATCTCCACCACCGATGTATCTCCACCACCGATGTATCTACAACACCCATGTATCTCCCCCACCGATGTATCTCCACCACCGATGTATCTCCACCACCGATGTATCTACTACACCGATGTATCTCCACCACCGATGTATCTCCACCACCGATGTATCTACTACACCGATGTATCTCTACCACCAATGTATCTCCCCCAACGATGTATCTCCCCCCCCCCCCCCCGATGTATCTCCACCACCGATATATCTCCACCACCGATGTATCTCCAACACCGATGTATCTCCACCACCGATGTATCTACTACACCGATGTATCTCCACCACCGATGTATCTCCACCACCGATGTATCTACTACACCGATGTATCTCTGCCACCGATGTATCTCCCCCACCGATGTATCTCCCCCACCGATGTATCTCCACCACCGATATATCTCCACCACCGATGTATCTACAACACCGATGTATCTCCAACACCGATGTATCTCCCCCACCGATGTATCTACAACAACGATGTATCTACAACACCGATGTATCTCCACCACCGATGTATCTACAACACTGATGTATCTACAACACCGATGTATCTACAACACCGATGTATTCCCCCCCCACCGATGTATCTACAACACCGATGTATCTACAACACCGATGTATCTCCAACACCGTTGTATCTACAACACCGATTTATCTACAACACCGATGTATCTCCACCACCGATTTATCTCCACCACCGATGTATCTACAACACCGATGTATCTCCCCCACCGATGTATCTACAACACCGATGTATCTCCACCACCGATGTATCTACAACACCGATGTATCTCCAACACCGATGTATCTACAACACCGATGTATCTCCAACACCGATGTATCTACAACACCGATGTATCTCCAACACCGATGTATCTACAACACCGATGTATCTCCAACACCGATGTATCTCCCCCACCGATGTATCTACAACAACGATGTATCTACAACACCGATGTATCTCCACCACCGATGTATCTACAACACTGATGTATCTACAACACCGATGTATCTACAACACCGATGTATTCCCCCCCCCCACCGATGTATCTACAACACCGATGTATCTACAACACCGATGTATCTCCAACACCGTTGTATCTACAACACCGATTTATCTACAACACCGATGTATCTCCACCACCGATTTATCTCCACCACCGATGTATCTACAACACCGATGTATCTCCCCCACCGATGTATCTACAACACCGATGTATCTCCACCACCGATGTATCTACAACACCGATGTATCTCCAACACCGATGTATCTACAACACCGATGTATCTCCAACACCGATGTATCTACAACACCGATGTATCTCCACCACCGATGTATCTCCACCACCGATGTATCTACAACACCGATGTATCTCCACCACCGATGTATCTACAACACCGATGTATCTCCAACACCGATGTATCTCCAACACCGATGTATCTACAACACCGATGTATCTACAACACCGATGTATCTACAACACCGATGTATCTCCACCACCGATGTATCTACAACACCGATGTATCTCCAACACCGATGTATCTACAACACCGATGTATCTACAACATCGATTTATCTACAACACCGATGTATCTCCACCACCCATTTATCTACAACACCGATGTATCTACAACACCGATTTATCTACAACACCGATTTATCTATAACACCGATGTATCTACAACACCGAAGTATCCACAACACGGATGTATCTACAACACCGATGTATCTACAACACCGATGTATCTACAACTCCGATTTATCTACAACACCGATGTATCTACAACACCGATGTATCTCCACCACCGATGTATCTCCCCCACCGATGTATCTCCACCACCGATGTATCTACAACACCGATGTATCTACAACACCGATGTATCTACAACTCCGATTTATCTACAACACCGATGTATCTACAACACCGATGTATCTACAACACCGATGTATCTACAACACCGATGTATCTCCCCCACCGATGTATCTCCCCCTCCGATGTATCTACAACACCGATGTATCTACAACACCGATGTATCTCCACCACCGATGTATCTCCCCCACCGATGTATCTCCCCCACCGATGTATCTACAACACCGATGTATCTACAACACCGATGTATCTACAACTCCGATTTATCTACAACACCGATGTATCTACAACACCGATGTATCTCCACCACCGATGTATCTCCCCCACCGATGTATCTCCCCCACCGATGTATCTACACCACCGATGTATCTACAACACCGATGTATCTCCACCACCGATGTATCTCCAACGCCTCCTTCTTATAAATCTCATCATTTACTCCTGAGTTATTGAGTTATTTACTGGTCATCATTACTGCAAAGGGTTAAGGCATAAAAATGCGAAGCTGCAGTAAAGCTGAATATGAGGAAAAATTAAAAAATAAAAAAAGGTATGTAAGAAGCTTTACGTGACAAGTGGACGACACAGACTAAACAACGTTTCGGCTCAATAGGCCTTCATCAGGAACAAACAATAAAAACACACACACACAAATTAATAACGAAACAACCAAAACAAAAACAATCGAAATGTGTTAAAGAAAACAACAACAAAAAGTAAAACTATCCTGTCAAATCCAAAATAAAATCGTAACCAAGTGCGGCTGTCGTGAACGTCGAAAATCGTGCGAAAAAGTGCGTAAATGTAAACAGAACCAGAGGAGTAAACACAAGGGTCAGTGTGCAAACACAAAGGAGAAAGAATCGAATAGTAGACTAACAGGTGTAAAAAGACGCTAAGAGTGAGATGTCTGAGAGTGGGGTACAGTAAAAATAAATGAGGGGTAAGAAGCACAGAAAAAAAATTTTTTTATAGAGGAGAAAACTGAAGTGTCTCATAAGGGACTAGAGGAGAAGAACTATAAAAAGCATGGCATAGTAAGTAGACCAAATAACCCAAATATGTGTAGTAGAGAAGGCTATGCAAAAGGGAAGGAGCAAGCAAAAGGAAACTATGCGTATGAGTGTGATACATTCATACCTCTCGGGGTCAGCGAATGTATCTACAACACCGTAATCTACAACACCGATGTATCTACACCACCGATGTATCTACAACACCGATGTATCATTCCAGTATGGTTCGCTGACCCCGAGAGGTATGAATGTATCACACTCATACGCATAGTTTCCTTTTGCTTGCTCCTTCCCTTTTGCATAGCCTTCTCTACTACACATATTTGGGTTATTTGGTCTACTTACTATGCCATGCTTTTTATAGTTCTTCTCCTCTAGTCCCTTATGAGACACTTCAGTTTTCTCCTCTATAAAAAAATTTTTTTTCTGTGCTTCTTACCCCTCATTTATTTTTACTGTACCCCACTCTCAGACATCTCACTCTTAGCGTCTTTTTACACCTGTTAGTCTACTATTCGATTCTTTCTCCTTTGTGTTTGCACACTGACCCTTGTGTTTACTCCTCTGGTTCTGTTTACATTTACGCACTTTTTCGCACGATTTTCGACGTTCACGACAGCCGCACTTGGTTACGATTTTATTTTGGATTTGACAGGATAGTTTTACTTTTTGTTGTTGTTTTCTTTAACACATTTCGATTGTTTTTGTTTTGGTTGTTTCGTTATTAATTTGTGTGTGTGTGTTTTTATTGTTTGTTCCTGATGAAGGCCTATTGAGCCGAAACGTTGTTTAGTCTGTGTCGTCCACTTGTCACGTAAAGCTTCTTACATACCTTTTTTTATTTTTTAATTTTTCCTCATCATTACTGCACTCTGAACATGTCAATAGAAGCTCAGATCCCCTCCCGCAGTGTCCAGCGACTGACGACTCCAGTTCTGTGTTGATTAATTAGTCTACTTACACGCCCACTGAGTTTCTCGCTTTCTTTAATCCATCTCTTATCAGTTCATTTGAAATGTATTTTAATCCATCTTATGTTTTTAGATCTTACGGAGACAGTTGTTTTCAAAGGCGTTTCATTTTCTATCTAAAGTCTGGGTGGGTTTTCAACTTTTACGTCAATGTTACTAACCATATAATAATAAACATGTGTTTTTTATGTGAGGTGTGTGTGTGTATGTTGTGTGTGTATGTGTGAGAGAGATGGAAAGTGAAAACAAATAATGTAACATTATAGAAGGTGATCTCAAAGAATCAAGCCACCGTCCAAGAAGGGCCTCTGTTCACAACCCTACTGGCCTGACGTCATCGGTCAAGGTCAACCCACAGTCATTCTTAGTTTACTCCGATGATTTTAAAATTATGTTCCCTGTCCATAAATGGGATTTTTAAAATATGTTCCCTGTACAGGAATGTGATTTCAAAAATATGTTCCCTGTCCATAAATGGGATTTAAAAAATATGTTCCCTGTCCATAAATGGGATTTTAAAAATATGTTCCTTGTCCAGGAATGGGATTTCAAAAATATGTTCCCTGTCCATAAATGGGATTTTAAAAATATGTTCCCTGTCCATAAATGGGATTTCAAAAATATGTTCACTGTCCTGGAATGGGATTTTTAAAATATGGTCCCTGTCCATAAATGGGATTTTAAAAATATGTTCCCTGTCCATAAATGCGGATTTTAAAAATATGTTCCCTGTCCAGGAATGGGATTTCAAAAATATGTTCCCTGTCCAGGAATGGGATTTCAAAAATATGTTCCCTGTCCATAAATGGGATTTTAAAAATATGTTCCCTGTCCATAAATGGGGATTTTAAAAATATGTTCCCTGTCCAGGAATGGGATTTCAAAAATATGTTCCCTGTCCAGGAATGGGATTTCAAAAATATGTTCCCTGTCCAGGAATGGGATTTCAAAAATATGTTCACTGTCCTGGAATGGGATTTTTAAAATATGTTCCCTGTCCATAAATGGGATTTTAAAAATATGTTCCCTGTCCATAAATGCGGATTTTAAAAATATGTTCCCTGTCCAGGAATGGGATTTCAAAAATATGTTCCCTGTCCAGGAATGGGATTTCAAAAATATGTTCCCTGTCCATAAATGGGATTTTAAAAATATGTTCCCTGTCCATAAATGGGGATTTTAAAAATATGTTCCCTGTCCAGGAATGGGATTTCAAAAATATGTTCCCTGTCCAGGAATGGGATTTCAAAAATATGTTCCCTGCCCATAAATGGGATTTTTAAAATATGTTCCCTGTCCATAAATGGGGATTTTAAAATGTGGTCCTTTTATTTTAAAAAATGAGAGTAAGAAACAAAAACAGTTAAATTCGGACCCCAAACTCTTCCTGTCGCCCTGTCAAAGATAACATTTGAAAAAGGAAACATTCTTGCGTAAAAAAGGTCACTTTCATTCAGAATAAATTAGCATGTTTACTTTTTTTTTTTTTAAATACATTTCGATTTTGACAGCGACATACTTGAGAAAGTTGATGTACTTGAGAAAGTTGATGTACTTGAGAAAGTTGATGTACTTGAGAAAGTTGATGTACTTGAGAAAGTTGATGTACACGTGCAAGTCGGTACAGTTGAGCAATTCGACATATTTGAGCAAATCGACATACTTGAGCAATTCGACATACTCCAGCAAGTCACATACTTGAGCAAATCGACATACTTGAGCAAAACGAATTACTCCAGCCAGTCTATATACTTGATCAAATCGACATACTTGAGCAATTCGACATAATCCAGCAAGTCGACATACTTGATCAAATCGACATACTTGAGAAAATGAATATGTATTTGAGCAAGTCGATGTACTTGAGAAAGTTGATGTACACGTGCAAGTCGGTACAGTTGAGCAATTCGACAAATTTGAGCAAATCGACATACTTGAGCAATTCGACATACTCCAGCAAGTCGACATACTTGAGCAAAACGAATTACTCCATCAAGTCTATATACTTGATCAAATCGACATACTTGAGAAAATGAATATGTATTTGAGCAAGTCGATGTACTTGAGAAAGTTGATGTACTTGAGAAAGTTGATGTACACGTGCAAGTCGGTACAGTTGAGCAATTCGACAAATTTGAGCAAATAGACATACTTGAGCAACTCGACATACTCCAGCAAGTCGACATACTTGAGCAAATCGACATACTTGAGCAAATAGAATTACTCCAGCAAGTCTATATACTTGAGCAAATCGACATACTTGAACAAATCGACATACTCCAGCAAGTCGACAAACTTGACCAAATCGACATACTCCAGCAAGTCGACATACTTGAGCAAATCGACATACTTGAGCAAATCGAAGTACTCCAGCAAATCGACATACTTGAGCAAATCGACATACTTGACCAAATCGACATACTCCAGCAAGTCGACATACTTGAGCAAATCGACATACTTGAGCAAATCGACATACTCAAGCAAGTCTATATACTTGATCAAATCGACATACTTGAGCAAATCGACATACTCCAGCAAGTCGACATACTTGAGCAAATCGACATACTCCAGCATGTCGACATACTTGAGCAAAACGACATACTTGATCAAATCGACATACTCCAGCAAGTCGACATATTTGATCAAATCGACATACTTGGTCAAATCGACATACTTGAGCAATTCGACAAACTTGAGCAAATCGACATAATCCAGCAAATCGACATACTCCAGCAAGTCGACATACTTGATCAAATCGACATACTTGAACAAATCGACATACTCCAGCAAGTCGACATACTTGATCAAATCGACATACTCCAGCAAGTCAACATACTCCAGCAAGTCGACACACTTGATCAAGTCGACATACTTGAGCAAATCAACATACTTGAGCAAATCGACATACTTGAGCAAATCGAAGTACTACAACAAATCGACATACTTGAGCAAATCGACATACTCCAGCAAGTCGACATACTTGAGCAAATCGACATACACAAATCGACATACTCCAGCAAGTCGACATACTTTATCAAATCGACATACGCAAATCGACATACTCCAGTAAGTCGACATACTTGAGCAAATCGACATACACAAATCGACATACTCTAGCAAGTCGACATACTTGATCAAATCGACATACGCAAATCGACATACTCCAGTAAGTCGACATACTTGAGCAAATCGACATACTTGATCAAATCGACAAACTCCAGCAAGTTGACATATTTGAGCAAATCGACATACTCCAGCAAGTCGACATACTTGATCAAATCGACATACTTGGTCAAATCGACATACTTGAGCAATTCGACAAACTTGAGCAAATCGACATAATCCAGCAAATCGACATACTCCAGCAAGTCGACATACTTGAGCAAATCGACATACTTGAGCAAATCGACATACTCCAGCAAGTCGACATACTTGATGAAATCGACATGCTCCAGCAAGTCAACATACTCCAGCAAGTCGACACACTTGATCAAGTCCACATACTTGAGCAAATCGACATACTCCAGCAAGTCGACACACTTGATCAAGTCGACATACTCCAGCAAGTCGACATACTCCAGCAAGTCGACATACTCCAGCAATTTGACCTACGACACATCGGCTGAAAACGATTAGTGACTCATCGCCGACTGCTAGCATCAACTGATGCACCCATCACCACCAAAACACTAATCACAGCTTACCAGACGTTTACTCCTCTTTCTTTAAAACAGACTGAACACCTATGTGTTTACCCATAGTGCTGAGATGTCAACTCAATAACAATGAATGAATACATGAAGTAAGAATTAAAAAAAAAAATGAAACCACCGGATGAAAACATTTCTTATTGATGAATAGTTTAATATATTGAAATCACTTCCGAGCCCACGGCGAGGGTCGAATGCACTTGTGTCGTAAACGGAAATGCTGAGCATGAAAGAAATAATGACGTGACTCAATGAAAGGAATTCAGCTCTGATACGATAATTATTGTAACTTGTCCACACATTACAGGAAATTGGAGTTATGAAAATTGGTGGTGTTTTATCGATGACACAAGACGGTAGGTCATTGCCTTATAGTACAATGTTATTTATAGTGGGAGAAGTGTGCACATATTTCCGGGTTTGCTGGTTAAAAGAACATATTCGAGTGCATTCAGGGAAGACTCATTGGTGCTAAATGCATTCCGATAGATTATTATAAAAAAGTAAAAGTAAAGTACCCCCGTCAATTGCTATATAACTATATTCATCACTAATGTAATTTTTGTGTGTTTGAGTATAGGGTTAGGGGTTGGGCCCACGAAACATATGACTTTACAACTCGTGTTGTTTCGCTTTTCTCTACAATATGGGGGGGGGGGGGTCTTCTCATGACGGATTGAGAACCACAGAATAAAGTGCAATAACGTCAATCAAGGGGACGTTACTTTTCTGAAATTAAATAATTTATGTCCATGAACTAGGACTCTACGGAAAGTCAATATAATTATCCTATAATTAGGAACTAAGGAAAACAAAAAAAGACAAAAATATGTAATAGTTAATTTGTTTTCAAAAGTTAATCCTTTGCCACAACCCTGAATTATCACGACGGTTCCTATTGAACGTTACTGCAATAACTCCTTCATTAGGTGAATAAATTAGACCAAACCGTAAATAAATGTAGTTTTTCTTCAAATGAGCTATTTCAAATGGTGGATAAGATTTATCGAAATCAATTTTAACCTACCATTTCATCTTTTGTTGCGATATTGCAACTGATGTCAGACACAACAATTGTAGACAAAATTAATGGGGAGTTGGCATTTTCTGGCTAATGACATCGTTGCGTTTTACTGGTGTGGGGAATCAGTGGCGTAGCGTGTTCGCTGGGCTGTTGCCTAGGGGCGTACATTTATTGTTCATTTTTAAAAGAAAAATAAATTGAAAGGAGTAACAGTACATTTTAAAGATGGTCAAATTGAATGTACTGCCAACCCATGTACTTGTTATGCTACGAGTACTACCAACCCACATACTTATTCTGTGTGTGCTACCAACCCACATACTTACCACTCTGCGACTGCTACCAACCCACATACTTACCACTCTGCGACTGCTACCAACCCACATACTTACCACTCTACGACTGCTACCAAACCAAATAGTTACCACTCTGCGAGTGCTACCAACCCACATACTTACCATTTTACGAGTACTGTTAACCCATGTTAAAAAAAATATTGGCATATAAGGAATATGGTGTCAGTGACCATAAATTTTACAGACCTTCGGCACATGATTTTTGGGGTAATATGGTCGGTATTACGCCCGTGCCGCTTTACTTTCCCAGAAAAAAAATTCGGTACCTATTAACGGCTTAGTTAACCTGGAAGCCGTCGGTTGGGATAGAAACCTACCTGTTGTCCTTTGTAGTCCAGTTCACTAACCACTGAGCTATCGCGGCTCCCGTTAATCCTTGTACTTGCTACTAACCTTCATTACTTTCATTATCATCACTATAACTATCATTTCTTTCACTATTATTTTAATCAAATATTTTTACAGCGTTTTTCTGTTTCTGTATGTAGACGAGATAGGGGCAGCCCAAGAAGAAGATGGTTTCAAGACTTCAACGAGATCTTGAACCTGACAGACTGGCTTTGATGAGAGCAACGTTCTGTGGGCGATCTGGCTAGAGACAGAGATTCTTTCAGACGGACTTTGGTGAATGTAACCTTCTGTGGGAGATCTGGCTAGAGACAAAGATTCTTTCAGACGGGCTGTCCTCATCAAGGCCAGCTCCTTGTCGTGGGGATGGGGCTTAACAGTCACCAAGGACTGAAAACTAAGACTGGCCAGGCCTTCCTACAACCGAGCAAGACCACAGTCTGCTCTAGCAAGTTCAAGTGCTGAAGTCGGAGGCAACCAGCCAAAAGGCGCACGACAATCAGGATGCCACGCACTCAACGCAAATGGAAGTATGTCTATAACCGCAAATCGATATGGCACTCGCCCTGTGGTGGACACTCAGGCTGGTGCAGCGCCGGGCCCACAGCCTCGAAAGGGCCCAACCTCTATTACTGGATGTCCTTCTCAACCGCTCTGTGGAGTCAGGGGGCGAGAGAATAGAGCTACTGGCCAATCCAAAATAAGACCACTAAAAATAATGCACTGGAATGCTGAAGGCATCAACAGCAAAAGAGATGGGTACAGTAAAAAGATAGAATTAGAAAATATCCTGCATGAAGAACAAATAAGCATATGCTGTTTGCAGGAAACCCATCTAAACAACGACATAGCTTTGAAGATTAGGGGATACCAGTGCTACCGATCTGACAGAATAAATAGACAAAAGGGCGGAATACTGACTCTTGTAAGGAACAACATTAATGCATGTCAGATTGAAGTGTATATGGATGGGGCGGAATATCAAATACTGCACCTCAGGACAGGAAATACAGACTTCCATCTACTTAACTACTACTGTCCGAGCGACCGCCCACTAGCACTAGACACAATTACATTAAAAGAAAGAATAATTGTATGTGGAGACTTTAACAGCCACTCACAGAGCTGGGGCTATGAAGATATGGACAAGAGAGGTGAAGAGCTTGAAAATTGGCAGGATGACAATGGGCTTATACTATTAAATCAGGCAACAGATCCACCAACATTCTACTCCAGATCATGGCATACCACATTTACACCAGACCTTGCTTTCCATTCACCAGACCTGGATTGGAATGTCACACGTATTGTTGGGAAACAACTTGGAGGCAGCGACCACCGACCTGTCTTTTTAGTGGTACAAAATAAGGCCATCAGGGAGAGCAGCACTCTCTCCAGATGGAATTACAAAAAGGCAGACTGGAAAATGTATCAACACTACACCAGTGTACTGACTAAAGATATAAATACAGATAGAGACATCAACAAAATAGTTGATGAATTCAGTAGACTAATAATACAAGCTGCCAGTGAAACAATACCTAGAGGGGCACGGAAACACTACAAACCATACTGGAGTAGTGAGCTAGAGCAACTGCACAATGACATGGAAACATCTCGAAAGCAAGCAGAAAATAACCCTTGCCAAGAACACCACAACAACTACCAGCATGCTAAAGCCAAATTTCAACGGGCTAAACTACAAGCCAGACGGAGAAGCTGGAAAGAGAAAACAGAGTCCTTGAATCTTGAACGAGACACAAGAAAAGTGTGGAAGCTTGTAAAACAGCTGAATGATGAGGGTACAGAAAGGAACACCAAAATTACACTGAAGAAGGATGGAAACATTCTAACAGGTAAACATGCAGCAAATTACTTTGCAGACTCCTTTGCAAATGACAATAATATTGAAATTAGCCTAGAAAAACGACAAGAGACCCGTTTAAAACAACAAAAACCAAGACAAGAAGAGACCACACATGAAGTAATGGAAACACCCATTACACAAAGAGAGCTAGAGCTGGCAATATCCAAATTAAAAATGAAAAGTCACCAGGTAGTGATGGAGTGTCCAATGAAATGATTAAGAACTTGGAAACTGCAGCTAAAGCAAAACTACTGCAGATCTACAACATTTGCTGGATCACAGGTAGAGTGCCACCGGCATGGAGAGAAGCAATTATGATACCATTACTAAAGCCAGGAAAAGATGGTTCAACGACATCCAGCTATAGACCAATCAGCCTTACAAGCTGTTTGTGTAAAACAATGGAACGTATAATCAATCTCAGACTGCAGTGGTACCTGGAAAGTGAAAATCTCCTTGTCCCACAACAAGCAGGCTTTAGACAGTGTTACTCTACCGAAGATCAAGCAACCTATCTTTCCCAGGAAATTGAAGATGCGTTTCAAGAAAAGAAACTGGTACTAGCAGCATGGATAGACCTAAAGAAAGCATTTGATAAGGTATGGAAGGAAGGGCTTTTGAAGAAACTGAGAAATTATGGAGTAAATGGCAGGATGTACAAATGGGTCAAAGCATACCTGCATAACAGGAGAGCCAGAGTGCAACTGGATGGTCTTAAGAGTAAGAAGGTCTTATTGCGCCAGGGCGTTCCACAAGGAGGGGTACTATCTCCAACACTTTTTCTGATCTACATCAATGACCTAGTTACTGAACTACCACATGGCATCAAAGTGGCAATGTATGCAGATGACTTGGTAATGTGGTGCACAGAGGAGTATGCAACAGTGGCCTCCAAATTGCTACAAAGAGCTATGAATGCACTGAATTCATGGACAAATAGATGGTGTATCAGCATCAATACAGACAAATGCAGTACTACACTTTTCACACTCTCCCAAAACAAAAAGCAGGAGCCATCTACATAAACAATGAGCCTGTGATAGAAGACATACAAGCTACATATCTCGGAGTTACATTTGATAACAAACTATCTTGGAAACAGCAGATAAATAAGGCAACCCAAAAAGCAAGGAGGAAATTGGCTATTCTAAGAAAGTTGTGTGGAACCACATGGGGTGCGAGTGGGAAAATACTCAGTAAAGTTTACCAACAGAGTATACGCCCACATTTAGAATATGGATCATCCGCATGGTGCTCAGCATCAAACACCACATTGCAAGAACTGGATAAAGTACAAAACCAGGCACTTAGGGTCATCACAGGTGCAATGAAATCAACACCAATATTGGAGATGGAGAAATTGTGGAGGATACCAGCACTGAGAGAACGGAGAGACACAAAGGTGCTGATACCGGCAGAAAAATTTGTATGCATGCCGAGACATCCAATGAAGGACAGATTCAAAAATCTTGCATTGGGACGACTTAAGAGAAGCAGCTTTATCCACCAAGCCAAGCATATTAGTAGACAAACACCAGACATGCCAAGAGTTGTTAAACCCCTTCTGCCCATACCAGAACAGACTCCCTGGACAGATGAATCAGGATTATCAGTTCAAATACGGACAGAAGTGAAAGGAATAGTTGACAAAGAGGAACAAAATAGTCTACAGCGAAAAACAATAACTCTCAGTTTCCTGGATGAAGAATACCCTATGGATCCGTGTGTACACAGATGGATCAGCACAGAATGCAGTAAAGAATGGGGGAGCAGGTGCATATATAGAGTACCCAAATAACACTAGGGATATGAATAAAATAGCAACAGGGAAATATTGTCACAATTATGATGCAGAAATACAAGCAATAAAGTTGGCAATAGAAAAACTGCTGAACAGTAATCTTAGCCCACAGCCTGTAGTGTTTTTGACAGATGCAAGATCAGTACTCCAGGCACTACAATCCAGAAAATTACCACATCTGCAGACCTTATTGACTGAACTCTGCAAGCACCACAGGGTTGCCCTGCAGTGGATCCCGTCTCACTGTGGAATACCAGGAAATGAGAAAGCAGATCAGTTGGCAAAGGAAGGTTCAACAGGCACACAACTAGATACACCAGTTACATACCATCATAAGAAACAGATAATCAAATCAATCAGAGGACCACAAGCCCCAAATCAGGATGCCTTTCATAATATGAATAGATATGAACAAGTTATCATTATACGCCTAAGAACAGGACACAATCGACTCCATAGTCACATGTATACAAAATTCAAGATCGGCACATCAACTACTTGTACATGTGGACAGGCACCCCAGACTGCTGAACACATACTTCAAGACTGCACTGAATATAGTAGACTGAGGAAAATCCATTGGCCCATAGATACAACACTACAGACAAAACTATATGGGCCACTGCAAGAATTACAAAAGACAGTAAAATTTATACAGGAAACGACATTGCAGATATAGACAATACTTCAGGCGAACGAAAGATAGATAGATAGACGGGCTGTGGTGAATGTAACCTTCTGTGGGAGATCAGGCTAGAGACAGAGATTCTTTCAGACGGGCTGTGGTGAATGTAACCTTCTGTGGGAGATCTGGCTAGAGACAAAGATTCTTTCAGACGGGCTGTGGTGAATGTAACCTTCTGTGGGAGATCTGGCTAGAGACAGAGATTCTTTCAGACGGGCTGTGGTGAATGTAACCTTCTGTGGGAGATCTGGCTAGAGACAAAGATTCTTTCAGACGGGCTGTGGTGAATGTAACCTTCTGTGGGAGATCTGTCTAGAGACAAAGATTCTTTCAGACGGGCTGTGGTGAATGTAACTTTCTGTGGGAGATGTGGCTAGAGACAGAGATTCTTTCAGACGGGTTGTGGCGAATGTAACTTTCTGTGGGAGATCTGACTAGAGACAAAGATTCTTTCAGACGGGTTGTGGTGAACGTAACGTTCTGTGGCAGACTGACTAGAGACCGTCATTAAAATGTGCGATTTGATGATGCCCGCCATCAAAATGTGCGATCTAATGATGACCGCCATCAAAATGTGCGATCTTATGATGCCCGCCATCAAAATGTGGGATCTAATGATGCCCGCCATCAAAATGTGCGATCTTATGATGCCCGCCATCAAAATGTGCGATCTAATGATGCCCGTCATCAAAATGTGCGATCTTATGATGCCCGTCATCAAAATGTGCGATCTAATGATGCCCGCCATCAAAATGTGCGATCTTATGATGCCCGCCATCAAAATGTGCGATCTAATGATGCCCGCCATCAAAATGTGCGATCTAATGATGCCCGTCATCAAAATGTGCGATCTTATGATGCCCGTCATCAAAATGTGCGATCTAATGATGCCCGTCATCAAAATGTGCGATCTTATGATGCCCGTCATCAAAATGTGCGATCTAATGATGCCCGTCATCAAAATGTGCGATCTTATGATGCCCGCCATCAAAATGTGCAATCTGATGATGTATGTCATCAAAATATGCAAGCTGATAATGCCTGTCAATACTCCTTAGTCGCCTCTTACGAACACGCCTGGTAGGGAATTGCGCTACAATTCTGTACTCCCCTTTCGGGCCCCGGCAGCGTACGCGCATACAATCTTCACTTTATTCAAATATTATCTTCGATTTCATCTTTGACCTCATTCACATCGTTATAATCCTCATTTCCATTCTTATGAAGAATCTCATAATCATTTCTAACCTCGTTATAACCCTATACCGTAACCTCATTATCATCTACATCATTTTATACCTACAGAAAAGATCATCTGCTGCCTTGCAGGAAGATTGGGGACAATCAAAGGCTAAGGAAAGCAAACCTGAACAAAATGCTGGCTGAAATCGGATGCACTGGGCCACTGGAGCAGAACACAGTGCAAAGTTTTAACAGGTATTCAAGCGGAGTGGATCTAACAGGCTTAAACAGACAGCTGTCTTCGTGCGAGAGCCTGGAGTCCTACTCTGTTTGAGTCCTGATCGCAGAGAGAGAGATTTTATCAATAACATACTCCGTCTACTGATATAACCACCAACAGGTGCCATGCGCAAGAATCTACACGTGTATTTAATCCTACACATATTTATGTCACTGGTAGTTTTTATCATTTTACCACATTACTTATCATTATAATCTTTAAGATAAATATTTAGCTTCTTTATTGCTATCATTTATATCTAACTTCAGTTCTCTGAAGAGAGAACAGAGAAATTGGAGAAAGTTGAATAAGTCTGTTAGTGGTGTCCTGACGACCCTTGGATTATGCGAAGAAGAAGAAGTAGAAGAAGAGGAAGAAGAAGAGGAGGAGGAGGAGGATGAAGTAAAAGAAGAAGGAGGAGGATGAAGAAGAGGAGGAAGATGAAGAATAACAAGAGGAGATGGATGAAGAAGAAGGAGGAGGAGGATAAAGAAGAGGAGGAGGAGGATGAAGAAGAACAAGAGGAGGAGGAGGATGATGAAGAAGAGGAGGAGGATGAAGAAGAGGAGGAGGATGAAGAAGAGGAGGAAGATGAAGAAGAGGAGGAGGATGAAGAATAACAAGATAAGATGGATGAAGAGGAAGAAGAAGATAGAGGAGGATGAAGAAGAAGATGAGGAGGATGAAGAATAACAAGAGGAGGAGGAGGATGAAGAAGAGGAGGAGAAGGATGGAGAAGAGGAGGAGGAAGATGAAGAAGAGCAGAAGGATGAAGAAGAGGAGGAGGAGGTTAAAGAAGAGGGGTAGGATGAAGAAGAGGTGGATGAAGAAGATGAGGATGAAGAAGAAGAAGATGAGGAGGATGAAGAAGAATAAGAAGAAGAAGATGAGGAGGAGGATGAAGAAGAAGAAGAATATTGCAATAATTAAACACTTCATCCTCATTCACATTCTCTAATCTACTATCATCCTACTGCCCATCATAAAGCCGATCCGTAAATTCATATTTACATTTACATTTTCACAAAACGTAACTAAATATTTCCAACAGTCTGCCTATCAAAGGAGGAGAATAAAGATGATATTTTTATTCATATTTCCAAGCATTTAATCATTCTACAAAACAGGTAGCATCGCTCTCCGCTAAGGTAAAGGTAAAGTAAGTAGTAATAGTAAAGTAAGTAGTAAAAGTAAAGTAAGTAGTAAAAGTAAAGTAAGTAGTAATAGTAAAGTAAGTAGTAAAAGTAAAGTAAGTAGTAAAGTAAAGTAAGTAGTAATAGTAAAGTAAGTAGTAATAGTAAAGTAAGTAGTAAAAGTAAAGTAAGTAGTAAAAGTAAAGTAAGTAGTAATAGTAAAGTAAGTAGTAATAGTAAAGTAAGTAGTAAAAGTAAAGAGCCCCCGTCACGCCAAGTGGCGTATAGGGAAAAAAGTGTTAGTGACCATACATTTTACAAATCTTCAGCACATGATTTTTGGGGTAATGTGGTCGGTATTACGCCTGTGCAGCTTTACTTTCCCCGAAAAAAATCCGGTACCCATTTAAGGCTGCGTGAACCCGGAAGTCGTCGGTTGGGATCGAACCCTAACTCTTGTCCTTTGTAGTCCAGTTCACTGACCACTGAGCTTTAAGGTAAAACGCGAGACTTGAATTGGCGTCTTAGCACGTGAGATTTCACCCATATGTGCTCAGTCGTCTATCCAGATGTGTTCGGAGACTTCTGGAGAGTGTCGCTTCAAGCATCGAAACTCAAGATGTGAGGCAACATTTCTCATCTTCCCTGAGTACCTGGTACCCATTTCTGCCAGCGGCTGGATCGACAGCGGGAATATTTTTTTTCGAACCACGAATACAACCCACACTGCTTCCAGCGGGAATCGAACACGGGTTGTCCGAACGTCGGTAGTCCAGTCGGGTGTTTTCCCTACTAGGCTACCGAGGCCCCCAAAGATCTGTGGGCTGTCTACCTAGTTGTCGCTAAGTTGTCACTGAGAGTTAAACTCCCAGAGAGGCATAGGTCTTCAGCAAAACTTTCAGCTTCCTGTGGAGTATAGGTCTTTAACAAACACTTTCAACTCCCTGTGGAGCATAGGTCTTCAACAAACACTTTCAGCTCCCTGTGTTGTATAGGTCTTCAACAAACACTTTCAGCTCCCTGTGTTGTATAGGTCTTCAGCAAAACTTTCAGCTTCCTGTGGAGTATAGGTCTTCAACAAACACTTTCAACTCTCCGTGGAGCATAGGTCTTTAACAAGTACTTTCAGCTCCTTGTGGAGCATAGGTCTTTAACAAGTACTTTCAGCTCCTTGTGGAGCATAGGTCTTTAACAAGCACTTTCAGCTCCATGTGGAGCATAGGTCTTTAACAAACACTTTCAACTCCCTGTGTTGTATAGGTCTTCAACAAACACTTTCAGCTCCCTGTGGAGCATAGGTCTTTTAAAAACACTTTCAGTTCCCTGTGGAGCATAGGTCATCAACAAAGACTTTCAACTCCCTGTGTTGTATAGGTCTTCAACAAACACTTTCAGCTCAATGTGGAGCAAAACTCTCCATCAAACACTTTCAGCTCAATGTGGAGCAAAAGTCTTCAACAAACACTTTCAGCCCAAGGTGGAGCAAAGGTCTTCAACAAACACTTTCAGCCCAAGGTGGAGCAAAAGTCTTCAACAAACACTTTCAACTCAATGTGGAGCAAAGGTCTTCAACAAACACTTTCAACTCAATGTGGAGCAAAGGTCTTCAACAAACACTTTCAACTCAATGTGGAGCAAAAGTCTTCAACAAACACTTTCAGCCCATGGTGGAGCAAAAGTCTTCAACAAACACTTTCAGCCCAAGGTGGAGCAAAAGTCTTCAACAAACACTTTCAACTCAATGTGGAGCAAAGGTCTTCAACAAACACTTTCAACTCAATGTGGAGCAAAGGTCTTCAACAAACACTTTCAACTCAATGTGGAGCAAAAGTCTTCAACAAACACTTTCAGTTCCCTGTGGAGCATAGGTCTTCAACAAAGACTTTCAACTCCCTGTGTTGTATAGGTCTTCAACAAACACTTTCAGCTCAATGTGGAGCAAAAGTCTCCAACAAACACTTTCAGCTCAATGTGGAGCAAAAGTCTTTAACAAACACTTTCAGCCCAAGGTGGAGCAAAGGTCTTCAACAAACACTTTTAGCCCAAGGTGGAGCAAAAGTCTTCAACAAACACTTTCAACTCAATGTGGAGCAAAGGTCTTCAACAAACACTTTCAACTCAATGTGGAGCAAAGGTCTTCAACAAACACTTTCAACTCAATGTGGAGCAAAAGTCTTCAACAAACACTTTCAGCCCAAGGTGGAGCAAAAGTCTTCAACAAACACTTTCAGCCCAAGGTGGAGCAAAAGTCTTCAACAAACACTTTCAACTCAATGTGGAGCAAAGGTCTTCAACAAACACTTTCAACTCAATGTGGAGCAAAGGTCTTCAACAAACACTTTCAACTCAATGTGGAGCAAAAGTCTTCAACAAACACTTTCAGCCCAAGCTGGAGCAAATGTCTTCAACAAACACTTTCAGCCCAAGGTGGAGCAAAAGTCTTCAACAAACACTTTCAACTCAATGTGGAGCAAAGGTCTTCAACAAACACTTTCAACTCAATGTGGAGCAAAAGTCTTCAACAAACACTTTCAACTCAATGTGGAGCAAAGGTCTTCAACAAACACTTTCAACTCAATGTGGAGCAAAGGTCTTCAACAAACACTTTCAACTCAATGTGGAGCAAAGGTCTTCAACAAACACTTTCCTATATGTCCTGTTTCGTGCACTTCTCATAAGATCTCTCCAGTCTTTCTCGTCTTCTTCATCTATAACTTCACCTGTCTTCTCCAAGAATATTTTCAACAAACTATTATTAAACTCACCATATTCATGTCGCATGGCCTTTGTAGAACGTTGCATTCACTTCAGCCGGTCTGAAATAATCTCTGTCTCTAGACAGATCTCCCACAGAACGTTGCATTCACTACAGCCCGTCTGAAATAATCTCTGTCTCTAGTCAGATCTCCCACAGAACGTTGCATTCACCACAGCCCGTCTGAAATAATCTCTGTCTCTGGTCAGATCTACCACGGAACGTTGTATTAACCACATCCCCTCTGAAATAATCTGTCTCTGGTCAGATCTCCCACGGAACGTTGTATTAACCACATCCCCTCTGAAATAATCTGTCTCTGGTCAGACCTTCCACTTCTTCTGTTGCCATGTTCAAGGTCTCCTTGATGTCTTGAAACCACCTTCTTCTTGGTCTGTCCCTGATGCGTCGCCCAGGAACCTTGCCTTCCATTATTTTTCTTTCCAGATCGCTATGTCTTTTGACGTAGCCATATAATTTGTATTTCCTCTGTAGAATAGTTTTAATAAGCCAGTTCTTTTTAATGTTTAAGTCTTGTAATATGTCTTCATTGCTCTTTTTCATCACCCAAGCTATCTTAAAGATTTTTTTCCGAAACATTTCGTTTCAAAGGAATCAATTATTAAACTTTTGAAATTATTATTTCAAAGAAAATATAAAACGCATGTGAGAGAGAGAGAGAGAGAGAGAGAGGGGGGGGGAGAGAGAGAGAGAGAGAGAGTGGTACTAATTCAGAACGCTAAGAAATTAAAACACAAAAGAACGAACTAAGTTATTGCACGAACCTTGTCCGCCTTTTTGAACACAAATCTGGACATGAAATATCAACACAGCAGAATCCCTTCTATCGGTTATGAAGCAATCAAATGGATTGTACTGGACGTCATCACCAAGTCACGAACCGCTAAGGAATGATATACAGTTTCGTTCAGTAATTGATTGTGGCTGTAATGGCTTCAAATTGTTGGAGTTGGGCGGTTATACCTTTGCCTTGAGAGGTTGGCTAGTTTGTTGGGTTGTAACTGTTGCGAGAGCACTTGTGCACGGACATTCAGAGGTTCTCACGTGGGTCACAGAGTTTTTCTCATGGGGGACACAGAGTGGTTCTCATAGGGGGACACAAAATAGTTCTCATGGGGGACACAGAGTGATTCTCACGGGGGACACAAGAGTGATTCTCATGTGGGACACAGAGTGGTTCTCACAGGGGGGCACGGAGTGGTTCTCATAGGGGGCACGGAGTGGTTCTCACGGGGGACACAGAGTGGTTCTCACGGTGGACACAGAGTGGTTTTCATAGGGGCCACGGAGTGGTGGGGGACACAGAGTGGTTCTCATGGGGGGCATAGAGTGGTTCTCATGTGGGACACATAGTGGTTCTCATGGGGGACACAGAGTGGTTCTCATGGGGGGGGCACGGAGTGGTTCTCATGGGGGGGGCACAGAGTGGTTCTCATGGGGGACATAGAGTGGTTCTCATGTGGGACACAGAGTGGTTCTCATGGGGGGCACGGAGTAGTTCTCACGAGAGACACAGAGTGGTTCTCATAGGGGGCACGGAGTGGTTCTCATGGGGGCACAGAGTGGTTCTCATGGGGGACATAGAGTGGTTCTCATGGGGGACACGGAGTTGTTCTCATGGGGCGGGGCACAGAGTGGTTCTCATGGGGGACATAGAGTAGTTCTCATGTGAGACACAGAGTGGTTCTCATGGGGGGCACGGAGTAGTTCTCACGAGAGACACAGAGTGGTTCTCATGGGGGCACGGAGTGGTTCTCATGGGGGGCACAGAGTGGTTCTCATGGGGGAGGGGCACGGAGTGGTTCTCATGGGGGGCACAGTGTGATTCTCATGGGCGGGCACAGAGTGGTTCTCATGGGGGGGCACAGAGTGGCTCTCATGGGGGGCACAGAGTGGTTCTCATGGGGGGGGGCACAGAGTGGTTCTCATGGGGGCACGGAGTGGTTCTCACGGGGGCACAGGGTGGTTCTCATGGGGGGCACAAGGTGGTTCTCATGGGGGGCACAGAGTGGTTCTCATGGGGGGGGGGGCAAAGAGTGGTTCTCATTGGGGGGGGGGGGGGGGGCACGCAGTGGTTCTCATGGGGGGCACAGAATGGTTCTCATTGGGGGGGGGGCACAGAGTGGTTCTCATGGGGGGCACAGAGTGGTTCTCATTGGGGGGGCACGCAGTGGTTCTCATGGGGGGCAAAGAGTGGTTCTCATGGGGGGGGGCACAGAGTGGTTCTCATGGGGGCACAGAGTGGTTCTCATCGGGGGGGCACGCAGTGGTTCTCATGGGGGGCACAGGGTGGTTCTCATGGGGGCACAGAGTGGTTCTCATGGGGATATAGAGTGGTTCTCATGTGGGACACAGAGTCGTTCTCATGGGGACACAGAGTGGTTCTCATAGGGGGGGGGGGGCACGGAGTGATTCTCATGGGGGGGGGCACAACGTGGTTCTCAAGGGGGACACAGAGTGGTTCTCGCGGGGGACACAGAGTGGTTCTCACGGGGGACACAGGGTGGTTCTCATGGGGGACACAGGTTGGTTCTCACGGGGGACACAGGGTGGTTCTCATGGGACAAAGAGTGGTTCTCATGGGGGACACAACGTGGTTCTCATTGGGGACAGAGTGGTTCTCGCGGGGGAAACAGAGCGGTTCTCACGGGGGACACATGGTGGTTCTCAAGGGGGACACAGAGTGGTTCTCATGGGGAACAAAGAGTGGTTCTCATGGGGGACACAGAGTGGTTCTCACGGAGGACACAGAGTGGTTCTCATGGGGGACACAGAGTGACTCTCACTGGGACAAAGAGTGGTTCTCATGGGGGACAGAGTGATTTTCACTGGGACAATGAGTGGTTCTCATGGGGGACACAGAGTGGTTCTCAGTGGGACACAGGGTGGTTCTCATGGGGGACACAGAGTGGTTCTCATGGGACAAAGAGTGGTTCTCACGGGGGACACAGAGTGGTTATCATGGGGGGCACAGGGTGGTGCTCATGGGGGACACAGAGTGGTTATCATGGGGGACACAGAGTGGTTCTCATGGGGGACACAGAGTGGTTCTCATGGGACAAAGAGTGGTTCTCACGGGGGACACAGTGTGGTTCTCATGGGGGACAGAGGGTGGTTATCACGGGGGACACAGAGTGGTTATCATGGGTGACACAGAGTGGTTATCATGGGGGACACAGAATGGTTCTCATGGGACAAAGAGTGGTTCTCACGGGGGACACAGAGTGGTTATCATGGAGGACACAGGGTGGTGCTCATGGGGGACACAGAGTGGTTCTCATGGGACAAAGAGTGGTTCTCACGGTGGACACAGTGTGGTTCTCATGGTGGACACATGGTGGTTTTCACGGGTGCACAATGTGGTTCTCGAGGGGACACAGAGTGGTTCTCACGGGGGAGACAGGGTGGTTCTCATGGGTGACACAGAGTGGTTCTCATGGGGGACACAGAAAGGTTCTAATGAGGGGCACAGAGTGGTTCTCACTGTGGACACAGAGTGGTTCTCACTGTGGACACAGGGTGGTTCTCAGGGGGACACAGGGTGGTTCTCAGGGGGACACAGGGTGGTTCTCAGGGGGACACAGGGTGGTTCTCACTGTGGGCACAGAGTGGTTTTCTCGGTGGACACAGAGTGGTTCTCACGGTGGACACAGAGTGGTTCTCACGGTGGACACAGAGTGGTTCTCACGGTGGACACAGAGTCGTTCTCACGGTGGACACAGAGTGGTTCTCACGGTGGACACAGAGTGGTTCTCACGGTGGACACAGAGTGGTTCTCACGGTGGACACAGAGTGGTTCTCACGGTGGGCACAGAGTGGTTCTCACGGTGGACACAGAGTGGTTCTCACGGTGGACACAGAGTGGTTCTCACGGTGGGCACAGAGTGGTTCTCACGGTGGACACAGAGTGGTTCTCACGGTGGACACAGAGTGGTTCTCACGGAGACACAGATTGGTTCTCACGGAGACACAGATTGGTTCTCACTGTGGACACAGGGTGGTTCTCACGGAGACACAGGGTGGTTCTCACTGTGGACACAGGGTGGTTCTCACTGTGGACACAGAGTGGTTCTCACTGTGGACACAGAGTGGTTCTCACGGTGGACACAGGGTGGTTATCAAGTTATCTTGAGTTAAGGACTACAATGTATTAATGTTTACCCGACTGGACTACCGACGTTCGGACAACCCGTGTTCGATTCCCGATGGGAGCAGTGTGAATTGTACTCGTGGTTGGAAATAAAAATACCCCCGCGATCGAACCAGCAGCTGACAGAAATGACTACCAGGGTAGTACTCCTGGAAGGTGAGGGATGCCGCCTCGCATCGTTTTTTTCGATGCTTGAAGCGAAACTGTCCAGAAGTCTCCGAACACTTTTAGATAGGCGGCCGAACACTTATGGGTGAAAACTCGCGTGCTAAGACGGTGGTTCAAGTTTCTTACTTGACCTTGACCTTGAATGTGTTAATGTTGTGAATGTAAAGTAAGTAACTTTAGTAATCACAGATTATATCAATCTAACAATCTGTCTGTCTGTATGTCTGTCTGTCTATCTGTTTGTCTGTCTGTCTCTCTGTCTGTCTGTCTGTCTGTCTATCTATCTATCTGTCTGTATGTCTGTATCTCTGTCTGTCTGTCTGTCTTTATGTTTGTCTTTCTATCTGTCTGTCTGTATGTCTGTCTGTCTCTCTTGTCTGTCCTGTTTTGTCTGTCTGTCCTGTTTTGTCTGTCTGTCTTGTCTGTCCTCTATGTATGTTTGTCTGTCTGTCTGTCCTGTCTGTGTGATTGTCTGTCTGATAGATAGGCAAGCAGGCAGGCAGGCAGGCAGCAGGTAGGTAGGTAGGTAGGTAGGTAGGTAGGTAGCTAGGTAGGTAGGTAGGTAGGTAGGTAGAAAGAATGGAATATTATTTAATTACGTCACTGTACTAGCACATAAATATTATTAAATACACGTATGATGGTTACACATGTGCAGTTCGAACAGAGGAAGGACTGAGCGAATGTTTCCCAATAGAAACTGGGGTTAAACAATAATGTTTTTTTATTATGACATAGTTCTCATCAGCAGCCAGATAAAAACAATGCAGGAAAACACAAATTAACTATCATCAATAGCCAGCAAAATTGGGCTTGAGATGAATCATGAAAAGACTACAGTCATGAAATGCTTAATTCCAACAGACGACAAAATATACATGGAAAACAAACCAGTAGAAGAGATGGATCACTTTATCTATCTTGGAAGTCACATTGATCGAGAAGTGGATACAAGCAAAGAAATTAGAATCAGAATAGCTAAAGCAGCAATGTCTTTCAGAAGCCTTGAAAAGTTGTGGAAATCAAAACTCATCAGCACAAACACAAAACTTAGACTATTCAAATCAAATGTACTATCAACCCTTACGTATGCGTGTGAAAGTTGGAAAATAACAAGAGATATAGAAACAAAGTTGAACGCATTCGAAAATAAATGTCTAAGGAAAATACTTGGTATAGCGTGGAACGAATTCAAAACAAACGAGGAAATTAGAGAAATCGCCAATCAACCACTAATATCTTCAGTAATAAAGAAAAGACGATGGTCATATGTTGGACATGTGATGAGGAGAGATAATGACCGAATAGCATCTCGTGCGAAAAGCCCTCGTGTGGGAAACAACAGGTAAGAGGAAAAGAGGAAGCCCAGAGAGGCACTGAGAAGAACATTGGTCAGAGAGGCAAGAGCAGCAGGAATCGGCTCCCTCAATGACATAGAGCTGCTTGCACAGAACAAGAGACAAATGGCGAGATTTGACAAAATATCTTTGAAAGAATTGAAAACTGCTAGATCAAAATGTCAGATGGGAGAAGGAGTATCTTGGTCTTCGTCCTATGGGCCGGCTACGGCTCGGAAGGTCAATAGATAGATAGATAAACTGGCAGCCATATTTATAAGATGTGGTCGCCGATTCCCTAATCTTTGATTTCCAGAGAATATCTAAGGCCCCCATTTAAAGTGGCTGAGGGGACCTCGGAAGATATTTAGGTCGGAAAAATAGTGCGTCAACTGATCCCCAAACCTTCTGGTCTTCGGGTGAGTGCACTAACCACACAACCCCAGCGGATTGTTATTATTAAAGAAACAACATAAAAAAATAGGAGGAGGGATAACGGAAGATAATTACAAACAAAAGGACAGGTCGTGACTCCGAGTATGCACACAGATATGCATGAGACTTTCACAGATTGCAGAAACGTAACAACACTGGCTGGACAACCCGGAAAATCAAGAGCTAAGAGAAACAGGTGCATGGGAGATAATCTGTAATTCACATAATTATTAAATATAAAAGAGTCATTACTTCCCTTTAAATAAGACGTTATGTCCTGCTAGAGAGAATAATCATGGACAGTAGACAAGCAAATGAAAAGACGATTAGAGGCCACAGAGATGGGATTTCTCAGAAGAATGTTGAAAGTTCCCTGGACAGCTAAAAAGACCAATGAGAAAGTTCTCAAAGATGCCAACACAAAAAGGGAGCTTTTATAAAACATCAGAAAGAAGCTATCAACATTTTTCGGGCACATCATGAGAAGAGAAAAGTTGGAATACTTGGTTACAACTGGCAAAATAAAAGGAAAGAGAGATCGCGGACGACAAAGAGAGAAAATACTGGATAGCTTGTTGTCATGGCATGGAAAACAGTCAACAACAGAAATTGATACGATGCACTGTAGATAGAAGATTGTGGAGGGACATAATCACCTACGCCAACCGGTAAGGCACATCATGATAATGAGAGAGAATACGATTCCTTACCATAGGGAGCAAATATTAAACGAGGAGAATTGACAGCGGAAGAGGCAGGCCCAGAGCAAGAAGGACAGACAACATCAAAGAAACATTACAACAGCATCAATTGACAATGAGTGATACTGAAGAGGAGCGACAACTGGAACTTTGTATCTCCTTCGACACCCGGTACAAGATGGTGTAAAGAAAGAAAGAAAGAAATGAAAGAAAGAGTTATTGAGTTATTGAGTTATTTGCGGGTCATCATCATTGCACTCCGAACATGTCCATAGGTGCGCAGATCCCCTCCTCAGCAATTCCCTCAGTGTCCAGCGACTGACGACTCCAGTTCTATGTTGGTGATAAGTCTTCTTACACGGCCACCAAGTTTCTCATTTCTGGCCGTGCCCATCTTAAATCCCATTTCCATCATCCGAAGAAGTGACGTGGATCTGTGTTTGTCGAAGTCCTGTGCTCTTCCCACATCTCGAAGGGCATTGATGATGTCCGCCCGATCCATCGGTTGCCCGTCCTCAACGACAGCGCAGCTAGCCAACCTGTCCGCTCTCTCATTTCCCCGTACTCCTGCATGTCCAGGGACAAAGACAAAGGTGACCTTACGTATTTGGATTTCTCCAACGACTCTACCCATTGCATGCGTACATAGCCCGCCTCCACTTTTTTTATCATGCTCATCGAATCACTCAGTATACATGCGTGGATGTAGTCTTGTGACTCTAACCATGAAAGAAAGAAAGAAAGAAATATCAATTAGAGGTATAATACAATAACATAGATAAAGGTAAATGTAAAGTACGAAACGAAGCGGCGTATTAACAAGCGAGCTTTCACCCATATGTGCTCGGCTGCCTATCCAGATAGTGTCGCTTCAAGCATGGAAACTCACGATGCGATGCGGCATTCTTCACCTTAACAGAGTGCTACCCTGGTACCCATTTCTGCTGCGGCTGGGTCGACCGAGTGGGGTATTTTATTTCCAACCACGAGTACAACTTACACTGCATCCAGCGGGAATCGAACATGGGTTGTCCGAAACCCAATTAGGTTACAGAGGCCCCCACTGAGCGGTCGTTTAATGAATCATCTTTTTAAAAGCTTCACCATCATCAAGTACCGGCTGGCGTAGGTGATCATGTCTCTCCACAACTTTCGATCTCGACAGTTATTTATTATTTCTGTTGTTCACCTGCAAAGCCATTATCTTAAGCTGTCTGATATTTTTTTTCTCTTTGCTTCCCCCTATCTCTTCGTCCCTCAATTTTCCCAGTTGTTACAATATATTCCAGCTGTTTCTTCTCATTACATGGCCAAAAAATGATGATTGTTTCTTCCTAATATTGGAAATTGGCTCTCTTTTTGATTTGACCTCTTTCAGAACATCTTCATTATTCTTCTTAGCTGTCCATTGTATTCTCAACATATCTAAAAGCTTATAAAAAAAAAAAAACCAGTAAAGCACCCCCGCCACGCCAAGTGGCGTATAGGGAATATGATGTTAGTGACCATAAATTTTACAGACCTTCGGCACATGATTTTTAGGGTAGTGTGGTCGGTATTACGCCTGTGTCGATTCACTTTCCCAGAAAAAAAAATCCGGTACCCATTAAAGGCTGGGTGAACCCGGAAGCCGTCGGTTGGGATCGAACCCTACCCCTTGTCCTTTGTAGTCCAGTTCACTAACCACTGAGCTATCGCGGCTCATTTAAATGCTTATTGCTGGATATTTATTAAAGAAAACGACCTGCATGCACTTCAGACAGTTCTACTGGTGCCTGATTTCTTTGAAATAAATTTAATGGCACACTTAAAGATATCTGGTCACGATTGTTGGGAATAATATCATTTTTTCCTCATTTGAAGGGGATAATGTGGTTGGTGCGACGCGCCACTGTTTGATGGTAGATGTAAACAGGCCTTGTATTATTATTTACCGAAGATTGACCTGCAGTGACAAGATTCCAAATAGTTTTTTTTTATTGCGTCTTTTTTTTTATTATTGTGTCTTTTTTGTTTATGTAGTCATTTTGTTCATTGTGTCTTCTTATTTATTTTGTCCTTTTATTTTATGTCTTTTGTTTATTGTGTCTTTTTGTTTATTACGTCTTTAATTATTTATTGTGTCTTTATGTTTATTGTGTCTTTTTGCTTATTGTGTCTTTTTTGTTTATTGTGTCCTTTTGTTTATTGTCTTTTCGTTTATTATGTCTTTTTGTTAATTGTGTCTTTCTGTTTATTAAGTTTTTTTTATTTTATGTCTTTTGTTTATTGTGTCTTTTTGTTTATTACGTCTTTAATTGTTTATTGTGTCTTTATGTTTATTGTGTACTTTTATTTATAATGTCTTTTTGTTTATTATGCCTATTTTACAACGAAATAGTTTTTGTTTTTTTCTAATCTTGCAAAAGTATCTAATTAATTGGTTAAGAAAAATATGAACTTCTGTGGAAGAAGGAAAGTTTCAAATTAGTAATATATTGTGAAGAAATGATAGACATAACGGTGTAAGAAGGCAACAAGAAAGGCCTCAGTCGGAATAGTGAGAAACCCGAAGTAATGGTCATATTGACGATACAACCACGCCATCATGCAGTATATATATATAGAACGAGACAAATCTAAAACAAGTGCAACGCATAAAAAAAACTCAGGGACAATAAAAACATCGGATGGAAGATGCACTACAGAAATAAAAAAAAAAGCAGAATAGCTCAGGTCAAAACAGCATTTCAGAATATGAAAAAAAAAAGTCTTGTGAAACGAATCAATGTTAATAGAAGTGAGGAAGAAAGTTGATGATAATAATGAGAATTTTTTTTATAAAAAGAGGAAAAAGTGGTATTGTAACAGCTTTGCGTAGGTGAGAAACAAAACAAAGGTAGAACGACGTTTCGGTCAAAAGGTCTTCATCAGGAACAGCAAACCACAACACAAACCAATATTTCTTCTTCCTCTTTCCTTCCTCATTTCCCTTTCAGCGTCGAGGGGAGATATAATTTGCGGTCTTTTGCTCTTCTGTTCCCCTCTGCTGCTGTTATGTTTCCTAGTGCTTCTAATATTCCGTCAATCCATCTTTTTCGTGGTCGGCCTTTGGGTCTGGTGTTCTCGCAACGTTTATTTACGACTCGTTGTGTTGTGTTTTGATCATTCTGCCTTGTCACGTGGCCAAACCATTTTATTTGTTATTTCTTTATATATTCTATGGCGGGGGCTATTCCTAGCTTTTTTCTCAGTTCTTCATTTCTGAGCTTATCTCTCAGACTGTTTCCTGTCATTCGCCTAACACATTTAATGTCAGTAGAGATTATTTTCTTATTGTTCTTGCATCTAGGGTCCAGGTCTGGCATTGGTAGCACAACGTTGGGATGAAGATTATATTGTATAGTGCTCGTTTTGCCTCCAGAGTTATTTCCTTGTTGGACAATAGTGGTGATAACTGTCTACTGATTTGACACGTTTTGTTGCATCTTGAGTCTATCTCTGTTGTTTGTGAATTATCGTTTGTCATTAGACTTCCTAGGTATTTGAATTCCTCTACTTGTTTTAGTTGCCTGCCTTCTATAGTTATGTTGATGCTCTGTTTATTTTTTGGTGACATTCATGACTTCTGTTTTGTTGATATTGATTTTCATGTTGTATTTTGCGCCTGTGCTGTTAAGTCTATTTAAGTGTTTTTGTAGGTCTTCTATTGTTTCATGTATTTGTGCCTGACCGTCTTTGAGTAGAAGCTCGTTGATCGCCTCTGTCTCTGATGGGTTGTCTAACTTCCATGTATGTAATGAACAGTAGGAGGGATAGTACGCACCCCTGTCTTACACCTGACCTGACTTCGAAGTGGTCTGTGTAGCCTGCTGCTGTTCTGACTGTGCAGCTACTGTTGATGTAGAGACTTTTAATTAGGTTGGTTAGATGTTGGCTTACTCCGTATGTTGTTAGTATCTCCCACAGTTGTTCTCTGTTTACTCTGCCGAATGCTTTTTCTGGTCAATGAAACATATGAACCTAACTACAGGGCGACAATACACTACACTCTAAAAAAAAGGAAAATAAATGGCTTCTCTGATGTGCATTCTTCTTTTTCTGCGATCATGACGTCATTCAGACTAGGATTCCGGACTTTCCATGAAGGCAGCTGTCTGTTTAAGTGATTCGGTTGCCCCGTATAGTTTCTCTTCCAGGGAGGTAGGTGTGGACCACATTATCCTTCTCAGGTCTGTGTACTGGGAGCAAACCTGTAGAACATGTTTTGTTGTCATGTTATCCAGGATATAGTGTTCCCTATTTTGGCTGGTAGTTTATATTTTGAGTTTGGCGAACATGTGGATTCTCATTCTGTTGTGGCCAGTGCGTAGGCGATGTATGATGACCTGATCCCTCCTTGATTGTTAAATTTCCATTTTTCATGGAACTGACCTTTGAGGATTTGGCTTCATCGTAGCTGACCAGATGGTTCTCTTGTGGTAATCTCCCTCCCTCTTTAGCTAATTTGTCTGCACGTTCGTTTCCGTGTATATTACAGTGTGATGGTATCCACTGGATAACCACTCTCTGGAAATTATTGCATAGTTGGTCTAGGGCTGTTCTCAACTATCATCTAGCTCATGAAGTGAAGTGAAGTGACGTGAAATAAGTGAAGTGAGTGTCGCATTTCTATGTATTTTTATGCCTTTACTTATGAGAAAGAGAGTTCATCTGTGATATATAGAACCGATTCTGACATATGGAGGCGAATCAATGACAGTAGCCAAACAAATGTAAAGACTATTTGAAAACAACAGAGACGGTATTCCCCAGAAGAGTTTTGAAAGTTCCCTGGACAGCTAAAAAGACAAACGAGGAAATTCTCAAAGAGGCCAACACAAAAAGGGAGCTAATCTGAAGGAAACAATCGATATTTTCGGGCACAACATGAGTAGAGGAAAGTTAGAACACTTGGTTACATCTGGCAAAATACAGGGAAAGAGATATCGCGACGACAAAGAGAGAAGATACTTGATAGCTTAGTATCACTGTACGGAAAACAGTCAACAATAAAATTTGTACAATGTACTGTGGATAGATAATTATGAAAAGACATGATCACATCCACTATCCAATCTTGTACATGATGATGATGATGATCATGGACCATAATAATTGTGTCTCAATCAACCAAAAATCTTGAAGAATGTAACAGGATGTACAAGTAAGACGCATGCGCAGAGTCGTATCTTGGCTAATTGTTGAAACTGTCAACAAAATGAAGAGTTGGTCTGCAGGAGAGAACATGCTCAAGACACACCACCCGCTCCTCTTGTTGGTGTCTGCTCAGGTGAGGAGCATTAACATTCCAACCAGATGCTGGATAAATTTCATTTGTTTATGTTGCCTGTAGGATTTTTTGTTGCATCTATATTGTTAGAGAAGTAGAAGACATTTCCTTCGCATGATTTTCGCTGCTCTAATTTTGATTATTTTATTTTTATTAATAAAATTGTAATAATTGGAGATGAGGCTGATGATTAAAAAATGATTGTTATAATATAATAATTAATATACTATACTTAACTATACTTAATACTATATGATGTGTTTGTATGCCCTCGAAAATATTAAATGATTTTATACGTTTATGTCTAATCATGCAAAAATCTTCTGCTGGACCCAGGACACCAGGACAGAAGAGATGAGAATCAGAATGAGAGGGAATCTTCTTCTATCCTTCCTCCATTGCAGTTGACTGAGTTGACGTCGAGAGGGGAGATACAATTAATCATAGAGATAATCTCAGTCAATCTGCGATTCTTTGCTCTTCTGTTGGCCTCTTCTGGTGTTATTCCTCCTAGTGACTCTAGTATTCCCTTTATCAATCTCTTTCTCGGTCTTCCTCTTAATCTGGCGATTTCTTAGCGTTTGTTATGATAGGGAATACTTTTTAAAATGTTTGCTGTTTGACTGTTTGTTCCTATGTTTACATTCACCGTTCAGGGTTCAGGGTTTTGGTTAGTTTTTGTTTTCAATTCAAATTGATTCTATCTATCTATTGACCTTTCGAGCCGTAACCGGCCCATAGGGTATAGACCAAGATACACCTTCTCCTATATGAATTTTTGTTCTAGCAGTTTTCTTTTAAAGATATTTTATCAAATCTCGCCATCTGTCTCTGTTCTGTGCAAGCAGTTCTAGGTCAAATTGATTACATTTAATTTATTATTTTAATAACAGCTATCTTCCTTTCTTGTTTGCACATTCATTCAATTTTCTTCTTAAAATATTTCTTATCAATAAATAATTAATTAATAATGATCTGAAATCAGTGAAATGATTGATCAAAATCATCAAATCCATTCATGCACAATAACTATGACATCAGATGGAAATGCACCACAGAAATAAAAAGTGGAATAACTCATGCCAAAACAGCATTCAGAAAATGAAAAAAGTCGTAAGTAAGAAAGAGAGTTCATAGGTGACATATAGAGCCAATTCTGACCTATGGAAGTGAATCATGGACAGTAAACAAACAAATGAAAAGGTGATTGGAGGTCACAGAGATGGAATTTTTCAGAAGAATGTTGAAAGTTCCCTGGACAGCTAAAATGACCAACGAGGAAATTTATCAAAAAGGATAACGCAAAACGGGAGCTCTTAAGAAACATCAGAAAGAAGCAATCAACATTTTTCGGGCACATCATGAGAAGAGGAGAGTTGGTTACAACTGGCAATATAAAAGGAAAGAGAGATCACGGAAGACAAAGAAAGAAAATACTAGATAGCTTGGTGTCAGGGCAATGAAAATGGTTAACAACAGAATTGAAACGATGCACAGTGGATAGAAGATTATGGAAGGACATAATAGCCTATGCCATCATGTATGGCACATCATGGTGATGATACAAAACACGTAAAAAGAATACAGAGCAAGTAGTGGGGTGTAACATACACTCCTACAAGGTTTGAAGACAGCTTTACATAAAGAGGAACACAACAGAATATTGACATATCAGCCCATATGTAAATTTCTTTAGAAAACAAGAGCAACACAAACGAACAAGGAAACACAAATAACCTCTACTACATCTAGGATGAGCGACATAGGCAAATCAAAGAGAAATAAACAGAGGGATAAGAGATGAAATGAGAGAGAGATGTGCTACATAGGAGAGGATAAAGATAGATAATATGTATATTATATAAATATAAATTAAAAGAATACGATCTAATGACACAGTTCACACTTATCAATACTAATCATATAGAGGGTAAAGCACTATGTAGCTAAACACACGCTGCTGAAATTGGCACGATATACAGTGTGTCAAAACGTATGGAAAGAGTTCAGCCACTATGGATTATTTATACACAAACCTTAAGAAAGTTCATTAGTTTTATTTTTACAGACTGGTATTTCCAGGAAATGAGAAACTTGACATTTTAGCCACAGATGGTATTAGAATGCAATAACCAAATTTCTGCTTCTTCTTCTACCTTTTTAGCTCCCAGTGGAGCATAGGTCTTCAACAAACATTTTCCAAGTAATTCTGTTTTTTGCCATTCTTTTAAGATCATTCCATGTCTTCCCCATCATCTTCATCTCTGCTTCTATCTGTCTTTTCCAAGAATTCCTTGGTCTTCCTCTTTGTCTTTTCCCCCGGGGATTTCAAAAAAGGGCCTGTTGTGTAATACTCTCAGTTGGCTTCCGTAGTGTGTGTCCTATCCAGCACCATCGTCTACGCTGTATCTCTTTATCCACTGGTATTTGAATGGTACATTTCCATAATTCTATGTTAGTGATTTTGTCCTGCTATTTCCATCCTTTTATTCTGCATAAGCATCCATTAGTGAAAGTCTGTATCTTCGTGATTGTCAATTTTGTTGTTCTCCATGTTTCACAGCCATATAATAGGACCGACTTAACATTTGAGTTGAAAATTTTTATTTTTGTATTTAACCTAATTTCTTTGGATTTCCATATGTTTCCCAGTGCATTGAAAGCTCCTCTTGCTTTCCCTCTGCCAAATGTTATCTAGTAGATTATGTAACATCTTGGTAGAGGTGTTAATATCTTCTTTGATTGCTTCTGAAGGAATTTCATCTGGTCCTGTGGCTTTACCATTTTTTAATAGTTTGATGGCTTTCATTATTTCTTCTTTACTTGGTTTTCCACAGTTAACGTGTAACTCTTCTTCTGCTGGTAGTATATCTGGAGGATTAATTGAGCCAGGTCTGTTCAAAAGTTCTTCAAAATGCTCTTTCCATCTCTCCATTTGTTCCCTTATATTACTAAGCAGATTTCCTTTCTTATCTTTAATAAAGGCATTGATCCGTTTGTATTTTCAACTTAATTTCTTTGTGCTGTTGTACAGTTCTTTCATATTCCCTTTATTTGTGCTTCTTTTGCCTCTTTAGCTAGTTCATCTATATATTTCCTCTTATCCCTTTTAATGCATCTTCTCACTTCTTTGTTCACGTCTGTGTAAGCTTCCTGTGTCTTGGCTTTATTACTTCTCATTTTGCTTTCATGTCTACTTTCTTGTTCTTTCTTTCTTTAATTTTATCCAGGGTCTCTGCCGTCATCCATGCCTTATTCTGGCATTCTCTTTTCCCCAGTGTTTCTTCGCATGTCTCTTTCCATATATCTTTTACCTGTTTCCAATGATCTTCTATATTTATTGTATTTTCTAGTTGTTGGAGGACTTGGTATTTGTTTGATATTGTGACTGCGAATTTATCTTTAATTCCTTGTTCTTTAAGAAACCCTACATTGAAATACTTTCTACCCTTATTCGCTGTAGTATACCTTTGATTAAGGGCGCAGAAATTCACACATATCTCCCCATTCTCGTTTATATCTCCAATTCCATGTTTTCCCATAATCTCTTCGAAGCCTCTGTTGTCTGATCCTACTTTAGCATTTAGGTCTCCCATCAAGATTATAATATCCTTGGCTCGCCTTGCATCCATCTGACATTGTAGCTGTTTATAGAAATCATCTTTAACTAAATCATCCTTATCGTTGGTTGGTGCATAGCGTTGGATAATGTGTAATTTTATTTTGTTTTTGGTTGTTTTAAATGTTGCTCTCATTAGTCTTGGTCCTACTGCTTCCCATTCTATTATTGTCTTCTGTGCATTCCTTGATAGCATTATAGCTACCCCTTCACTATGTTGTGCTCCAGGTTCCTGGTGTCCTGATGATAAAATCATCTCTCCTATTTAGTTTTATTCTTTCTGTTCCTAGCCATCTTGTTTCACACATTCCCAGAATATCTGTCTTGTAGTTTGTCATTTCTGCTGCTACTGAGCAGCTTTTCCTTGTTCGTTTAGGGTATGTACATTCCAGGTGCCAATTCTGGAGGATTTCCTGGTAGACAAAGGGTGATTTGGCAACCCGGACTCCTTACGGCTTTCTCCGGCTTGTGTCATACGTCTCTTAGACAGAGAGCCCTTATCTTTCCTGGATGGCGGATTTACTTTTTCTCTCTTTGACTTGTCCATGTTTGTGAAGTTTTTTCGGCTTATTTTTTTTACAGTATGGGATAGCCAGTCCCATACCCAGCCCTCCTTTCTCGCCAATAACCAAATTTACCAATCAGATAACAGAAGAAGATTAATTTGATAAAAAGAAATAGAAATACTAAACCCAAATAGGACAATGACCAGATATGTCTTTCTTTCGTTCTTTCTTTCCTTCCTTCCTTCCTTCCTTCCTTCCTTCCTTCTTTTCTTTCTTCCTTCCTTCTTTCCTTTCCTTTCTTTCTTTTCCAATTTATGATACGAGTTTTCCAGAGCGTAACCTCACCATAAGTAAAGGAATTACTGTAATTTTTTTTTTTAAACTGAAAAAAGAATGGTTTTATTTTAGCTGTGCATGTTTTTAAATTACAGGTACCGTCTTGACTGCATTTGTATGAGGGCCAAAAACTGGGGGGAAAACAAATTTGAGAATAGCTGTAAATATTTCGTTTCATGATGAATGGGCACACAAGTGGATCAGGTGCTGCTGGTGGTTGTGATGGAGATGGCAAAGAATGCGTAGAGACGGGAGCTGCAGACACTTCGGTGCATTCGGAGTCTGATCTTGCATCCTTAGAAAGCAGTTTACAGCATATGGGTATTCTAGATGATGAGTATGAGCAGCCAGATGGGCAACGTAGTTCCCTGAGCTTGGATGATGATGGAGGCACTCACTTTGAGCCTCATTCTCAAGAAGCTGTCATCAGGCGCTGTGTGCAGGTACAAGATATGAGTAATATTGGTAGTCTCACATTACACGGAGGATCAGAGGATAATGATGTTGTCTTTAACCCCGTGCAGAGACTGAATTTTGATGATGAGGGACCGGAAAATGAAGATGGTAATGAAGATGATTTGGAAGCGGCACACGCTGGCAATATTGAAATCACTGGAAGCAGAGATTGTGTACTCAACAGACCGGGTATAATCAGGTCAGATGTTTCTGAGATTGGAGCTTATGGCGATATCTCAACTGTACAGGACCAAGGTCAGAATGTCCGCATTATTGAAGGTCATGATTCATCACTTTTAGATGATGGTGGCAATTCAACATTTGGGTTCAACTTCCTGCAGACACAGATGATTCATCTACCGCTTATGTCACCAGTGAATTTGAGTTCAGGATTGGGAAACGGCAGCCGTTTGGATGATGAAGCTCATAATTTGTATGACAGTTTAGAAAGAGAGGATGGATCCAGCTTGTATGGGGAAACCGATGACAACGTAATAGAAAACAATACATCTGAATACTTTCGATCTGGGAGTATGTCTTTGGTTGTTGCAAATTCACAAGTGTCAGATTGTGATTCTCTATGGGCACAAGATGATAGTTCTGATCATGGGAGTTACCTCCCTCACTCCCAGCAGCACTTTCAAAGTGGTCACGGCTCTGAACGGAATTTTTCAAGGCGTCTAAGTCCTCCACGGAACTTTCAAGCAGATGCTGCAAGCATGTTTGTTCCTAAAAGAAGAGATGGTTTGTTATGTGAGGGGAATATCGGAGGTTATGGGGATGCTCATAACACAGAAGATGATAACACCGATGCTCTAACCCTAGAGCTTAGCGAGGAAGGGCTCTCGCATGCGACCCAAATGTATGCACAGCCACTATCCGCACGTAACATTTCAAACATATCTACACTTTTTGGTAGCAATGCATGCAAAGGAGATATGGGCATATCACATCATATGAATAACTGGACAAATAATAGGCCGTCTGCACATATTAACAACCAAATAAGTGATAATGCTACTGGTAAGTTGATCCATTATGAAGCTTCAAATACGCAGCCTAAAAATCTCATATGGAATCAAGGCTTGTTCAGAGATGAAGTTACAGACTCTAGTCACGTAGAAGGTGATGGGGTAGACACAAAATCTGATGACAGGCTCATCGGAGATAGTGGTTTCTCTTCTGGTACTCAGAAACAGTCTTCTGATTCTAACCAGTCTGCTCGAAGACCAGCTGGCAGCAAAATTCAGACTCGTAGACCAGCTGTGCAAGGATCGGCTTCGTCAGGTGACAACAAAAGATCTGGAGTGATGAATTTAAGACAAGGACCAGGTCTGTCGAAGAAATCCATCCCCCTTGCCAAATCTGGTAGCCATAGTGACACCATTGGGAGAGTTGCAGTTTCAAGGCAGAATGGTGGAGGAGAGCAAGCTAAAGGGCATAATACTGGCATATCATCGTCATCATGTAATACACAATCCAGGGCACCTCAAGGGCAAACATCTGCCTTTTCTGTGGCATCTCGTTCCAGTTCTCACACATCGCTTGCCTCAAATGCCAGCAGCACAAACAGTAGAGTTAGTGGCGTTGGAAAGGAATCTCAGATGAGCACAAACTCTCAAGGCACATCAACTCGTGGAGCTGTTCCACCATTGGCTAGAACTGAACCTAATCATCCAATGACTGCAGCCATTCCACCATTGGCTAGAACTGAACTTAATCAACCAATGACTATGGCACAACGTTTGGCTGGTAGCAAAGGTGACACACCCCTCACACATATTACACATTCAAGTACTGGAACCCTTCTACAGCACCAACCCCCACTTAACCAAGTTCCTAACTCCTCTGACAACATTCGTCCAGCTATGAGTTCTCAATCTGAATTTCACAAGACGCAATCTTTCGCCAAACAACAATCTTCACTTCACCATTCTCAGAACTCACCCCCAATCATTGACCACCAGATTGAGTTACAGAATATAAAATCTGCAGACACATACCATTTGAATGATTACCATCACCAAAGCAACAACGTTGGAGTTAGCGGTCGAAATACACAAAGTCACACGCAGCAACAACAACAACAGTATCCTCAACATCCCAATGAATACCTTGCCTTTAGTAGCCAGCAAGCGTCTCTGCAGTTCTGCCAATCAGGGTTTCCAGTCCAGGCAGCTTACACTAAAAGTGTTAGTCCGTCTGGTTCTCAAGGAAGTCACTATGGAAGCAGGGAAGCTACTGTCACTCAGCTGGAAGTGCTCAAGAGGCAAGGGCAGAGAATATCCCCCAGTGAAGTAAGTTTGTAGATTGTCATGATTTATTTTTGTAGAAAATCATGGTTTTTATTGTTGTAGCCCCTCATGATATATTTCATTTTTGTAGATAATCACGATTTCTGTTGTAGATTGTCATGATTTATTTTTGTAGGTAATCATGTTTTTTGTTCTTGTAGATTGTCATAATTTATTTTATTTCTTTAGATAACCATGGTTTTTGTTGTAACTTGTCATAATTTATTTTCTTTTATAGACAATCATGATTTAGGTACATTTTTTTGCAGATAAGCATTATTATTTTCTTTTGGAAAATCATAACTTTTTTGTGTGGATAGAATGCCATGATTTATTTTTCTTTTTGGATATATTATGATGATTTTTTTTAAGCAGCTCATTACGATTTTTTTTTTCTTCATCATGTTTTATTTTCTTTCTTGTCGATCACCCTGACTTATTTTCATGATTTTTAAAAAATATATTTATGTAGATTTCATGATTTATAATTTTTTCCCACTTCCGTTTCTACTTCAAAGCTACATTAGAACAGTTGTAGTGAACTAGGATCCCAAGGGCAAGGTATCAGGCTCATTTTACCTATAAATCTGCTTCTAGGTTCATCCAGCCTTAGATAGGTGCTGTATTGTTTTTTTAAGGGAAAGAAAAATGGCCTGGTATAGTGCTGTCCACATTACTTAAAATGTGCCAATGGATAAAAACATATATAGACATTAATGCTATGCTCATGGCATGAGAAGATCTTTCTGTAAGTTAAGTAAAGAGCCCGTCACGTCAAGTGGCGTGTAGGAAATATGGTGTTAGTGACCATCATTTTTTATAGACCTTCGGCACATGATTAAATTAGAAAAACCGCCAATCAACCACTAATATTTTCAGTAATAAAGAAAATTCTATGTATTTCTTAACTTAAACAAACTTAACATCTTAGGAACAAAATACAACATGAAAATCAACATCAACAAAACAGAAGTCATGAATGTCGCCAAAAATAGACAGAACATCAACATAACTATAGAAGGCAGACAACTAAAACAAGTAGAGGAATTCAAATACCTAGGAAGTCTAATGACAAACGACAATTCCCAAACAGCAGAGATAGAATCAAGATGCAACAAAGCTTGTCAAATCATCGGACAGTTATCACCACTATTGTCCAACAAGGAAATAACTCTGGAGGCAAAACGAGCACTATACAATACAATCTTCATTCCAACGTTGTGCTACCAATGCCAGACCTGGACTCTAGATGCAAGAACAATAAGAAAAATAACCTCTACAGAGATGAAATGTGTTAGACGAATGACAGGAAACAGTCTGAGAGATAAGATCAGAAATGTAGAACTGAGAAAAAAGCTAGGAATAGCCCCAGCCATAGAATATATAAGGAAACAACAGATAAAATGGTTCGGCCACGTGACAAGGCAGAAAGAACAAAACACAACACAACGAGCCTTCAACAAACGTTGTGAGAACAACAGACCCAAGGGTCGACCACGAAAAAGATGGATCGATGGAATATTAGAAGCACTAGGAAACATAACAGCAGCAGAGGCGAACAGAAGAGCAAAAGACCGCAAATTATATCTCCCCTCGACGCTGAAAGGCAGATGAGGAAGGAAAGAAGAAGAAGAAGAATAAAGAAAAGACGATGGTCATATGTTGGACATGTGACGAGAAGAGATAATAACTGAATAGCAAAGCAAGCCCTCATGTGGGAAACAACAGATAAGAGGAAAAGAGGAAGACCCAGAGAGACAGTGAGAAGAACATTGATGAGAGAGGCAAGAGCAGCAGGAATCGGCTCCCTCAACGAGATAGAGCTGCTTGCACAGAACAGAGACAAATGGCGAGCTTTGATAAATTATCTTTAAAAGAATTGAAAACTGCTAGAATAAAAATTTAGATAAGAGAAGGAGTATCTTGGTCTACGGCCCTATGGGCCGACTACGGCTCTAAAGGTCAATAGCTAGATATATCGATAGAACCTGGAAACCATCGGCCAGGATTGAACCCGACCTCTTGTCCTTAGTAGTCCAGTTCACTAACCACTGAGCTATCACAGATCCTAGATCCTTGTGTGCATCCACTTAAAATGTGGTGATGGTAAAAAAACATATGTATATTAACACAATGTTTGCTATGCTCTCAGATCATGATCAGATCTTTCACAGTTTTTTTGTGAATGATACTTTAGTTGGTTTGATCATTTATATATTTCCAGGATGATAAAATACACATTTCTTCTATTTATATTCCAAGTGACTAGATGAAGCTACATCTTAAAAGAAAACACCTTTATGGTTAAAAATGTATTATTGCATCCCCACAAATGTTAAGGTGGTCCTATTATATGGCTGTGAAACATGGAGAACAACAAAATTGACAATCACGAAGATACAGACTTTCATTAATGGATGCTTACGCAGAATAAAAGGATGGAAATGGCAGGACAAAATCACTAACATAGAATTATGGAAATGTATCAGTCAAATACCAGTGGATAAAGAGATACAGCGAACACGATGGTGCTGGATAGGACACACACTACGGAAGTCAACTGAGAGTATTACACAACAGGCCCTTTTTTGGAATTCCCAGGGGAAAAGACAAAGAGGAAGACCAAGGAATTCTTGGAGAAGACAGATAGAAGCAGAGATGAAGATGATGGGGAAGACATGGAATGATCTTAAAAGAATGGCAAAAAACAGAACGACTTGAAAAGTGTTTGTTGAAGACCTATGCTCCACTGGGAGCTAAAAAGGAAGAGAGAGCATCCCCACAAACTCTGTTTTGCCTATGTTTTATCTTTTTTGTTTACTTCTAAAATATCATTCTTCTTCTTCCTTCCTCATCTGCCTTTCAGCATAGAGAGGAGATATAATTTGTAGTCTTTTGCTCTTCTGTTCGCCTCTGCTGTTGTTATGTTTCCTAGTGCTTCTAATATTCCATCGATCCATCTTTTTCGTGGTCGACTCTTGGGTCTGGTGTTCTCACATCGTTTGCTGAAGGCTCGTTGTGTTGTGTTTTAATCTTTCTGCCTTGTCATGTGGCCAAACCATTTTATCGGTTGTTTCCTTATATATTCTATGGCAGAGGCTATTCCTAGCTTTTTTCTCAGTTCTTCATTTCTGATCTTGTCTCTCAGACTGTTTCCTGTCATTCGTCTGACACATTTCATCTCAGTAAAGGTTATTTTTCTTATTGTTCTTGCATGTAGGGTCCAGGTCTGGCATTGATATAGCACAATGTTGGGATGACAATATCATTCATAGCATAAATATCAACTTTAGCTTCAAATGTTAACTTTTTTATGTGTGGTGTCACAAATTGAAACCACTTTCTTTGAGTATTAATTTTAAGAATGAGTAGTAGAATGTATTAGACTCAGGAGATGATCTTCATCTGTTAGCGATGCAGAATTTCCAAAATTAGAAATAGAATACCACTTTAAGATGAATAACAAACTTACTGTTCTTTCCTTCCCTCCTTCTTTCTCTCCTTCCTTCCTTCCCTCCCTCCCTCTCTTCTTTCCCTCCCCTCCCTTCCTTTAGAGGTCAGATATCAGGATTTTCTCTTTTTATTGCATGAGAGTTCCAGTAAATTTTTATTGTACTTTTTTTTTTAAAAGAAGAGCTACTCCAACTAAACCCAAAACTGATTTGAATCAAATAACGTGCACATTTAAGGTGTTCTTATTTTATCAGATGAGTTCTCAACGTGGTCATTTTGATAACGATATTCATGACATGGAGGAGGTTCGAGGCCATCTTCACAGAATGCTGCACATGGGAGCTGAGGCATCTAACACTGGTATATTTTTGTTGTGCTCCTTTTCTGTGTTTTGTTGGTAAAATGGGATGTACTTTGTGTGATATTTTTTTTTTTTTTTTTTTATTGTTCGCCAGCTTTGACCTCTGACGAAGTCCCTAGAGACTAAGAACTGAATTTTGCATGTTAATCAATTTTTTCCTGGCAGCCGTGTGCACAGGGGTCCCTTGCCGCATAGGCAGATAACTCTGTCTTCGGATGTACTCATATTTTTTCCACCGATGAGTAATTGACGTTTCAAGCCAAGCCTCACTGCTGAGACCAGGGGTGGTTGCCACAGAGAGAAATCATAAATAAAAATCCCAACAGGGTGCAGTTGGGATTTGAACCCACAACTTCTCTGCCTCAAGGCAGGCATCTTACCTCGAGACCAACCAGTCCCCCCTTTGTGGGAATTGATTGTATTCTACATGGACCCTTACCACAGAGCTACAGAAGAAAATATAAGCCATAGTCGTTGTAGGGTTTTGGGCATCTCTTACTAGTATCACCGAAGTTCCAACTTTTGAACACTAAGGATAAGAACCTCTGTTGCGTGTAACTGTGGCACTGGCAAAATGACTGCTAAACTCTGTTACAATCATGGCCAACTTATGAAAAGGCACTTGTGGCCGTCACCAGTACCATACTGGGACAAGCTGTGTTGTGGTGTTATGAACTCTTTCTTCGAACCTATTAATATTGACGTCTAGAGGTGCACACAGATGATCATATCACAAATGACAAAATATTGTAAAAGGACACTAAGTAATTGCAGTACATGGTCTTTTGACTGCCGTGATGAAACACAAAATAGATAAGGCTTATTGTGCGATGATCATCGCATTCAATCGCACCAGATTTCTTTGGCAGGGCTGTGAATATTGATTTGAGCAGGTCGTCCGGTTTATATCCGGTGTTGTAGATCTTTCAATATTGTTGTTATTATTTCTATTCCAAAATCACCAATGGCTTCAATCTCTTCTTTAGTTATATTATATGGTCCAGGAGCTTTTCCTGTGTTCATATTGCTCAAGACGTCTTCCATTTCTTCTTTGAGTATTTCTGGTCCTTCTCCATTATCCTTAATATTTACCTCTGTTCGCTGATCATTGTAATGATCTTTAATGTATTCTGTCCATCGTTCCCTTATGCTTTCTTGTTCAATCAACAGTTCTCCTTCCTTTGATCTTAAACATCCAGTTTTTGATTGCGTTTTTATTCATGTTAATTCTTCAATTTGTTTGTATATAGTTTTGGCATCTCCTTTTTGTTGCATTTCAATCTCTTTGCATCTCTCTTTTAGCCATGCTTCTTTTTCAACATTGCATTTTATTGCAATTTCTTTATTTAATCTCTTATACTCATCTTTATTTTCTTTATTTCTTCTTGTATCCATTAGCTGCAAAATGTCATCTGTCATCCATTTCTTTCTTGAATTTGTCCTCACTGGTGGTATGAACTCTTTTGATATTTGTTGCATTGATTCTCATTGATGCATCAGTTAACATATATGGTATACATGTTATATATGATATACATGTTATGCATGGTATACATGTTATGCGTGGTATACATGTTATGAATGGTATACATGTTATATGGTTATGGAAGGCCCCGGTATCACTGCAAATGAATTAAAATCCATAATTGCCAACCGCCTGTGCCAGTGGAATCATCCGAATTACTAACTCATCTCCCAAACAAAGAAAGGTAACTGTAGTCCCCAGCACATGCCAAAAGACATAAGGCGAAACCGCACAGAAAGTAAACACAGCCAACTGTTCCTTATCATACAATACCATCATTCATCGCAAACAATTGGAATGTCGAAACATAATCAAAGCGGATAAGACACATAGCTCACGGTGTGCACATAGCACTTAACTCAGTAGCTCCTGCAACAAGCCGGAACATGTTATATATGGTATACATGTTATATATGGTAAACTCTTGGCATTCCCTCCAGATGAGCAAGCCATTTGTTCTCTCTGTATGTAGTTTATAATTAATTGAATGCCCAATCTCTCTCTTATGGCATCATTTTTAATTCTGTCTCTTCTAGTTCACTTTAAGCACTTTTCTTAACCCTAGATTACAATACCATAACCGTAGTAAAAATTACCACCTCAAAATACATTTTCTTTGGAGTTTGACAGTTTGCTGTGGGCATGCATCACCCCTCTCCCATTACCTTCCTAATTATCATTAGTGGTGATCCCTGAGTGTTTGATGTTGGAATATACAAAAAAAACCATAGTAACTCTGTGACCTTTCAGGCATGTCATAAGAGGTGACTAAGGAGTTTGATTGATGGCTGGATAAGCTGTCATTGTAAAAAAGTATTGTTATGGAAACAGAAGCCATATAGATAGATAGTGATTTTAGAAGCAGTGATCTCTGCAATGTGCCATTTTGGCATGCAAAGTTTCTGTTTTTGAGATTGTGCTTCTGCCCTATGTGCCGTATTCGGCTTGAAAGGACAATAGATGGATGGATAGGTGGGTGGGTGGACGTTTGTTTGTTTTTTCCCTTTTTTTTTCTTTTTTTTTCTCTCATGACGTGGGAATCTCCCCGGCCGTCGGCATAACATCAAAGGAACCTTTGTAACATGAAAGAGTCAGCGAACAACACCTAGAGGAAAATGAGCATACTAAGTGATATGTTGTTTTATGGCCACCATATGAATAGACCGCAGAAACCGAGGGGGCCACATGGTCACGTTTCTGGCTAAAAATCAACTTTAAAGCCGGAAATGATTACCACATCAGTTTCCGGGTCTCAACTTGGGTAAACACCACTGTGTAGCAAAAGTTAAAAGAAAATATGAATTCCCAATTTCAAAATATTACATTTATGTGGTAGTAATTTTTACTACGGTATCTTAAACAAGTGAGCCACAGATTGATATCGTAATTAAAGGTTAAACATATCATCAGATAATAATTAAGCTTTTTTGCCAGGAAATTTAGAAAAATAGTTATTTGTATTTGATGTTAAATATAACGTTATACAATCTCTATTTATTTTTAATTTGTGATTTAGTTAATGATCAGACGGACACTCCGGTAGATTTGTTGCCTGTGGAACAGCCTCTGAATCGCCAGGTGTACATTGATACAGACGCAAACTTGTTCATGGGGTAAGTCTTCAGCTTTACATTTCTCATATATCATCATTATCATATTTTAGAGGCAAAATGGGCACTAAACAACAGTCTTCATCACAAAGTTGTGCTACCAATGCCAGACCTGGATGTTAGACTCAAGACCAATAAGAAAATTAACCACTTCAGAGATGAAATGTGTTATATGAGTGTTAATAAAAAGCCTGAGGGATAAGATCAGAAATGAAGAATTTGAGAAAAATGCTGGTACTTTCTGTCATTGAATGCATAAAGAAACAACAGGTACGATGGTTTGGCCATATAAGGACACAGAAAAGCCAGAACACTGCACAATGGACTTTCAGTAAACAGATCCAAGGACCAACCACAAAAAGATGAATTGATGGAATATTAGAAACACTAGAAAACATAACAGCAGGAGAAGCCAATAGAAGAGAAAAAGACTGCAAACTATATCACAACTCGACGCTGAAAGGCAGAGAAGAATGAAAGAAGAAGGTTAGATCTACTTTTGTCAAGTCATTAAAGTGTATTTGTAAAAAAAAAAAAAACACAATTACATTTTCTGTTTCATTTTCAGAAGCAGCCATCAGGATGATATGTCGGACATTTTGGAAAACTTTCCAACTTTTTCATCAAAGATGTTTTCAGACTTGCCAGGGATATCCAGCAGAAGTGATAGCATGAGTCAGGGGGAGAATCAGTATTTGAGAGATAGTTTGGAGAAGGAGAGATACAGGAGAAAGGTAAGATATCATCATTAGCTGGTGATTTATGCTCTGTGTTAAATATTAACACTTGACCCACAACTCTCCATAATTTTTGTCCTGGATCTTTATTATTCATAGCAGGGTGGACAGCGTAGTCTAGAGGTAAGACGTTGGCCTCTAGATGGGGAGACTTTGAGTTTGAATCCTGCCACAGGAGTTTTTCTCTTAGAATCCATGATTTCTTCATTGTTTTTTTTTCTTCCCTGGTCTTTGGGTTAGTGGGATCCAATATGTAGCTGATTCTGATAATGAGAATAAGAAGATCCATGCTCACTTGTGCACATTAACCTAAGATTACGTCACCTAACTACGAAACACCGTCGTAAAATTTACAAACACTTAATGTTACATCTGGAGTTCTAAAATTAGTATTTTCTGTGAACTTTTGCTACACAGCTGTGTGTTTACACTAGGAGAGATACAGAATCAGATGGAGTAAATCATATCCTGGCTTACTTTTGATTTATGACCTGATATTTGACACACATGGTGCCGTGGCTACCGGAGGTTATACATTGTCTATTCACACATCGACTGTCTGTTAATCGAGCCATGTATTCTACTTCCTCTTGGCATCATTCTCTGCATATTCCATGTTACAAAGATTTGTTTCATGTCTCACCTTCAACTGAAGAGGCCCCCCCCCCCCCCAATCATAAGAAAATGTAACGGAAATAAAACAAATTTCTCTAAAATTAACCAAATTTATTTAAGAAAAGAAAAAAAAACTATCTACTGTGTTCTTACGACACCATAAATTTTTACGAAGTATATGTTGTTTGTTTGAAAAAAAAAAAATCCATTATTAATGGAAACAAATCCAACACTCAGAGATCACCAGAAGCGATAGTTAGGAAGGTATAAGAAGAGGGGAAATGTTTGCCCGTTTCAAACTTAAATTCCAAGAATTCATATTTTGAACTTATAAATTATTTGAAGGTGTCGTAATCTACGTGTTCAAGAACTTTTGATAGTTAAAAGTCGAAAATAGTGAACCCCAAAAAGTGGGAACTGCCTGAGCCAAATTGCTAAGCAAAGTCTATCCATGCCAAAGATGGATGAGTTGAAAGGTGCAGATATCGCAGCTTTGCTGTAAACGCACTCGTTTCTATTTAACAAGTGAATGCTAAGACGAAGAAAATCATAGCAGCCTGTTGCAGCCTAAAAGTTCATTTTTAATGCAAAATTTTTTAAAGTATCAATGTTTTTATGAGACCTGGACCCTAAATGCAAGTACAATAAGAAAAATAACCTCTACAGAGATGAAATGTGTTAGACGAACGACAGGAAATAGTATGAGAGATAAGATCAGAAACGAACTGAGAAAAAAGCTAGGAATAGCCCCCACCATAGAATATATAAGGAAACAACAGATAAAATGGTTTGGCCACGTGGCAAGGCAGAAAGATCAAAACACAATGAGCCTTCAACAAATGTTGTGAGACCACCAGATCCAAGGGTCGACCGCGAAAAAGATGGATTGATGAAATATTAGAAGCACTAGGAAACATAACAGAAGCAGAGGCGAACAGAAGAGCAATAGACTGCAAATTATATCTTGACCCGGCTTGAAACATCAATTACTCATCGACGAAAAAAAATATGAGTACCTCTGAAGACGGAGTTATCTGCCTGTACGGCGAGGGACCCCTGTGCACACTGCTGCCAGGGAAAATAGATGCCAGGGAAAATAGATTAACACATAAAATTCAGTTCCTAGTCTCTAGGGACTTCGCCAGAGGTGAAAGCTGGCGAACGCAAAAAAAAAAAAAAATGCATCGTCTTATTCATGACCAGTGCTGATCTAAATGCATAGTTGTAGCTGATCGCTGAAAAAGAATTGTTATGATATGAATTTACATTGTTATGGAAGCACTGTTATCTTTTATTTTTGTGTAATATTAACATTATCATTATTTTTATTTTCTTTTTGCAGCATTGCGAAGAGCACATTAAGAAACAGAACGCTAAGGTATCATTTTTGTTATTGATTCCGTTAATTTGATAACAACATCATCATGTTGGAGCTATGTCTTGATTGAAAGATGGCTACTGCGAAGAGTTCACATTATTCTTTAGTTAGGACCGGCTTCGGCACAGCCAGGACTTTCCTCATACCCACTCCGCCACCCATTCCAGTAACCTTCAAGGTGTTCATGTGCTGATTGTTCATGTCCTGTATTGACTGAACATATTGTGTTTTCTATCTATCTTCCGTTCACCGGAAGTATCTCTATATGCATTGTGTTTCTTGTATAGACTCTACTTTTTTTGTAATTCTTGCAGATCCCCATATATTTTTGCCTGTAGTGCTGTATCTATGAGCCAATGGGTTTTCATCAGTCTACTATATTCAGTATAGTCTTGAAGTATGTGTTCATCAATCTGGGGTATCTGTCCACATGTACATCCAATCTTGAATGTTGTACACATGTGTCTAGGGAGTCCATTGTGTCCTGTTCTTGGACTTAAAATGCCACAATATCGAAGTTCCTGTCTATTCATATTCTGTAGGCATGTCATGTTTTTTGTGGTCTTCTCATAGATTTGATTATCTGTTTCTTATCATTGATTTGATTATCTGTTTCTTATCTTTGATTTGAATATCTGTTTCTTATCATTGTTTTGATTATCTGTTTCTTATCATTGATTTGATTATCTGTTTCTTATAATTAATTTGATTATCTGTTTCTTCTGATGGTATGTAACTGCTGCTTCTGGTTGTTTGCCTGCTGCACCTTCCTTTGTCTGCTGTCTCATTTGTTGGCATTTTAGTCTATCTTTCGTTCGCCTGAAGTATTGTCTATATCAGCAATGTCGTTTCCTGTATAGATTTTACTGTCTTTTGTAATTCTTGTATTTCACAGTGAAATGGGATACACTGCAGTGTGATATTATGATGCTGTCAGAGTTAAGTCAATAAGATCTGCTGAAGTGCTCTTTTTTATGAGTTTTGCATTTCTGTCCTTTAATCCATGTTAGTACATTTTTATTTTTGGATTTGACCCGTAGGTTTGGTTGCTTATTGATTTGTTTAAAAAAAAATATTTTTCATCAAATGAGAGATATTTTATGCAACAAGTCATTATCATTAACATTGGAGTTGAAATGTAACTCCAACGTTAAGTCAATCTTATTATATGGCTGTGAAACATGGAGAACAACTAGAATGACAATCATGAAGATACAGACTTTCAATAATGGATGCTTACGCAGAATAAAAGGATGGAAATGGCAGGACAAAATCACTAACATAGAATTATGGAAATGTACCAGTCAAATACCAGTAAATAAAGAGATACAGTGAAGACGTTGGCGCTGGATAGGACACACACTGCGGAAGCCAACTGAGAGTATTACACAACAGACCCTTTTTTGGAATCCCCAGGGAAAAAGACAAAGAGGAAGATCAGGGAATTCTTGGAGAAGATAGATAGAAGCAGAGATGAAGATGATGGGGAAGACATGGAACAATCTTAAAAGAAAGACAAGAAACAGAACAGCTTGGAAAGTGTTTGTTGAAGACCTATGCTCCACAGGGAGCTGAATGGTAGAAGAAGTCATTATCATTGAAAGTTAGAAATATAATTTTACAGTGCTATATTGAACCAGTACTGCTTTATGGTTGTGAATAGAGTGATACAATGTGGATCAGATAGAATAAGTTGACATGTTTTTTAGGATGCTAGAGGTAACATAGATAGCCAAAAAAAAATCTGAAGATGTACTAAAAGAGGCAGATGAAGATTATATAACAAATTAGAAAAATGCAGTCCAGATTTTGTGTGGAGAAGAGGTGGGTTGGAATATTTAGTAACAGGAGATGTCTGGGAGTATTTAGTAATAGGAGGCGTGTGGGAATATTTAGTAACAGGAAATGTGCGGGAATATTTAGTAACAGGAGATGTGCGGGAATATTTAGTAATAGGAGGCGTGTGGGAATATTTAGTAACAGGAGGCATGTGGGAATATTTAGTAACAGGAGGCATGTGGAACAGGAGATGTGTGGGAATATTTAGTAACATGAGATGTGTGGGAATATTTAGTAATAGATGTGTGGGAATATTTAATAATAGGAGATGTGTGGGAATATCTAGTAACAGGAGATGTGTGGGAATATTTAATAATAGGAGATGTGTGGGAATATTTAGTAATAGGAGATATGTGGGAATATTTAGTAACAGGAGATGTGTGGGAATATTTAGTAACAGGAGATGTGTGGGAATATTTAGTAACATGAGATGTGTGGGAATATTTAGTAACAGGAGATGTGTGGGAATATTTAGTAACAGGAGGCATGTGGGAATATTTAGTAACAGGAGGCATGTGGGAATACTTAGTAACAGGAGGCATGTGGGAATACTTAGTAAAACAGGAGGCATGTGGGAATACTTAGTAACAGGAGGCATGTGGGAATATTTAGTAACAAGAGGCATGTGGGAATACTTAGTAACAACAGGAAAATAACAAGGCTGAGAAGATAGAGGTAGACATAGAGAAATAATACCGGATCGTTTGACAGCATGGCAGGGGAGAAGCTTAGTGATGGAAATGTTACACAACACATAAGATTGAGAGTTATGGAGTAACATATGACATCCACGCCTCTCGGCATGGACCAATGATTGAGGATTGTTTCTGATTTTGCTTTTCAGTTATTAGAACTTCAACAACAGCTGGCCGTGGCTGTATCAACCGATAAGCGTAAAGATTTGATGATAGAGCAACTGGACAAGGTAAGTCCATCAACAAATAATATCATTTCTTGATGTTAAAGGTTTTCTCTACCCCTTCAAAAGTGTGTGGGGAATATTGTGTTAGTGACCATTGGTTATTGGTTATGGAAGGCCTCAGTATCAATGCAAATGAATTAAAATCCATAATTGCTCAACTGCCCGTGCCAGTGGAATCATCCGAATTACTAACTCATCTCCCAAACAAAGAAAGGTAACTGTAGTCCCCATCGTAGCAGTCTCAGCACACGCCAAAAGACATAAGGCGAAACCGCGCAGAAAGTGAACACAGCCAACTGTTCCCTGTCATACGATATCATCATTCATTGTAAACAATTGGAATATCGAAATATGATCAAAACGGATGAGACACACAGCTCACGGTGCGCACAGAGCACTTAACTCAGTAGCTCCTGCAACAAGCCGGACTTGGAATATGAGGAAACTGCAACAAGGAACACTTTTCAGACATAGTTTTCAATGGTTCCTGCCGCCTATCCACCATATACCGTAAGTTCACGTCCTCCCGAAAATGATGATCGTCATATTGAGAAAAAAAAATGTATAGCGCTTGATGATGTTAGGACATCTTTCTTGACTCCAACCGAATATATAAACACACAGTCGTCGAATTATCCCCGTCACACATCAAACAACAGACCCTACGGTTAGCGTACAACGAACGAAACACGGTGTAAATTTCCCAAAGAGGAAAATCTTTGGTCGACTTGACGGAGAAGTCCACATTAATGCGTTTCAGCATGTAAATAACTTGCGTCAAACAATTCCAACGTCAGCCATTGAACAGCACTCAATGTGACGTAAACCGCAACACTAGACGGTGAAGGTCGCTTTTACAATACTTGATTTGTCAAAAAGAAACATTGCTGTGTGTACTCGGCGGCGCAGATTTGCTAAGTAGAATATAATTTTGATTTCAACACAGAAAATTGCATCAAAGAGCCAAAATTAATCGAAACCCAGATGCATTTTCTGCAGCGATTGAGAGAACATGAAACGCTCCACTATTTTGCAACAGAAGTCTAGTGACCATATTTTTCCACAAACAACGGCACATTTTTTAGTGGTGTGGTTAGTATCACACCAAGTGGCTTCTACTTTCCTGAAAAATCTCTGGTACCCATTTTTAGATGATGGGTACACGCTAGAAACTTATCGCTCTGAACAAAATCTGCAATTTCTAGGAACTTAACTCGGATCCTTCAGATCAGGAGGTAAATAACACTAACCACTCAACTGCTGAAAGTCCTAATTTCATGATTTACCTATAAGTTCTCATAGGTCAGCATTAGTCTCCACAGCTCTCTTTCTCTATCTATCTATCTATCTACCTAACTACCTACTGTGCTGTTGAGCTGGAGACCACACATATGGCTGTAATTTAAGACTCCTTATATCCAATGATCACTGTTATCAAGTGTCATACCTTACTCTGTACCCGCATTGCATCCCTGTTCTGGGCAAGCTTCTCAATCTCTGCAAGTGAGTTGAAGCCTGCTGTTGTTGCCTCTCACCTGAAAGTTCTTTTTAAAGTTTCTCTAACTCAGTCTCTTTTTTCTTTTACACACTGGTTCCTATTTGAGAGCCTGCTTTTAGATTCTTCTGTTGTCTCTTCTCTTTACATAACCAGTATTAACCACCTTCTCTTGATTATAGTTGATGTTTTTGGTTGCTTTGTCATTTCTCTTATTGCTCTTCTGGTCTTTAATTAAATTCAAGTTATACAAAGTATTTTCCTGCTGCATTTTTTCAAAGACTTCCTATTTATTTTATATTTCCTTAGTGGTTTCTCAGCTCTCACGTGCATCAACATCATCAAGTACGGGGCCTGCTGGCGTAGGTGATCATGTCTCTCCACAACTTTCGATCTCGACAGTTATTTATTATTTCTGTTGTTGACCTTCTGCCAAGCCATTCTCTTAAGCTGTCTGGTATCTTTTCTCTCTGCTTCCCTCCATCTCTTCGTCCCTCAATTTTCCCAGTTGTTACAATATATTCCAGCTGTTCGCTTCTCATTGCATAACCAAAAATTGATGGTTATTTCTTCCTAATATTAGATATTAGCTCTCTTTTTGTTTTGGTTTCTTTCAGAATGTTTTCATTACTCTTCTTAGCTGTTCATACTATTCTCAACATTCTTATGTAAAAACCACATTTCTACAGCCTCCAAGCCTCAAGTGATTTCTTGTCTGTTGTTCTATTGTCCATGATTCACATCGATATATTAAGACTGGCTCTACGTAACATCTAAGAACTCTTTTTCTTGTTTCTATTGTCAAAAATGGATTGTACAGTATCTTCCTCATTTTTTGGAAAGCTGCTTTTGTCTGAGCTGTTCTGCCTCTCACCTCTGTTGAACATCTACCATCTGAGCTATTCTGCATCTCACCTCTGTTGTACATCTACCATCTGAGCTATTCTATAATTTTTTTTTTGAAGAATTTGTGTTTTGATGACATTTTTACCTTGGTGTCATAATCTAGGGTTGAGGGGAGAGTACTAAGAAAAAAAAATTTTTTTTTAATTTTCCGCAGCAACTCGCCAAGGTCGTGGAAGGGTGGAAGAAAAGAGAGATGGAGAAGGACGAGCTGCTGAAAGTTCTGGGCCAGGAGAAGGAGAACATGGACGAATGCATGCAGAATCAACAGACGGTAAGTTTGGTTTGAGTGCTGGGAATTGTAGTTTTTATGTCACAGTGTGTATTTTATATTTCTTTGATGTATTTATATTTTTTTATGTATTTTATATTTGTTTGGTCCAACAACGATGCAGTGTTTTATATTTGTCTGATGTACTTTATATTTGTCTGATGGACTTTGTAGTGTGGAGAGATTCAAGATGGCATCCACATGTGGACATTGTTTTCCGTTACAGCGTGTGTTGTTTCGAAATATGCCAGTTACATGTGGTGTGTGATTCTTGGGTTTAATGTTCTGCTCATGCCTGTTGTGGTTGTTTAACTTCTGACAGGCTGGTGGGCGGTGGACATTCTCGTTGTTGAGTGGGTATTTATCTTCTTTTCATTCGAGATTGGTCATTGTTTTTCACTGCCACTCTGGGCAGATGGGAATGTCCATCCCGAATTGCACAAAGTCTGTGACGGTGGACAGGGCGGAATCAGCAGTGATCAACGGCCCAGAAAGCGAAAACAGCAAAGTTTGTGGCACATAAGAGGCATGTTCAGGACACGGACGACGAATGTGGCAGACCACCGTGAAAGAGATTGGATCCTCATCATGTACTATTCCAGAGAAAGCCATGGAGAGGAGAATAGGAAAAGCAAAAAGTAATTTTAATGTCATGAAAATTATACTAACATCAAAACAAATAACACCAGGGCTAAAACTAAGAATAGCAAAATGTTACATCTTCTCAATATTCCTATATGGTACAGAAACATGGACATTAGACAAGAAAACAGAACAGAAAATCGAAGCCGTTGAAATGTGGATATATATAGAAGAATAGGTAGAATTGGATGGAAAGAAAGGAAAACAAACGATAAAGTCTTAAAATAACTAAAAATTAAAAGAGAACTATTAAATACAATTCAAACAAGACAAATGCGATTTTTGGGCCATGTTAAAAGACACAACAGCCTACTAAAAGTAAACTTGGAGGGGAAAATACAAGGTAAAAGAGGCAGACCAAGACCAACATGGATGCGTAACATCAAAGGATGGACAAGTCAGCCTATGACGACCTGCACCATCAAAGCAAGAGACAGCAGATTGGCACTCTATGGTAGCCAACCATCATTGTGGAGATGGCACTCAATGATTAGTTTGGTCCAACACTGATACAGTATTTTATTTGTCTGATGTACTTCATATTTGTTTGTTCCAATGCTGCTACAGTATAAGCAGGAGCAAGTAGTTGGGTGTAACGTGCACTCCTACAAGTTATAGTGACAGCTTTACCAGAAAGGGACACAACAAAATACTGACATTTGGCCTACATGCGGCCATCCTCAGAAAACATGAACAGCACAAATGAACAATGAAATAAAGTAAACTCTGCTACATCTAGGATGAGTATACGGAAAGAACAGAACAGAGATGAGAGAGCGAAAAGCAGTGGTGATGAGTCTAACTAACTAGAACAGAGAAACATGGATGACATTGTTAAAACATATTGTAGTAGTGGTATAAAATATGTGGGGAACAAGCAAATAATTGCAATGCTGCGGTAAAGCTGGTAGCAGGAACAAGTAGTGGGGTGTAATGTAAAGTATATAAATTTGTCTGATGTACTTTATATATGTTGAAAGTTCCCTGGACAGCTAAAAAGACCAATGAGGAAGTTCTCAAAGAGGCCAACACAAAAAGGGAGCTCTTAAAAAACATCAGAAAGAAGCAATCAACATTTTTCGGGCACATCATGAGAAGAGGAAAGTTGGAATACTTGGTTACAACTGGCAAAATAAAAGGAAAGAGAGATCGCGGGCGACAAAGAGAGAAAATACTGGATAGCTTGGTGTCATGGCATGAAAAACAGTCAACAACAGAACTGATACGACGCACTGTAGATAGAAGATTGTGGAGGGACATGATCACCTACGCCAACCGGTATGGCACATGATGATGATGGTACTTTATATCTGTCCAGCCCTAGGTAGAATATTGATGAAATAATCTGATGGTAAAATGTTGATGAAAAAATCTGACGGTAAAACGTTGATGAATATTTTGTGTTTTTTTGTAAACAGATGATTAGCAGTTTTGAGCGAGAACTCTCACAGGTGACCGAAGAGCTCAAAGAAGAGAAGGAGAAATCAGCAGAAGTGATCAACGCTCTAAAGGCTGAGGTACAGCTATTTTTTTTGCAAACATTTGGGGGTGGGGGGAATAGGTTGGTGTTTAGGAGTGAGTTCTGGCTACTTTTTTTTAAATTTTCACTTGCTTATCATCATTATCATGTGCTATACCAGTTGGCATAGGCGATCATGTTCTTCCACAATCTTCTATCTACAGTGCATCGTATCAGTTCTGTTGTTGACTATTTTCCATACCATGACACCAAGCTATCCAGTATTTTCTCTCTTTGTCGTCCGCGATCTCTCTTTCCTTTTATTTTGCCAGTTGTAACCAAGTATTCCAACTTTCCTCTTCTCATGATGTGGCCGAAAAATGTAGTTTCTTTCTGATGTTTTTTAGGAGCTACTTTTTTCACTTGCTTATAGATTGGTTATTTATCCAGTTTTGAAAATGCCAAACAGTGAAAACAGCTTGGGGTAGGATGTCCACCTCTGGACTGGAATCTGCCAGATTCATTTCAAATGTACGGTTTCTATGGCTTTACCTTCCTCTATCTTTGGGTAGTCATGTCTGGCCCTCTCAATCCAGGCAACTTTTGCCAGCAATGGTTTGTACCTCAGAGATAAATGGGCTTAGATTGCTTAGTTTCTTTTAAGGTCGCTCCATGCCTGTCCTTTCCTTCTTCACCTAACTCTGCTTCCACCTGTTTTCTCAAAGTGTATTGTGGCCTTTCCTTCACTGTTCCCCTATTTCCCCGTGGATTCTATAAGGGAGCTTGTCATACTACTTGGCATCTGCAGTGTGTATTGTATTCAGTGCCAACATTTTTACCTTCTCTTTGTCCACTGGTGTTTGTCTGGTAATATCCCAGAGTTCTGTTTCTTTGCAATCACCACCTTTATATCTCTAGCAAAGTCCCGATGCGAGGGACTGAATTTTGCATGAATATCAATTTTTTCCCATTTTTTTAAACTGGCAGACGTATGCTCAAATGTCCCTCGCCATACAGGCAGATATCCTCTGACTTCAGCAGTACTCTCATTTTTTTTTTTTTCATTGAGAGTTTTTGACTTTGCCCATACTGCAGCCCATTTTTGGCCTACTCTTTTCAGTTTCCAACTGCCAAGGGTTCTTTCTTCAACATGTGGAATGTATGCAGGACCTCCTGTTTTTATCCATTATCCGAGATAGCTTGATGTTAGATCTCACTACTCAGAGACCGGGGGGGGGGAGGGTAAAGCCATGAAGAAACCATGGCTTCGAAGTGAAAAATTCTGACTGCCTTTGAGGGATTTAAAGTTGGCATCTTCTTGTCCAGAGGCTGATGTCTTACCTCTCTAGACATCCCAGACCCTCAGATTACCCCCTCTTTTCTGGCGTCTAAAAGTTGTTATTGAGTTATTTGCGGGTCATCATCATTGCACTGCAAACATGTCCCCTCCTCAGCAAGTCTCGATGCATCCAGCAACTGACGACTCCAATTCTATGTTGGTTGATTAGTCTTCTTACATGCCCACTAAGTTTCTCATTTCTGACTGTGCCCATCTTAACTTCCATCTCTTTCATCCGAAGGAGTGACGTGGATTTGTGGTTGTCGAAGTCCTGTGCTCTTCCCACATCGCGGAGGGCACTGATGATGTACGCCCGATCCATTGGTTGACCGTCCTCAACGACAGTGCAGCTAGCCATTCAGCTCTTTCATTTCTCCGTACACCCACATGTCCAGGGACATAGACAAAGGTGACCATACATATTTTTGACTTCTTCAACGACTATAACCATTGCATGCGTACAGAGTCCACTTCCACTTTTGATCATGCTCATCGAATCACTCAGTATACATGCGTGGGTGTAGTCTTGTGACTCTAACCAGTTGAATGCCTTGGTTACTGCCATCACCTCCATCGCCATGCTACTCATGGTCATGGTGTATGCCCCACTGTCTTCTTTGACTATTCTGCCTGCTGAGCGTGCTTTAAATGCTCATGCACTTCTTTGGTGTCGTATTACAGATCCATCTGTATATATGACTGCATCTTTCTCATCTGTGTTATTGCAGATGAGACTGTTGACCTCCGCATTGACCATGACTGAGTTCTGTTCCCTACTTTTCCTGATGTTAGTGGCTCCCATTAACTGTTTCATCAAAAATCATCATCTTCTTTAAGTTGAAATTAGCCTCCATGTTGTTAATTTGTTAATGAATCAACAGCTGTGTGAGGCGAGGCAGGAGAAGGTGCACTTGGAGCAGGCTTTGAGAGCTGAGAGGGAGGAGAATGCAGCCATGAAGGCAGAGTGGAGTGATCTGATTGTGTCCAAAGAGGCCGCTGAAAAGAGGTTGCAGCAGACTCAAGAGAAACTCATAAAAGTATGTTATTTGTATGTGTCTCTTACTTGTAAATGTATAACACTTTTGTCTTGGCTCATGACCTGTAAATGTGTAACACTTTTGTCTTGAGTCATGACCTGTAAATGTGTAACACTTTTGTCTTGAGTCATGACTTATAAATTTATGGCATTTTATATGTATATATATATTTTTAAAAAAAGTAAAGTACCTCCATCACGCCAAGTGGCGTATAGAGAATATGGTGTTAGTGACCATATATTTTACAGACCTTCTGCACATGATTTTTGGGGTATTGTGGTCGGTATTACGCCCGTGCCATTTTACTTTCTCAGAAAAAATTGTGACCATTAAAGACTGGGTGAACCGGAAGCCGTCAGTTGGGATTGAACCCTACCTCTTGTCCTTTGTAGTCCAGTTCACTAACCACTGAGCTATCGTGGCTCCCTTTATATATATATATATATATATATATTTGTATCATATCTCTTGGCATATACAAAGAGCATATTTCTGTCTGTTTTTTTATTCATACAGTAGTGTAAGCCAACATCTAACCAACATAATTAAAAGTCTTTACAACAACAACAGCTGCACAGGCAGAATAGCACAGGTTACACAGACCACTTTGAAGTTAGATCAGGTGTAAGACAGGGGTGCGTACTATCCCCCATACTGTTTATTACATACATGGACTATATATGTAAGTTAGCTAACCCATCAGAGAGAGGAGATCAACGAGCTTTTATTTGCAGACGATCAGGCACTAATACATGAAACAATGGACGACCTACAAGAACACTTAAATAAACTCAACAGCACAAGCACAACATGCAACATGAAGATCAACAAAACAGAAGTCATGAATATCGCAAAAGAGAAACAGAACATCAACATAACTATAGACAGCAGACAACTAAAGCAAGTAGAGGAATTCAGATACCAAGGAAGTCTAGTGACAGATGAATATTTACAAACAGCAGAAATAGACGCAAATACAACAAAATCTGTCAAATCATTGGACAGCTATCACCATTATTGTCCAACAAGGAAATAACTGTAGATGCAAAAGGGGGACTCTACAAATACAATCTTCATCCCAACGTTGTGCTACCAATGCCAGTCCTGGACCCTAGATGCAAGAACAATAAGAAAAATAACCTCTACTGAGATGAAATGTTAGATGAATAACAGGAAACAGTCTGAGAGATAAGATCAGAAATGAAGAACTGAGAAAAAAGCTAGGAATAATCCCCACCATAGAATATATAAAGAAACAACAGATAAATGGTTTGACCACGTGATAAGGCAGAAAGATCAAAACACAACACGAGCCTTAAAGAAACATTGCGAGATCACCAGACCCAAGGGCCGATCAAGAAAAAGATGGTTTGTCAGAATATTAGAAACACTAGAGAACATAATAGCAGCGGAGAAACAGAAGAGCAAAATACCACAAATTATATCTTCCCTTGACACTGAAAGGCAAATGAGGAATGAAAGAAGGAGATACAATAGTGAATTTTGTTTTTGCCTTATAATAATTCACGTCATTGTCATAAAATGTTTTTCGTCTACTGAATTGTATAAATATTTTTAAAATCGTTTTGTCTGTGGCTGATATAAAAACACTGAACAAAGTTTTTATGTTTTTTCTTCCTGTTTGTCCAAAAAAGAAATTGGATTGTGGATTTATATATTTTGTCCCTTGCCAATATGTTTGTTAGTTTTGTTTCTTAGCTCAATTTTGTCTTATCTGCTGGCTCATACAAGTTTTGTTTTTTTAATATTTTGTGTTGAGTCATTCAAGAATTTAAAAAAAAATGTTTTTTCTTTTGGTTCATTAAATTAAGTACATTTTTCTGTTTTTTTTGTGTGTGTTTATTTGATTATTTTTTAGGTCTGTTCTCTTTCTAATAAATTATACAAGTGTTTATGTTGAATTCATGCCTATTTCAAGTTTGATGATTTTTAAGTTGTGTTTGTTGTATTCAAGTATTTTTTAAAATGATCTCTCTGTTTAGATATTTCTCCGCCTGTTAACTCAATTTCTCAGTCTGTTATTAACACATTATATCAGTTTGCTAGTTTCTTAACACAATGTATGAATCTTTTTTCACAATCTGCCAGTCTCCTCTTAAATCATTGCCTCTGTATGTTAACACATCAAAGTCTGTTAACACATTCTGTGACAAAAGCCGCAAATTTAGGCCAATGCAGCCAGCACTCTGAGCCCAAAAGCAGCAATTTTGCGGCTTTTATCTCAGTTTTTTTTTGCAGTTATTTCCCACTAAAACCATGTAATTCTTTTATGAACTGCTTTTTTAACTCCATGAATTAGTTGTCCCATCAAAGTACATGTTTTAGATCAATTAAAATGTATTTTCTACTGTTATTTCAAATTTTAAAAAAATTTCAAACAATTGCTCAGCCGCAGCGCGTTAAACACTTTAATACCAAATTTGTTAATGCCACATCTCAGTATATCACCTTATGAAGGACTCTTTAATTTCTCTTAGTTGATCTTTTAGTTTCAATCTCTCACAGGAGCAAGAAGACTGGATTAACAAGGAGCAGGAGCTGTCCATCAAGATAAATGAACTGTTAGAGACAAGCCAGAGGACCCTCAACTTGGAAAAGGTAGGTACATATTCACTCCTTTTGTATCAATCTCTCACCTCACAGGAGCAAGAAGACTGGATTCATCATCATCATCAAGTACCAGGCCTGCTGGTATAGGTGATCATGTCTCTCCACAACTTTCGATCTCGACAGTTAGAAGTTTTATCATCATCATGTGCCATACCGGTTGGCATAGGTGATCATGTCCCTCCACAATCTTCTATATACAGTGCATCGTATCAGTTCTGTTGTTGACTGTTTTCCATGCCATGACACCAAGCCATACAGTATCTTCTCTCTTTGTCGCCCGCGATCTCTCTTTCCTTTTATTTTGCCAGTTGTAACCAAGTATTCCAACTTTCCTCTTCTCATGATGTGCCCGAAAAATGTTGATTGCTTCTTTCTGATGTTTTTTAAGAGCTCCCTTTTTGTGTTGGCCTCTTTGAGAACTTCCTCATTGGTCTTTTTAGCTGTCCAGGGAACTTTCAACATTCTTCTGAGAAATCCCATATCTGTGGCCTCTAATCGTCTTTTCATTTGTTTGTCTACTGTCCATGATTAGCTTCCATAGGTCAGAATTAGTTCTATAGGGCACCGATGAACTCTCTTTCTCATTTTTATTGACATAGATTTGTTGCATAAGATATTTTTTAACCTTCTGAAATGCCATTTTGGCCTGAGCTATTCTGCTTTTTATTTCTGTGGTGCATCTCCCATCTGATGTTATTATTGTGCCCAAGTCTTTGAAACGTGTTAGAAGTTTAGGAAGGATAAATAAACTAGGTACGGTAAAGATAAAGTACGAGACTTGAATTGGTGTCTTAGCATGCTAGTTTTCATCCATATGTGTTCAGAGACTTCTGGATAGCGTTACTTCAAGCATCGAAACTCACGGTGTGAGGCAGCATTCCTCACCTTCACAGAGTAATACCCTGGTACCCATTTCTGTCATTCCAGAATCTTTCAGATCCTGCTTCACCTCTCCGTAGTGTCTCCAAAAACAGACTAACCTGTCTAGTCAGGCCAAGTGAATAGGGATCAAGGAGGGAAGACAACCCTGTACTCAAAAATGTCATGCTGAAGTCGGATGTGTTGGGCCAAAAGGCGCAAATGTCACAGTTTTCCCTGCAAACCACAACACAATGCAGATACACCCACTTAACTTCCTTTTAAGGGCGGATGACGAAAAGGTGTGCTCCTTTAGTCATCTGGTGAATGCAAACAACAACTGGCGCTCATTAAAGCATTCTTGGCATTTAAAAGACTAAAATAGTGGACAAAAAAATTGCGACTGCTCAAACAAATGTTGTTAAATAATTCTACCCATCTTGAAGAGAGATGTGTCGAGCCTTAAGGGGCAGATATCTTGGAGAGCTAGGACTCTCTGAAAAATGTTCACCCGGATCTTTGACTCACCTTCACACAGTTCACTTGTGCTTGTAATTCACTTGATAATACTATTCAATCTCAGTTAACATAAGAGAACAGAGCATTTAATAGAACAGTTGGCATAAGAGAACAGAGCATTTAATAGAACAGTTGGCATAAGAGAACAGAGCATTTAATAGAACAGTTGGCATAAGAGAACAGAGCATTTAATAGAACAGTTAACATAAGAGAATAGAACAGTTAACATAAGAGAACAGAGCATTTAATAGAACAGTTAACATAAGAGAACAGAGCATTTAATTGAACAATTAACATAAGAGAACAGCGTTTAATAGAACAATTAACATAAGAGAACAGAGCATTTAATTGAACAGTTAACATAAGAGAACAGAGCATTTAATTGAACAGTTGACATAAGAGAACAGAGCATTTAATTGAACAGTTAACATACGAGAATAGAACAGTTAACATATGAGAACAGAGCATTTAATAGAACAGTTAGCATAAGAGAACAGAGCATTTAACATAACAGTTAACATAAGAGAACAGAGCAAACAGTGCTCACAGTGTATATAAACATGTGTATGTGTCATTTCTGAAAGGTAAAGTGCGAGGAGCAGAAGAATAAGAGAGAACAAGCAGATGCACAGAATGAAGAAATGAAAACTGAGTTGAAGAAGGCTATTCAGGACATAGAACAGCTGATAAGAGAGAAGGTAAGCAACAGTTGTCTGTCCTTGTTTTATTTAGAGTTGTGTTTCCTGTCCTAGCAAATTGTAAACCCTTTTTTGATTATAGGATTATATGAAAGGTTGATATAAATCACCTATAGTGACTTCTATCACTGATGTAGACAAGAAAACAGAACAGAGAATTGAAGCCTTTGAAATGTGGATATCTAGAAGAATAGGTAGAATTGGATGGAAGGAAAAGAAAACAAACGATGAAGTCTTAAAATAACTAAAAATGAAAAGAGAACTACTAAACACAATTCAAACAAGACAAATGCGATTTTTGGGCCATGTTAAAAAATGCAACAGCCTACTAAAAGTAATCCTGGAGGGGAAAATACAAGGTAAAGGAGGCAGACCAAGACTAACATGGACGAGTGACATCAAAAGATGGACAATCAGCCTATGACAACCTGCACCATCAAAGCAAGAGGCAGAGCAGAATGGCACTCCATGGTAAGCCAACCTTCATTGCAGAGATGGCACTCGATGATGATGACTGAACTGGGTCAGAACTTCCAATGACGAATCAGAGGTGCTGACATTGTGTAGAGTTTTTGGTAAGTGGTGATTTGGTAACGTCTAGAAGTGGCAAAATGTGTAGTTTTCCTTCATTGGCAGGAAGTTACCGAAAACAGATGAGAGGAACTCACATTTTAACGCATTTTGCCAGAAATGTCACATGGTTAATGTTCTTCTTCTTCTTCTTCTACCTTTCAGCTCCCTGTGGACTATAGGTCTTCAACAAACACTTTCCAAGTCGTTCTGTTTCTTGCCATTCTTTTAAGATCATTCAATGTCTTCCCCATCATCTTCATCTCTGCTTCTGTCTGTCTTCTCCAAGAATTTCTTGGTCTTCCTCTTTGTCTTTTCCTCTGGAGATTCCAAAAAAGGGCCTGTTGTGTAATACTCTCAGTTGGCTTCCGCAGTGTGTGTCCTATCCAACACCATCGTCTTCGCTGTATCTCTTTATCCACTGGTATTTGACTGGTACATTTCCATAATTCTATGTTAGTGATTTTGTCCTGCCATTTCCATCCTTTTATTCTGTGTAAGTATCCATTAATGAAAGTCTGTATCTTCGTGATTGTCAATTTTGTTGTTCTCCATGTTTCACAGTCATATAATAGGACTAACTTAATATTGGAGTTGAAAATTTTTATTTTTGTATTTAACCTAATTTCTTATGGTTAATGTTACTATGTGCCAAAGAAGGATGTTTCTGGCTGAAATGAGTTGTATCTTTATCATAAACTAGCGACACTACATATCCATGCCCACATAATAGGTGAATGCTAAGAAAAAGGGAGAATTTATATAAGGTGAAAGATAAGGAAATACTCTACTCTAAGGTGAAAGGTAAGGAAATACTCTACTCTAAGGTGAAAGGTAAGGAAATACTCTACTCTAAGGTGAAAGGTAAGGAAATACTCTACTCTAAGGTGAAATAATGATTGCTGTGGATTTCAAGATATTTGCATTTAAATGCAGTAGCTCTTCATTGGGCTGAAGTGTGATGAACTTGCAGCTTGCTGTAAATCATAACACATCAGTATCATCCAAGGTTCTGGGTGGCTTAAAGTAACTGAAATATGGCAGTTGTCCAGGTAACTTTGTTCAGCAATTAGAGATCTACCCATGGTGAAGATGAATGTGTCGGACCCAAAATATGCAGATCATGGAGCTTGGTGTAAACTAGTGATATAGTTCAAACACAATCACTTAATGGGTGAATGTTGGAAAGGAGGAAGAATGAGCAGCAAAATAGATAAGTAAATGGGTGAATGTTGGAGAGGAGGAAGAATGGGCAGTGAAGTAGATAAGTAAATGGGCGAATGTTGTAGAGGAGGAAGAATGGGCAGTGAAGTAGATAAGTAAATGGGAGAATGTTGGAGAGGAGGAAGAATGGGCAGTGAAGTAGAGTAGTAAATGGGCGAATGCAGAAGAGGAGGAAGAATTGGCAGTGAAGTAGAGTAGTAAATGGGCGAATGATGAAGAGGAGGAAGAATGGGCAGTGAAGTAGATAAGTAAATGGGCGAATGTTGGAGAGGAGGAAGAATGGGCAGTGAAGTAGATAAGTAAATGGGAGAATGTTGGAGAGGAGGAAGAATGGGCAGTGAAGTAGAGTAGTAAATGGGCGAATGCAGAAGAGGAGGAAGAATGGGCAGTGAAGTAGAGTAGTAAATGGGCGAATGATGAAGAGGAGGAAAAATGGGCAGTGAAGTAGAGTAGTAAATGGTCGAATGCAGAAGAGGAGGAAGAATTGGCAGTGAAGTAGAGTAGTAAATGGGCGAATGATGAAGAGGAGGAAGAATGTGCAGTGGAGTAGAGTAGTAAATGGGCGAATGCAGAAGAGGAGGAAGAATTGGCAGTGAAGTAGTGTAGTAAATGGGCGAATGCAGAAGAGGAGGAAGAATGGGCAGTGAAGTAGAGTAGTAAATGGGCGAATGATGAAGAGGAGGAAGAATTGGCAGTGAAGTAGAGTAGTAAATGGGCGAATGATGAAGAGGAGGAAGAATGGGCAGTGAAGTAGAGTAGTAAATGGGCGAATGATGAAGAGGAGGAAGAATGGGCAGTGAAGTAGAGTAGTAAATGGGTGAATGCAGAAGAGGAGAAAGAATTGGCAGTGAAGTAGAGTAGTGAATGAGCGAATGAGGAAGAATGGGCAGTGAAGTAGAGTAGTAAATGGGCGAATGCAGAAGAGGAGAAAGAATTGGCAGTGAAGTAGTGTAATAAATGGGCGAATGCAGAAGAGGAGGAAGAATGGGCAGTGAAGTAGTGTAGTAAATGGGCGAATGCAGAAGAGGAGGAAGAATGGGCAGTGAAGTAGTGTAGTAAATGGGCGAATGCAGAAGAGCAGGAAGAATGGGCAGTGAAGTAGAGTAGTAAATGGGCAAATGCAGAAGAGGAAGAAGAATGGGCAACGAAGTAGATAAGTAAATGGGCGAATGATGAAGAGGAGGAAGAATGGGCAAGGAAGAGAGAAGTGAATGTGGTAGAAGGAGAAGTGGAAACTCCAGTGTATTATGAATTTTTGTTAATATCATTACTATTTTGTCTGTCAAATGTGCACAGAGGATGGCCTGTTAACTAAACATAATCCTCCAATCTTCTATGAGACAAGGCTAGAACAAAGGAGTTTGACGGAAGTTATTTGTGAGCTTTCATCATTGCATCTCTGTGTTGGTTGATAAGTCTTCTTAAGCTCTCACTAGGCATCTTGTTTCTAACTATACCCATCTTAACTCTCATCTCTTTCATCATTGCATCTCTGTCTTGGTTGATAAGTCTTCTTAAGCTCTCACTAGGCATCTCGTTTCTAACTATACCCATCTTAACTCTCATCTCTTTCATCTGAAGGATGACAGAAGTACAACACATGGCTATCTAGACTGTGTGAACTGGGAGTGAAGATCATGTTGCCAGAACAGAGCGATATTCTGGATGAATGAGATGATTTGTCGACCAACATCAAACTGGCACAATTAGTTGTTGTGGGCTAATGAACATTTTCAGAAGATTGGAGCACCTATGGATGTGCCGCAAGTGCTGTGATGCTGATCATAATTTAGCATAATGTAACATAAACATTATAGTTACCGTTGTTCGAAAGTCCTGGTATCACTGCAAATGAATGAACATCCATAATTGCTCAACCACCCTTGCCAGTGGAATCATCCAAATTAACATCTCATCAAATATCCAACGAAAGGCAGCTGCAGTTCCCATCTTCTGTCATATGATATCATCATTCATTGTAAGCAATCTGAATATAGAAACACCATCCGGATGAAAAGCACAGTTCACAGTGTGCACAGAGTACTAAACTCAGTAGCTCCGATTGGAAACTTGTAACATGAGGAAACTGCAACTAAGAACACTTTTCAGACAGTGCCTCAACGGTTCCTGTCGCCTATCCACCATATTGACCGGAAGTCCAACATAAACATTATTCTTGACTTCTTTGCTCCACAGGAAAGTCAGAAAGTTGAGATGGCTATCATGGAGGCCAAGTTTGAAAGTACCCAGAAGAAGCTTGAGGCAGACCTTCATGCTCAGATGGAAAAAGAGGTAAGGTTTGTCATCATGTCTCAGTAGAATACAGGGAGGTAAGGTTTGTCATTATATATCACTAGAATACAGGGAGGTAAGGTTTGTCATCATGTCTCAGTAGAATACAGGGAGGTAAGGTTTGTCATAATATATCAGTAGAATACAGGAAGGTAAGGTTTGTCTCATGTCTCAGTAGAATACAGGGAGGTAAGGTTTGTCATCATGCATCAGTAGAATACAAAGAGGTAAGGTTTGTCATCATGTCTCAGTAGAATACAGGTAGGTAGGTTTGTCATCATGCATCAGTAGAATATAGGGAGGTAAGGTTTGTCATCATGTCTCAGTAGAATACAGGGAGGTAAGGTTTGTCATCATGTCTCGGTAGAATACAGGGAGGTAAGGTTTGTCATCATGTCTCGGTAGAATACAGCGTGGTAAGGTTTGTCATTATGTCTCAGTAGAATACAGGGAGGTAAGGTTTGTCATGTATCAGTAGAATACAGGGAGGTAAGGTTTGTCATCATGCATCAGTAGAATACAGGGAGGTAAGGTTTGTCATCATGTATCAGTAGAATACGAAAAGGTAAGGTTAGCTCTAGATTATGTTACCTATCCACAACAAAAATTCAGATAAGAGAAGGAGTATCTTGGTCTACGCCCTATGGGCCGGCTACGGCTCGAAAGATCAATAGATAGATAGAATGTTACATTTAAGTTGTGGTAATCTTTACGACGGTATTGTAAATATGTCTGTCACAGATAGGTATCGTAAGTAAGGGTTAAAGGATCAATATTTCATGCTTTGTGACTGGTTACCTTCCTAACCAGCTGTGTTCACTCCATCAACAGATTGCTGACCAAGCAGCAGAGTTCCATGCCAGGATAGAGACATCAATGGAAGAAGCAGCCAATCGTCATCGGAAACAGATTGGAGAACTACAAAGCCAACATCAGGATGACCTTGAATGTCAGGCATCAACGCTGAATGAAGAGCGGCAGAAGAAAGAGGATGAATATAGGAGGCAGATCAGTGAGTTGGAGGAGAAGTAAGTAGCTGTGGTTTTTTTATCATTTTTTTTTTTGCATTCAGGTGAAGAATGTTAGGAATACAGATGGACCTCCATTTACGATGGGGTTACGTTTAGAAAAACTCATAGTAAATTGTAAATATCATGTCAAAAGTAGCAGGAGGCACAACAGGACATTTTGGAAACATTACAAGTTTCCTTCCTGTCTCTCCCCTTCCTTCCTCTTCTCTCTCTCTCTCTCTCTCTCTCTCTCTCTCTCTCTCTCTCTCTCTCTCTCTCTCCATTTGGGAAGGGATATACAAAGTTCTAGTTCTCGTTCTTTTGACAACTTCAGTCATTGTCAATTGATGTTGTTGTAGACTTTGATGATGTTGTAGACTTTGATGTTGTTGTAGACTTTGATGTTGTAGACTTTGATGTTGTAGACTTTAATGTTGTTGTAGACTTTGTTGTAGACTTCGATGTTGTTGTAGACTTTGATGTTGTAGACTTTGATGTTGTAGACTTTGATGTTGTAGACTTTGATCTTACTCTGGGTTTGCCACTTACTCTTCTCCTCTTTTAACATAATCATTTTGTATATTAAGGAATCATACTGCATTCTTTCTAGATGGGCGAACCAGTTTATTTGTTGTTTCTGTATGTAGCTTAGGATTGTTTCAATACCTATTCTTTCTCTTATATTATTTCTGGTTCTGTATTTTCTGGTTACTCCAAACCCTTTTCTCAGACATTGCATCTCTGTGGTGACAACCTTTCTTTTGTGCTTAGACGTAAGTGACCGTGTCTAACATTTGTAGCACAGTTTTAGAATGAATATACTATGTATAAGGTGTTTCTTGGTATCGTTTTAACTCTTTCTGTACATTTCGCCGCACTGTGCGCCATGCCGATTTCAGCAGCGTACGTTTCGCCACATAGTGCGCCACGCTAAATTTAATTAGTGTGAATGTCATCAAATCATATTCTTTTTGCATGTCTTGTATCATCTTGGTATTGGTGAAATCTAACACCTTGTTCAATTATCTAAAAATTCATATATAATATGTTATATGTTGGATAAATATAAATATGTAGATTGATTCTTAAAACCATGAAAAATCTTGTCTGTGAAATCTCTTCCATTGCATTGATAAAAAGCTTCCGTACAGAAAGAGTTAATAAAGAGGTAATAGGTATTGCTTTGTGTTGATGTATAGGGGATAGTAAAAAAAGTAAAGTACCCCCGTCACGCCAAGTGGCCTATAGGGAATATGTTGTTAGTGACAATAAATTTTACAGATCTTCGGCACATGATTTTTGTGTTAATGTGGTCGGTATTACGCCCGTGCCGCTTTACCTTCCCAGAAAAATATCCGGTACCCATTTAAGGCTAGGTGAACCCGGAAGCCGTCAGTTGGGATCGAACCCTACCTCTTGTATGTATAGGGGATAGCTGCCCCAATATTTGGTTTGCCTTGCTGCATTGGATGTCTATTTCTTTATCAATTTTACCATGTCCAAAGAATTTTGTTCCCAGATATTTAAAGCTTGTTACTTGTTTTATAACTTTGTGTTCTATGGCAATGTTTAACGCCTCATCATGTGCCATACCACTTGACGTAAGTGATCATGTCATTCCACAATCTTCTATCCACAGTGCATCATATCAGTTCTGTTGTTGACTGTTTTCCATGACATGACACAAAGCTATCTAGTATCTTCTCTCATTGTCATCCACGATCTCTCTTTCATGGTATTTTGCCAGTTGTAACCAAGTATTCTAACTTTCCTCTTCTCATGATGTGCCCGAAAAATGTAGATTTTTTTTTTTTCTGATATTTCTTAGGAATTCTCTTTTTGTGTTGGCTCTTTGAGAATTTCCTTATTGGTCTTTTTAGCTGTCCAGGGAATTTTCAACATTCTTCTGAGAAATCCCATCTCTGTGGCCTCAAATCGTCTTTTCATTTGTTTGTCTACTATCCATTTTTTGCATCCATAGGTCAGAATGGGCTCTATTATATATGGCCCTTTTCGTCTTGTCAGACGGTCTAGTGGAGGCTATTGCGTATTTTTTGAGGTATTGTTTTTGCCGAACAGCTTCTCTCGTGGCTAATTCTACCAATGTTTGACAAACACACGCGGTCACATAATGAACAGGTCAGGCTCGCTGGTCCACAGGGTTTACCATCCTTTTTCATGAGTCTCTTCTCTTCTAAGTCCTGTCTTAGAACAGTCTCAAATGTTGTTATACCGTTCCTTATACGTGCTCTCCATGATGTGCGATCACTTGCCAGATGTTGCCAGTCGTTTTCACAGATGGCGAAGTCTTTCAGAGATGATTTGCAGATATCTCTATATCGTAGTTTAGGTCTGCCGATTTGTCGTTTTCCGTGTTTTAGCTCGCCATATAGTATTTGCCTAGGAATGCGTTTTTCTTCCATCCGTTGGACATGCCCCAGCCATCTTAGCCTTCGACTTCTGAGCATCGACATGATTGTTAGGGTCTTAGCACGTTGCAGGACAGTTAAGTTGGTTATTTTGTCCTGCCATTTGATGTGCATTATTTTGCGGAGACATCGCATGTGGAAGACATTTAGTCTTTTTTCCTGGTTTGAGTATGTTGTCCAGGTTTCGGATCCATATAGTAGTGTGCTAAGCACACAAGTTTGATATATTAAGAGTTTAGTCTTTTGAGTTAGTTTCGTGTTGTTCCATGCCCTTTTTGTGAGTTTGCCGAAGGTCGTAGCTGCCTTACCAATTCGACAGTTTATTTCTTCATCAAGAGAGATGGTTTGCGTAACTGTGGATCCAAGATATGTAAATTTCTGTACTGATTCTAGTGGGCAGTCTTTTAGAGTAATAGATATAGGTTTGAAGTCACCTTGATTTAGTATTACTGTCTTCTGAACATTAATTGACAGTGAAAAAAGGTCGCATGCTTTATCCAGGTTGTTGATCAGCGACTGTAGGGTGGCCTCACTATGAGCGACTAGGGCTGCATCGTCAGCAAATAAAAATTCTTTAAGTAGGGCAACATTTGTTTTGGTTTTTGCTCTTAGTCGTGCTAGGTTGAACAGTGAGCCATCTGGTCTTGTGCGAATGTAAATATCTCCTGAGCTGTTTTCGAAGGTGTAATTTAGGAGGGCAGCAAAAAATATTATATGGGCTCTATATAGCACAGATGAATTCTCTTAATGCCTGCTTTTATCTTTCTTTTGATATAACTTCTGATTTTCTAGTGCTGATGTAATATGGTCATATGTAGCAAGCAAAATGTGCTATGGAAAAGTCTGCAGAAAGAGCACTTACAGCCGAACACTTGTTTACACTAATGAGCCACTCGGACAGACTGAAAATAGCTGCTTCGATTTAACCAAGGACACCTTTTTCAGATCTATTTTTGTTGCAATGATCCTGGCCACTCTTAGACATTTTAGACAATTGGATTTCTGTAATAATCCAATTCATAACCTATTTGTGTTTGGTTTCATTTTCCTACTAGAATTTGATGAAAAAAACTTGTCTAAATATAGAAAATGATGTCTAGTATTTCCTTTCAATTCATGTATGTATTCCCATCACCCACACTACTATCACGATTTTGAAAGATCTAACTCTAACTATTTTGTAAGTGAGGTAAGTCTGCGATATGATTAGTTAAAAAGATTAGGGTGTTCTAAATGAGACCAAATCAAGTTAAAAGCTTATTTGAAACCATCAGGCACCTGTCCAGGGCACGTTCGTTAGTTGAATTACCTAAGTTACGATGACGCAAATAAGACTCTAAAATGATGCACATGAAGCCCTTTCCCTAACAAAAATTCTGATGTTTCTAACATACATTCAGGATTGCTGTCTATACAGCTTTCATTTATCTTTTCCTGCCTTCCCGCTATAAAAATAGTTATTGTTTATGTAACGCCTCCGACATTGTGATGTCCGTTGTTTCAGTTCGTCTCACAAATTTGCTAAAATAACAATTGCCATCCTAATAGCCCAGTATTTATGACTGTTGCTTTTACCACCTCTGTGAGCACAAGAATATTGTTCTACTTCCTGGACAAATTTCACAAAAATTAAAACCATTTTAAAAAATGGTTACTTTCACGTTTACTCGCAGAAATGATACAATTTATATAATTGTATAGACAAATATAGGTGTTCCTGTTAATATGATATAAAATGTCGTGAATTAAGCTTCCCTCTATCTCTTCGTCCCTCAATTCTCCTAGTTGTTACAATGTATTCCAGTTGTTTTCTTCTCATTGCATGCCCAAAAAATGATGATCGTTTCTTCCTAATATTGAAAATTAGCTCTCTTTTTACTTTGGCCTCTTTCAGAACATTTTCATTACTCTTCTTAGCTGTCCATGGTATTCTCAACATTCTTCTGTAAAACCACATTTCTACTGACTCCAGTGATCATCTCACTTCTATTATACACACCATATATTGTGAATGACAAATGAGGGATGAAGAGATAGAGGGGAGCAAAGAGAAAAGATATCAGACAGCTTAAGAGACTGGCTTTGACAGAAGGTCAACAACAAAAATAATAAATAACTGTCGAGATAGAAAGTTGTTGAGAGACATGATCACCTATGTCAGCAGGCATGGTACTTGATGATGATGATGGTATTGTGAACTTTCATGTTTAATGCAACAGGAAGCAGATGCCTGAAGTTCATGACCCAAATAATGGATCAGCTTTCTCAAAATGGTTCTCAACAAGTGGATCCATTTTCTCAATCTTTACAAGTGAACCTATTTTTGAAAATTATTACTTCCCTTGATGTCAACCAGTCTCCTACACCTGCCCCCACAACTTCGCTTGATGTCAACCAGTCTCCTACACCTGCCCCCACAAATGAAGCGAACCAACCTCCCACTTTACATTGCATTCATCTTGAGCAGGCTCAAATCCTGACAAATATTTTGTAAAGTAGGCTTGTATGCCAGCAGTCAGATAAAAACGATGCAGGAAAACACAAATGAACTATCATCAATAGCCAGTAAAATTGGGCTTGAGATCAATCATGAAAAGACTAAAGTCATGAAAAGTTTAATTCCAACAAGTGACAAAATATACATGGAAAACAAACCAGTAGAAGAGATCGATCACTTTATCTATCTTGGAAGTCACATTGATCGAGTAGGGGATACGAGTAAAGAAATTAGAATCAGAATGGCTAAAGCAGCAATGTCTTTCAGAAGCCTTGAAAAGTTGTGGAAATCAAAACTCATCAGTACAAACACAAAACTTAGGCTATTCAAATCAAATGTACTATCAACCCTTACGTATGCGTGTGAAAGCTGGAAAACAACAAGAGATATAGAAACAAAGTTGAACGCATTCTAAAATAAATGTCTAAGGAAAATACTTGGTATAGCATGGAACGAATTCAAAACAAACGAGGAAATTAGAGAAATCGCCAATCAACCACTAATATCTTCAGTAATAAAGAAAAGACGATGGTCATACGTTGGACATGTGATGAGAAGAGATAATAACCGAATAGCAAAGCAAGCCCTCATATGGGAAACAACAGGTAAAAGAAAAAGAGGAAGACCCAGGGAGACACTGAGAAGAACATTGATGAGAAAGGCAAGAGCAGCAGGAATCGGCTCCCTCAATGAGATAGAACTGCTTGCACAGAACAGAGACAAGATTGCGAGATTTGATAAAATATCTTTAAAAGAAAACTGCTAGAACAAAAAATTCATATAGGAAAAGGTGTATCTTGGTCTATGCCCTATGGGCCGGTTACGGCTCGAAAGGTCAATAGATAGATAGGCTTGTATGTCAGTATTCACATCAATTTGTTGTCATTACAATCAGCCCTAAACTTACAATTTTTTATTCACTCAACAATTTCATGATTTGATTGTTCCACGACCAGGGTACAGGAACTGAGGGCAGAGAATCTATCACTAGGACAATCAAAAATCAAATTGGAATCACAAAGGTTTGTAGATGTTTTCTTTATTTATATCTCATTGACTGTCTTACAAAGGTTTGTAGAAGCTTTCTTTATTTATATCTCATTGACTGTCTCACAAAGGTTTGTAGATGTTTTCTTTATTTATATCTCATTGACTGTCTTACAAAGGTTTGTAGATGCTTTCTTTATTTATATCTCATTGACTGTCTCACAAAGGTTTGTAGAAGCTTTCTTTATTTATATCTCATTGACTGTCTCACAAAGGTTTGTAGATGTTTTCTTTATTTATATCTCATTGACTGTCTTACAAAGGTTTGTAGATGCTTTCTTTATTTATATCTCATTGACTGTCTCACAAAGGTTTGTAGATGTTTTCTTTATTTATATCTCATTGACTGTCTTACAAAGGTTTGTAGATGCTTTCTTTATTTATATCTCATTGACTGTCTCACAAAGGTTTGTAGATGTTTTCTTTATTTATATCTCATTGACTGTCTTACAAAGGTTTGTAGATATTTTCTTTATTTATATCTCATTGACTGTCTCACAAAGGTTTGTAGATATTTTCTTTATTTATATCTCATTGACTGTCTGACAAAGGTTTGTAGATGTTTTCTTTATTTATATCTCATTGACTCTCACAAAGGTTTGTAGATGTTTTCTTTATTTATATCTCATTGACCATTTTTCAAAGGTTTGTACATGCTTTCTTTATATCTATTTTGTGGGACCTTCTCATAAATGTTTGTAGATGTCAAAGGCAAAGGAAAGCAAACCTGAATAAAATGCTGGCTGAAATCGGATGCACTGGGCCACTGGCACAGAACACAGTGCAATGTTTTAACAGGTATTCAATCAGGGTGGATCTAACAGACTCTAATTTAGATGTTCTGCCCGTGGGGTCGATCAATTAACTTAAACAGACAGCTGTCTTCATGTGAGAGTCTAGAACCCTACTCTGATTGAGTCTTGATCACAGAGAGAGAGAGATATCTAGTTTGTGGAACCTTCTCACAAATATGTTTGTAGATGCTTTCTTTATTTATATCTCACTGACCTTCTCACAAAGGTTTGTAAATACTACCTTTATATCTAGTTTGTGGGACCTTCTCACAAAGGTTTGTAAATACTTCCTTTATATCTAGTTTATGGGACCTTCTCACAAATATGTTTGTAGATGCTTTCTTTATTTATATCTCACTGACCTTCTCACAAAGGTTTGTAAATACTTCCTTTATATCTAGTTTGTGGGACCTTCTCACAAAGGTTTGTAAATACTTCCTTTATATCTAGTTTGTGGGACCTTCTCACAAAGGTTTGTAAATACTTCCTTTATATCTAGTTTGTGGGACCTTCTCACAAAGGTTTGTAAATACTTCCTTTATATCCAGTTTGTGGGACCTTCTCACAAATATGTTTGTAAATACTTCCTTTATATCTAGTTTATGGGACCTTCTCACAAAGGTTTGTAAATACTTCCTTTATATCCAGTTTGTGGGACCTTCTCACAAATATGTTTGTAAATACTTCCTTTATATCTAGTTTATGAGACCTTCTCACAAATATGTTTGTAAATACTTCCTTTATATCTAGTTTATGAGACCTTCTCACAAATATGTTTGTAAATACTTCCTTTATATCTAGTTTATGGGACCTTCTCACAAATATGTTTGTACATACTTCCTTTATATCCACTTTATGGGACCTTCTCACAGATATGTTTGTAAATACTTCCTTTATATCTAGTTTGTGGGACCTTCTCACAGATATGTTTGTAAATACTTCCTTTATATCATAACAGTCTAAACTATGTGCTAGTTAGGTCTAGTTCTAATCTATCATTTCACTTTATTCTGGCTCTCATGCCAGCTAATTCTTTCAGTCTATCTGTTAATGTTTCACCTACTTCTCTATACAAGTCTAACTGTTAAATGTTTCATCTAATTCTCTATACAAGTCTAACTGTTAAATGTTGTATCTAATTCTCTACCCAAGTTGAGCTGTTAAATGTTTCACAGCTCTCACTTAAATCTCACACAAATTCAGTTGTGAACTGAATTCCTAATTCTCACTTCATTCTAGGTTTTCCCTCCACTAAAATCCTAGACATCTTCTCTAGTTTGTATTTCTGCTGGGTTCTCCGTGTCTCTTAATGTCTTGCTTGCTTTTGGACTCGTATTTATTTACTTTAATGTATGAAGTTTGGTACCCATTTTTAGAAGTTGGGTGGACCCTAGACCCTGGAAGGGTGAGGAGGTGTGGGGGGAGAATAAAGGCTTCTCCTCAATAGTTTCTTGTGGTCTATACTCTTACCCCTGCATCTGTCCTCCTTCACAGTGTATAATCTGTTAATGTCCTGCTGGCTTCTAGACTCATTTATTTACTCTGCTCACTACTTTAACTCTTAAAGAAATAGAGAATAAATGAGATGCATTTGTAAACAAATACTTTGTATAGCATGGAATTAGTACAAGACTAGTGCAGAAGCAAGAGAAATGACAAAACATCCCATAATAGTACCTATAATCAAGAGACACAACAGCCTACTAAAAATAATCCTGGAGGGGAAAATACAAGGTAAAAGAGGCAGAGGCAGACCAAGACTAACATGGACGAGTAACATCAAAGATGGACAAGTCAGCCTATGACAACCTGCACCATCAAAGCAAGAGACAGGACAGAACGGCGCTCCATGGTAGCCAACCTTCATTGTGGAGGCGGCACTCGATGATGATGAATCAAGAGAAGGAGGTGGTTATATGTGTTGGCTATGTGATGAGAAGAGATAATAAATGAATTTCAAGGCAAGCTTTTTTTTTTGGGGGGGGGGGGAGGCTAAAAAAAGAGGTAAACCTAAAGAAATACTAATAACATTGATAAGAGAGGCAACAATAGTGGGTATCAGCTTGCTTGTTGAGATTAAGAGGCCCAGAATAAGAGAATGTGGAGAGACGCACTGCTGATTCTGTATAAAGTTTCACTGTTGAAAGGTAAACAGGAAAAAGATCATCTACATGGAGGGTTATTATTTTTATTTCTGCCCTTTTTGCAAACTTCCACTCAAAAGAACAAGAATAGATACATTTGCATAAAGCTGCAATGTACAGTTTTTTAATATATTTTTTTCTCTTCTCTTAAAACACATCTTCAATCCTGCTTTTGGAGCTAATGGAAAAAAAATAACCCTAGATTGTGATGTCAATCTGTGGCTCACTTGTTTACGATACGGTAGTAAAAATTACTACCACTTAGTTGTAACATTAGGAGCTCTAAAAATTGTGTTTTCTTTGAACTTGTTGACACACAGCTGTGTGTTTACACTAGGACAGACACAGGGAACTCAGATTTCCTGTCTCACGTTGATTTATGACCTAAATTTTACCTCAGGGGTTGGACGTGTTACAATGTCTATCAGCACAGATGCCGTAAGTCTGTCAGTATGTTCGGTTACCTAATAGTGTTATTCACTGCATTTCCCGAGTCACAAAGGGTTGTTTCATGTCAGCCAACGGCTGAGGAAATTTCCCTGGTCACAGCAAATAATATTGATGAATTTCTTGAAAATTGGGCACATTTTTTTTTATTATATAAGATCGTATCTTACGAAATCAGGGGGGTGGGAGGGTCCTACAACAGTGGAAACAAATCAAACACTCAGGGGTTACTGAAAGTGATAATTATAAAGGTACAAAGAAGGGGGCAATTTTTGAACATGGAAAAATGTCAAATTTTGAAGAATTTTTATTATGATGTGGTAATTTTTATGACAGTATTGTAATCTTTCCTGTGTGTTACCGGGGCCTCATTATAAGGAAAGTAAAGAATAGTGACACTGTGACCTTTCAGGCATGTCGTAAGAGGCAACTAAGGAGGTTGATCGATGGCTTGACAAGCTGTCATTGTAAAAAGTATTGTTATAGAAACAGAGCCATAGATTTTAGAAGCAGTGATCTCTGCAATATGTGCCATTTTTGGCACGCAAGGTTTCAGTTTTTGAGATTGTGGTTCTGCCCTATGTGCCGTCTTCGACTCGAAAGGACAATAGATAGATTGTAATCTCGGGTTACATGAATTATTGAGTTATCCTGTGACTCTCCACAGAATGGAGATTCTGACTAAACTTCAGTTCATGATGCAGTCCCAGTGGAACGAGGCAGTTTCTCTCTTAGTGACAACTCCCAGAAAAAGGTAACATTTCACTTTTATTACCTTCTTATTCTGCCAGAAAAAAGAAAAAAGAGAGTCAAGAGCCCCCGTCACGCCAAGTGCTGTATAGGGAATATGGTGTTAATGAGCAAGCCCTCATATGGGAAACAACAGGTAAAAGAAAAAGAGGAAGACCCAGGGAGACACTGAGAAGAACATTGATGAGAGAGGCAAGAGCAGCAGGAGTCGGCTGCCTCAATGAGATAGAACTGCTTGCACAGAACAGAGACAGATGGCGAGATTTGATAAAATATCTTTAAAAGAAAACTGCTAGAACAAAAATTCATATAGGAGAAGGTGTATCTTGGTCTACGCCCTATGGGCCGGTTACGGCTCGAAAGGTCAATAGATGAAGGTGCATGAAGAACAGCTTACAGAAGCATTTGAAATAAGAACAGGAGTAAGGCAGGGATGCCTTCTGTCTCCATTTCTCTTTCTACTGGCCATAGATTGGATTATAAAAATAACTCAAAACAACAGAAATGGAATCTAGTGGTCACTGACTAAGTAACTTGATGATTTAGACTTTGCTGATGGCATAGCTTTCCTATCACACAGCCATCAACAGATGCAGGATAAAATGAGCATACTTGAAGAGAGATCACAACAGCTAGGACTGAAGATTAATAGAGATAAAACCAACATGATAAGAATTAATGCAGTTGGCAAAAACCAAATAAAACTAGGAGAAATACCTCTACTAGACGTACAATCTTACATATATCTGGGCAGTAATATAGATAAAGAGGGAGGAACAGAAAATGATGCCAAAATAAAGATATCAAAAGCAAGAGGAGCTTTCGTTGCACTGGGAAACATATTGAAATCCAAAGAAATTAAGTTAAATACAAAAATAAACATTTTCAACTCAAATGTTAAGTCGCTCCTATTATATGGCTGTGAAACATGGAGAACAACAAAATTGACAATCATGAAGATACAGACTTTCTTTAATGGATGCTTACGCAGAATAAAAGGATGGAAATGGCAGGACAAAATCACTAACATAGAATTATGGAAATGTACCAGTCAAATACCAGTGGATAAAAAGTTACAATGAAGATGATGGCGCTGGATAGGACACACACTGCAGAAGCCAACTGAGAGTATTACACAACAGGCCCTTTTTTGGAATCCCCAGGGGAAAAGACAAAGAGGAAGACCAAGGAATTCTTGGAGAACACAGATAGAAGCAGAGATGAAGATGATGGGGAAGACATAGAATGATCTTAAAATAATGACAAAAAACAGAACGACTTGGAAAGTGTTTGTTGAAGACCTATGCTCCACAGGGAGCTAAAAAAGGTAGAAGAAGAAGACCATAAATTTTACAGACCTTCAGCACATGATTTTTGGGGCAATGTGGTCGGAATACCGACCCGTGCCGCTTTACTTTCCTAGAAAAAAATCCGGTACCCATTTAAGGCTGGGTGAACCCGGAAGCTGTCAGTTGGGATCGAACCCTACCTCTTGTCCTTTGTAGTCAAGTTCACTAACCACTGAGGTATTGCGGCTCCCATTCTGCCAGAAAGCCCAACCAAAAATCATCAACAGTGAAGAACTTGAAATTGTAACAAACTATGAAAATCTGGGATCTGTAGTAACTTACAATGGAGACAAATATTTGTCTTTGTCATCTGTCCTTGTATGGGCGTTAATGCATTGTGTTGTGGATTGCTGCTAAGTTGTTTATCATTAATACTTTAGTTCTTCTTCTACCTTTTTCAGCTCCCAGTGGAGCATAGGTCTTCAACAAACACTTTTCAAGTCATTCTGTTTTTTGCCATTCTTTTAAGATCATTCAATAACTCAAAACAACAAAACTTTAGTTCACTTGATGATTTATAGCTTTCTAGGAAAACAAAACCTTCTTTGACTTTACATTTAATGTGATCAGAAGGAAGTATTAAAACCTAACAACTTGTGTCCAAAGCTGGGATGGTGATATATGTGTATGCTTCAGTAGTTAATGATCATAACTAAAATATTAAATTATTGGTTATATCTCAGAGTTTCCGGGGACATACATATTCCATTCGTTAGAGATATGAAGCTGACTTATGTTAGAGATATGAAGCTGACTTATGTTAGAGATATGAAGCTGACTTATGTTAGAGATATGAAGCTGGCTTACGTTAGAGATATGAAACTGACTTATGTTAGAGATATGAAGCTGACTTATGTTAGAGATATGAAGCTGACTTATGTTAGAGATATGAAACTGACTTACATTAGAGATATGAAGCTGACTTACGTTGGAGATACGAAGCTGACTTATGTTAGAGATACGAAGCTGACTTACATTAGAGATATCAAGCTGACTTACGTTAGAGATATGAAGCTGACTTATGTTAGAAATATGAAGCTGACTTACATTAGAGATATGAAGCTGACTTATGTTAAAGATATGAAGCTGTCTTACATTAGAGATATGAAGCTGACTTATGTTAGAGATATGAAGCTGACTTACATTAGAGATATGAAGCTGACTTATGTTAGAGATATGAAGCTGACTTACATTAGAGATATGAAGCTGACTTGCACAAACATCCTGTAAACCTGGAAGTTATTGGGACACCACACACTATTCTATTCTGTTCATAGAATCAGTTTCATTGCAGTCAGGACATTCCCATACTCACACCACCACCATTCCCAGCATTTCTCAAGGCACGTGCAGACTGATTGTTTCTGTACGATGTTGGCTGTAAGACTTTGTCAATCTTCCACTTTTATCTCAATGTTCAATCACTCTTATCTATCTTATCACCAAGCTTGTTCAATCTATCCGCTGAGCAAATCTTTAAAAACATCACAGAGATGCCAGGCCTAAACATTAATGGAAAGATAATCAATAACCTGAGATATGCTGATGATACTGTTCTACTAGCAGAAAATCCTAAAGATCTACAACAATTGCTTAATGTAATAAACATAACAAGCAAAAAATATGGACTAGAAATGAATATCAAAAAGACTAAAACTATGATCATAAACAAAGAAAATTCTCAAGACCTACAATTAAATATCACAGTTGAGGGAATACATCTGGAGACAGTCCAGAGCTACAACTACATGGGACATACTATAACCAGTGATGGAAAATGTAAAATTGAAATAAACAAAAGAATAGGTATGGCAAAAAGTAATTTTAATGTCATGAAAAATATCTATCTATTGACCTTTCGAGCCGTAACCGGCCCATAGGGCGTAGACCAAGATACACCTTCTCCTATATGGATTTTTTTGTTCTAGCAGTTTTCTTTTAAAGATATTTTATCAAATCTCGCCATCTGTCTCTGTTCTGTGCAGGCAGTTCTATCTCATTGAGGGAGCCGACTCCTGCTGCTCTTGCCTCTCTCATCAATGTTCTTCTCAGTGTCTCCCTGGGTCTTCCTCTTTTTCTTTTACCTGTTGTTTCCCATATGAGGGCTTGCTTTGCTATTCGGTTATTATCTCTTCTCATCACATGTCCAACGTATGACCATCGTCTTTTCTTTATTACTGAAGATATTAGTGGTTGATTGGTGATTTCTCTAATTTCCTCATTTGTTTTGAATTCGTTCCATGCTATACCAAGTATTTTCCTTAGACATTTATTTTCGAATGCGTTCAACTTTGTTTCTATATCTCTTGTTGTTTTCCAGCTTTCACACGCATACGTAAGGGTTGATAGTACATTTGATTTGAATAGCCTAAGTTTTGTGTTTGTGCTGATAAGTTTTGATTTCCACAACTTTTCAAGGCTTCTGAAAGACATTGCTGCTTTAGCTATTCTGATTTTAATTTCTTTGCTCGTATCCCCTTCTCGATCAATGTGACTTCCAAGATAGATAAAGTGATCGATCTCTTCTACTGGTTTGTTTTCCATGTATATTTTGTCACCTGTTGGAATTAAACTAGTCATGACTTTAGTCTTTTCATGATTGATCTCAAGCCCAATTTTGCTGGCTATTGATGATAGTTCATTTGTGTTTTCCTGCATCGTTTTTATCTGACTGCTGATGAGGACTATGTCATCAGCAAATTCGAGGTCCTCCAAATGGTCTCCTTGTATCCATTCGATGCCTTTATTACCAGTGCAGCATTTCTTCATTATGAAGTCCATAACAATTCCAAATAACAAGGGCGATAAAATACATCCTTGTTTAACCCCAGTTTCTATTGGGAAACATTCGCTCAGTCCTTCCTCTGTTCGAACTGCACATGTGTAACCATCATACATGTCTTTGATAATATTTATGATTTTTGATGGTAAACCATATTGCTTCAGAATTTTCCACAAAGAATCTCTATGAATACTATCAAATGCTTTTTTGAAGTCGATGAAGTTGACTTACGTGAAAAATATACTAACAACAAAATAAATATCAGCAGGGCTGAAACTAAGAATGGCAAAATGTTACATCTTCTCAATATTCCTGTATGGTGCAGAAACATGGACATTAGACAAGAAAACAGAACAGAAAATTGAAGCCTTTGAAATGTGGATTTATAGGAGAATAGGTAGAATTGGATAGAAAGAAAAGATAACAAACGATGAAGTTTAAAAACAACTGAAAATAAAAGAGAACTACTAAATACAATCAAGACAAGACAAATGAAATTTTTGGGGCATGTTAAAAGACACAACAGCCTACTAAAGGTAATATTGGAAGGGAAAATACAAGGTAAAAGAGGCAGACCAAGACTAACATGGACGAGTAACATCAAAAGATGGACAAGTCAATCTATGACAGCCTGCACCATCAAAGCAAGAAACAGAGTAGAATGGCAATCCATGGTAGCCAACCTTCGTTGCGGAGAAGGCACTCGATAATGATGATATTCAGTCACTCTTTGTGACTGAAAAGTTGAAGCCTTTCCATGCTTGATGTTATATATCAATCTATTTCTCTGTCAGCCTCTCCTACTTGCTCTTTTAACAGTTCCTTGTGGAATGGTCGTTGTGCTGGAAAACATTGGAATACCGGTCAATATGATGGATGGGTGGCAAGAACAATTGAGGCCCAGTCTGAAAAAGTGTTCCTTGTTGCAGTTTCCTAATATTCCAGTCCAGCTTGCTGTCTGAGCTACTGAGTTAGTGATCTGTGCACACCATGAGCTGTGTTTTTCATTTGGATCGTGTTTCGATATTCCAATTGCTTATGATGAATGATGATATACAGTTCAGCTGCGTTAACTTTCGGTGCTGCTTGGCCTGATGTCTTTTGGCATGTGCTGTAGCTGCTATGATGGGGACTGCAGCTGCCTTTTGTTGTATGGATCCTTCAATGAGATGAGTTTTATTTCAAATAATTCCACTGGCACAAGCGATTGAGCAATTATGGATTTTAATTCATTTGCAGTAATATTGTGGCCTTCAACTAACTATATCCATAACCGTATGGTTATCATATGGCCAGATAATTGATATATGTGGTCAAACCATTTCATTTTTGTATTTCTTCCAGAGTTTAAACAGCTCATTCATGTCTAGTCAGAGTGGTGGTCAGCATAGCTCAGGTGTAGCCATTGCTGGTAGCAACATATCTGCTACAGGTAGCCTCAGCTTGATAACTTCAGGGATGACCAGAGTTCGGAACCCTGCAAGCGAAGGCCAGAGTCATCAAAGCTCGGATTCTTCTAGCAAGCCACACCCTGCTGTATCCACCACTACGTTTGACAACGGGAGCGATCAAAGACACGAGGAAATGGATCGGATGGACAGAGTGGAGGAGTATTTACAGAGGTATGTTTGTGCTTTTCATGGGCTTCTTCTCCTTCTTCTGTGTTTATGTCTTGTATTTGCAAGTCAGATATGTTGTGTTGATGATGTTTATAGCTCTTCCAAGTTATGTCTCATAGCTTCAGCATATGTTCATGACCCTCTAGTCAGGTGTTTTTTTTTGAAAGGGGGGAGGGGGTGTCATAGATCATTATAGACATGATTGATTGATATAATGTCAGGTTGATAAACTGAGTTAGCTTAGGAAAGTAATGACAGCATAGAAAGAAAGGTCACTGAGTTGGTGAATGTAATGACGGCAAGGAAGAAAACTTGCAGAGGTGGGGAATGTAATGACAGCAAGGAAGTAAAACTTGCCGAGGTAGGGAATGTAATGACAGCAAGAAAGTAAAACTTGCCAAGGTGGGGAATGTAATGACAGCAAGGAAGTAAAACTTGCCGAGGTGGGGAATGTAATGATGACATTGAAAGAAAGAGTCACTGAGGAGAAACCCTCATCCTCCCCTCCCCCTTCCAGGCTCTGGGTTCACCCAGCCTCTAAAAAATGGGTACCAGAGAATTTTCTGGTGGAATAAAGATGGCTCAACATGATACTGGTCACATCACTGAAAAATTGTGCTCTGGTCATGGAAAAATATGTCACTAAAACCATACCTCCCATACGCTAAGCAAGGCAGGGGAGGGTACCTCTTATTTACTGCTTTGTTGGTCTGTGGTCATGGAAAAATATGTCACTAAAACCGTATCCCCCCATACGCTATGCAAGGCAGGGGAGGGTACCTCTTACTGACTGCTTTGTTGGTCTGTGGTCATGAAAAAATATGTCACTAAAAACATATCCCCCATACGCTAAGCAAGGCAGGGGAGGGTTACCTCTTACTGACTGCTTTGTTGATCTGTGGTCATGGAAAAATATGTCACTAAAACCATATCTCCCATACGCTAAGCAAGGCAGGAGAGGTTACCCTTACTTACTGCTTTGTTGATCTGTGGTCATGAAAAAATATGGCACTAAAACCATATCCCCCATACGCTAGGCAAGACAGGGTAGGGTACCTCTTGCTGACTGCTTTGTTGATCTGTGGTCATGGAAAAATGTGGTCACTAAAACCATATCCCCCACCTGCTAAGCAAGGCAGGGGAGGAAACCTCTTACTGACTGCTTTGTTGATCTGTGGTTAGGGAAATAAGAATTAATCAATCGCTGGGCACTGCGGAACACACTGAGGAAGGTATCTGAGCACCTATGGACATGTCATATGTACAATGATGATGATAACCCACGAATAACTCAGTAAGATAGAAAGTAGACAAATTTGGCTTGATCTTTTTAATAATAATTGTTGATTTATTGATAATAATTTGATCGTTCCCATATTATCCTCTACATATGGCGACAGACTGCCACACATAATGGATGTCCCTTCAATGAGAAATGACATCTCTGTGACAAGAAACCAGCTCCAGTCTTCACAGACCAAAACAGCCAGTCGTCTGGATGCTGCTGTAGAAATGACACACAACAACAGCAGTGCCGGTAACAACTACAGCAATGCTGTGCTGCAACATCACTCATCTGTACCTGGACAGCTGGTTCCAGATTCCAGCGGGGAAGATATAAAGGTCTTTTTTTTTTCCTGTCTGTTATCTTAAATACCTGCTAACACATGGACTGGTTTAACCCTACATTATGATTCCCAATGAAAAATAACGGTCTCAAAAAATAAATATTCATGGAATTCAAGAGTTTGCCATTGCCATGCACAAAAATGTTTTCCCTGCCTTACAACTTTTTAAATTATTTCTGTCGGTAATCCATGATGAATATCAAAAAGATTAAAACTATGATCATAAACAGAGATAATACTCAAAACCCATAAGTGGATATCAAAATTGAAGGAATAGACCTGGAGACAGTTCAGAACTACAACTACCTGGGACATACTATAACCAGTGATGGAAAATGTACAACTGAAATAAACACAAGAATAGGAATGGCAAAAAGTAATTTTAATGTCATGAAGAACATACTAACATAAAAAAAAAAAACACCAGGGCTAAAACTAAGAATAGCAAAATGTTATGTCTTCTCAACATTCCTATATGGTGCAGAAACATGGATATTAGGCAAGAAAACAGAACAGAGGATTGAAGCCTTTGAAATGTGGATATATAGAAGAATTGGTATAATTGGATGGAAGGAAAAGAAAACAAATGATGAAGTCTTTAAACAACTGAAAATAACAAGAGAACTACTAAATACAATTAAGACAAGACAAATGAAATTTTTGGGGCATGTTAAAAGACACAACAGCCTACTAAAAGTAATATTGGAAGGAAAAATACAAGGTAAAAGAGGCAGAGGCAGAACAAGATTAACATGGAAGAGTAACATCAAAAGATGGACAAACCAGCCTATGACAACCTGCACCATCAAAGCAAGAAACAGAGCAGAATGGCGCTTCATGGTAGTCAACCTTCGTTGCGGAGATGGCACTCGATGATGATAACGATAAATCCATGACAAGTCATTGCAGGTGGATTTTTTTTTCCCCCACATGCGCATAGTAAGAAATAGGAACCTGTCATAAAAATGTGGCACATTTAAGTGCCGTGAATTTCTTTTTAACTTCTGACTGTAAAATTCTCTTGCCCTGTTGGTGAGAGCAAAACAATCAAACATTTGTAAACATGGGATAGATAATGAATGACCAAACGATAAAAACGATCATACTGGCCAAGCCTGACGGCCGTTGTGTCAATAGACAAAGCACCATGCCAAAAGACATACGCAATGCAATCAAATTCCTGGCCAGATATTGGGCTTAAGCAAGTAAACGATTACCTCATCCAGTTCCCATGGCCCTGCGTAGGTAAACATGTTTGCTGTAGTTGCTATGATGGGGACTGCAGCTGTCTTTCTTTGTTTGGATCCTTTAGTGAGATGAATTTTAATTCAGATGATTCCACTGGCATGGGTGGTTGAGCAATTATGGATTTTAATTCATTTGCAGTGATACCGGGGCCTTCCATAACCATAAGGTAAACATAAAGATCTGTAATAAAAGTTCATTGAAAATATTATTTCTCCAAATTTAAAAAGGATTCATTTGAGTAGTAATAGTTACTAATGTAACAACTTATCTCACAGATAGGTATTGTAATATAGGGTTAAGATTCCAGTGGGGAAGATATTAATGTCTTTTTTCTTTATCTATTTTTTTGTCTTAAAAATTTGATACAAATAATGGCAGCGATGAAGGTTTTTGATTGGCTGGAGTCTCAAGAGTATGCTCATATGTATGTATTGAGTGACTCAATTAACATTTCTGCAAAGTAGAGCTGGGCTTGTAATGGTAACAACAAAGAAAAAGACATCACCTCAGTGCAAAATAAAGACAAGTGGAACAATATTAAAACAGGTAAATGAATTTAAATATTTGGGAACTTTGTTAACCTCAGACGGAAGATGTACAAGAGAGGTGAGATGCAGAATGGCACAGGTAAAAGCAGCTTTCCAAAAAATGAGGAAAGTACTATGCAATCCATTTTTGACAATAGAAACAAGAAAAAGAGTTCTTAAATGTTACGTAGAGCCAGTCTTAACATATGGATGCGAGTCATGGACAATAGGACAACAGATAAGAATATCACTAGAGTCTGTAGAAATGTGGTTTTACAGAAGAATGTTGAGAATACCATGTACAGCTAAGAAGAGTAATGAAGAGGTTCTGAGAGAGGTCAAAGCAAAAAGAGAGCTAATTTCCAATATTAGGAAGAAACAATCATCATTTTTTGGCCATGTAATGAGAAGAGAACAACTGGAATATATTGTAACAACTGGAAAAATTGAGAGACGAAGAGATAGAGGGAAGCAAAGAGAAAAAATAACAGACAGCTTAAGAGAATGGCTTGGCAGAAGGTCAACAACAGAAATGATAAATAGTTGCCGAGATCGAAAGTTGTGGAGAGACATGATCACCTACGCTAGTAGTCCTGATACTTGATGATGATGATAAAAAATATGTAATGTAGATGTATTTCATTACCAAAGCTCAAATAATGGAATAAAAATCTGTTAATTTTGACTACCAGAATTCTTGTAATAATGGAATGTAAAAATTGTGTTAATTTTGACTACCAGAATTCTTGTAATAATGGAATGTAAAAATCTTGTTAATTTTGACTACCAGAATTCTTGTAATAATGGAATGTAAAAATCTTGTTAATTTTGACTACCAGAATTCTTGTAATAATGGAATGTAAAAATCTTGTTAATTTTGACTACCAGAATTCTTGTAATGGAATGTAAAAATTAACAACTTGTATTATTAGTCCTCCAACAATCTGGGACATACATACCAACCACATCAAGTCCATGGGTATGCCAATGGCCCAGTAGTGAAGTCACCTATGGTATCTGGCCATGTGATGAGAAATAACGCTGTGTATCAAGCTGTGCCAATAAGATGTCCACAGCAGTCTATGTCACAGTACATTTCAGGTAGGCACTTATTATTATTTAAAGCATCCATCACAGTGTGCTTGATCTGAAAGTGAGAGAAAGAGACTGACTGTCTTATATATCCAATGCAGTTCTATAGCTGTGAATCATAGTAAAATGCATTAATTCTTTCTTTTTTTTTTTTCTTTTTTTTTTTTTTTTTTTGCTGAATAGGCCAGCAGAAGGAAACTCAAAATATCCTTAAATCCAAAATGTCTATTCTTCTCCTTCTGCGATCATGACTCATTCAGACTAGGACTCTGAACTCTCTTATGAAGTTAGCTGTCTGTTTCATTGATTTGGTTGCCCCGTATAGTTTCTCTTCCAGGGAGGTGGGTGTGGGCTACATTGTCCTTCTCAGGTCTGTGTACTGTGGGGCAATCCTGTAGAACGTGTTATGTTGTCATGTTATCCAGGGTACAGTGGCATAGGCTGGTAGTTCCTATTTTGAGTTTAGTGAATATGTGGTTTTTCATTCTGCTGTCGCCAGTTCATAGGCGAAGTATGATGACTTGATCCCTCCCTGATAGTTGGAGGTATCCGTCACTCTCGTTATACTTTGGGTGTTCTTGTTTCCATTTTTCATGCTACTGGCCTTTGATGATGGATTTGGCTTCATCATAGCTGACCAGATGGTTCTCTTGTGGTAATCTCCCTCCTTCCTTAGCTAGTTTGTCTGCACATTAATTTCCTTGTATATTACAGTGTTCTACCAGATTGTTACAGAGCTCTTGTTGTTGATATTTCTATTGTTTATTTATTGTTGTTGATATTGGTTACTTTCATGTCATCTATAGATACACACATAACTCATCATCATAGCTTGGAACAAATATAACAGTCTTTATTATTGACACACATGGTTTGACAACATGTCTCTGGTACAATCAACAAGTTCTACAGTTCTATTATCAATCTTGATGTTACTTGGTAGAGCCTATCGGCAGTGTTTATCATCAGTAACTTCCGATGATCGTAATCATGTTCTTTGTCAATATATGTATAGATATATATAGATATATATATATATATATATAGTACTAGCTTGAGCTTGCCCTATTGTTCAAAATCCAAAATGTATAATCTCTAAACAAACTGTTTTAATCTATCTAACTCACTCCAAAGTTACTGCTTGAAGCAGTTTCTGTAATTAGTCTGACTTTTCATTCTTGCTGTTGCTCCTAAAATCTTCGAGGGAACTCCTTATCTAACTAACTCCTAATCCTATCTTCTGCCTTGAGGTAGGTATATAATCTCTTCTACTACATTTTCTCTGATGTGTCCCTTGAGCTTCGTGGGTGAGAGTCTTCCAAAATCTGTCTCTAAGGCTTTTTTGTTTCCCGGTAAGGCAACACCTATTCTTGAATACAGGCGTGGTCTATCTTGGGATCTTGCTAAGACTATCAACCTATTGGTTGCTTGTTTGACCACTGCCTGTCGATTACTATGAATCCTTGACATCTGTCAATCACTCCAATTAGCTACATGTATACAAGCTGTCATTGGTCTCCTAGACCAACCTGTTTTCCTCTGAATTTACTTTGATCTCAAAGTCAGAGAGAACTCAAAGCATTTCACACTGCTGAACATCACAAGATGTCACAGCGCCTGTGAGTCTCATGCGGATGTGATTACGTCCCTTATCAGTTGCTTAACTCCGAGGGTTTCAGGGCTCAACCCATGATAGCGAGCTCATGTCAACAGGTGTCGGACACCTGTTCGTACAGAGTCCAACGCTATTCTTTGTTGCGTTATGTAACTTCACCTGGCCAGCTGAGAAACCTGTCTGGGCTTCCGCATTCAGGCTGAACACCTGTCATCTCTTCCGCGCAGTCTTATTGCTTGTTATGCCTCGACGTCTGAATTCGGTGGATTAACTTACGCTTGCTAGTTCTTTAGTTTCCTTTGTCATTCTACGCCGACCTCAACTTTTGTACCTCTTATCTTCATAATATCATTCTTTTATTCTCTGAGTCAGTCACACTATCACAGGATGACCACTCTCTGGAAGTGATAACACAATTGGTCTAGGGTTGTTCTCAAGTCATCTAGCTTGCTGATCCTGGGAGGTTTTAGAGCCTATTATTCTTTCACAAATTTATGAACATCTTTCAAAAGTCTTAGCTTTACTCCCCTCTGAGAGAATGAATTTAAACTTTGTATGTGCACTGCTGATCACTTCGACCTTAATAAAATAGCTTTTGCTCTGAGAAAACTAATCTGTTGTAAAGTATTTCTTATTAGAGTTATGTAAAAAGTGCTTATGGCTGTTGGGACAGATATTTTTAAGTTTTATAGACCATTTGATTCTTCTGTTCAAGTAATATACACCACTTTCAAAGTATACCTTTAACGCTATAAAGAAAACTGTATTGTTATGTGAACCAGTCTGCTCTGTTTCATTAATTGTTGATTACTATGTCATCATTGGCAGATTTGTCATTGTGTAATTAGTATCTCTATGATTTAGCCATTCCAGAAAATAAACATGATTTACTGCTAAAATCTAGAAGTAAGGCATTGGCCTGTGGACAAGAAGGTCCAGGGTTTGATTCCCACCACAGGCAGCAACATTTTAACAGAAATGGAATCTATGGTTTTTTCATGGGTTTACCTTCCTCAGATCTCTGGGTAGTGAGATCTGATGTCTAGCCCTCTCTGGGTAGTGAGATCTGATGTCTAGCCCTCTCTGGGTAGTGAGATCTGATGTCTAGCCCTCTCTGGGTAGTGAGATCTGATGTCTAGCCATCTCTGGGTAGTGAGATCTGATGTCTAGCCCTCTCTGAGTAGTGAGATCTGATGTCTAGCCCTCTCTGGGTAGTGAGATCTGATGTCTAGCCCTCTCTGGGTAGTGAGATCTGATGTCTAGCCCTCTCTGGGTAGTGAAATCTGATGTCTAGCCCTCTCTGGGTAGTGAGATCTGATGTCTAGCCCTCTCTGGGTAGTGAGATCTGATGTCTAGCCATCTCTGGGTAGTGAGATCTGATGTCTAGCCCTCTCTGGGTAGTGAGATCTGATGTCTAGCCCTCTCTGGGTAGTGAGATCTGATGTCTAGCCATCTCTGGGTAGTGAGATCTGATGTCTAGCCCTCTCTGAGTAGTGAGATCTGATGTCTAGCCCTCTCTGGGTAGTGAGATCTGATGTCTAGCCCTCTCTGGGTAGTGAGATCTGATGTCTAGCCCTCTCTGGGTAGTGAGATCTGATGTCTAGCCATCTCTGGGTAGTGAGATCTGATGTCTAGCCCTCTCTGGGTAGTGAGATCTGATGTCTAGCCATCTCTGGGTAGTGAGATCTGATGTCTAGCCCTCTCTGAGTAGTGAGATCTGATGTCTAGCCCTCTCTGGGTAGTGAGATCTGATGTCTAGCCCTCTCTGGGTAGTGAGATCTGATGTCTAGCCCTCTCTGGGTAGTGAGATCTGATGTCTAGCCCTCTCTGGGTAGTGAGATCTGATGTCTAGCCCTCTCTGGGTAGTGAAATCTGATGTCTAGCCCTCTCTGGGTAGTGAGATCTGATGTCTAGCCCTCTCTGGGTAGTGAGATCTGATGTCTAGCCATCTCTGGGTAGTGAGATCTGATGTCTAGCCCTCTCTGGGTAGTGAGATCTGATGTCTAGCCCTCTCTGGGTAGTGAGATCTGATGTCTAGCCATCTCTGGGTAGTGAGATCTGATGTCTAGCCCTCTCTGAGTAGTGAGATCTGATGTCTAGCCCTCTCTGGGTAGTGAGATCTGATGTCTAGCCCTCTCTGGGTAGTGAGATCTGATGTCTAGCCCTCTCTGGGTAGTGAGATCTGATGTCTAGCCCTCTCTGGGTAGTGAGATCTGATGTCTAGCCCTCTCTGGGTAGTGAAATCTGATGTCTAGCCCTCTCTGGGTAGTGAGATCTGATGTCTAGCCCTCTCTGGGTAGTGAGATCTGATGTCTAGCCATCTCTGGGTAGTGAGATCTGATGTCTAGCCCTCTCTGGGTAGTGAGATCTGATGTCTAGCCCTCTCTGGGTAGTGAGATCTGATGTCTAGCCCTCTCTGGGTAGTGAGATCTGATGTCTAGCCCTCTCTGAGTAGTGAGATCTGATGTCTAGCCCTCTCTGGGTAGTGAGATCTGATGTCTAGCCCTCTCTGGGTAGTGAGATCTGATGTCTAGCCCTCTCTGGGTAGTGAGATCTGATGTCTAGCCATCTCTGGGTAGTGAGATCTGATGTCTAGCCCTCTCTGGGTAGTGAGATCTGATGTCTAGCCATCTCTGGGTAGTGAGATCTGATGTCTAGCCCTCTCTGAGTAGTGAGATCTGATGTCTAGCCCTCTCTGGGTAGTGAGATCTGATGTCTAGCCCTCTCTGGGTAGTGAGATCTGATGTCTAGCCCTCTCTGGGTAGTGAGATCTGATGTCTAGCCCTCTCTGGGTAGTGAGATCTGATGTCTAGCCCTCTCTGGGTAGTGAGATCTGATGTCTAGCCCTCTCTGGGTAGTGAGATCTGATGTCTAGCCCTCTCTGGGTAGTGAGATCTGATGTCTAGCCCTCTCTGGGTAGTGAGATCTGATGTCTAGCCATCTCTGGGTAGTGAGATCTGATGTCTAGCCCTCTCTGGGTAGTGAGATCTGATGTCTAGCCCTCTCTGGGTAGTGAGATCTGATGTCTAGCCCTCTCTGGGTAGTGAGATCTGATGTCTAGCCCTCTCTGGGTAGTGAGATCTGATGTCTAGCCCTCTCTGGGTAGTGAGATCTGATGTCTAGCCATCTCTGGGTAGTGAGATCTGATGTCTAGCCCTCTCTGGGTAGTGAGATCTGATGTCTAGCCCTCTCTGGGTAGTGAGATCTGATGTCTAGCCCTCTCTGGGTAGTGAGATCTGATGTCTAGCCCTCTCTGGGTAGTGAGATCTGATGTCTAGCCCTCTCTGGGTAGTGAGATCTGATGTCTAGCCCTCTCTGGGTAGTGAGATCTGATGTCTAGCCATCTCTGGGTAGTGAGATCTGATGTCTAGCCCTCTCTGGGTAGTGAGATCTGATGTCTAGCCCTCTCTGGGTAGTGAGATCTGATGTCTAGCCATCTCTGGGTAGTGAGATCTGATGTCTAGCCCTCTCTGAGTAGTGAGATCTGATGTCTAGCCCTCTCTGGGTAGTGAGATCTGATGTCTAGCCCTCTCTGGGTAGTGAGATCTGATGTCTAGCCCTCTCTGGGTAGTGAGATCTGATATCTAGCCCTCTCTGGGTAGTGAGATCTGATATCTAGCCCTCTCTGGGTAGTGAGATCTGATGTCTAGCCCTCTCTGGGTAGTGAGATCTGATGACTAGCCCTCTCTGGGTAGTGAGATCTGATGTCTAGCCCTCTCTGGATAGTGAGATCTGATGTCTAGCCCTCTCTAGGTAGTTATATCTGATGTCTAGCCTCTCTGGGTAGTGAGATCTGATGTCTAGCCCTCTCTGGGTAGTGAGATCTGATGTCTAGCCCTCTCTAGGTAGTGAAATCCGATGTCTAGCCCTCTCTAGGTAGTGAGATCTGATATCTAGCCCTCTCTGGGTAGTGAGATCTGATGTCTAGCCCTCTCTGGGTAGTAGGATCCGATGTCTAGCCCTCTCTGGGTTGTGATATCCGATGTCTAGCCCTCTCTGGGTAGTGAGATCTGATGTCTAGCCCTCTCTGGGTAGTGAGATCTGATGTCTAGCCCTCTTTGGGTAGTGAGATCTGATGTCTAGCCCTCTCTGGGTAGTGAGATCTGATGTCTAGCCCTCTCTGGGTAGTAAGATCCAATGTCTAGCCCTCTCTGGGTAGTGATATCTGATGTCTAGCTCTCTCTAGGTAGTGAGATCCGATGTCTAGCCCTCTTGGGTAAAGGCAAAAAACAGGAGGTCCCGTGTGCTTTCTGTGCACCTTATAAAGCCCTTGGCAGTTGGAAATCAAAAAGAGTAGTCCAAAAATGACCACTGCCAGGGTAAAATTAATAGGAAAGAATCTCCCCAAAGCGTTAAAACTCTTAATGATAAAATTTATGAGAGTACCACTGAAGTTGGAGAATACATGCATGTGTGATAGGGGACACCTGAGCACACGGCTGTCGGTGTGAAAAAATAGGATAAAGTGATATTCAAGCAAAATTCAGTCCCCTGGGATTTTGCTAGAGATTTGGAGCTGGTGAATGCAATCATGTTATCAAAACTGGAGGTCGGTGATAATCTAAGACTGCTTGAAAACATTCATGTTATCAAAACTGGAGGTCAGTGATAATCTAAGACTGCTTGCAAACATTCATGTTATCAAAACTGGAGGTCAGTGATAATCTAAGACTGCTTGCAAACATTCATGTTATCAAAACTGGAGGTCAGTGATAATCTAAGACTGCTTGCAAACATTCATGTTATTAAAACTGGATGTCAGTGAAAATCTAAGACTGCTTGCAAACATTCATGTTATCAAAACTGGAGGTCGGTGAAAATCTAAGACTGCTTGCAAACAATCATGTTATCAAAACTGGAGGTCGGTGATAATCTAAGACTGCTTGCAAACATTCATGTTATCAAAACTGGAGGTCAGTGATAATCTAAGACTGCTTGCAAACATTCATGTTATCAAAACTGGAGGTCGGTGAAAATCTAAGACTGCTTGCAAACAATCATGTTATCAAAACTGGAGGTCAGTGATAATCTAAGACTGCTTGCAAACATTCATGTTATAAAAACTGGAGGTCGGTGAAAATCTAAGACTGCTTGCAAACATTCATGTTATCAAAACTGGAGGTCGGTGAAAATCTAAGACTGCTTGCAAACATTCATGTTATCAAAACTGGAGGTCGGTGAAAATCTAAGACTGCTTGCAAACATTTTCTGCATCTCATCAAATAGTTTTCCCAAGAAAGTTGAAGAACACTATGTTCATGAATGTATGAACGGACTAGGGAGATCTTTTCAGATTTATGATCAGGTGGTGATTGGGAGTAGAATTACTTCAGCCGTCTATAGCTCACATAGCTAAAAATGTCACACTAGTAAGGGTAAAGGTAAAGTACAAGACTTGAACCGGCGTCTTAGCACGTGAGTTTTTACACCCATATGTGCCCGGCCGCCTATCCAGAAATGTTTGGAGATTTCTGTATAGTGTCGCCTCAAGCACCGAAACTCAGATGCGAGGCGACATTCCTTACCTTCCCAGGGTACTACCCTGGTATCCATTTCGGCCAATGGCTGGGTCGGCCGTGGGGGTATTTTTTTCCAACCACGAGTACAATTCACACTGCTCCCAGCGGGAATCGAACGCGGGTTGTTCGAACATCTGTAGTCCAGTCAGGTGGTTTTCCCAACTAGGCTACCAAGGCCCCCAAAGTAAGGGTGATCAACTATGGATATCATCAGCAATCAGGAAAAAATTATGGGCATATGTTGGATGTCTTATGAGAAGAGATAATAACCGAATAGCAAAGCAGGCCCTCAAGTGGGAAACAACAGGTAGGAGGAAAAGAGCCCGACCCGGAGAAACACTGAGAAGAACATTGATCAGGGAGGCAAAGGCAGCAGGAATCGGCTCCCTCAATGAGATTGAGATGCTTGCACGGAACAGAGACAAATGGTGAGATCTGATAAAAGATCTTTGCAAGGATTGAGACTCCTAGAAAGAAAAATTTCGGAACAGGAAAATAGTATCTGTGTCTATGCCCTGTGGGTAGGTTACAGCTCGAAAGGTCAAAAGTACGGGTGTTTTTGGGTGTGTGTCTAAAGTAGGCCATGGTTATACAGTCAAGCTTGTATAATTTTTTTTTAACAGAATCCGGTCATCCTTCGACAACTACAGATACAGACCTTCCATCACTCCCTGGAAGTCAACATATCTTTAGCTATCCCAACCAGGGATTTATCCCACCTCAGCTACAGCATCGCTATCCCATCCACCATCACAGCCATGAGCAGAAATCACAGTCGTCACAATCGTCACCGCAGCAACAACATCTCTCATGTATCAGTTCTGTTGCCCATAGTGGTGAGATGAGACCCGTGACTGGAGACTATGGGGACCACAGAGAAGGGAAAGTTATGTCTGGTTCAGGTGAGAATGTGTGTTGTTCAGGTGAGAACGTGTGTTGTTCAGGTGAGAACGTGTGTGGTTCTTATGAGAAACTGTTGGTTCCAGTGAGCATCTGTTGGTTCCAGTTTGGATCTGTTGGTTTAGATGATAGTTTGTTGGTTTAGATGATAGTTTGTTGGTTTAGATGATAGTTTGCTGGTTTAGATGATATTTTGTTGGTTTAGATGATAGTTTGTTGGTTTAGATGATAGTTTGTTGGTTTATATGATAGTTTGTTGATTTAGATGATAGTTTATTGGTTTAGATGATAGTTTGTTGGTTTAGATGATAGTTTGTTGGTTTAGATGATAGTTTGTTGGTTTAGATGATAGTTTGTTGGTTTAGATGATATTTTGTTGGTTTAGATGATATTTTGTTGGTTTAGATGATATTTTGTTGGTTTAGATGATATTTTGTTGGTTTAGATGATAGTTTGTTGTTGGTTTAGATGATATTTTGTTGGTTTAGATGATAGTTTGCTGGTTTAGATGATAGTTTGTTGGTTTAGATGATAGTTTGTTGGTTTAGATGATAGTTTGCTGGTTTAGATGATAGTTTGTTGGTTGAGATGATAGTTTGTTGGTTGAGATGATAGTTTGTTGTTGGTTTAGATGATAGTTTGTTGGTTTAGATGATATTTTGTTGGTTTAGATGATAGTTTGTTGTTGGTTTAGATGATAGTTTGTTGTTGGTTTAGATGATAGTTTGTTGGTTTAGATGACAGTTTGTTGGTTTAGATGATATTTTGTTAGTTTAGATGATAGATTGTTGGTTCAGATGATAGTTTGATAGTTTAGATGATAGATTGTTGGTTCAGATGATAGTTTATTAGTTTAGATGATAGATTAGGAATTGTTGGTTTAGATGATAGTTTATTAGTTTAGATGATAGATTGTTGGTTCAGATGATAGTTTGATAGTTTAGATGATAGATTGTTGGTTCAGATGTTAGTTTATTAGTTTAGATGATAGATTAGGGATTGTTGGTTTAGATGATAGTTTATTAGTTTAGATGATAGATTGTTGGTTCAGATGATAGTTTATTAGTTTAGATGATAGATTGTTGGTTCAGTTGATAGTTTATTAGTTTAGATGATAGATTAGGGATTGTTGGTTTAGATGATAGTTTATTAATTTAGATGATAGATTGTTGTTTTAAATGATAGTTTGTTAGTTTAGATGATAGATTAGGGATTGTTGGTTTAGATGATAGTTTGTTAGTTTAGATGATAGATTAGGGATTGTTGGTTTAAATGATAATTTGTTAGTTTAGATGATAGATTGTTGTTTTAAATGATAATTTGTTAGTTTAGATGATACTTTAGGGATTGTTAGTTTAGATGATAGTTTATTAGTTTAGATGATATTTGTTTATGGAAGGCCCCGGTATCACTGCAAACGAATTAAAATCCATAATTGCTCAACCGCCCGTGCCAGCATAATCATCAGAATCTCATCTCCCAAACAAAGAAAGGTAACTGTAGTCCCCATCATAGCAGTCTTAGCACACGCCAAAAGACATACGACGAAACCATGCAGAAAGTGAACACAGCCAACCCTGTCATACGATATCATCATTCATCGAAAGCGGTTTAAATGACAGTTTATTTGTTTAGATGATAGATTAGGGATTGTTGGTTTAGATGATAGATTATTAGTTTAGATGATAGATTGTTGGTTTAGATGATAGTTTATTAGTTTAGATGGTAGATTGTTGGTTCAGATGATAGTTTATTAGTTTAGATGATAGATGGTTCAGTTGATAGTTTGTTAGTTTAGATGATAGTTTATTAGTTTAGATGATAGTTTATTAGTTTAGATGATAGTTTATTAGTTTAGATGATAGATTGTTGGTTCAGATGATAGTTTATTAGTTTAGATAATAGTTTGTTATTTTAGATGATAGTTTTTGGTTTAGCTCAAGGTTTGTTGGTTTCAATGAGAATTTGTGTGGATCAGGTGATGAAGCAGAGATTATCTGCATGTATGGCAAGGGACACTGGAGCACATGGCTGCTGGTGTGAATGTTAAGAACAGTGATATTCATGCCAAAATTCAGTCCCCCAGGACTTCACTAGCCAACAAATCAACAATAACTCAACCTTAAAGGTACCCGTATGTAATATTGACTACATGAACCTAAATCATTCTGATGGACACTGACACCACGTAGTGAGATCATCAAGTACCAAGCCTACTGGTGTAAATGATCATGTCTCTCCAACTTTTTATCTCGACAGTTATTTATCATTTCTCTTGTTGATCTTCTGCCAAGCCATTCTCTTAAGCTGTCTGGCATCTTTTCTCTTTGCTTCACTCTGTCTTTTCGTCTCTGAATTTTTTCAGTTGTTACAATGTATTCCAGCTGTTCTCTTATCATGACATGGCCAAGAAATAATGATTGTTTCTTCCTAATATTGGAAATTAGCCGCCTTTTTGCTTTGACCTCTTTCAGAACGTTTTCATTACTCTTCTTAGCTGTCCATGTTATTCTCAAAATTCTTCTGTAAAACCACATTTCTACAGACTCCAGTGATTTTCTTGTCTGTTGTCCTATTGTCCATGATTCACATCCATATGTTAAGACTGGCTCTACATAACATTTATATGTTTTTCAATAGAATTGATTAATGAGTGAGCAAATGAACATTTTTTTTTATTATTCATCTTCTTCTTCCGCTGTCAGCCAACATCAACCTATACAGACCAGACAGTCCAGCCTATGTCCCCAGTTCTACCCGGATCAGCACCAATCACTGGGTTTCCATCGGCGGCATGACAGCAGAACCTTATCCTGGTGTCCCATCACTGATGTCTACAATGCCATCGTCGCCAGGTCAAGACACTGCCAGCAGACCACTCTTTTGTCCAGAGTCACCCGTGAAGAAACACAGACCGAGGTTAAACCAGCAGTCAGGTCAGTTTTTAACCTTAGTTTACAATGTCAGTCTGTGACTGACATGTTTACTGTACTGTAGTAAAAATTACTACCACTTAATTGTAACATTAGGAGCTCTAAAAATATCGTTTTCTTTGAACTTGTTGACACACAGCTGTGTGTTTACACTAGAACAAACATGGGGAACTCTGATTTCCTGTCTCAGGTTGATTTATGACCTGTATTTGACCTCCGGAGTTGGACGTTTTACAATGTCTATTGGTATGGACTCCATAAGTCTGTCAGTATGTTCTGCTCCTGCATAGCGTTATTTGCTGCATTTCTCGAGTTACAAAGGGTTGTTTTATGTTGGCCAACGATCGTAGAAATGTCCCTGGTCCAAAAAAGAAAGAAAGGAAAATCAACAAATTTCTTGAAAATTTGTGAATTTTTTCGCATTATATATGAGCCGTATCTCAAAAAAAAAAAAAAAAAAAAAAAAAAAATAGAAGAAGAAGAAAAAAATTTTGTAACGTCTTAGAAAGTGGAAGAAATTAGGAAGCCCATAGGGGACATCTTAACTTTTGAACTCTTTGCTGGTGCTGTTGATGTCCAGATAAAAACGTATTCCATTAACTGTAACTTATTGTATCCATTGGAATTATTACTTAACTGTTTCCTTTGGGGTACTGTCCATTGCGATTGCAATCAGTGTTAGACTTGCAACCTCCTTCTCTGGACAGGTATGGTGCTTTTCCCTAATGATCCTTTTCAGATCAGAAAAGGGTTCACTTGTACATCACACAACATCATCTATGCCATATAAGTGATGTAAGATGACCTACCTTGACGAATCAGGGCACTGCCCTTTGAGACATATGCCTTGAACATCTGTGTGACATCACACAAGATGCAGACACCCCCAATAGCGTCCCACTTCAACTCTCAACGCCATAAGGACAAGGTGGATGTCCAAGTCACTGGCTTGGTGTCTTGTTCTTCTGACAGGCATAGCCGATCCAATGTTCAGAATCATCTGATTGCCCGCATGGGTTGCCTCACCACACGGGGGATTAATGTATCACTTTCTCATGGGCAATAAATTACCCTTCTCTCCCACGTTCCACGTATTCTACGTTCTTTATTCCCATTTCATCCTTATATTCCCCCTTTCCCCCACTCTTCCCTCCCTCTTCTACCCCCTACCTCCTCCTCGCCCGCGCGCACCCCAAGCTTTGGCCTCTCTTGCACCCTAACATGATTTCCCAAGTATACTCATGATCTACCCACTTTACATTTGTATGTACGTTGGCACCCATCTATAGGAGTTATGATCCCTCCTTACCGACTAGTATCGGTACTTCTACCGTAAACTACCTCTTTCATACACACTACCATACCATCGTTCTACTTAGATTGTACCCCTTGGGGCCATCTAGTCTCATATAACTCCTTTTACGCAGGATGTAGCCTTTGGTGCAGCCACCTTCATTGGTCTGTTCACACCTTTGTCATTCCTGGTGGACTGGTGCTGTTATCCTTACCTAGCTAATTCCTTCTCATTCGCATCACAGCTTCGTCATTCACACCCTTAGTCAACATATTTTGCCCTTCCTCCCCTTTTCTCCCAAACTGTGGCTTGGTCCCCCCCTTATCTTCTCTCTTATTTACATCTGATGCCCAGTGCAAATAGTAGCCTCATCCTAGACTTCCAGCCAGCTAAGTGTATTTATATTTAATTTAATTTGTATATTTAATTTATCTTCCTATTTTCAATTAATGATTTTCCTGTGATACGTCTTCTCTTTTCATTTTCTATTCTAGAACCACTAGTTCTGGTTACTCTAGCACATGTAGTTTAGTTATTCTTCATTTCGTCGTCTGTTACTGTTTTTTTAAAAAGGCTGCATGTCGGCCAAAACGTCATGATTTTGTTTAGTTCCTTTTTTGTAAAGCTGTCACCAAACTTTGTAGGAGTGTATGTTACACTCACGTGTGTTACCGGGGTCTCATTATGTGGGTAGTAAAGAATAGTGACACTGTGACCTTCCAGGCATGTCATAAGAAGTGACTAAGGAGGTTGATCGATGGCTTGACAAGCTGTCATTGTAAAAAGCATTATTATCGAAACAGAACCATAGATTTTAGAAGCAGTTATCTCTGCAATATGTGCCATTTTGGTACGCAAGGTTTCTGTATTTGAAATTGTAGTTCTGCCCTATGTGCTGTCTTCGGCTCAATAGGACAATAGATAGATAGATAGATGTTAGACCCCACCCCACCGGTTCCCTCCGTTAACACACTTGCTACTAAGAGGTTTAACACGCTGTGGTCAGGCCATGTTTCAGAAATTTGTTAAAATTTGAAATAACAGAGAGAGAGTAAAACACACTGTTCTGATAATTTGCCCAGAAAGTCAGAAAAGAGATTTAACTAAGAGACTTACAAGGTTTTAGAGGAAATTATTGTGGAAATGTTGATAAAATAAAAGCCGCAAAGTCGCTGCTCCTGGGTTTCTCACGTTGGTTCATTCCTAGAGCCACATTTTGCAGCTCGTGGTGTGGAATATGTTAATGATGTTTTTGTGTTGAATATTTTCTTAGTATTTTGATATATATATATATGTTTAATTCTTCTTCTTCTACCTTTCAGTTCCCTGTGGAGCATAGGTCTTCAACAAACACTTTCCAAGCTGTTCTGTTTCTTGCCATTCTTTTAAGATCGTTCCATGTCTTCCCCATCATCTTCATCTCTGCTTCTATCTGTCTTCTCCAAGAATTCCTTGGTCTTCCTCTTTGTCTTTTTCCTTGGGGATTCCAAAAATGGCCTGTTGTGTAATACTCTCAGTTGGCTTCCGTGGTGTGTGTCCTATCCAGCGCCATACAGCTCTTTATCCACTGGTATTTGACTGGTACATTTCCATAATTCTATGTTAGTGATTTTGTCCTGCCATTTCCATCCTTTTATTATGCACAAGCATCCATTAATGAAAGTCATGATTGTCATTTTAGTTGTTCTCCATGTTTCACAGCCATATAATAGGACTGACTTAACATTGGAGTTGAACATTTTTATTTTAGTATTTAACCTAATTTCTTGTATGTTTAATTACAAACAAACTATACAGAAGTCTGAGCTTGATGTCTCATTAAGGGAGGACTGGGTGGTCTAGAGGTCAGACATCTGTCTCTGGACGAGATGGTCCCAGGTTCAGATCTTGCATCAGGTTGTGGGAATCTTTCTTCTTGAATCTAGTTTCTTCATTGAAAAAAGGCAGCTCCTAAAAAACATCAGAAAGAAACAATCAACATTTTTTGGGCACATCATGAGAAGAGGAAAGTTGGAATACTTGGTTACAACTGGCAAAATAAAAGGAAAGAGAGATCGCGGATGACAAAGAGAGAAAATACTGGATAGCTTGGTGTCATGGCATGGAAAACAGTCAACAATAGAACTGATATGATGTACTGTAGATAGAAGATTGTGGAAGGACATGATCGCCCAAGCCAACCGGTATGGCACATGATGATGATGAATGATGAAGTTTCTTCATGGCTTTATGCAACCCCCTGTCTCTGAGTAGTGAGATCCGACGTCTAGTTGTCTTGGGTAATGGTGAATAAGCAGGAGGTTCTGTGTGCGATCTGCACACGTTAAAGAATCCTCGGTAGTTAAAATAGTCAAGAGTAGCCTTAAAAATGGCCACTACCAGCGCAAAAATCTTTAAACAATTAGAAACCTACCAATGCCAAAGATGGATATGTGTGACCGGCTGATATATCCGCTGGCCATAAACTAGCGACATGGCACATACACACCCTCTTAATTAGTGAATGCTAAGATAAAAAATATGGGAAACAACAGGTAAAAGAAAAAGAGGAAGACCCAGGGAGACACTGAGAAGAACATTGATGAGAGAGGCAAGAGCAGCAGGAATCGGCTCCCTCAATGAGATAGAACTGCTTGCACAGAACAGAGACAGATGGCGAGATTTGATAAAATATCTTTAAAAGAAAACTGCTAGAACAAAAATTCATATAGGAGAAGGTGTATCTTGGTCTAGGCCCTATGGGCCGGTTACGGCTCGAAAGGTCAATAGATAGATAGAAGATAAAAAAACATATCATTAGCTATTTCATATGTAGATAGTTAGATGATTCTGACCTCACCAGCAGGATAGTCAAAGAGTTAGACACATTATTATTTTGTTGTTATTGTTAATTATGGTTATGGAAGGCCCCCGTATCACTGTGAACGAATTAAAATCCATAATTGCTCAACCGCCCGTGCCAGTGGAATCATCCAAATTAATATCTCATCTCCCAAACAAAGAATGGTAGCTGCAGACCCCATCATAGCGGTCTCAGCATACGCCAAAAGACATACGGCGAAACCACACAGAAAGTGAACACAGTCATCTATTCCCCATCATATCGTCATCATCGATATCATCATTCATCATAAGCAATCAGAATATCGTAATGAAACGCACAACTCACGGTGTGCACAGAGCACTTAACTCAGTCAGTAGCTCCTGCAACAAGCTGGACTTGGAATATGAGAAAACTGCAACAAGGAACGTTTTTCAGACACAGCCTATAATGGTTCCTGCCGCCTATCCGCCATATTGACCGGAAGTTCACATCCTCCTGAAAATGTTGATTGTCATATTGTTATATATTTTTTTTATATTGTTATATATATTATATATTGTTAATTACTGATGGTAACAAATGTTCTCTTAAAGGTGTACTTAAGGAAAGTCTGTCCCCTCCAATCAAGCAAAGAGCAGAGAGGGAACACAGTGGTAATGTTAGTGACACCAGCAGCGGATGCAATGGCAGCAACAGGTATTACTATGTACATCCCACAATGTCTTGTCTTGTCCGATACCCTCTTTTTGCCTTTTAGCATCTGGGGAACATTGGAATATTCTTGATTGAGTTGTTTTATTCATCTCAGAAATAGGGCTCTGTGTTTGCTTCAGATATTTTGATTGCCAGTCTCTTTTTTTCTACCCATCCTGTGTTTGCTTCAGATATTTTGATTGCCAGTCTCTTTTGTGATGTTTTTTTCTACCCATCCTGTGTTTGCTTCAGATATTTTGATTGCCAGTCTCTTTTGTGATGTTTTTTTCTACCCATCCTGTGTTTGCTTCAGATGTTTTGATTGCCAGTCTCTTTTGTGAGGTTTTTTTCTACCCATCCTGTGTTTGCTTCAGATATTTTTATTGCCAATCTCTTGTGAGGTTTTTTTCTACCCATCCTGTATTTGCTTCAGATATTTTGATTGCCAGTCTCTTGTGAGGTTTTTTCTACCCATCCTGTGTTTGCTTCAGATATTTTGATTGCCAGTCTCTATTGTGATGTTTTTTTCTACCCATCCTGTGTTTGCTTCAGATATTTTGATTGCCAATCTTTAGGGAGGTATTTCTCTTTCATTCTATTCTATTTTATTCTATTCTATTTTATTTTATTCTATTCTATTCTATTCTATTCTATTCTATTCTATTCTATTCTGCTCATGGAATCAGTTTCATTGCATTCAGGGCTTCCTCCTATCCGCTTCATCAACCGTCCCAGGTTTTCTAGAAGTGCATGCAGACTGATTATTCCTGTAAGGTGTTGATTGTAGATTCATCTGCTTTTACCACTTAACACTCTGAATCAATCAGACCTCTTTTCCACCTTTAGACTCCTCAGTCTCTCAATGTATACATCCTTGCCCCACCCATCCACTTCCTCTTCTTTTAGGAGTAAAGAACAAACTTGGCAATGACCTCCTCTTTGTCCAGAGTAAGGCCACACTCAGTGTCAGAGCTGCCAGTGAACTTGTCACCTATTTCATTGACGTGTACACCTGTAAAGAACGTTTGTTTTTTATTATAATTGTTATAAGATGGCCGGTTTATGCCGTTGAACCAAAGACTGGTTATCTTCTTATCTGAACTTTTAAATATAATATAATGTCTTTTGTGTCGTGCTTGTACGTACTTCATTTAGGCAGTTTGTCTTTCTTTAGTACATTCAAGTAACGTCTATTTTTGACAGTCAAAAATACTCTGGAGGTGTTCTATCACATGAAAACATATTTATTTATTTATTATTATTACAGTCCTATAGTCACAAGTTAGTTTATCACACAAGAAAGTACAGTCAGTAATATTATAATCAACTATTGGGTGGTCTGGTTAACCGCCAGACTCACATAATTCTGGAATCAGTAAATCTCAGAACACAATAAACATATTTCTAGACATCTAAACACTAATCCTGTCATGTACTGACTACATCTGCCATTTATTAACTTCTCGTTAGTAATTGTAGCATTACTAATTGTGCTCTGCTAATTGCTCATTATCGCTAATCTGTTCTTACCTCTACCTTTCTCTACTAAACTCTAAGGTTTATGCATCTGCTTGCTGTTGCTTGCAACTCTTTCATTCTCTCTCTTCTTTCTCTTTTTCTCCTGTCTAATGGGGTCTGGGTGTGTGTTCATATGCTGGGGACTCTCTTTTTACCCGCCTACATGTCTATCCGTCCATGTGTTTGTTAATAAATATTTCTTTAAATATTTGTTGACTTTGTGTGTGTCTGCCCACAGAGTCTGGTAATATATTTTTTTTTTATATTATGCCTATGCAGTCTGATTGCATTGATTACAACTTAAATTTTTAATAATAACACCCACCATGAATACACCTGTGTGTCTGTTTCTAAGTGCAATATTGCTTTCCACATTTACATACCTGCATGTCCTAGACGGTACACCCAGATTAATGTACTCACTGTAGAGCCATACAAGAGCTGCATCTACTCCTGTCAGCAAGACTTTGATTTCTTTCTTTACCTGTTCTGTTGTTGCCTCTTGTTAATACTCGTGGTTATTAATAACCATGTAAATATATGGCCCCCAAATGGGTACCTGATTTTTTTCTAGGAAAGTAAAGCGGCACAGGCCTGATACCAACCACATTACCCTAAAAATCATGTGCCGAATATCTATAAAAAAATTATGGTCACTAACACCATATTCCCTATATGCTACTTGGGAGACTGGTTGGTCTCGAGGCAAGATGCGGTTGGTCTCCAACCAATGGGTTCAAATCCTGGCTAGACCGGTTGGGATTTTTATTTATGATTTCTCACTGCGGCAACCACCCCTGGTCTCAGCAGCGAGGCCCAGCTTGAAACGTCAGTTACTCATCAACGGAAAAAATATGAGTACTTCCTAAGTCAGAGTTATCTGCCTGTGCGACGAGGGATCCCTGTATGCTGCCAGGGAAAAATGGATTAACATTCAAAATTCAGTTCCTAGTCTCTAGGGACTTCGTCAGAGTAAGCACCAAAGCTGGTGAACGCAAAAAAAAAAAAAGACACTTGGTGTGGCGGGGTCTTTACTTTTTTTTTTTTTTACATATTCAAGACATTGAATTTGTTGGCTGAAAACTAAGCTTAAATCTGGTGTGACTCCCACTCTTTTCCTATTTTCTTATTTCTCATTTTTGGAGTACTGGGTGGTCTAGAGGTAATATATTGAATTCTGGACAAGAAAACGTCACAGTTTCAAACCCAACCAGTCAGCAGGAATTTTTCTCTTTGAATCTATCACTTCTTCATGGCTTAACCCTTCCCTGATCTCAGGGTTGTAAGATCCAATGTCTCGCCCTCTCGGATCATCATCATCATCATCGAGTGCTGTCTCTGCAACGAAGGTTGGCTACCATGTATCGCCATTCCACTCTGTTTCTTGCTTTGATGGTGCAGGTTGTCATAGATTGATGTGTCCATCTTTTGATGTTACTCGTCCATGTTTTGTTTTGGTCTGCCTCTGCTTCTTTTACCTTGTATTTTCCCTTCCAATATTTACTTTTAGTAGGCTGATGTGTCGTAATATGTCCCCAAAATTTCATTTGTCTTGTCTTAATTATATTTAGTAGTTCTCTTTTCATTTTTAGTTGTTTTAAAACTTCATCGTTTGTTTTCTTTTCTTTCCATCCAATTCTACCTATTTTTCTGTAAATCCACATTTCAAAGACTTCAATTTTCTGTTCTGTTTTCTTTCTAATGTGCAAGTTTCTGCACCATATAGGAATATTGAGACGATGTAAAATTTTGCTATTCTTAGTTTCAGCCCTGCTGTTATTTGTTTTGTTGTTAGTATATTTTTTAAGGCATTAAAATTACATTTTGCCATACCTATTCTTTTGTTTATTTCAATTTTACATTTTCCATCACTGGTTATAGTATGTCCAAGGTAGTTGTAGCTCTGAACTGTTATTGGTTATTTGGTTATGGAAGGCCCCATTATCACTGCAAACAAATTAAAATCCATAATTGCTCAACCGCCCATGCCAGTGGAATCATGCGAATTACTAACTCATCTCCCAAACAAAGAAAGGTAACTGTAGTCCCCATCGTAGCAGTCTCAGCACACGCCAAAAGTCATAAGGCGAAACCGCGCAGAAAGTGAACACAGCCAACTGTTCCCTGTCATACGACATCATCATTCATCGTAAACAAGCGGGATATCGAAACAGGATCAAAACGGATGAGACACACAGCTCACGGTGCGCACAGATCACTTAACTCAGTAGCTCCTGCAACAAGCCGGACTTGGAATATGAGGAAACTGCAAGAAGAACACTTTTCAGACATAGCCTTCAATGGTTCCTGCCGCCTATCCACCATATACCATGGAAGTTCACGTCCTCCCGAAAATGATGATCGTCGTAGCACTTGATGATGTTAGGCCATCGTTGATGACTCCAATTCCTAATATATAGACACACAGTCAGTTGTCAAATTTTCCCCGTCGCACATCAAACAGCAGACCGTAAGATTTGCGCACGGCCGGTCTAGGGAACCATTACAATGAGTAGCGCACAACAATGTCGCCGAACAAATAATCTAGGCCCCTTTAGATTTCTGTCTGATTACTCAAGTGTAAGCAGCCTACGATGAACAAAACATGAAGCAAATTCCCCAAAGAGACAAATCTGCGGCTGACGAAGTAGTTTACATTAATGTGTACATGGAAATAACTTGCGTCAAAGAATACCATCAACGGTCATGAACAGCACCAATATGTGACGTAAAGCGCAGATCAAGTCTAGACGGTGGAAGGTCTCACTCACAACACTTGATTCGTCAAAAACGGACTGTTGTCGGCCTACGACCTCGCTTTAGCGACACAGATGTATCAAATATATCATCATTTTGACTTTAACGCAGAAAAGTGCAATGAAGATCCGAAATTAATCAGACCCTGGGTGCATTTTCTGCAGCGATCGAGAGGACGTGGACTAGATCCGCCATCTTGGAGAAGGAAGTCCTAATAGTTCTCAATAGAGAACTGTTACCATTGGAGAACTGCTACCAACAGAGAAATGCTACCAACAGAGAAATGGTATGAATAGAGAAATGCTATGAATAGAGAAATGCTACCAACAGAGAAATGCTATTAACAGGGAAATGCTATTAACACAGAACTTCCAACACAGGTATGCTACCAGCAGAGAAATGCTACCAACAGAGAAATGCTACCAACAGAGAAATGCAACCAGCAGAGAAATGCTACCAACTCTGTTTCCACAAATTTGATTCTATGTTTGATAGTCTTTTCTGGTGAGTTGCATGCTAAACATTTTACAGATCATTGTCCTCTTGTATTTGTCTCAGACATTTGGCCAATTACAGCCAGCTGTCCAATCACATGGAAGAAGAGCATAAGAGTCGACAGGGAGAGCTCCAACATTATGTTAGGATGGTAAGTGTGTGTGGCACTATGTTAGGATGGTAAGTGTTTGTGGCATTATGTTAGGATGGTAAGTGTTTGTGGCATTATGTTAGGATGGTAAGTGTGTGGCATTATGTTAGGATGGTAAGTATGTGTGGCATTATGTTAGGATGGTAAGTGTTTGTGGCATTATGTTAGGATGGTAAGTGTTTGTGGCATTATGTTAGGATGGTAAGTGTGTGTGGCATTATGTTAGGATGGTAAGTATGTGTGGCATTATGTTAGGATGGTAAGTGTGTGTGGCATTATGTTAGGATGGTAAGTGTGTGTGGCATTATGTTAGGATGGTAAGTGTTTGTGGCATTATGTTAGGATGGTAAGTGTTTGTGGCATTATGTTAGGATGGTAAGTGTTTGTGGCATTATGTTAGGATGGTAAGTGTTTGTGGCATTATGTTAGGATGGTAAGTGTGTGTGGCATTATGTTAGGATGGTAAGTGTTTGTGGCATTATGTTAGGATGGTAAGTGTTTGTGGCATTATGTTAGGATGGTAAGTGTTTGTGGCATTATGTTAGGATGGTAAGTGTTTGTGACATTATGTTAGGATGGTAAGTGTTTGTGGCATTATGTTAGGATGGTAAGTGTTTGTGGCATTATGTTAGGATGGTAAGTGAGTGTGGCACTATGTTAGGATGGTATATGTGTGTGTGGCCAAACAAAGAAGAAATAATAAAAGCCATCAAGCTATTTATTAAAGTCCGGTTGTTTCCAAAATGGAGGAATTATTTTTCTCCAGCTTGGTATATAACCGTTGATCAGAGGTTTAACAAGTCGCTATCATAAAAACGATGTTGTTAATGAAACGTAGACCTGATACAGACTCCCTCAATGGGATAGAGCTGCTTGCACAGAACAGAGACAGATAGCGAGATTTGATAAAATATCTTTAAAAGAAAACTGCTAGAACAAAAATACAGATAGGAGAAGGTGTATCTTGGTCTACGCCCTATGGGCCGGCTACGGCTCGAAAGGTCAATAGATAGATAGATAGATCAAGCTATTAAAAAATGGTAAAGCCACAGGACCAGATGAAATTCCTTTTGAAGCCATCAAAGCAGATATTAACACCTCTACCAAGATGTTACATATTCTATTAGATAAAATTTGGGAGAGGGAAAAAATACCTAAAGACTGGAAAGAAGGTTATATGATCAAACTACCAAAGAAAGGACGTTTACAGGAGTGCACAAATTATAGGGGAATTATGCTACTATCAGTGCAAGGAAAAATATTAAGCAGAATCATTCTGGAGAGACTAAAAGAGGCCATAGAGAAACATTTGAGAGATGAAAAGCCGGTTTTAGGAAGTACTGATCAAATAGCTACTCTATTGTTAATAGTTGATCAAAGTTTAGAACTACAGTCCCAACTTTATATTGGATTCATAGATTACGAAAAGGCATTTGTTAGTTTTGACAGAAGAATGCTTTGGAAGTTGCATAGTCATTACAAAATCCCCATAAAGTTTATTAACTTGATAAAAACAATGTATGAAGGAACAAAATGTAGTGTGGTGCATGAAGGACAGCTTACAGAAGCATTTGAAATAAGAACAGGAGTAAGGCAGGGATGCCTTCTGTCTCCATTTCTCCTTCTACTGGCCATAGATTGGATTATGAAAATAACTCAAAACAACAGAAATGGAATCCGGTGGTCACTGACCAAACAACTTAATGATTTAGACTTTGCTGATGACATAGCTCTCCTATCACACAGCCATCAACAGATGCAGGATAAAATGAACATACTTGATGAGAGATCACAACAGCTAGGACTGAAGATTAATAGAGATAAGACTAACATTATGAGAATTAATACAGTTGGCAATAACCAAATAAAACTAGGAGAAATACCTCTACTAGACGTACAATCTTACATATATCTTGGTAGTAATATAGATAAAGAGGGAGGAACAGAAAATGATACCAAAATAAGCATATCAAAAGCAAGAGGAGCTTTTGTTGCACTGAGAAACATATGGAAGTCCAAAGAAATTATGTTAAATATACAAATAAAAATTTTCAATTCCAATATTAAAGTAAAGTAAAGTACCCCTGTCACGCCAAATGGCGTATAGGGAAATATGGTGTTAGTGACCATAAATTTTACAGACCTTCGGCACATGATTTTTGGGATAATGTGGTCGGTATTATGCCTGTGCCGCTTTACTTTCCCAGAAAAAAATCAGGTACCCATTAAAGGCTGGGTGAACCAGAAGCCGTCGGTTGGGATCGAACCCTACCCCTTGTCCATGGTAGTCCAGTTCACTAACCACTGAGCTATCGCGGCTCCCGAGTCTTCATAAGCATTTGTTAATTAAGTGAAAACTGATGCATTGTGCTGCTATGTATTATGAAACATAAAATTGTAATTATATGGCCTTTGGCATCTTGACAGACGGTTAGTAGCAAGCAATCATGATAAGTTAGTAGTTTCTTCTTCTTCTTCCTTTCAGCTCCCTGTGGAGCATAGGTCTTCAACAAACACTTTCCAAGTCATTCTGTTTCTTGCCATTCTTTTAAGATCATTCTATGTCTTTCCCATCACCTTCATCTCTGCTTCTATCTGTCTTCTCCAAGAATTTCTTGGTCTTCCTCTTTGTCTTTTCCCCTGGGGATTCCAAAAAAGGGCCTGTTATGTAATACTCTCAGTTGGCTTCCGCAGTGTGTGTCCTATCCAGTGCCATCGTCTTCGCTGTATCTCTTTATCAACTGGTATTAGACTGGTACATTTCCATAATTCTGTGTTAGTGATTTTGTCCTGCCATTTCCATCCCTTCATTCTGCGTAAGTATCCATTAATGAAGGTCTGTATCTTAATGGAGGGAGCCACGATAGCTCAGTGGTTAGTGAACTGGACTACAAAGGACAAGGGGTAGGGTTCGATCCCAACCGACGGCTTCCAGGTTCACCCAGCCTTAAATGGGTACCAGATTTTTTTTCTGGGAAAGTAAAGCAGCACGGGCGTAATACTGACCACATTACCCCAAAAATCATGTGCTGAAGGTCTGTAAAATATAGGGTCACTAACACCATATTTCCCTATATGCCACTTGGCATGACGGGGGTACTTAACTTTTTTACTGTATCTTAATGGTTGTCAATTTTGTTAGTTGTTTGGTCAAAAATATTAGTGTCAAATGCTGCTTTGCTGAACAGCTCTTCTTGTGACTGAATCTGCCAATATTGGATAGACATATCCATCCGCAGAATGAACAAGATGTATTCGTGGCGCCTGGTCTCGTCTCCTTTCTCCTGCGCCTTTTGTATTCTGAATTTGATTTCAGCACTGTCTCGAAAGTTATTGTGCCATTTTTTTATTTTTGTTTTCCATGTGCTTCAATCTGCAGCCACATTTTCCCAGTTCCTTTCACTGATAGAGAGTTCCCTCAAGGAAGCCCTGCAAACATCCTTATATCTCAGCATTGGTCTGCCCTTTGGTCTCTTTCCATTCTTAAGTTCGCCATACAATATTTGTTTGGGAATACGATTGTTTGCCATTCTAAATTGCAACAGCTAAACTTTTAGAGGAATAAGACAAACGATGTTTCAGCAAAAAACTTCATCAGGTACAAAATAACAAATATTTAAAGATGAACATGATCGACAAATACTATTATAAAATAAACAAAGAAGTATCAACACAAATACCAAACACTTATCTGAAAAATGGCGGAAAGAAACGGTGGTCAGGATTTACATAGCTGTTGGTTGCATGATTAATAGACAATAGGGCAGGTAAATAAAAAAGAGCCAAACAGTGAAAATTTAGAAAGGGGGTATCATGAGGATGAATTGAAAGGGGATTGAGGGGGGCAGGGGTCCCCATAGGGTGTGGTGAAAGAGAGAAAAAAAAGAGGGAGAGATAGAAGGCAGGGGCGGCAAGGGAGAAGAAGAGTAGGAGAGGCAATAATGATAATTCTGGGAGGAATAGTGACAGGACACAAGAAAGAATGGGAGAGGAGACCAGTGAAAAGAGTTTAAACCTTTTGGATGGAGAGTGCCGAAATGCGCCATGAGTCAGTTCTCCAAAGCGAACTGACTGTGGGTATCTGAGGAATAAGAGATAATGCCAGTAACCTGGAAGTCCTCAGAGGTTTGATGATCTGAATTGGTAGGAGACAGGAGTGCAGGAATCGTGTTCAGTGTTATACAAGTGTTTCAGTGAACCCATAACATACAAGTGTTTCAGTGTTATACAAGTGTTTCAGTGAACCCACTTTCTTCTTGGTCGGCCCCTTCTCATCTTCCAGGAACCATGCCTTCCATTATAGCTCGCTCACTAGAATTTTTTTTTGTTCATGTCAACAGCTACTTCAGAAAGCCCCAGGGAGTGTTTGTAGTGAGCCAGAGAGAGATCAGCAGTTTTCAGACCCTGAGATTTTGGAATCTTCTAGAGACCTCACAGGTTTGTGGACACTTCCTCTTCTAGACATTGCTATATTCAAGATAACAAACAACTTTAGACATCATCTATCCTAGACATTGTCCCATTCAAGATAACAAACAACGTTAGACATCTTCTATCCTGGACATTGTTCCGTTCAAGATAACAAACAACTTTAGACATCATCTATCCTGGACATTGTCCCGTTCAAGATAACAAACAACTTTAGACATCTTCTATCCTGGACATTGTTCCGTTCAAGGTAACAAACAACTTTAGACATCTTTTATCCTGGACATTGTTCCATTCAAGATAACAAACAACTTTAGACATCTTCTATCCTGGACATTGTCCCGTTCAAGATAACAAACAACTTTAGACATCATCTATCCTGGACATTGTTATATTCAAGATAACAAACAACTTTAGATATCATCTATCCTGGACATTATTCTGTTCAAGATAACAAACAACTTCAGACATCTTCTATCCTGGACATTGTCCTGTTCAACATAACAAACAACTTTAGACATCAGCTATCATGGACATTGTTCCGTTCAAGATAACAAACAACTTTAGACATCATCTATCCTGGACATTGTCCTGTTCAAGATAACAAACAACTTTAGACATCATCTATCCTGGACATTGTTCCGTTCAAGATAACAAACAACTTTAGACATCTTGACTTTAGACAACTTTAGACTGGTTCTAGTCATTGCCTCTCCTAGACTTTTTGCTTGAATAACCAGGAAAAGATCACCAAGTCAATAGCTACTCTGAAATTCTCAAACAACTATACAGCAGAAACTGAAACCCGCAAAGATGCTGCAAAACTGGCTATCCAATGCCAAAAGATAATGTGCACAAGAAATTGGTGATACTGACCGATGCACTGTCAGTCCTAACAGCTCTAAAAACCCTCAGGAACGGTGAGCTAGATGACTTGAGAACAACCCTAGACCAACTGTGCAATAACTTCCAGAGAGTGGTCATCCAGTGAATACCATCACACTGTAATATACAAGGAAACGAATGCGTAAACAAACTAGCTAAGGAGGGAGGGAGCCAAATAATGAAGCCAAATCCATCATCAAAGGCAGTATAATGAAAAATGGAAACGAGAACACTCAAAGTATAATGAAAGGGACAGATACCTCCAACTATCAAGGAAGGATCAAGTCATCATATTCGCCTATGCACTGGCCACAACAGAATGAGAAAACACATGTTCACTAAAACTCAAAATAGGAACTACCAGCCAGTGCCACGTTACCCTGGATAACATGACAACAAAACATGTTCTACAGGATTGTCCCCAGCACACAGACCTGAGAAGGACAATTAGGAAACTCTGTGGGGCAACCAAATCACTGAAACAGGCAGCTGCCTTCATAAGAGAGTCTGGAGTTCTAGTCTGAATGAGCCATGATTGCAGCAGAAGAAGAAAGAAGAATAAAAGAGTTCAGAGTCCCAGTCTGAATGAGCCATGATTGCAGAAGGAGAAGAAGAATAAGAGAGTCTGGAGTTCTTGTCTGAATGAGCCATGAACGCAGAAGGAGAAAGAAGAATAAAAGAGTTCAGAGTCCTAGTCTGAATGAGCCATGATTGCAGCAGAAGGAGAAAGAAGAATAAAAGAGTTCAGAGTCCTAGTCTGAATGAGCCATGATTGCAGCAGAAGGAGAAAGAAGAATAAAAGAGTTCAGAGTCCTAGTCTGAATGAGCCATGATTGCAGCAGAAGGAGAAAGAAGAATAAAAGAGTCCAGAGTCCTAGTCTGAATGAGCCATGATTGCAGAAGAAGAAAGAAGAATAAAAGAGTCCAGAGTCCTAGTCTGAATGAGCCATGATTGCAGAAGAAGAAAGAAGAATAAAAGAGTCCAGAGTCCTAGTCTGAATGAGCCATGATTGCAGAAGAAGAAAGAAGAATAAAAGAGTCCAGAGTCCTAGTCTGAATGAGCCATGAACGCAGAAGAAGAAAGAAGAATAAAAGAGTTCAGAGTCCTAGTCTGAATGAGCCATGAACGCAGAAGAAGAAAGAAGAATAAAAGAGTCCAGAGTCCTAGTCTGAATGAGCCATGAATGCAGAAGGAGAAAGAAGAATAAAAGAGTCCAGAGTCCCAGTCTGAATGAGCCATGAACGCAGAAGAAGAAAGAAGAATAAAAGAGTCCAGAGTCCCAGTCTGAATGAGCCATGAACACAGAAGAAGAAAGAAGAATAAAAGAGTTCAGAGTCCCAGTCTGAATGAGCCATGAACACAGAAGGAGAAAGAAGACTTTGTAACATTTTTTATATCAACGTATTTAACTTTTGCCTGTTCTAGTTATTCTACATAAACGTAACAAGGTGTACGTCCATATCTTTCATCATGTCACCCCTGAGGTATTGGGACTTCAATCAAATTTTCTGAAGATGTTTCTGGTTCTGGTCCATGAAGGAGGATGGTTTTTTTTGTTTTAACTCTTTCCGTACGTTTCGCCGCACTGTGCGCCATGCCGATTTCGGCAACATATGTTTCACCGCACTGTGCCCCATGCCGATTTCGGCAACGTACGTTTCACTGCAAAGTGCGCTACGCTCAATTTGATTAGTGTGAACTCCATCAAACTATATTCTTTTTACATGTCTTGTATCATCTTGGTATTGGTGAAATCTAATAGCTTGTTCAATTATCTAAACATTCATATATAATATGTTATATGTTAGATAAATATAAATATGTAGATTGATTCTTAAAACTATGAACAATTTTGTCTCTGAAATCTCTTCTGTTGCGTCGATAAAAAGCTTCCGTAGGGAAAGAGTTAAGTTTGTTACGGACGGACAGTTGATTGGTGGTGCCTAAGATACGGCTATCACGAAATAAAAATTGTTATTCTTAAACATTGTTACTCTATAACACAATCTTCATCCACTCTACAACACAATCTTCATCCACTCTATAACACAATCTTCATCCACTCTATAACACAATCTTTATCCACTCTATAACACAATCTTCATCCACTCTATAACACAATCTTCATCCACTCTATAACACAATCTTCATCCACTCTATAACACAATCTTCATCCACTTTACAACACAATCTTCATCCACTCTACAACACAATCTTTATCCCAACATTGTGCTACCAATGTCAGACCTGGGCGCTGGACTCGAGAGCAACAAGAAAAATAACTACAGCCAAAATTAAATGTGTTAAGCAAATGACAGAAAACAGCCTGAGAGGTCAGATCAGAAATGAAGAACTGAGAAAAAAGACAAAAAATTTTTCCATAAAATAGACAACATTCTGTCATAAAATGGTTTGAAATTCGCGTAGTAATGCAGGAAGACCAAAACATAACAAGATGTGCTTTCAATAAAAGTTGTGAGAACACCAGACCCAAGGGCTGGCCATAAAAAAAGACAGATTGATGGAAACACTAGGAAACATAAAAGCAGGAGAAACCAACAGAAGAGCCAAAGCTACAAGATGTATCTCCCCTTGGTACTGAAAGGCAAATGAGGAAAGAAAGAAGAAATAAAAGATTGTTATTCTAGATAGCAACTATTCTCCATATCACCTGCTCTAGATAGCAACTATTCTCCACATCACCTGCTCTAGATAGCAACTATTCTCCACAACACCTGCTCTAGATAGCAACTATTCTCCATATCACCTGCTCTAGATAGCAACTATTCTCCACAACACCTGCTCTAAATAGCAACTATTCTCCACAACACCTGCTCTAGATAGCAACTATTCTCCATATCACCTATTCTAGACAACAACTATTCTTCTCAACACCTGCTCTAGATAGCAACTATTCTTCACAACACCTGCTCTAGATAGCAACTATTCTCCATATCACCTGCTCTAGACAGCAAATATTCTCCATATCACCTATTCTAGACAGCAACTATTCTCCACATCACCTATTCTAGACAGCAACTATTCTCCACAACACCTGCTCTAGACAGCAACTATTCTCCACAACACATGCTCTAGACAGCAACTATTCTCCATATCACCTATTCTAGATAGCAACTATTCTTCACAACACCTGCTCTAGACAGCAACTATTCTCCATATCACCTATTCTAGATAGCAACTATTCTTCACAACACCTGCTCTAGACAGCAACTATTCTCCATATCACCTATTCTAGACAACAACTATTCTCCACAACACCTGCTCTAGACAGCAACTATTCTTCATATCACCTATTCTAGACAGCAACTATTCTCCATATCACCTATTCTAGACAGCAACTATTCTCCACATTACCTATTCTCCACATTACCTATTCTAGACCAACTATTCTCCACATTACCTATTCTATAGAGCAACTATTCTCCACACTTCCTATGTTATTTTTTCTCAATAAAACTGTTTGGGGGCAAGGAGTTTCACCAAAACAATGTGCTATTATTTCAAGTGGACCTGGACCTTAATGACACAGCTACAGCAGCTGAGCTGACCTCACAGCTTGTCAGACTTCAGCATTTGAGAGAACGTGGACAGCAGGTCAGTGAAAGGGAACATGTTTTTGGTTTTATGTATCTTGTCTACTTGACCTCATTCTGTGTGGTATGTCTTCTTGACCTCATTCTGTGTGGTATGTCTTCTTGACCTCATTCTGTGTGGTATGTCTTCTTGACCTCATTCTGTGTGGCATGTCTTCTTGACCTCATTCTGTGTGGTATGTCTTCTTGATCTCATTCTGTGTGGTATGTCTACTTGACCTCATTCTGTGTGGTATGTCTACTTGACCTCATTCTGTGTGGCATGTCTACTTGACCTCACTCTGTGTGGCATATCTACTTGACCTCACTCTGTGTGGCATGTCTACTTGACCTCACTCTGTGGCATGTCTACTTGACCTCACTCTGTGTGGCATGTCTACTTGACCTCATTCTGTGTGGCATGTCTACTTGACCTCATTCTGTGTGGTATGTCTACTTGACCTCATTCTGTGTGGTATGTCTACTTGACCTCATTCTGTGTGGCATGTCTACTTGACCTCACTCTGTGTGGCATATTTACTTGACCTCACTCTGTGTGGCATGTCTACTTGACCTCACTCTGTGTGGCATGTCTACTTGACCTCATTCTGTGTGGCATGTCTACTTGACCTCATTCTGTGTGGTATGTCTACTTGACCTCATTCTGTGTGGCATGTCTACTTGACCTCACTCTGTGTGGCATATCTACTTGACCTCACTCTGTGTGGCATGTCTACTTGACCTCACTCTGTGTGGCATGTCTACTTGACCTCACTCTGTGTGGCATGTCTACTTGACCTCATTCTGTGTGGCATGTCTACTTGACCTCATTTTGTGTGGCATATCCACGTCACCTCATTCTGTGTGGCATATCCACATGACCTCTTTCTGTGTGGCTTGTCTACTTGATATTCTGTGTGGGTTGTTCGCATGACCTCAATCTGTGTGGCTTGTCTACTTGATATTTTGTGTGGCTTGTCCTCTTTTCCTCTTTCTGTGTGGCTTGTCCTCTTTTCCTCATTCTGTGTAGCTTGTCTACTTTTCCTCTTTCTGTGTAGCTTGTCTACTTTTCCTCTTTCTGTGTAGCTTGTCTACTTTTCCTCATTCTGTGTAGCTTGTCTACTTTTCCTTATTCTTTGTGACTTGTCCACTTGACCTTATTTTGTGTGGCTTGTCCTAAAAAATCGAAACACCTTTGGACTCATCTTTATTGCTGTAACGATAATCCTGAGATAACATAACAGAACATATAAAATGTTATATACAATTTGCATGTGTGTGTGAGGTAAGATCTTATGCGTGTGGTTTTATTGCCAGTTTGTTAAATATGTAGCATAGTTTCAAGAGCCACATGAAGAACATGGACAATTTACGTAAAATTTGTACAGGAAGAACGTTAGCCATAAAAGCAGAAGAACAAAAAGTCAGTATTGTGGAACACGTACAAAAGTGACGTATTTTAAATTTGTTGCATAAGCTTTTATGATAACATGGCGGTGGAACATTCAGTGACAGTGTGTGAGAAGTGTCTTGGCGGGTGGTTGTGTACAATACAAAGAGGCCATCAGTAGTACTTTCAGTCAGGTTAAAGTGCTGGTTTGTAACAGCGCAATATCTTTTTTTTTTTTCTGTTCGCCAGCTTTCACTTCTGGCGAAGTCCCTGGAGACTAGGAACTGAATTTTGTGTGTTGATCCATTTTTCCCTGGCAGCGTGTGCACAAGGGTCCCTCGCTGTCTTCTTCTTCTACCTTTCAGCTCTCTGTGGAGCATAGGTCTTCAACAAACACTTTCCAAGTCATTCTGTTTCTTACCATTCTTTTAAGGTCATTCCATGTCTTCCCCATCGTCTTCATCTCTGCTTCTATCTGTCTTCTCCAAGAATTCCTTGGTCTTCCTGTTTGTCTTTTCCCCTGGGGATTCCAAAAAAGGGCCTGTTGTGTAATACTCTTAGTTGGCTTCCACAGTGTGTGTCCTATCCAGCGCCATTGTCTTTGCTGTATCTCTTTATCCACTGGTATTTGACTGATACTTTTCCATAATTCTATGTTAGTGATTTTGTCCTACCATTTCCATCCTTTTATTCTGCCTAAGCATCCTGTGTGTTACCGGGGCCTCATTATGAGGAATAGTGACACTGTGACCTTCCAGGCATGTCGTATGAGGCAACTAAGGAGGTTGATCGATGACTTGACAAGCTGTCATTGTAAAAAGTATTGTTATGGAAACAGAGCCATAGATTTTAGAAGCAGTGATCTCTGCAATATGTGCCACTTTGGCACGCAAGGTTTCTGTTTTTGAGATTGTGGCTCTGCCCTATGTGCCGTCTTCGGCTTGAAAGGACAATAGATAGAAGCATCCATTAATGAAGGTCTGTATCTTCATGATTGTCATTTTTTTTTTCTCCATGTTTCACAGCCATGTATAAGACTGACTTAACATTGGAGTTGAAAATTTTTTGTTTGGTATTTAACATAATTTCTTTTCGACTTCCATTTGTTTCCCCAGTGCAATGAAAGCTCCTCTTGCTCATGATATCCTTATTTTTGTATCATTTTCTGTTCCTCCCTCTTTGTCTATATTACTGCCCAGATATATGTAAGATTGTACATCTAGTAGAGGTATTTCTCCCATTATTTTTTGGTTAGTGCCAACTGCATTAATTCTTATCATTTTGGTCTTATCTCTGTTTATTTTCAGTCCCATTTTAAATGAGACTACTTGTTAATCTATTTATTAAAATTATCACTCAAGCAAAAACAGCCATCCTTTCATTAGATATCAACAAATATAATCAATCGGAAACCCAACCGTGAAAACATCACTTCGCAAAAAAACACATTGATGGTCTTCGTTAATCTTCCTTAAACTATCATGGGGTTTTAAATTTTTATTAGAACTAATATGTACAAGTCATGCTGGCATGATTGATATGTTTATATGAGATAGTCCCTTACATACTCATTGGTGCTTGTCAGTGTGCGTATTAAAATCTCATATAATACTCATGTGTTACCTACTGCAGTTATCAAAATCAACACAGTCCAGGAATCCTAGAAGACAGCAAGCTTCTAGTGCCAGCCAATCAAATGAGAGCATTCTCAGTCACTTGTCAGAGTTTATTGAAGACACAGACATCATCTCTTCCCAGAGACTGGCAGAAATTTCCAATTTTTTGAACTTGTACAGGTAAGTAACCATTTTTGTTATTATTATAATTTGAACTGTTGATATTTATTCTTCATTGATTTCCTATATTTACAATTTATTTGTTATGCTATTGTTTTTTTCCCCATTCTTTGGTCATGTGTTGTATGTCAAGATGTTCAGAAAAGACTGCTTTTATGTTTACAAAAGTGTAAGCTGTAGGTATAAACGTTCTTGAATGGTGCAGAAACATGGACATTAGGCAAGAAAACAGAACAGAAAATTGAAGCTTTTGAAATGTGGGTATATAGAAGAATCGTAGAATTGAATGGAAAGAAAAGAAAACAAACGATAAAGTCTTAAAACAACTAAAAATGAAAAAAAAAGAACTACTAAATACAATTGAAACAAGACAAATGTTATTTTGGGGCATGTTAAAGACACAACAGCCTACTGAATGTAATTATGGAAGGGAAAATACAAGGTAAAAGAGGCAGAGGCAGACCAAGACTAACAAGTGGACAAGTAAAATCAAAAGAAGGACAAGTCAGCTTATGACAACCTGCACCATCAAAGCAAGAGACAGAGAGGAATGGCGCTCCATGGTAGCCAACCTTCGATGCAGCAGTCCTCACTCGATGATGATGATGATGATGTATGTATAAAGAAAATGAAATGCAAAATGTGCTGAAATGGAGGGAAGAAAACAAAATAAGAAAAAAGACAGAAAAAAAACTACCAGTCTTTTCCTCTCCAAGAAAGGGCACAGGACTTTGACAACCGTGGGTCCACATCATATCTTCCGATGGAAGAGATTGGAGTAAAAATAGGTACATCCAGAAATGAGAGGCTTAGTGGGTCATAAGAGGACTTATCAACCAACACAGATCTGGAATCGTCAGTCGCAGGACAGGACATGCTTAGGAGGGGATCTAAGCACCTATGGACATGTTTGGAGTGCAATGATGATGACCTACAAATGCAATGATGATGACCTACAGATGCAATGATGATGACCTACAAATGCAATGATGATGACCTACAGATGCAATGATGATGACCTACAAATGCGATGATGATGACCTACAGATGCAATGATGATGACCTACAGATGAAATGATGGTGGCCTACAGATGCAATGATGATGACCTACAAAATGCAATGATGATGGCCTACAGATACAATGATGATGACCTACAAATGCAATGATGATGATGACCTACAAATGCAATGATGATGACCTACAAATGCAATGATGGCGACCTACAAATGCAATGATGATGACCTACAAATGCAATGATGACGACTTACAAATGCAATGATGGCGACCTACAAATGCAATGATGATGATGACCTACAAATGCAATGATGATGACCTACAAATGCAATGATGGCGACCTACAAATGCAATGATGATGACCTACAAATGCAATGATGACGACTTACAAATGCAATGATGACGACTTACAAATGCAATGATGACGACCTACAAATGCAATGATGGCGACCTACAAATGCAATGATGATGACCTACAAATGCAATGATGACGACTTACAAATGCAATGATGACGACCTACAAATGCAATGATGACGACCTACAAATGCAATGATGATGGCCTACAAATGACTGTGTACACAAGTTTTAGTTACCTGAAATTCTTCACCTAACATTGCAAATGATTTGGGAAAGTATTAACAGCAAGTGTAGTGGCCTTCAAATTCAGTGACCTACTCTCATGAAATTGTATATTTTGTGTGGGTAAAATTCTTTTAAAAAAAGTAAAGAGCTCTGTTATGCCGCATGGCATATAGGGAATATGGTGTTAGTGACCATAATTTTTACAAACCTTCACTTCAGCACATGAAACACATTTAGGGTAATGTGGTTGGTATTACGCCCGTGCTGTTTTATTTTCCTAGAAAAAATCCGGTACCCATTTAAGGTTGGGTGAACCCAGAAGCCAGGTCCTTTGTAGTCCAGTTCACTAACCACTAAGCTATTGTGGCTCCCATTTTATGTGGTCGTTGCAGAGTTATTGCTCCAAAATTCTCCTGCCTGACCAGGAGCAGAAATGGGTACCAGGGTAGCACTCTGGGAAGGTGAGGAATGCCACCTCGCATCATGAGTTTTGATGCTAGAAGCGACACTATCCAGAAGTCTCCAAACATTTATGGATAGACGGCCGAGAACATATGGGTGAAGACTTGTATGCTAAGACGCTCAAGTCTCATACTTTACCTTTACACAGTCCAAACATTTTGATGATGGTTCTTTATGTAGGAACAAGAAAAGTTGTCAACTGTTTGCAAATAGTTTAGTTGACAGATCAATTTCTTTGAGCAACAGACAAGTCCATGGTGCTCAGATCCCTCCACAGCTTGTTCCGCAACACAGAGCACACCCACCACACAGTAGCAAAGACACTCAAGATGGTTTCAGCTCAGATCCCTCCACAGCTTGTTCCCCAATGCAGGGCACACCCGCCACACAGTAGCAAAGACACTCAAGATGGTTTCAGCTCAGATCCCTCCACAGCTTGTTCCCCAATGCAGAGCACACCCGCCACACAGTAGCAAAGACACTCAAGATGGTTTCAGCTCAGAGATGGTTTCAGCTCAGATTCACACTCAAGATGGTTTCAGCTCAGAGATGGTTTCAGCTCAGATCCCTCCACAGCTTGTTCCCCAATGCAGAGAGCACACCTACCACACAGTAGCAAAGACACTCAAGATGGTTTCAGCTCAGATTCACACTCAAGATGGTTTCAGCTCAGATCCCTCCACAGCTTGTTCCCCAATGCAGAGCACACCTACCACACAGTAGCAAAGACACTCAAGATGGTTTCAGCTCAGATTCACACTCAAGATGGTTTCAGCTCAGATTCACACTCAAGATGGTTTCAGCTCAGATTCACACTCAAGATGGTTTCAGCTCAGATCCCTCCACAGCTTGTTCCCCAATGCAGAGCACACCCACCACACAGTAGCAATTACAAGATGGTTTCAGCTCAGAGATGGTTTCAGCTCAGATTCACACTCAAGATGGTTTCAGCTCAGATCCCTCCACAGCTTGTTCCCCAATGCAGAGCACACCCACCACACAGTAGCAATTACAAGATGGTTTCAGCTCAGAGATGGTTTCAGCTCAGATTCACACTCAAGATGGTTTCAGCTCAGATCCCTCCACAGCTTGTTCCCCAATGCAGAGCACACCCACCACACAGTAGCAATTACAAGATGGTTTCAGCTCAGATTCACACTCAAGATGGTTTCAGCTCAGAGATGGTTTCAGCTCAGATTCACACTCAAGATGGTTTCAGCTCAGATCCCTCCACAGCTTGTACCCCAATGCAGAGCACACCCACCACACAGTAGCAAAGACACTCAAGATGGTTTCAGCTCAGATCCACGAGCTCCATAGCACTGGCATAACCTTGACACCTTCAACCTCCTTAGTCGCCTTTTATGGCATTCATGGCACATGACAGTGACTCTATTCTTTTCTCCCCTGATCTAGATCATGGCCCTAGTTCCCACATAACAATAATGGTGCTGCACATTTTTTAAAAATATTTGCTGTTGTCTTTTAATTCATGTTTGTTATTCTTGCAGATCACATACGATTCCTTTTTTTAATATTTCTGCCATAAAATTAATTCCCTTCAGCAATCCAGAAATATCTGGACAGTCCAATGTGGCAACTCAATTGTTGGGCGCTCTCAAGGATGCAGCAGTTAGCACCAGGTTAGTGGAGATTTGTATTGCCCTAAGAATAATTAAAATAGATATTTAATATGGAGAAACACCGAGACAATAATAGTTGTTTAAGTTCTTTTTCTTCTTTCCTTCCTCATCTCCCTTTCAGCGTCGAGGGGAGATATAATTTGCGAACTTTTGCTCTTCTGGTCGCCTCTGCTGCTGTTGTTTCCTAGTGCTTCTAATATTCCATCGATCCATCTTTTTTGTGGTCAACCCTTGGGTCTGGTGTTCTCACTAAGTTTGCTGAAGGCTCGTTGTGTTGTATTTTGATCTTTCTGCCTTGTCACTTGGCCAAACCATTTTATCTGTTGTTTCCTTATATATTCTATGGCGAGGGCTATTCCTAGCTTTTTTCTCAGTTCTTCATTTCTGATCTTATCTCTCAGACTGTTTCCTGTCATTCGTCTAACACATTTCATCTCAGTAGAGGTTATTTTTCTTATTGTTCTTGCATCTAGGATCCAGGACTGGCATTGGTGGCACAACGTTGGGATGAAGATTGTATTGTACAGTCCAGGACTGGCATTGGTAGCACAACATTGGGATGAAGATTGTATTGTAGAGTCCAGGACTGGCATTGGTAGCACAAAGTTGGGATGAAGATTGTATTGTTGAGTCCAGGACTGGCATTGGTAGCACAACGTTGGGATGAAGATTGTATTGTTGAGTCCAGGACTGGCATTTGTACCAGCGTTCTAGTACCCTGTATAATGTCTGACTCGTGGTACAGCTTTTGAACAGTTCCTCTGCCTGACTGGCCTTCTGGCAGGCTACCCGGTAGCCGCGTTGAGTGCTCGTCTGCTCCTGGACTGGCCTGGTCAGCGCCCCGATTTAGGTGCCGCCTCTTATTCCCCTCAAGACTGCGACTACCCGAGACTTCTGCTCAGCACCTGTACGCTGCGTTGGCCGTGTCGGTCCCTGACCGTCCTTACGTTGTGATCGCGTTGTGACTCCCCTGTGGCTCGTTCGTCGCCTGGACAACCCCTCCCAACTGTAGACAGCAATGAATATACCAGAACAACACCAACTCAATAATACAACAAGTTTAATGTCTCTTCGACCAGGTCCCTTGCTTGACCTGGTTCAACATCTTAAAGGCATAGTAATGCAAGTAGAATACAATTTATACACGTTCACCCACTCTGCACTCACATCTTCCCCTTTTCTTGCTCACAGTCTAATACTCTTATTCTGTCTGTAAGCCAGGCTGATTCAGACTTGATGATAGTTGTTAAGTCTGTTCACACCGATGATACTGGCTTCAATATGACGTTCTTAATATGTTCAGATGTGCTTCCATTAACACAACCTACAATTCTAATGAATGTCTCTTCACACTACTAACAAATGTCCATAATATGTCACTAAGACGACTGGAGGTCAGCCATGTGTGCATGACCTCTACTGTGGAATAAAGTCTATTCACACCGACGATACTGGCTTCAATATGACGTCTCTTAATATGTTCAGATGTGCTTCCATTAACACAACCTACAATTCTAATAAATGTCTCTTCACACTACTAACAAATGTCCATAATATGTCTAGCACTAGGCCTCTCGTCATAAGAGCGATTGTCACTTTGGCTAGCACTAAGCCTATTCATCTCTTCTAGCACTAATGACTGTCTCTTCATAAGAGCTATTACACTTTGGCTAACACTAAGCCTATTCCTCTCTTCTATCACTGGATGACTATCTCTTCATAAGAGCTATCACACTTTGGCTAACACTAAGCCTATTCCTCTCTTCTATCACTGGATGACTATCTCTTCATAAGAGCTATCACACTTTGGCTAACACTAAGCCTATTCCTCTCTTCTATCACTGACTGATTGCCTCCGTAACTATTTTCATACTGACCTGTTACATACGAAAACTTCCCCACATTCCAGTCCCCCAAGTTCCGTAGTGTCTGCCCACACACGTCTGGATCGGACTCTCGCATTAACTCGACTGACCAATCTTTTTCCAACCCTTTGTCTTCCTATTTCTAATCACCCGTATTCACTCGCCCCGCACGCTTTTTTCGTCAGTCTCAATCTGTCATTCTCTACTCGTTTTTCACGCAACCCTACTGCGCCCCCTACTCTCACGTTTACTACCTCTGTTTATCTCCCCCTTGTTATATTCAATTCCACTATTATCTCCCTGTTTTACATTGGTAGCACAACGTTGGGATGAAGATTGTATTGTAGAGTCCAGGACTGGCATTGGTAGCACAACGTTGGGATGAAGATTGTATTGTAGAGTCCAGGACTGGCATTGGTAGCACAACGTTGGGATGAAGATTGTATTGTAGAGTCCAGGTCTGGCATTGGTAGCACAATGTTGGAATGAAGACTGTTGTTTCAGTGAATGAGGGAATGTATGATTTAAAGGTAAGACATCAGCATCTGGATAGGAAGGTTCTTGGGTTTGAATCCTGCTGCAGACGGTGGGAATTTTTCACTTTGAATACATAGTTCCAACTGGCTACATAGTTCTGTACGGCTTTACCCTGCCCCAGTGTCTGGGGCAACGAAAAAAGACCAATGAGGAAATTCTCAAAGAGGCCAACACAAAAAGGGAGCTCCTAAGAAACATCAGAAAGAAACTATCAACATTTTTCAGGCACATCATGAGAAGAGGAAAGTTGGAATACTTGGTTACAACTGGCAAAATACAGGGGAAGAGAGATCACGGATGACAAAGAGAGAAAACACTAGATAGCTTGGTGTCATGGCATGGAAAACAGTCGACAACAGAATTGATACGATGCACTGTAGATAGAAGATTGTGGAAGGACATGGTCGCCTATGCCAACCGGTATGGCACATGAGGATGATGATGATGAGGGTCTGGGCAGAATATTCTATGTTTAACTCTCACGGATAGTTGCGGCGAAAAAAGCAGGAGATTCTGTATGCTCTTTGTAATGTGCTTAAGAATCCTTGACAGTTACAAGTATAAAAGAGTAGGCCATAGTGGTCACTGCTCAGGCAAAATTGCCAAGTAACCAACCCTTGTTGCAGATATGTCAATCTGAAAAATGTAGATAATATGGTGACTTTGCCATAAAAAAAAACGTAAAAAGAAAAAAAATAACCAAATAAGCAGAAAAAACTTCACAAACATGGACAAGTCATACGCTGTGTAAAAGGATGGAAATGGCGGAACAAAAATTATTAACATAGAATTATGGAAAAGTACCAGTCAAATTACGAGTGGATAAAGAGGTACAGCGAAGGCGATGGCCCTGCATAGGACACTGTGAAAGCCAACTGAGTAGTATTACACAATAGGCACTTCCCTATAATCCCCAAGGAAAAAGACAAAGAGGAAGACCAAAATATCCTTGGAGAAGACAGATGGGAGGAGAGATGAAGATGATGGGGAAGACTTGGAATGATCTTATAAGAATGGCAAGAAACAGAATGGATTGGAAAGTGTTTGTTGAAGACCTATGGTCCACAGAGAGCTGAAAGGTAGAAGAAGAAGAAGTGTAGATAATTTCATGATTTTGCCATATATCTAGTGTAGATAATGTTGTGACTTTCCCGTAAACTAGAGTAGATAATATCATGACTTTGCCTTAAACTAGTCTAGATAATATCGTGATAAATATTATAAAGGTAAGGTAAAGTACTTAGCACGCGAGTTTCCACCCATATGTGCTCGGCCACCTATCTAGAAATGTTCGGAGATTTCTGGATAGTGTCGCTTCAAGCATCGAAACTCATGATGCGAGGTGACATTCCTCATGGTACCCATTCCTGCCAACGGCTGGGTTGACCATGGGGGTATTTTTTTTTTTTTTCCAACCATGAGTACAATTCACACTGCGCCCAGCAGGAATCGAACACGGGTTGTCCGAACGTCGGTAGTCCAGTCGGGTGGTTTTCTCAACTTGGCTACCGAGGCCCCCCGATAAATATTATAACAAATATTAAAAACATTGCTTAAATGTGTTTTAATATTTGTAACCTAATTTTTAATTTCTGTTATTCCCAGCATGGAAAATGTTTCAAGGAGAGATGAGAAGAGGACTCTGGGATTAAAGGGTTCTCCAAAGTCACAGCAGATGCGGAAGGTCAGAGATTTGGCTAAAACAAGAAAAGTCAGAAGTGAAAGTCTGGTGTGTAAATGTCATAATCCAATTTTTTTTTTTTTTTTTTTTTTTTTTTTTTTTTTTTTTTTTTTTTTTTTTGCTGAAGTATTGATTGATAAAAAAAATATCAGTAATGTTCAGTGACATACATTGTATGTCTGTCTGCCCTTGCAAACTGAAGGTGGCGCAGAGGACAACAAATCTAGGCTCTCTATAGTCGACAATCTTTGTTATTAAGTGTCATGGTTTGACATGTTTTTACAGGGCCTGCATTGTGTCTCGCTACATGTCCCTGTATGACATATATCTATCTATCTGTCAGTTCATCTATATATCCGTCCGTTCATCTATCTATCCATCTGTCTATTTTCTCTCCCTCCCCCTCTTTCTCTCTCACTTGATGTTTTCATTTTTATCTTGTATTTCTAGTTTCTTCCATATTCTCACTTGTTCTCCCTCTAACTCTCTCTCTCTCTCCTCTGTCTTTGCTTGTCCTATTCTGTGGAGATATAGCGATAACATCCATACTTTGTGGAAAGTGGTGTCCATGTTTGCCAGGCCTTTAGAGAGTACCTTTACCAAAATATCTTCTTTTGTTTTGACAGTTTTTCCTTCTTCCATTGAACATTTGTGGAGCATAGGTCTTCAACAAACACTTTCAGCTCCCTGTGGAGCATAGGTCTTCAACAAACACTTTCAGCTCCCTGTGGAGCATAGGTCTTCAACAAACACTTTCAGCTCCCTGTGGAGCATAGGTCTTCAACAAACACTTTCAGCTCCCTGTGGAGCATAGGTCTTCAACAAACACTTTCAGCTTTCCTTGGAGCTTAGGTCTTCAGCACTTTCAGCTCCCTGTGGAGCATAGGTCTTCAACAAACACTTTCAGCTCCCTGTGGAATATAGGTCTTCAACAAACACTTTCAGCTTCCTGTGGAGCATAGGTCTTTAAAAAACACTTTCAGCTCCCTGTGGAGCATAGGTCTTCAACAAACACTTTCAGCTCCCTGTGGAATATAGGTCTTCAACAAACACTTTCAGCTTCCTGTGGAGCATAGGTCTTTAACAAACACTTTCAGCTCTCTGTGAAGCACAGGTCTTCAACAAACACTTTCAGCTTCCTGTGGAGCATAGGTCTTTAACAAACACTTTCAGCTCCCTGTGAAGCACAGGTCTTCAACAAACACTTTCAGCTTCCTGTTGAGCATAGGTCTTTAACAAACACTTTCAGCTCCCTGTGAAGCACAGGTCTTCAACAAACACTTTCAGCTCCCTGTGAAGCACAGGTCTTCAACAAAAACTTTCAGCTCTCCTTGGAGCTTAGGTCTTCAGCAAACACTTTCCAAGTCATCCTGTTTCCTGCCATTCTTTTGAAATCATTCCATGTTTTCCCCATCATCTTCATCTCTGCTTCCACCTATCTTCTCGAATTATATTTTGGTCTTTCTCCTTATCTGGTGATTCCTAAAAGGGCTTGTCATATGAAACTCTTTGTTGGTTTCCGCAGTGTGTGTCCTATCCAGCGCCATTGTCTTTGTTGTATCTCTTTGTCCACTGGTGTTTGACTTGTATTTTCCCATAGTTCTAAGTTAGTGATTTCATCCTGCCATTTCCATCCTTTTATTCTGAGTATCCATTTATGAATGTATTTGACAGTTGTTGATTTTTTCCAGTTTTTTTTTCCACCTTAATTAGAATAGGAAACAAACTGAAGGTACTCCACTTTTAGTGATGTCATTTGAAATTGTCATCTGTGCAATTGAATATGGCTTGCCCAGAGTTCGGCCTTGCTAACACATAAAAAATTGACATATCACAATGGCAGCCCATGTCAGAGGGTTTTTCTGAGACTATCTATCACTTCAAACATTTTGCTTGCTATGTTTGTTTTCAGTGTTTTTTTAGGGAGCTGGAATGAGAAAGTAAGTAAGTAAAGAGTCACGTCCTGCCAAGTGACGTATAGGGAATGTGGTGTTAGTGTCCATAATTTTTTATAGACCTTTGACACATGATGATGATGGGATAATGGGGTCGGTATTACGCCCGTGCTGCTTTACTTTCCCAGAAAAAAAATCTGGTATCCATATAAGACTGGGTGAACCTGGAAGCCATCTATCAGGATAGAAACCCAATCTCTTGTCCGTAGTAGTCCAGTTCACTAACCACTGAGCTATCATTGCTCTCGTGAGGTGAGGAAGTGACTGAATGCAAATATTCTCTTTATGGTGGAAGTAGTTTGGAATTTTTGCTTTTACTGTCAAATAGGATATGCACACATGTTGACCTTGTCAACAGAATTTACCAGCGTGTTTGTTTTGGGAGATGCTGTGGCAGGTGGTAAAGCAGGTATAAGGAATTCCTGACTGCAATGAAATTGATGGCTTGGTAGTCTAAAGGTAAGATATTTGCCTCTGGACAAAAGAAGGTCTGGGTTTGAATTCCACTGCAGACAGGAATTTTTCACGTTGAATCTGTGGTTTCTTCTTCGTGGCGTTACCCTCCCCCTGGTGTCTGGGTAGTGAGATCTCATGTCTAACCCTCTCGGTTAATCCTACCAGACCTAAGGCCCTGAGCCTAACTGTCCCATATACCTGGGCTCCTGTGCATTAAAGAGAAAAAACCAACATGAGATAGAAAAATATTAGTTACATGCAAACAAGTGGTTAGAATAAGATAGAACTAGGAGACATTGTAGAAAATAGGTCTACCTTTCATCTAGCACTAATATTCCACCTTTGTGTGTCAATCCACCCAGAAGGATGGGCCTTGTTTCACACAATGAGGTACCCCCATCATCTGTTTGAGGGACACGCCCCCCCCCCCCTCCCCATCCATCTCTTACTATTGATCTAGCTCTAGATCTATAAGGTTCAAGATTCTCCTATCACTCAAACTCTCACTGTCTGTGTCACTTGAACTGGAAACATATTTTTTATGAAAATCTGACTCCTCAAAGTCTGAATCAACCAAAGTATCGATCTCCTGTTGGAATGTGAAAAGCCTAGACCTACTTCACTTTCCTGTTGAAGTGCTTTTGTCATCAGCTACTCATTTCATCGTCAATTTTCATAATTTTTTCATGTCAAACCACACAAAGTCAATTCATACACGGGAGCAGACATTTGCAATGGCTAACCATGCAGTTTGACCAAGATTGGTTGGTTATTTTTAGTTTGTGACGCATTTTTTCATGTACTAGGCAAAGTACCGAAAGTTAGGGACAGCGGCAGGTTCAGAAATTACTGGAAACTAGGAACAGTGGTCTGGTAGGGTTAATGGAAGAAAATAGGAGGTCCTGTGGCATGTTAAAGAATCCTTAGCAGTTGTGAATCAAGAAGTGTCAGCCAAAAATGACCACTGCCAGGGAATAATTGATAAGAAAAAGCTAACCTCTGAAGTTGGAGAATATCTGCCTGTATTGCGAGGGACTCCTGAACACATGGCTACTGGTATGAAAAAAATCATAAAAAGTGATACTTGCACAAAATCCAGTCCGTCGGGACTTCGCTGGGGATATAAAGCTGGCACAAACAAACAATAGAACAGAATAGAATAGGCATGCAATGGAGCTATATAGGGCATTTGCTTGGAAGAACTCCTGAAATAATTTACAAGAACTTCTATGTTGTGACCTTTGTATGGGAGACAAAAATCTCTCTCTCTTTCTCTGCGATCAAGACTCAATCAGAGTAGGATTCCAGACTCTCTCATGTCATGTATGTGGAAGCATCACTGGAAGCAAATTCAACGATGAAAAACAAGCCAAATCGGGAACATCGTATGATAGCGCTGACAAAAAGATCTCAAGCAACTAGTCACGAACTTCATCGTGTTTTCATTTGAAAGCATCGTGTCCATTACATTTCATGCCCTAGACGTTTTGCAAATTTGATGTTGACTTGGAGTAATTGCCATGAGTCTTAGGATGGAATTGTGCACTCAATAAATCAAAGCGATGAAGATTTATCATTGTTTCTGTGGAGACAAAAATGAGAAGCAGACCAAGGTAAATCTGGCAGAGCAAAAAAAATTAAGGTTTGTTTGATGTCTTATCCACAACTGAAGAGATTTCCCTGAAGAGTTATAAGAAGAAGAAACAGAAGAAACAAAACTAATTTCTTGAAAATCTGCCAAATTTATTTGTTAAAAACACAGCCGCATTCTTGCGACACCTTCATCAATTTACAAAGCACATTTTGTGTTTCAAAAAAAAAAAATCCAACATCAAAGGAAACAAATCAAACACTCGGGGGTCACCAGAAACAATATTTTTTTTTTTTGGGGGGGGGATATGTTTGCTAGCTGCAAACTGTTGTCCCAAAAAAAAAAAACGTATTTTGAGTTCATAAATTTAATGAAGGTATCGTAACCTAATAAAAGGATGGAAATGGCAGGACAAAATCACTAACATAGAATTATGGAAATGTACCAGCCAAATACCAGTGGATAAAGAGATACAGCGAAGATGATGGCGCTGGATAGGACACACACACTGCGGAAGCCAACTAAAAGTATTACATAACAGGCCTTTTTTTGGAATCCCCAGGAGAAAAGACAAATAGGAAAACCAAGAAATTCTTGGAGAAGACAGACAGAAGCAGAGATGAAGATGATGGGGAAGACATGGAATGATCCTAAAAGAATGGCAAGAAACAGAATGACTTGTAAAGAGTTTGTTGAAGACCTATGCTCCACAGGGAGCTGAAAGGTAGAAGAAGATGAATCGTAATCTAGGGTTAATCACTATCTTCCATCCTGTCCATGTTTTCTCCATCAATTCTTTAAATCAAGAATAACCCTTTGTCTCTCAGTCGGCAGATTCAAGCCTTGCAGTCAGCACGTATTCCCTAGAGTCAAGCAACAAACCAACATCCCAAACTGCACCCCGGAAGGTACCCCAGTCTCAGACAGAAGCCAGCACCAAAGATAAGAGGGCAGCCATTGTCAAACAGCCAGGCAACAAAGCGAGCGGAGGCCCTGCCTGGAAATAGTTTTCACAAATCTTTGTCCATTTGTTGTATCCAGTCCACGTTTGTTTGAGTACAGACTTCTTCGTCATTCTGCCGAGATCTGATATTATCTAAGAGTGGTTCAAAGCGACGTCACAATTAATTTGAATTTTCAAGTTTTATTTATTATTGTGGTAGTATTTTGTTGTTGCAAAATTCTTAAGAAAAAAATATTTAAAATATTGTCTACTTTGTCACTTCCCGGTGCATATACACATCTCCATCACAAATATCTTAACAGTTTATTAATCAATTATGTTTTTTCTTTATCAGTTATATTTTTCTTAATCAGTTATGTTTTTCTACTAAATTTACATTTATCATAAAAGAACTGTATAGCATTATTGATTATGAGATGATGAGAGCAGATATACAAGTGAGGAAAACAGCAGAATGAGTACGAAAGTGAACAACAATAATAGAAACAAGATAGCAAATTTGGGAAAGTGCGTGAATGATAATTTTAGAACTGAAACATCAAAATGAGGGAAATATTTATAATAATAGAAATAAAACAGAAAAATGTATAAGACAATTAATTATAATAGAAATAAAACAGAAAAATGAGTAAGACAATTAATTATAATAGAAATAAAACAGAAAAATGAGTAAGACAATTAATTATAATAGAAATAAAACAGAAAAATGAGTAAGACAATTAATTATAATACAAATAAAACAGAAAAATGAGTAAGACAATTAATTATAATAGAAATAAAACAGAAAAATGGGTAAGACAATTAATTATAATAGAAATAAAACAGAAAAATGGGTAAGACAATTAATTATAATAGAAATAAAACAGAAAAATGGGTAAGACAATTAATTATAATAGAAATAAAACAGAAAAATGGGTAAGACAATTAATTATAATACAGATAAAACAGAAAAATGAGTAAGACAATTAATTATAATACAGATAAAACAGAAAAATGAGTAAGACAATTAATTATAATACAAATAAAACAGAAAAATGGGTAAGACAATTAATTATAATAGAAATAAAACAGAAAAATGGGTAAGACAATTAATTATAATAGAAATAAAACAGAAAAATGGGTAAGACAATTAATTATAATAGAAATAAAACAGAAAAATGGGTAAGACAATTAATTATAATACAGATAAAACAGAAAAATGAGTAAGACAATTAATTATAATACAAATAAAACAGAAAAATGGGTAAGACAATTAATTATAATAGAAATAAAACAGAAAAATGGGTAAGACAATTAATTATAATAGAAATAAAACAGAAAAATTGGTAAGACAATTAATTATAATAGAAATAAAACAGAAAAATGAGTGAGACAATTAATTATAATACAAATAAAACAGAAAAATGAGTAAGACAATTAATTATAACACAAACAAAACAGAAAAATGAGTAAGACAATTAATTATAATACAAATAAAACAGAAAAATGAGTGAGACAATTAATTATAATACAAATAAAACAGAAAAATGAGTGAGACAATTAATTATAATACAAATAAAACAGAAAAATGAGTAAGACAATTAATTATAATACAAATAAAACAGAAAAATGAGGAAGACAATTAATTATAATAGAAATAAAACAGAAAAATGGGTAAGACAATTAATTATAATACAAATAAAACAGAAAAATGAGTGAGACAATTAATTATAATACAAATAAAACAGAAAAATGAGTGAGACAATTAATTATAATACAAATAAAACAGAAAAATGAGTGAGACAATTAATTATAATACAAATAAAACAGAAAAATGAGGAAGACAATTAATTATAATACAAATAAAACAGAAAAATGAGGAAGAAAGTTAACTCTTTCGGTATGGAAGGCTTTTGTCAATGCAACAGAGGAGATTTCAGAGACAAAATTTTTGATGGACCTTATGGTTTTAAAACATCAATCTACATGCTTTGTATTTATCTAACACATAACATATTATATATGAATTTTTAGATAATTGAACAAGGAATCAGATTTCATCAATACCAAGATGATACAAGGCATGTAAAAAAAAGAAAAATTGGAGATGAACGACCAACAAACAAAAAATTGAAACATCAAATTAAAACCACAATTGACAACTTACCATCATATAGATCTGGTCATAGTAATCCAAATTGAATTATTTTGTGAAAAAAATAAATATCAGTATGTCTGTAAGCACCCATGCAAGTTTGGTTGATGTAGCATAACATTATATATATATATATATATATATATATATATATATATATATATATATAGCATTATATATGTAGCATAGCATTTTATATTCAGAAATAAAAAAGCAAAATGAAGGACTATAATAATAAAGTAACTAAAAATTGGATACAATAAAGTAGCAAAACAGAATAAAGTAAAACAACAAATAACATAAAGGGTACAGTAAGCAATGAGTAATATCAAAATATGGACAAGTTAATCTATGACAACCAGCACCATCAAAGAATCTATGACAACCAGCACCATCAAAGCAAAAGACAGAGTGGAATGGCGCTCCATGGTGGCCAACTTTCGATGCGGAGAAGGCACTCGATGATGATGATGAGACATTGGAAAGAGTAGACCAGTATATATATATGTCTTGGTAGTAATATAGATCGAGAAGGTGAAACAAAGAAAGAGATCAGAGGCAGGATAGCAAAAGCAGCAACGAATTTGAAAAACCTGGACAAAATATGGAAATATAAAATACTAAGCAAGAAAACTAAACTGAAAATATTCAACCATCAAAGCAAGAGACAGAGTGGAATGGCGCTCCATGGTGGCCAACTTTCGATGCGAAAACAGCACTCAGTGATGATGAAACAATATTATCTATACATACACATACAGAGGTATGTTGTATGTAGGTAAAATGTTTTTAAAACTAAACTTAGAAGTTGTAAAAAAAGTAAAGAGCCCCGTCCTGCCAAGTGGCGTAAAGGGAGTATGATGTTAGTGACCATAAATTTTACAGACCTTCAGCACATGATTTTTGGGGTAATGTGGTCGGTGTACGCCCGTGTCGCTTTACTTTCGCACAACAATCTCAGCTAACACAATTTATGTATGACCCTTTTTGTCTTGTCAGACGATCTAGTAGAGGCTATTGTGTATTTTTTTTAGGTTTTGTGTTTGTCGAACAGCTTCTCTTGTGGCTAATTCTACCAATGTTTGACAAACATACGCGGTCACAGAATGAACAAGTCTGGTCCACAGGGTTTTCCATCCTTTTTCATGAGTCTTTTCTCTTCTAAGTTTTGCCTTATCTATCGTCCTTTCGAGCCGAAGACGGCACATAGGGCAGAGCCACAATCTTAAAAATAGAAACCTTGCGTGCCAAAGTGGCACATATTGCAGAGATCACTGCTCTAAAATATATGGCGCTGTTTCCATAACAATACTTTTTACAATGACAGCTTGTCAAGCCATCGATCAACCTCCTTAGTCGCCTCTTACGACATGCCTGGAAGGTCACAGTATCACTATTCTTTACATCCCTCATAATGAGGCCCCGGTAACACACAGGAAACTTAGCACAGTCTCAAATGATATTATACCGTTCCTTATACATGCTCTCCATGATGTGTGATCACTTGCCAGATGTTCCCAGTCATTTTCACAGATGGAGAAGTCATTAAGAAATGATTTACAGATATTTCTATATCGTAGTTTAGGTCTGCAAATTTGTTTTTTCCGTGTGTTAGTTCACCATATAGTATTTACCTGGGGATGCGCTTTTCTTTCATTCGCTGGACGTGCCCCAGCTCACAATGAATGACTATTCTTCTTTTCAGCTCCCTGTGAGGCATAGGTCTTCTACAAACGTGTTTCAAGCTGTCCTGTTTCTTGCCATTCTCTTAAGATCTTTCCATATCCCCCTCATCCTCATCATCTCTGCTTCCACCTGTCTTCTCCAAGTATAATTTGGCATTTCCCTTTATCTCCTTCCACAGAGATTAAAAAAAAAGGCCCTGCCGTACAATACTCTCAGTTGGCTTTCACAATGTGTGTTTTTTCCAGAGCTTATCATCATTGTTGTATCTCATTATCCACTGGCTTTTGTCAGACACTTTCCCATAGTTCTAAGTTTGTGATTTTATCCTGCCATCTCCATCCTTTTATTCTGCATAAGCATTCATTTATGAAAGTCTGTATCTTTGTGATTCAGTTTTGTTGTTTTCCATGTTTAACAGTCTTGTAATGAGACTGATTTAACATTGGAATTAAAAAATTTTTATTTTTTGTATTTAACTCTAGATTACATTACCTACCTGTGATGCGCATTGTAACATTACGTAGTACAAATTACTACCACTTAATTGTAACATTAGAAGCACTAAAAATAGTGTTTTCTTTGAACTTTTGACACACAGCATGGTGGATTGACCAAAGTAGACACACAGGGGATTTGTATTTCCTGTCTCAGGTTGATTTTTGATCCGCAACTGACTGCTTGGACAAGATGTGTTACTATGTCTATTCAGATAATCGCCATAAGTCCTTCACCATGTTCGGCAACCTCACAGTATTATTTACTGTGTTTCCTGAGTCATAAAGGGTTGTTTGATGGCAGCCGACAACCAGGGAAATTTCCTGGTCACAAAAAAAAAAATTTTAATGGCCAATTTGTTTAAATTTGGCAAATATTTTTTCATATTATAGGATTCTATGTTTCAGGTCTACGTTACTTTGCTGATGACATAGTTCTCATCAGCAGTCAGATAAAAACGATACAGGAAAACACAAGTGAACTATCATCAATAGCCAGCAAAATTGGGCTTGATATCAATCATGAAAAGACTAAAGTCATGAAAAGCTTAATTCCAACAGACGACAAAATATACATGGAAAACAAACCAGTGGAAGCGATCGATCACTTTATCTATCTTGGAAGTCACATTGATCGAGAAGGGGATACAAGTAAAGAAATTAGATTCAGAATAGCTAAAGCAGCAATGTCTTTCAGAAGCCTTGAAAAGTTGTGGAAATCAAAACTAATTAGCACAAACACAAAACTTAGACTATTCAAATCAAACGTACTATCAACCCTTACGTATGTGTGTGAAAGCTGGAAAACAACAAGAGACCTAGAAATAAAGTTGAACGCATTCGAAAATAAATGTCTAAGGAAAATACTTGGTATAGCGTGGAACGAATTCAAAACAAACGAGGAAATTAGAGAAATCACCAATCAACCACTAATATCTTCAGTGATAAAGAAGAGATGATGGTCATGTGTTGGATATGTGGTGAGAAGAGATAATAACCAAATAGCAAAGCAAGCCTCATGTGGGAAACAACAGGTAAGAGGAAGACCCAGAGAGACACTGTGACGAACATTAATGAGAGAGGCAAGAGCAGCAAGAATCGGCTCCCTCAATGAGATAGAGCTGCTTGCACAGAACAGAGACAAATGGCGAGATTTGATAAAATATCTTTAAAAGAATTGAAAACTGCTAGAATAAAAATTTAGATAAGAGAAGGAGTATCTTGGTCTACGCCCTATGGGCCGGCTATGGCTCATAAGGTCAATAGATAGATTATAGGATTGTATCTCACAAAAGGAAAAAAAAAAAGCTCACATTGGTAGGGACAAATCCAACGCTCAGGGATCACCGGAAGTAGTAAATAGGAAGGTACACTGAAGGGGGGGGGGGAATGTTTTGATACGGTAATTTTTTTACTTTGGTATCAAAATCTAGGGGGTTAATAATTACACCACAGCTTTCGATAAAATCAGTCATGAACAGGTGATCAAGGTGCTAGAAAATATCAATATAGATAGTTAAGGTCTGAGGGTTATTAAACATATCTAGTGGAAACAAGAAGCAGCCGTTAGAATTGAAAACAAACATGGAGAATATCAACAAATAAGACAAGGAATGCAACAAGGAAGTGTATTGTATCCATATCTATTTTCTTTGTACAGCGAAAATAATTTAAGAACAGTTGTGAACAAGTCTGGCATTAATTAAAGTTAGGGGGAAGCAGCATAAACAACCTCCGGTACACAGATGACATAGTATTGATAGCTGAAAACCAGCAAGATCTACAACATCTGTTAGATAAAATTGTGACAGAAAGTGAACAAAAAGGCCTGACCCTCCACATCAAGGAAAATAGAAACTATGATAATATCAAAGAAAACAAATACACCAGAATGTAGAGTACAACTAAATGGAACAATCCTGAAACAAGTTCTAAGATTCAAATACCTGGGGTCAATAATAACATCAAATGGCAGACGCACTGCAGAAATTAGAAGCAGAATAGGGCAAGCAATGACAGAATTCCATCGAATGAAAAACATCCTATGTAACAAATCATTGTCAATTAATGTTAGAAAATGTGTCTTAAAGTCCTACATTGAACTTTTCTACTATATGGAAGTGAGTCATAGACAATAAGTAAGACAATACAAAGAAAATTAGAAGCAACTGAGATGTGGTTTATCAGAAAAATGCTACAAAACCCATGGTTAGCAAAAATGACAAATAAAGAATGTTTAAAACAAGCTGGAGAAACCAGAAATATCATCAAAACCATAAGGAAGAGACAATCAACATTTATTGGGCATATCATACGAAAAGAAGACATTGAGAATACTTTGACAAGCAGAATGAATGGAAAGAAGAACAGATGAGAACCAAGAGAAAAAATATTTAACACCTACCCATATAATATTATTTAATAATATATTAACATAACATTTAATATTTACCCCTTTCCATTGTCCGCTATTAAGAGAGTGTTTATGTGGTCGTAATATTTGTTAGATACGGCATACGTAGGCAAGGTAATTATAAATCTGGCAAAAAAGGGAAAACAGGAAAAAGTCAAAACAAAAAAATGGTATGGTTACAGAGTGTGTTCCAATAGAAGACCGGCTTTTAAGTCGAATCGCTGGATCTTCTTATGGTGTAATTTTATGTTGTGTTGTGGTTACACGAAGCTCTGATATCTGTACGTCATGGTATGTAATATTCCATTTCTGTCACTGCATTCTTGGGTTACGGTTTTCTACCCTCCTTGTTTCCCCATTTGTCAGACTATTTGATCTGTCACTGCGTTCTTGGGTTACGGGTTTCTACCCTCCTTGTTTCCCCACTTGTCAGACTATTTGATCTGTCACTGCGTTCTTGGGTTACGGTTTTCTACCCTCCTTGTTTCCCCATTTGTCAGACTATTTGATCTGTCACTGCATTCTTGGGTTACGGTTTTCTACCCTCCTTGTTTCCCCATTTGTCAGACTATTTGATCTGTCACTGCGTTCTTGGGTTACGGTTTTCTACCCTCCTTGTTTCCCCACTTGTCAGACTATTTGATCTGTCACTGCGTTCTTGGGTTACGGGTTTCTACCCTCCTTGTTTCCCCACTTGTCAGACTATTTGATCTGTCACTGCGTTCTTGGGTTACGGTTTTCTACCCTCCTTGTTTCCCCACTTGTCAGACTATTTGATCTGTCACTGCGTTCTTGGGTTACGGGTTTCTACCCTCCTTGTTTCCCCACTTGTCAGACTATTTGATCTGTCACTGCGTTCTTGGGTTACGGGTTTCTACCCTCCTTGTTTCCCCACTTGTTATACTATTTGATCTGTCACTGCGTTCTTGGGTTACGGGTTTCTACCCTCCTTGTTTCCCTATTTGTCAGACTATTTGATCTGTCACTGATTTCAATCAACCTCCTGTGCAGACATCTTTCGATCCTGATGCAGACCAACAGTCTACTAGGAGTCACTGGTTACTTTCAGCCCAAGTGCTGTCTGAGATCTTGGCCCACCCCAACCCCGTGTATAAATGTGTTAATTTATATGCTAAATTATAGCTTGCCAAAAATGATATAAAAGTCCTTGAAATATTAGTTGTGTGTGCCGTGAAAATTATATGTTTACAAATTTATTAAATTATATTTTATATGTTTTAAAGAATGTTTATATGTTTACTATCATGAATTTTAAATTTGTGAAACTTGTTGATCATTGCCATAATAATATTGTATTTTTAACGAAAGGTTGTAATGAAGTTCTGAATTTAAATTGGAAGATGATGTCTATATTATGTGATGTGATTCACGGAATGTGATGGCTGTATCTTCTGAAGTATCGTTTGATGTGATTCAGAGAATGTGATGGTTATATCTTCTGAAGTATCGTTTGATGTGATTCACATTAACAGAATGTGATGGTTATATAGTTGGTTTGTTATAGATCCACCAGTCTGTGGCTGAGTGCTATTTAGTATTTGTTGACATTTCATATGCTGTGGCTTCTACTGATTTTCTGTCCGCCCAGTTCTGAAGCCAGAGAAGTTACTGCCATACCAATGTGAGACATAAGTTAATGACTTTACTCTGTCCCAAGATACAAGGTACTCTATTCCCCAGCACTGAGTGACTTTACTCTACCCCAAGATACAAGGCACTCTATCTATTCCCCAGCACTGAGTGACTTTACTCTGCCCCAAGATACAAGGCACTCTATCTATTCCCCAGCAATGAGTGACTTTACTCTACCCCAAGATACAAGGCACTCTATATATTCCCCAGCACTGAGTGACTTTACTCTACCCCAAGATACAAGGCACTCTATCTATTCCCCAGCACTGAGTGACTTTACCCCAAGATACAAGGCACTCTATCTATTCCCCAGCACTGAGTGACTTTACCCCAAGATACAAGACACTCTATCTATTCCCCAGCACTGAGTGACTTTAATCTGTCCCAAGATACAAGGCACTCTATCTATTCCCCAGCACTGAGTGACTTTACTCTGCCCCAAGATACAAGGCACTCTATATATTCCCCAGCACTGAGTGACTTTACTCTACCCCAAGATACAAGGCACTCTATCTATTCCCCAGTACTGAGTGACTTTATTCTACCCCAAGATACAAGGCACTCTATCTTTCCCCAGTACTGAGTGACCTTAATCTACTTCAAGATACAAGGCACTCTATCTATTCCCCAGCACTGAGTGACTTTACCCCAAGATACAAGGCACTCTATCTATTCCCCAGCACTGAGTGACTTTACTCTACCCCAAGATACAAGGCACTCTATTCCCCAGCACTGAGTGACTTTACCCCAAGATACAAGGCAGTCTATCTATTCCCCAGCACTGAGTGACTTTACTCTACCCCAAGATACAAGGCACTCTATCTATTCCCCAGCACTGAGTGACTTTACTCTACCCCAAGATACAAGGCACTCTATCTATTCCCCAGCACTGAGTGACTTTACCCCAAGATACAAGGCACTCCATCTATTCCCCAGCACTGAGTGACTTTACTCTACACCCAAGATACAAGGCACTCTATTCCCCAGCACTGAGTGACTTTACTCTGCCCCAAGATACAAGGCATATCTATTCCCCAGCACTGAGTGACTTTACTCTGCCCCAAGATACAAGGCACTCTATCTATTCCCCAGCACTGAGTGACTTTACTGTGCCCCAAGATACCAGCAGTGTTCACTCAATCTATTTCCCAACAGGGCACACCTGGAGCTTATAATAATGTTCATGATTATACACATTAAGAGACAGACTTCAATTATCAAGAAGAAAATTCCCTGCAGGTGAAGAAGAAAAGATCTGATGTAACAAGTCAAGCCAAATATTGCGACAGCTAGTCCCTATATTTCAGCGCAAGACAGTACCTACCATCACAAAGAAACATCTTATACAGAGTATATTCATTCCTACCTTGCGCTATCTGCGCCAAACATGGTCACTCTCAAATAAACATAAAAGAAAGTTAGTCACCACAGAGATGAGATGTTTGAGAAAAGTGCTCAGGGTGACCAGAAAAACTACATACAGAGAAAACAAATGACTTGCTCATCTGGAAGGATGCAAACAGATTCTAGATCATACAAAACTGATATTGCTAGAGGAGATGGAAGATGAGTCTGTGGTAGACCCAGAGTAAGATGGACTGACAACATTTGAGAAATGCTACAACATCAGTTAATAATGGTTGACTGTTTCAGAATAGCAAGAACTACATCAGTTAACAATGGTTGACTGTTTCAGAATAGCAAGAACTACATCAGTTAACAATGGTTGACTGTTTCAGAATAGCAAGAACTACATCAGTTAACAATGGTTGACTGTTTCAGAATAGCAAGAACTACATCAGTTAACAATGGTTGACTGTTTCAGAATAGCAAGAACTACATCAGTTAACAATGGTTGACTATGACAGAATAACAAGAACTGCTACATCAGTTGACAATGGTTGACTATGTCAGAATAACAAGAACTACATCAGTTGACAATGGTTGACTATGTCAAAATAGCAAGAACTACATCACTTGACAATGGTTGACTATGTCAGAATAGCAAGAACTACTACATCAGTTAACAATGGTTGACTATGTCAGAATAACAAGAACTACATCAGTTGACAATGGTTGACTATGTCAGAATAGCAAGAACTACTACATCAGTTAACAATGGTTCACTATGTCAGAATAACAAGAACTACATCAGTTGACAATGGTTGACTATGTCAGAATAACAAGAACTACATCAGTTGACAATGGTTGACTATGTCAGAATAGCAAGAACTACTACATCAGTTAACAATGGTTGACTATGTCAGAATAACAAGAACTACATCAGTTGACAATGGTTGACTATGTCAGAATAACAAGAACTACATCAGTTGACAATGGTTGACTATGTCAGAATAGCAAGAACTACATCAGTTGACAATGGTTGACTATGTCAGAATAGCAAGAACTACATCAGTTGACAATGGTTGACTATGTCAGAATAACAAGAACTACATCAGTTGACAATGGTTGACTATGTCAGAATAGCAAGAACTACTATATCAGTTGACAATGGTTGACTATGTCAGAATAACAAGAAGTACATCAGTTGACAATGGTTGACTATGTCAGAATAGCAAGAACTACATCAGTTGACAATGGTTGACTATGTCAGAATAACAAGAACTACATCATTTGACAATGGTTGACTATGTCAGAATAGCAAGAACTACATCAGTTGACAATGGTTGACTATGTCAGAATAGCAAGAACTACTACATCAGTTAACAATGGTTCACTATGTCAGAATAACAAGAACTACATCAATTGACAATGGTTGACTATGTCAGAACAACAAGAACTACATCAGTTGACAATAGTTGACTATGTCAGAATAACAAGAACTACATCAGTTGACAATGGTTGACTATGTCAGAATAACAAGAACTACATCAGTTGACAATGGTTGACTATGTCAAAATAGCAATAACTACATCAGTTGACAATGGTTGACTATGTCAGAATAGCAAGAACTACATCAGTTGACAATGGTTGACTATGTCAGAATAGCAAGAACTACAATGGTTGACTATGTCAGAATAGCAAGAACTACTATATCAGTTGACAATGGTTGACTATGTCAGAATAACAAGAACTACATCAGTTGACAATGGTTGACTATGTCAGAATAGCAAGAACTACTACATCAGTTAACAATGGTTCACTATGTCAGAATAGCAAGAACTACATCAGTTGACAATGGTTGACTATGTCAGAATAACAAGAACTACATCAGTTGACAATGGTTGACTATGTCAGAACAACAAGAACTACATCAGTTGACAATGGTTGACTATGTCAGAACAACAAGAACTACATCAGTTGACAATGGTTCACTATATCAGAATAGCAAGAACTACATCAGTTGACAATGGTTGACTATGTCAGAATAGCAAGAACTACATCAGTTGACAATGGTTGACTATGTCAAAATAGCAAGAACTACATCAGTTGACAATGGTTGACTATGTCAGAACAACAAGAACTACATCAGTTGACAGTGGTTGACTATGTCAGAATAACAAGAACTGCTACATCAGTTGACAATGGTTGACTATGTCAGAATAGCAAGAACTACAATGGTTGACTATGTCAGAATAGCAAGAACTACAATGGTTGACTATGTCAGAATAGCAAGAAATACAATGGTTGACTATGTCAGAATAACAAGAACTACATCAGTTGACAATGGTTGACTATGTCAGAATAGCAAGAACTACAATGGTTGACTATGTCAGAATAGCAAGAAATACAATGGTTGACTATGTCAGAATAACAAGAACTGCTACATCAGTTGACAATGGTTGACTATGTCAGAATAGCAAGAACTACAATGGTTGACTATGTCAGAATAGCAAGAACTACAATGGTTGACTATGTCAGAATAGCAAGAAATACAATGGTTGACTATGTCAGAATAACAAGAACTACATCAGTTGACAATGGTTGACTATGTCAGAACAACAAGAACTACATCAGTTGACAATGGTTCACTATATCAGAATAGCAAGAACTACATCAGTTGACAATGGTTCACTATATCAGAATAGCAAGAACTACATCAGTTGACAATGGTTGACTATGTCAGAATAACAAGAACTACATCAGTTGACAATGGTTGACTATGTTAGAATAGCAAGAACTACTACATCAGTTGACAATGGTTCACTATATCAGAATAACAAGAACTACATCAGTTGACAATGGTTGACTATGTCAGAATAGCAAGAACTACATCAGTTGACAATGGTTGACTATGTCAGAATAGCAAGAACTACATCAGTTGACAATGGTTGACTATGTCAGAATAGCAAGAACTACTACATCAGTTGACAATGGTTCACTATATCAGAATAGCAAGAACTACATCAGTTGACAATGGTTGACTATGTCAGAATAGCAAGAACTACATCAGTTGACAATGGTTGACTATGTCAGAATAGCAAGAACTACTACATCAGTTGACAATGGTTCACTATATCAGAATAGCAAGAACTACATCAGTTGACAATGGTTGACTATGTCAGAATAGCAAGAACTACTACATCAGTTGACAATGGTTCACTATATCAGAATAGCAAGAACTACATCAGTTGACAATGGTTGACTATGTCAGAATAACAAGAACTACATCAGTTGACAATGGTTGACTATGTCAGAATAGCAAGAACTACATCAGTTGACAATGGTTGACTATGTCAGAATAACAAGAACTACATCAGTTGACAATGGTTGACTATGTCAGAATAACAAGAACTACATCAGTTGACAATGGTTGACTATGTTAGAATAGCAAGAACTACATCAGTTGACTATGTCAGAATAGCAAGAACTAAATTTGTTTCTCCCTCAACATCCAAAGAGGTATAAGAGAAAGTGAAGAGACAAAAATAATAATACCAATAATGTGTCTCTTTGAAGAGATCTATTCATGTGTTGAAGGGGATTTTATAACTTCCCACACTCCAAGCTTTGATATAAATGGCTTTCATTAAAACAACAGACAATTAGACCACATGAGAGCTACAGAAAAGCTACTCTAGATATAATAAAATAATGCTTAAAAGTCTTACATAGTTTTTTTACAGAAAAGACAAGACAAAACAATCTGGTTGATGATCTTTTCATACCGTCCATTGTGTATATGTTTCCCATAATTTATATGGGATTTTCTTCAAATGGATCTATAAGCCTTACAAGGCTGTTTGTATGGGAAATAGACTGTTTGTGTAATGTTCTACATTTTAAAGAATTGAAATAAATATTCACAAAACCTGCAACCTTTCAACCTGCACCATCAAAGCAAGAGACAGAGTGGAATGGCGCTCCATGGTAGCCAACCTTCGATGCGGAGACGGCACTCAATGATGATGATGATAATTGTTGGTTGAAGATAACATATAGAGTTAAGGTTACCTCCCCTGCCATGCTAGACATACAGGGAATATGTTGTTAGTGACCATACTTTGGCATGGGTCAATATGGCAGATAGACGGCAGAAATCGATGAGGTACTCTCTGAAAAGTGTTCCTTGTTGTAGTTTCCTCATATTCCGGCTTGCTGCCGGAGCTACTGAGTTTAGTGCTCTGTGCACAAAGTGAGCTGTGTTTTTCATCCAGATGGTGATTCTATGTTCAGATTGCTTACGATGAATGATGATATCTCATGTTGAAGGTCAGTTCAGCTGTGCTCACTTTCAGAGCCTATATGCCTTATGTCTTTTGGCGCGTGCTGTGTTTTGTGTTTGCTATGATGGGGACTGCAGCTGCCTTTCTTTGTTTGGATATTCTATGAGATGTTAAATCAGATAATTCCACTGACACGGGCGGTTGAGCAATTATGGATTTTCATTCGTTTGAAGTGATACAGAGGCCTTCAACTAACTATAACTTTGGCATGACCAACAGCATTTTTTTGGGTCATGTGGTCAGTAGCATGCCAGGCAGCCTCTACTTCCAGAAAAAAAATTTGTGGTGTCTTTTTTAGAGATTGAGATTGATCTTTAGAAGTAAAGACTTTGGCATCTGGACAAAAAGGTCCTGGGTTCGATTTTCAAGACATGCGGTGGGAAACTGAATCTGTGATTTCTTTGTGACTTTATGCTTCCATTGTCTCTGAGTAATGAGATCCAATATCTAGTCCTCTTGAGTGGAAAAAAAAAATTGGAGATCACTCATGCACGTTAAAAGAACTCTTAGCATTTAAAAGTTTAAAAAGAGCCGGCCAGAAATGGCCACTGTATGCAAAAATTGTTAAGGAAATCTACCAGTGCCGAAGATGGAATGTGGATTGTGTAAGAGACAGTGAAATGGCGCTCCATGGTAGCCAACCTTCGATGCGGAGACGGCACTCAATGATGATGATGATGATTATTGGTTGAAGATAAAACATAGAGTAAGGGTTAACTCTCCTGCCATGCTAGACATACGGGGAATATTTTGTTAGTGACCATACTTTGGTATGGGTCAATATGGCAGATATATGAAAGATTTTACATGTGCAGGTATCACGGCTTCACCATGAACTAGCAACGCTTCTACGCCCACTTAGCACGTGTATGCTATGAGAAAAAAAGAAGCAGCAAATTAAGCCCCGTAACCTTTTTTGGTCCGAAAGTCTGTCATTTCTTGGAATTGAACTCATTCTGGGAATGAAATGAACGCGCTAACCACTCAGCTACACAGACAAATTTTAATGTGCAGAGCTCAAAAAAGTGTCTACACCCTTTCTATAAATTGCAGTACTTTTGTTTAAATTATTCTTTTTAGAAACAAACAAATATAAGAAAATTATTTGGCCGTCGCATCCTATGTTTCAGTACATATCTGTCTATTGTTCTTTTGGCCTGAAGATGGCACTTAATGGCAGAAATTTCTAGACTATTTGTGTCCGACATTCTTTGTTATCAAGCATTAGATTCTGTGCAGGACCCGCATTGCATCTCGCTACACAACGCTGGTCTGGATGAGTTGCTCATTCTTGGCGAGGGAGCTGGTGCCTGCTGTTGTTGCCTCTCGCTTCAGTGTTTATTTTAGTGTTTCTCTAGGTCGACCCCTGTTTCTTTTACCCTCTGGTTCCCATTTGAGCCCCTGCTTTGAGATTCTTTTGTTGTCTCTTCTCATCACATGATCATCATATGACCACCTTTTTCTCTTGATTATAGATGATATTTTGGATGCTTTGTCATTTCTCTTATTTCTACACTAGTCTTAAATTAATTCCATAGTATACTAAAGATCTTCCTGAGGCATTTGTTTTCAAAAGCATCCAGTTAATTTTTGTTTATTTAGTTGTTTTCCAGCTCTTGCATGCATAAGCAAGACAGGATAATACTTTTGATTTGAAAATCCTGAGCTTTGTTTTTGCGTCTAGTAATTTTATTTTCCATATTTTATCAAGGTTTGTGAAAGTTGTTTGCTGCCATCGCTATTCTGATTCCAATTTCTTTCGTTCTGTCTCTTTCTAGCAGCTTTCAAGATATACGTGACTGACGACTCAATAGAGCCACAGACTAATATAAAAAGGGTTTTAATATAACTAATCACAAATGTTTATTTATATTTAATAATTAATATTTATATCTTTGTTGAATGTTAGCATACAAGTCTTATTATAGTGTCATTTCACCGATCTATTTGTGATGTCGTAGATTGTACAGTGGTTATAATTTGCATTTATAATTTTACAAGCATGGTTTATAATGAAGGCCACATATACTGTATGTTTGTCATGTTATGATTTGTGGTGTGCGTCAGAATGCATGATGGATGGAGTGTTAGGGGTCTCAATTATTTAGAACTCACCGTTTACGACAGCATTTATTTGTTTTTTTTTTAAATTATGTCGCACTTTTTAAAAAATGGTTATTTGATGTTTCTCCTCTTCATCGTCAGTCCATATCTTATCTTATCTTGTCTTATCTTATCTTATCTTGTCTTGTCTTGTCTTGTCTTGTCTTGTCTTGTCTTAGCTTATCTTAACATACCTTTTCTTATCTTAGCATATTGTATCATACCTTACCTTATCATCTTATCTTATCTTTCTTAATTTATCTTTGCATATCTTAGCTTGTCATATCTTACCTTATCTTTCTTAGCTTATCTTAACATATCTTAGCTTGTCATATCTTACCTTATCTTTCTTAGCTTATCTTAACATATCTTAGCTTGTCATATCTTACCTTATCTTTCTTAGCGTATCATAACTTAACTTACATATCATAGCTTGTCATATCTTACCTTATCATCTTATCTTACCTTTCTTAGCTTATCTTAACTTATCTTAACATATCTTATCTTGTCACATCTTACCTTACCTTATCATATATCTTATCTTTCTTAGCTTATCTTATCATATCTTAACTTATACCTTTCTTAGCATCTTAGCTTGTCGTATTTTACTTTACCGTATCATCTCAGCTTATCTATCAATATTATCTTTTCTTATCTTCCTAAAATCCTTATCTTTACTTAAGTATGTATACTTTGACCAAAAATCATAGCAAAGAAAACCAGCCTCTCTATGTTGTACTGCTTCTGTGTAGTGAATGTTTCGGGTACAGGGTGCCTGTAATTGATAATTTAATTCGTTCCCAGAGGCCTTTCGGACTCTGAAATGTTTGAAGTCCAAGTCAATTTTTCCCATGAGAAATAAAAATTAAAGGGATTTAATCCATTCCCAGACCCGAAATGATTTCGATATCGATAAAACTTAAAAACAAATAGGCATATATTAACTCTTTCAGCACGGAAGGTTTTTATCACTTCATAATGAAGAAATGCTGCACTGGTAATAAAGGCATCGAATGGATACAAGGAGACCATTTGGAGGACCTCGACTTTGCTGATGACATAGTTCTCATCAGCAGTCAGATAAAAACGATGCAGGAAAACATAAATGAACTATCATCAATAGCCAGCAAAATTGGGCTTGAGATCAATCATGAAAAGACTAAAGTCATGAAAAGTTTAATTCCAACAGGTGACAAAATATACATGGAAAACAAACCAGTGGAAGAGATCGACCACTTTATCTATCTTGGAAGTCACATTGATCGAGAAGGGGATACAAGTAAAGAAATTAGAATCAGAATGGCTAAAGCAGCAATTTCTTTCAGAAGCCTTGAAAAGTTGTGGAAATCAAAACTAATCAGCACAAACACAAAACTTAGACTATTCAAATCAAACGTACTATCAACCCTTACATATCATATGCGTGTGAAAGCTAGAAAACAACAAGAGACCTAGAAACAAAGTTGAACGCATTCGAAAATAAATGTCTAAGGAAAATACTTGGTATAGCGTGGAACGAATTCAGGACAAACGAGGAAATTAGAGAAATCACCAATCAACCACTAATATCTTCAGTAATAAAGAAAAGACGATGGTCATATGTTGGACATGTGATGAGAAGAGATAATAACCGAATAGCAAAGCAAGCCCTCATATGGGAAACAACATGTAAGAGAAAAAGAGGAAGACCCAGGGAGACACTGAGAAAAACATTGATGAGAGAGGCAAGAGCAGCAGGATTCGACTCCCTCGATGAGATAGAGCTGCTTGCACAAAACAGAGACAGATGGCGAGATTTGATAAAATATCTTTAAAAGAAAACTGCTAGAACAAAAATTCAGATAGGAGAAGGTGTATCTTGGTCTACGCCCTATGGGCCGGTTACGGCTCGAAAGGTCAATAGATAGATAGAGAGAATCCATTACCAGACCTGAAATGATTCCCGATATCGATAAAACTTAAAAACAAATAGGAATATTTCAGCATGGAAGGTTTTTATCAATTTAGCGGGAGAGATTTCAGAGACAAAAATGTTTCATGTTTTTAAATATTTATCTACACGTTTATATTTTATCTAACACTTAGAATATTATGACCCGTGTGTTACTGGGGGCCTCATTATGAGGGAAGTCAAGAATAGTAACACCGTGACCTTCCAGACATGTCGTAAGAGGCGACTAAGGAGATTGATCGATGGCTTGACAAGCTGTCATTGTAAAAAGTATTCTTATAGAAACAGAGCCATAGGTTTTAGAAGCAGCGATCTCTGCAATATATTCCATTTTTGCATGCAAGGTTTCTGTTTTTGAGATTATGTTTCTACCCTATGTGCCACTTTGGCATGCAAGGTTTCTGTTTTTGAGATTATGGTTCTACCCTATGTGCCACTTTGGCATGCAAGGTTTCTGTTTTTGAGATTATGATTCTACCCTATGTGCCACTTTGGCACGCAAGTTTTCTGTTTTTGAGATTATGGTTCTACCCTATGTGCCACTTTGGCATGCAAGGCTTCTGTTTTTGAGATTATGGTTCTACCCTATGTGCCACTTTGGCATGCAAGGTTTCTGTTTTTGAGATTATGGTTCTACCCTATGTGCCATTTTGGCATGCAAGGTTTCTGTTTTTGAGATTATGGTTCTACCCTATGTGCCAATTTGGCACGCAAGGTTTCTGTTTTTGAGATTATGGTTCTACCCTATGTGCCATTTTGGCACGCAAGGTTTCTGTTTTTGAGATTATGGTTCTACCCTATGTGCCATTTTGGCACGCATGGTTTCTGTTTTTGAGATTATGGTTCTACCCTATGTGCCGTCGTCAGCTCGAAAGGACAGTAGATAGATAAAATATTATATATACATTTTTAGATAATTATACAAGGAATTATATTTCACCAATACCAAGATGATACAAGACATATAAAAAGAATATGGTCTGATGATGGTCTGCACTAATCAAATTGAGAGTGACGTACTGTGCGGCTAAATGTACATGACCGAATCAGCTTGGCACATTGTGCGTCGAAAAGTACAGAAAGAGTTATAGTAAAAATAACACACTTCTTCTTCTTCTTCTTTTCTCTTTTCACTGATACCTAAAAGGTGTCGTGGTTTATATCATTTGTCGTTCTTGAGCTGCTCAAATTGTCTGAATTAGTGATTTTCCTTTGTTGTTACATGTCTCTGTCACTGCATCTATCCATCTTCTTCTGGGTCTTCCTCTTGGTCTTTTTCCATTCATTCTCGAGAAGAACGCCCTTGATGGTGATTGGTGAGGATTAATTCTGACCAGGTGGCCGAACCATTTAAGTTGTTGTTGTTCTATATATTCTTGGCAGGGTTTTGTTCCTACCATTTTTCTTATGGTTTCATTTGGTATTCTATCTCTTCGTGTGTTGTTTGTTACTTTTCTCAACACACGAAGAGATAGAATACCAAATGAAACCATAAGAAAAATGGTAGGAACAAAACCCATAACACAGTTAAATGCCATAAACAATAAATTAAAATATGAAAACAATAAATAAAATGTGTAAGTATTTAATTCAATGGAAATTGTATTTGCTGTAACTTAGCGAGGAGTAGTGATGTCCTATGTGGAAGGTGGAGAGGAAGACGAAAGTTATTTTTTGGGATGAAGACCGCTACCATAAACAAACTAAATATGTGTACCTTTGGTGTTCTCTATCTTTCTTCTACCTATTGGCAATAATAGTTGCAGGTTTTGGCTCAGGATCCCTCTTTCCTTGATGTGCCCTTCATGCTTCACGAATAGTTCCTTCTTCACTTTAATCCTATAACCTTATCTTCTTGATATGCCCTTCATGCTTCACGAATAGTTCCTTCTTCACTTTAATCCTATAACCTTATCTTCTTGATATGCCCTTCATGCTTCACGAATAGTTCCTTCTTCACTTTAATCCTATAACCTTATCTTCTTGATATGCCCTTCATGCTTCACGAATAGTTCCTTCTTCACTTTAATCCTATAACCTTATCTTCTTGATACGCCCTTCATGCTTTACGAATAGTTCCTTCTTCACTTTAATCCTATAACCTTATCTTCTTGATATGCCCTTCATGCTTCACGAATAGTTCCTTCTTCACTTTAATCCTATAACCTTATCTTCTTGATATGCCCTTCATGCTTCACGAATAGTTCCTTCTTCACTTTAATCCTATAACCTTATCTTCTTGCAAATTAAACACATGGATTTTGTTTTCTTCTTGACGAGATTAAACTGTAGCCACGATAGTCGACTAAGTATTGTTGACATTTCTTCTTTGCTGAGGTAGCCAAGATAGTCGACTAAGTATTGTTGACATTTCTTCTTTGCTGGGGTAGCCAAGATAGTCGACTAAGTATTGTTGACATTTCTTCTTTGCTGAGGTAGCCAAGATAGTTGACTAAGTATTGTTAACATTTCTTCTTTGCTGGGGTAGCCAAGATAGTCGACTAAGTATTGTTGACATTTCTTCTTTGCTGAGGTAACCAAGATAGTCAACTAAGTATTGTTGACATTTCTTTTTTGCTGAGGTAGCCAAGATAGTCAACTAAGTATTGTAGACATTTCTTTTTTGCTGAGGTAGCCAAGATAGTCGACTAAGTATTGTTGACTTATCTTCTTTGCCGAGGTAGCCATGATACTTGACTAAGTATTGTTGACATTTCTTCTTTGCTGAGGTAGCCAAGATAGTCAATTAAATATTGTTGACATTTCTTTTTTGCTGAGGTAGCCATGATACTTGACTAAGTATTGTTGACATTTCTTCTTCGCTGGGGTAGCCAAGATAGTCGACTAAGTATTGTTGACATTTCTTCTTTGCTGAGGTAACCAAGATAGTCAACTAAGTATTGTTGACATTTCTTCTTTGCTGAGGTAGCCAAGATGCTTGACTAAGTATTGTTGACTTATCTTCTTTGCTGATGTAGCCAAGATAGTTGACTAAGAATTGTTGACATTTCTTCTTTGCCGAGGTAGCCATGATACTTGACTAAGTATTGTTGACTTATCTTCTTTGCCGAGGTAGCCATGATACTTGACTAAGTATTGTTGACTTATCTTCTTTGCTGAGGTAGCCATGATACTTGACTAAGTATTGTTGACATATCTTTGCTGAAGTAGCCAAGATAGTTGACTAAGTATTGTTGACATATCTTCTTTGCCGAGGTAGCCATGATACTTGACTAAGTATTGTTGACATTTCTTCTTTGCTGAGGTAGCCAAGATAGTTGACTAAGTATTGTTGACATATCTTCTTTGCCGAGGTAGCCATGATACTTGACTAAGTATTGTTGACTTATCTTCTTTGCTGAGGTAGCCAAGATAGTTGACTAAGTATTGTTGACTTATCTTCTTTGCCGAGGTAGCCATGATACTTGACTAAGTATTGTTGAATTATCTTCTTTGCTGACATAGCCAAGATACTTGACTAAGTATTGTTGACTTATCTTCTTTGCTGAGGTAGCCATGATACTTGACTAAGTATTGTTGACTTATCTTCTTTGCTGAGGTAGCCAAGATACTTGACTAAGTTTTGTTGACTTATCTTCTTTGCTGAGGTAGCCATGATACTTGACTAAGTATTGTTGACTTATCTTCTTTGCTGAGGTAGCCAAGATACTTGACTAAGTATTGTTGACTTATCTTCTTTGCTGAGGTAGCCATGATACTTGACTAAGTATTGTTGACTTATCTTCTTTGCTGAGGTAGCCATGATACTTGACTAAGTAGTGTTGATTTATCTTCTTTGCTGAGGTAGCCAAGATACTTGACTAAGTATTGTTGACTTATCTTCTTTGCTGAGGTAGCCATGATACTTGACTAAGTATTGTTGACTTATCTTTTTGCTGAGGTAGCCATGATACTTGACTAAGTATTGTTGACTTATCTTCTTTGCTGACGTAGCCAAGATAGTTGACTAAGTATTGTTGACTTATCTTCTTTGCTGAGGTAGCCATGATACTTGACTAAGTATTGTTGATATTTCTTCTTTGCCGAAGTAGCCATGATACTTGACTAAGTATTGTTGACTTATCTTCTTTGCCGAGGTAGCCATGATACTTGACTAAGTATTGTTGACATTTCTTCTTTGCCGAGGTAGCCATGATACTTGACTAAGTATTGTTGACTTATCTTCTTTGCTGAGGTAGCCATGATACTTGATAAGTATTGTTGACTTATCTTCTTTGCCGAGGTAGCCATGATACTTGACTAAGTAGTGTTGACATATCTTCTTTTCTGAGGTAGCCATGATACTTGACTAAGTAGTGTTGACATATCTTCTTTTCTGAGGTAGCCATGATACTTGACTAAGTAGTGTTGACTTATCTTCTTTGCCGAGGTAGCCATGATACTTGACTAAGTATTGTTGACTTATCTTCTTTGCTGAGGTAGCCATGATACTTGACTAAGTACTGTTGACTTATCTTCTTTGCTGAGGTAGCCATGATACTTGACAAAGTATTGTTGACTTATCTTCTTTGCTGAGGTAGCCATGATACTTGACTAAGTATTGTTGACATATCAACAAATGAAAAAACGATTAGAGACCACAGAGATGGGATTTCTCAGAAGAATGTTGAAAGTTCCCTTGACAGCTAAAAAGACCAACAAGGAAGTTCTCAAAGAGGCCAACACAAAAAGGCAGCTGCTAAAAAACATCAGAAAGCAACAATCAACATTTTTTGGGCACATCATGAGACGAGGAAAGTTGAAATACTTGGTTACAACTGGCAAAATAGAAGGAAAGATAGATCGCGGACGACAAATAGAGAAAATACTTGATGGCTTGGTGTCATGTCATGGGAAGCAGTCAACAACAGAACTGATACGATGCACTGTAGATAGAAGATTGTGGAAGGACATGATCGCCTACGCCAACCTGTATGGCACATGATGATGATGTTATAAATACATTTTCCAAATACATAATCATAATGTCATCAATACATTTTCTATTTTAAAAAGATCATATCATATACTTTCTTATCTATCTATCTATTGACCTTTCGAGCCGTAACCGGCCCATAGGGCGTAGACCAAGATACACCTTCTCCTATATGAATTTTTTTCTTTCTTTCTTTTTCTGTACTTTCTTATACTCATAAATAAATATCTTTGTGCGTGCATGTCTGTGTTAGCCACCTCTAGTGACTCGGGCAGATGGTGCTCGTAAACCTGGGAGGGCCGACCATCTAAGGGCAGAATCCCCCTACAGAAAAGATCATCTGCTGCCTTGCAGGAAGATTGAGGACAATCAAAGGCAAAGGAAAGCTAACCTGAATAAAATGCTGGCTGAAATCGGATGCACTGGGCCACGTTTTACCGGGTGTTCAATCAGAGTGGATCTGGCAGACTCTAAATGTGATGTTCTGGCTGTGGGGGCGACCAACACACTTAACCTGACAGCTGACTTCATGTGAGAGTCTGGAATCCTACTCTGATTGAGTCATGATCGCAGACAGAGAGAGATACTCATAAATACAGCGATCGCAATAGATGTTTCCGTTGTTTAAGAAATGAAATACAGCAACCATCAAACGACTGACACAAAAGCTTTGTTATTTAGTTCTCTTACTGGCAAACTTGTAAGCATGTTCTGTACTCCTTTGACACCCGTTAACACATCTTGCTTATGACTAAAGAGAAGAAAACAGCCAGGTTAACTCTTTCTGTACGGAAACCTTTTATCGATGAAACGCAAGAGATTTCAAAGACATCATTTTTCATGGTTTTAAGAATCAATCTACATATATATATATATATATATATATATATATATATATATATATATATATATATATATAATTTAGAAAAAAGACAAGAATAGGTATGGCAAAAAGTATACTAAGAACAAAACAAATATCAACAGGGCTGAAACTAAGAATGGCAAAATGTTACTTCTTCTCAATATTCCTGGTGGTGCAGAAACATGGACATTAGACAAGAAAACAGAACAGAAAATTGAAGCCTTTGAAATGTGGATTTATTGAAGAATAGGTAGAATTGGATGGAAATAAAAGATAACAAACAATAAAGCTTTAAAACAACTGAAAATAAAAAGAGAACTACTAAATACAATTAAGACAAGACAAATGAAATTTTTGGGGCACTTCAAAAGACACAACAGCCTACTAAAAGTAATATTGGAAGGAAAAATACAAGGTAAAAGAGGCAGAGGCAGACCAAGACTAACATGGACGAGTAACATCAAAAGATGGACAAGTCAATCTATGACAGCCTGCACCATCAAAGCAAGAAACAGAGTAGAATGGATATCCATGGTAACCAACCTTCGTTGCGGAGAAGGCACACACAATGCATATATAATATGTTCTAAATTATATCATCATCGTGTGCCTTCTCCGCAACGAAGGTTGGCTACCATGGATCAATTATGTCACTAATATCAATATGATACAACACATGTAAAAAGAATATGATTTGATGACAGTTCACACTAATCAAATTGAGAGTGACGGACTGGGCGGCTGAAACCGGCATGGCGCACAGTGCGGCGAAACGTAAGGAAAGAGTTAAGCAGTGGTCAGTTGGGGGTGGAGGGGCTGGGGAGAGAGATATGGGAAAGGAAAATAATGTTGCCTTAGACATCAAATCCTATATGGTGCTGAAACATGGACATTAGACAAGAAAACAGAACAGAGAATTGAAGCCTTTGAAATGTGGATATATAGAAGAATAGGTAGAATTGGATGGAAGGAAAAGAAAGCAAACGATGAAGTCTTAAAACAACTAAAAATGAAAAGAGAACTACTAAACACAATTCAAACAAGACAAATGCGATTTTTGGCCATGTTAAAAGACACAACAGCCTACTGAAAGTAATCCTGGAGGGGAAAATACAAGGTAAAAGAGGCAGAGGCAGACCAAGATTAACATGGACGAGTAACATCAAAAGATGGACAAATCAACCGATGACAACCTGCACCATCAAAGCAAGAGATAGAGCAGAATGGCGCTCCATGGTAGCCAACCTTCGTTGCGGAGACGGCACTCAATGATGATGAGACATCAAAGATGGTCTATCTATTGATGATGATCATTTTAAAACCCCGCCAAATGCTTCTGATGTCCACTTCTCTTATACATATTCCTCTAGAGTCAAAGATGGTACACAAGGCTGAAGTTTTAGTTCTTCATAGTTGATCTGTGCTAGATCTTGTAAGTCTTGGTTATTTCTTAGTCCTGTGTGTGAGCCTTCTGAAGTACTGTATTGTTCTGCATAGTATTTTGTTTGGTTTCTCTTATGTGCACCGCTAATGAAACAATTCACTGAGTGGAAATATGTGATACCTGAGCGTTGTATTCTACAAACATATACATGGTCTTCTAGTCTGATGTGATGACTCATCCCCCCACAACCCACACTTTCGTAATTTGAGCGTCAGAAGCTCTTGTTTTTCTGGTAACCTCAACTCTTGTCATTTAATTCTGTTGTAGTTTTCCTCAATATTGTTACTCCATTTTAATCTGGGTTTTCTTTAAATTCTGCTCTTCTATATATATATGCTATGTATGGCAACACAATCTATGCGTGGTTTTATGGTTTAGAGTTGCAATTGTTGCCACGTAATGTGTGATTTGAGAATTCAAAGGTGTGATTGATGACAAACAGTGTATGATTATTTGAGAGCTGAAAAGTTGTTATTGCTGCCAAATGGTGTGTGTTTTGAGAATTCAAAGGTGTGATCGCTGACAAACAGTGTGTGATTTGAGAGCTGAAAGTTGTTATTGCTGCCAAATAATGTGTGTTTTGAGAATTTCAAGGGTGATCGCTGACAAACAGTGTGTGATTTGAGAATTTAAAGTTGTTATTGCTACCAAATAGTGTGTGATTTGAGAATTCAAAAGTGTGATCGCTGACATACAGTGTGTGATTTGAGTGTTGAAAGTTGTGATTGCTGCCAAATAGTATGTGTTTTGAGAATTCAAAGGAGTGATCGCTGATAAACAGTGTGTGATTTTATAGTTTAAAATTGTGGTTGTTGCTAAGTAATGTGTGATTTGAGAACTGAAAGTTGTGATTGCTGACAGATATCGTGTGATTTGAGAATTGTAGGTTGTGATCTGTCATTTTAATTGTGTTGAGGATTGAACGTTCTGATTTTGTCACATTAAGTGTGATTAGATGTCTGAAAGTTGTGATTGCTGCCATAATATGTGTGATTTGATAACTGAAAGATGTGATTGCTGTCTTATGTCCTCAAAGATTAAAAGTTATGATTTCTGTTCTATTTTGTGTGATATACGAACTGAAAGTCGTGATAACTGTCCCATTATATGTTCTTAGAGGTTTTTAGAGGTGATAACTGTCACATTAAATATGTTTTGATATTTCATATATAAACACACTGCTTGTAAATTGTATAGATTTAGTGTTTTTGATGGAGTATGCAGTATGTGTTTTCTAAGTATAGTGTGTACTTTAGAGCTTCATGCAGAGATGAAGGTAATCTCTCTGAGAGTCTTTGTTTCATTTTATGGATGACTCGGAGATTGATGAAGAAGTTATGAAGTTATATGTGTCATCATTGCACTCCGAAGTTGTCCATAGGTGCTCAGATCCCCTCCTCAGCATGTCCCACAGCGTTCATTGACTGACACCAGTTCTGTGATAAGTCTTCTTATACGCCCACTAAGCCTCTAATTTCCGGATGTGGTCGTCTTTACTCTCATCTCTTTCATCCGTTCATGATGGAGGAGATTACAGACTATGGGAATCAGGGTGTCAGGCTTGGCACAAAATGCCATCAGAGAGGCAAGGCGAAGCTAATGAATCAAGCAATAATCATGAATCTACAGAGGCAAGGCGAAGCTAATGAGTCAAGCAATAATCATGAATCTACAGAGGCAAGGCGAAGCTAATGAGTCAAGCAATAATCATGAATCTACAGAGGCAAGGCGAAGCTAATGAGTCAAGCAATAATCATGAATCTACAGAGGCAAGGCGAAGCTAATGAATCAAGCAATAATCATGAATCTACAGAGGCAAGGCGAAGCTAATGAATCAAGCAATAATCATGAATCTACAGAGGCAAGGCGAAGCTAATGAATCAAGCAATAATCATGAATCTACAGAGGCAAGGCGAAGCTAATGAATCAAGCAATAATCATGAATCTACAGAGGCAAGGCGAAGCTAATGAATCAAGCAATAATCATGAATCTACAGAGGCAAGGCGAAGCTAATGAATCAAGCAATAATCATGAATCTACAGAGGCAAGGCGAAGCTAATGAATCAAGCAATAATCATGAATCTACAGAGGCAAGGCGAAGCTAATGAATCAAGCAATAATCATGAATCTACAGAGGCAAGGCGAAGCTAATGAAGCAAGCAATAATCATGAATCTACAGAGGCAAGGCGAAGCTAATGAATCAAGCAATAATCATGAATCTACAGAGGCAAGGCGAAGCTAATGAATCAAGCAATAATCATGAATCTACAGAGGCAAGGCGAAGCTAATGAATCAAGCAATAATCATGAATCTACAGAGGCAAGGCGAAGCTAATGAATCAAGCAATAATCATGAATCTACAGAGGCAAGGCGAAGCTAATGAGTCAAGCAATAATCACGAATCTACAACCATGTCCTGACAGCCGGAAAATCTGATCAAAACTAAAGAAGCCAGAAAAGAGTTCTAGAAAGGGAGACACAGAGGAATAGCAAAAATGTTCTAGAAAGGGAGACACAGAAGAATAGCAAAAATGTTATAGAAAGTGAGACACAGAGGAATAGCAAAACGGTTGCCTAGAAAGGGAGACACAGAGAAATAGCAAAAATGTTCTAGAAATGAAAACACACAGAAATTGCAAAAATGTTCTAGAAAGGAAGACATAGAGGAATAGCAAAAATGTTCTAGAAAGGGAGACACAGAGGAATAGCAAAAATGTTCTAGAAAGGGAAACACAGAAGAATAGCAAAAATGTTCTAGAAAGGGAAACACAGAGGAATAGCAAAAATGTTATAGAAAGGGAAACACAGAGGAATAGCAAAATGTTATAGAAAGGGAAACACAGAGGAATAGCAAAACGGTTGCCTAGAAAGGGAGACACAGAGAAATAGCAAAAATGTTCTAGAAATGAAAACACAGAGAAATAGCAAAAATGTTCTAGAAAGGGAGACACAGAGGAATAGCAAAACGGTTGCCTAGAAAGGGAGACACAGAGAAATAGCAAAAATGTTCTAGAAATGAAAACACAGAGAAATAGCAAAAATGTTCTAGAAAGGTAGACACAGAAGAATAGCAAAAATGTTCTAGAAAGGGAGACACAGAAGAATAGCAAAAATGTTCTAGAAAGGGAAACACAGAAGAATAGCAAAAATGTTATAGAAAGGGAAACACAGAAGAATAGCAAAAATGTTCTAGAAAGGGAAACACAGAGGAATAGCAAAAATGTTCTAGAAAGGGAGACACAGAGGAATAGCAAAAATGTTCTAGAAAGGGAGACACAGAGGAATAGCAAAAATGTTCTAGAAAGGGAGACACAGAGGAATAGCAAAAATGTTCTAGAAAGGAAGACACAGAGGAATAGCAAAAATGTTCTAGAAAGGGAGACACAGAGAAATAGCAAAAATGTTCTAGAAAGGGAGACACAGAGGAATAGCAAAATGTTCTAGAAAGGAAGACACATAGGAATAGCAAAAATGTTCTAGAAAGGGAGACACAGAGGAATAGCAAAAATGTTCTAGAAAGGAAGACACAGAGGAATAGCAAAAATGTTCTAGAAAGGGAGACACAGAGAAATAGCAAAAATGTTCTAGAAAGGGAGACACAGAGGAATAGCAAAAATGTTCTAGAAAGGAAGACACAGAGGAATAGCAAAAATGTTCTAGAAAGGAAGACACAGAGGAATAGCAAAAATGTTCTAGAAAGGAAGACACAGAGGAATAGCAAAAATGTTCTAGAAAGGAAGACACAGAGGAATAGCAAAAATGTTCTAGAAAGGAAGACACAGAGGAATAGCAAAAATGTTCTAGAAAGGGAGACACAGAGGAATAGCAAAAATGTTCTAGAAAGGGAGACACAGAGGAATAGCAAAAATGTTCTAGAAAGGAAGACACAGAGGAATAGCAAAAATGTTCTAGAAAGGGAGACACAGAGGAATAGCAAAAATGTTCTAGAAAGGGAGACACAGAGGAATAGCAAAAATGTTATAGAAAGGGAGACACAGAGGAATAGCAAAAATGTTCTAGAAAGGGAGACACAGAGGAATAGCAAAAATATTCTAGAAAGGGAGACACAGAGGAATAGCAAAACGGTTGCCTAGAAAGGGAGACACAGAGAAATAGCAAAAATGTTCTAGATAGGTAGACACAGAAGAATAGCAAAAATGTTCTAGAAAGGAAGACATAGAGGAATAGCAAAAATGTTCTAGAAAGGGAGACACAGAGGAATAGCAAAAATGTTCTAGAAAGGGAGACACAGAGGAATAGCAAAAATGTTCTAGAAAGGGAAACACAGAAGAATAGCAAAAATGTTCTAGAAAGGGAAACACAGAGGAATAGCAAAAATGTTATAGAAAGGGAAATACAGAGGAATAGCAAAAATGTTATAGAAAGGGAAACACAGAGGAATAGCAAACATGTTATAGAAAGGGAAACACAGAGGAATAGCAAAAATGTTATAGAAAGGGAAACACAGAGGAATAGCAAAAATGTTATAGAAAGGGAAATACAGAGGAATAGCAAAAATGTTCTAGAAAGGGAAACACAGAGGAATAGCAAAAATGTTATAGAAAGGGAAACACAGAGGAATAGCAAAAATGTTATAGAAAGGGAAACACAGAGGAATAGCAAACATGTTCTACAAAAGGAGACACAGAGGAATAGCAAACATGTTCTAGATAGGGAGACACAGAGGGACAGAAAAAATGTTCTAGAAAGGGAGACACAGAAGAATAGAACATTCTTTACTTTCTTCAATTATATCTCCTGTCTTCTTCTCCGTTCTTTTCTTTTTTCAGTTGTACATCCTTCCTTCTCCCTTCTTTTCTCCCTTCTTTTCTTTCTTCAATTATACTTGCTTCCTTCTCCTTTCATTTTCTTCAATTATGCTCCCTTTATTTTTATTTCTTCTTTTCTCTCTTCAGTCATACTTTCTTCCTACTTCCTCATTCTTCTTATTTTTTGTATTTTCTTCAATTATAAATCATTCTTTCTTTTCTCTTTCTTCAGTTATACTTTCTTCCTACTTCCTCATTCTTCTTATTTTTTGTATTTTCTTCAATTATATAAATCATTCTTCCTTTTTCTCTCTCTTCAGTCAAACTTTCTTCCTACTTCCTCATTCTTCTTATTTTTTTGTATTTTCTTCAATTATAAATCATTCTTCCTTTTTCTCTTTCTTCAGTTATACTTCCTTTCTTCTTATTTCTTCAATTATACTTCCTTTCTTCTTATTTCTTCAACTATACTACATTCTTTCTTCTTCTATCTTCAATTACACTTTTTTTTTCTTTACTGCTGTTTGCCTCGCTCACCTTTATTCTTACAATTCCATTCTTTTTATTTCTTCTTTCCTCCTTCTCATCTTTCTCTTTTCTACTTCAGTCGTTTCTAATTATTTTAAAAAAATTCTCTCTCATCTTCATACATGATCAAATTCGAAGCTTTGAAAACAATCAAATTCATGTCTCGATATAACGATGTTCACTTGTTTGCCAAGAAGCAAACAGGATTACACGTTCCATGTTAGCTTCAGAAATATCTGATGTGGAAGGTGATAACGATGTAAACGGTTCTTGCTGATTGTTGGCGTGAGATATCAAACATGGGGGGAGTGGCTTAGGTTATTAGGAAGTTTGAGAGGGGGCATTCCCTGCCAACGGTCAGCGAGATGGAATACGCTATTTTGGAGCGCGCTCTCTCTCTCTCTCTCTCTCTCTCTCTCTCTCTCTCTCTCTGCGATCAAGACTCAATCAGAGTAGGATTCCAGACTCTCACATGAAGACTGCTGTCTGTTTAAGTGAGTTGATCGACCCCTCAGACAGAATATCATAATTAGAGTCTGTTATATCCACTCTGATTGAATACCTGTTAAAACGTTGCACTGTGTTCTGCGTCAGTGGCCCAGTGAATCCGATTTCAGCCAGCATTTTATTCAGGTTTGCTTTCCTTAGCCTTTGATTGTCCCCAACCTTCCTGCAAGGCAGCAGATTGTCTTTTCTGTAGGGGGATTCTGCCCTTAGATGGTCGGCCCTGCCAGGTTTACGAGCACCATCTGCCCGAGTCACTAGAGGTGACTATTGGAATTCCATTCAGTAAATGGGAAGTAAATACCATGGACAGCTAAGAAGAGTAATGAAAACGTTCTGAAAGAGGCCAAAGCAAAAAGAGAGCTAATTTCCAATATTCTATCTATCTATTGACCTTTCGAGCCGTAACCGGCCCATAGGGCGTAGACCAAGATACACCTTCTCCTATATGAATTTTTGTTCTAGCAGTTTTCTTTTAAAGATATTTTATCAAATCTCGCCATCTGTCTCTGTTCTGTGCAAGCAGCTCTATCTCATTGTGGGAGCCGATTCCTGCTGCTCTTGCCTCTCTCATCAATGTTCTTCTCAGTGTCTCCCTGGGTCTTCCTCTTTTTCTTTTACCTGTTGTTTCCCATATGAGGGCTTGCTTTGCTATTCGATTATTATCTCTTCTCATCACATGTCCAACGTATGACCATCGTCTTTTCTTTATTACTGAAGATATTAGTGGTTGATTGGCGATTTCTCTAATTTCCTCGTTTGTTTTGAATTCGTTCCATTCTATACCAAGTATTTTCCTTAGACATTTATTTTCGAATGCGTTCAACTTTGTTTCTATATCTCTTGTTGTTTTCCAGCTTTACGTAAGGGTTGATAGTACATTTGATTTGAATAGCCTAAGTTTTGTGTTTGTGCTAATGAGTTTTGATTTCCACAACTTTTCAAGGCTTCTGAAAGACATTGCTGCTTTAGCCAGTCTGATTCTAATTTCTTTTCTCGTATCCCTTCTCGATCAATGTGACTTCCAAGATAGATAAAGTGATCGATATTTCCAATATTAGGAAGAAACAATCATCATTTTTTAGCCATGTAATGAGAAGGGAACAGCTGGAATATATTGTAACAACTGGAAAAATTGAGGGACGAAGAGACAGAGCGAAGCAAAGAGAAAAGATACCAGACAGTTTAAGAGAATACCCGCGATAGCTCAGTGGTTAGTGAACTGGACTACAAAGGACAAGGGGTGGGGTTCGATCCCAACCGACAGATTCCTGGTTCACCCAGCCTTAAATGTGTACCGGAATTTTTTTCTGGAAAGTAAAGCGGCGCGGGCGTAATACCGACCATATTACCCCAAGAATAATGTGCTGAAGGTCTGTAAAATGTATGGTCACTAACACCATATTCCCTATACGCCACTTGGCGTGACGGGTCACTAACACCATATTCCCTATACGCCACTTGGCGTGACGGGTCACTAACACCATATTCCCTATACGCCACTTGGCGTGACGGGTCACTAACACCATATTCCCTATACGCCACTTGGCGTGACGGGTCACTAACACCATATTCCCTATACGCCACTTGGCGTGACGGGTCACTAACACCATATTCCCTATACGCCACTTGGTGTGACGGGGGCTCTTTACTTTTAACGTTTACTTAAGAGAATGGCTTGGCAGAAGGTCAACAACAGAAATGATAAATAACAGCTGTGATCGAAAGTTGTTAAGAGACATGATCACTTACGCCAGCAGGCATGGTACTTGATGATGATGATGAGAATGAATCAAGGGGGGAAAGTGAGAGATGGAAGGGAAGAAAGAAAAGATAAGGAAGGTAAAATACAGAAGACAGAATTTACATAGAAAACAAACCAGTGGATGAGATCGATCACTTTATCTATCTTGGAAGTCACATTGATCGGGAAGGGGATACAAGCAAAGAAATTAGAATCAGAATAGCGAAAGCAGCAATGTCTTTCAGAAGCCTTGAAAAGTTGTGGAAATCGAAACTCATCAGCACAAACACAAAACTTAGACTATTCAAATCAAATGTACTATCAACCCTTACATATACGTGTGAGAGCTGTAAAACAACAAGAGATATAGAAACAAAGTTGAACGCATTCGAAAATAAATGTCTAAGGAAAATACTTGGTATAATGTGGAACGAATTCAAAACAAACGAGGAAATTAGAGAAATCGCCAATCAACCACTAATATCTTCAGTAATAAAGAAAAGACGATGGTCATACGTTGGACATGTGATGAGAAGAGATAACTGAATAGCAAAGCAAGCCCTCATGTGGGAAACAACAGGTAAGAGGAAAAGAGGCCAACCCAGAGAGACACAGAAAAACATTGGTCAGAGAGGCAAGAGCAGTAGGAATCGGCTCCCTCAATGCGATAGAGCTGCTTGCACAGAACAGAGACAAATGGCGAGATTTGATAAAATATCTTTACAAGGATTGACAACTGCTACAATAAAAATTTAGATAAGAAAAAGCGTATCTGGGTCTATGTTATATGGGCCGGCTACGGCTCGAAAAGTCAATAGATAGATAGTTCTCTTTTTATTTTGTTGTTGTTTTAAGACTTATCTCTTTCTTTTCTTTCCATCCAACTCTTCTACAGGGTGTTTATAAAGTCTCACTACACTTGGTATCTAGGTCAATTTGAAAAAAAAATGTTTATGACGTCATCACAATATGTGCTCCCACTGTCAATGAAATTTGTTGAATAAGTTTATTGCTACTGGAAATGTGGAAGATGCTCCACGATCTGGTAGGCCTGCTGTGAATGATGAAATATGTTTAGATATCCAAGACAGAATCCTTAAAAGTCCAGACAAGTCATTAAGAAAACTGTCGCAACAAGTGAACTTACCATTGAGCACATATTGTGATGACGTCATAAACATTTTTTTCAAATTGACCTAGATACCAAGTATGTAAACTACTTCGTCAGTCGCAGTTTTGTCTCTTTGGGGAAGTTGCTTCGTGTATTGTTCGTCGTAGACTGTTTACACTTGAGTAATCAGACATAAGTCTAAAGGTATCGAGATTATGAGTTTGGCGACATTGTGTCCTACGTCATCGTATTGGTTCCCTAAACCGGGAATAATAGAACAAAGAAGTATGTGTTAGCACTCGGAAAAATTGACAGACAAACAACAATAGAAAAAAACGAAGAACAATATATGGTCCGAAGTGGGATCGAACCCGTACTCAGTGGCACCGCGCCTTGCCACGAGAAGCCGAACGCTTGGCACACTACCACGCAGCCAACTAAAAAATTGGCTATTGCAGTAGTGTCTTACACGATGACGTTCTCAATGACTATAGCATAGGGTAACGATCACAGACCGGAAATAAATTGTATATTTGTACTTTCCTATTAATGCAAGTATCTCCCAATAGGGCTGAATACTTGTGTTGTAGACAAACATTTATTGGACGAAACAGCACGAATAGTAGTTCCCAGTGATTATATACTGGGTACAAATAATAATACATAAATATTATTATATGGGGAACTTCCAGTTCTAACATATAACTTCCTTTCTAAAAGTTCCCAGTTCCCTAAACCGGCCGTGCGCAAATCTTACGGTCTGCTGTTTGGTGTGCAACAAGAATAAATTGACGACTGACTGTGTGTCTATATGTTCGGAATTGGAGTCATCAACGATGGCCTAACATCATCAAGTGCTACGATGATCATCATTTTCGGGAGGACGTGACTTACCGGTATATGGGGATAGGCGGCGGAACAAATGGAGGCTATGCATGAAATGTGTTCCTTGTTGCAGTTTCCTCATATTACAAGTCGCATGTCTGTGTTAGTCACCTCTAGTGACTCGGGCAGATGGTGCTCGTAAACCTGGGAAGGCCGACCATCTAAGGGCAGAATCCCCCGACAGAAAAGATCAACTGCTGCCTTGCAGGAAGATTGGGGACAATCAAAGGCTAAGGAAAGCAAACCTGAAAAAATGCTGGCTGAAATCGGATGCACTGGGCCACTGGCGCAGAACACAGTGCAACGTATTAACGGGTGTTCAGTCAGAGTGGATCTGACAGACTCTAATTGTGATGTTCTGTCTGTGGGGGCGATCAACACACTTAGCCTGACAGCTGACTTCATATGAGAGTCTGGAATCCTTACTCTGATTGAGTCCTGAACGCAGAGAGAGAGAGAGAGAGAGAGATACCAAGTGTAGTGAGACTTTATAAACACCCTATATAAATCCACATTTCAAAGGCTTCAATTTTGTGTTCTGTTTTCTTGTCTAATGTCCATGTTTCTGCACCATACAGGAATGTTGAGAAGATATAACATTTTGATATTCTTAGTTTTAGCTCTGGTGTTATTTGTTTTGATGTTAGTATATTTGTCATGGCGCATGGCATCTTGCCTGTAGACCACCTTGTTAAATGAATCCTGGACTATCGAGCAACAGGAAAATGTTGAGAAAATAAAGGGAGCATCTAACAAGAATAGTCAGAACGTTCTAGATTAGTGGTTCTCAAACTGTGGTCCCCGGCCCCTTAAAGGTCCGCGATGCCGTCACAGGGGCCTGCATGGTGACGTCCAGGGGGTCCGCGGTGATGTCCAGGGGTCCGCGGTGCAGTCACAGGGGGGCCACGAAGGCTTGAAGAATACTAAGATATTTTATTGTTAATTTGAAGGAGAGAATGAATGAAAGCACTAACGAAAATAAATCCTGGGGGTCCGTGGCTACAAATTGTATTTAATGGGGGTCCACCGTAAAGAAAGGTTGGAGAACCGCTGCTCTAAATCGTTCTAGTGGAAGTAAGAGAAAAATGGATTAGTTTTGTTTGTATCAGGATGTTTAGTTCATCTCGAGCCGATGACGAGACATAGAGCGTCAATCAAAGTTCTCCACGAGGATGACACACAGGGTGGAAGTCATAATTCTCCACCAGGATGGCACATAGGGCAAAAGTCATAGTTCTCCACTAGGATGGCACATAGGGCAAAAGTCATAGTTCTCCACCAGGATGGCTCATTGGGCAAAAGTCATAGTTCTCCACTAGGATGGCACATAGGGCAAAAGTCATAGTTCTCCACTAGGATGGCACATAGGGCAAAAGTCATAGTTATCCACCAGGATTGCACATAGGGCAAAAGTCATAGTTCTCCACGAGGATGACACACAGGGTGGAAGTCATAATTCTCCACGAGGATGTCACATAGGGTGGAAGTCATAATTCTCCACGATGACGGCACATAGGACAGAGCTCATAGTTCTCCACTATGACGGCACATAAAGCGGGAGTCATAGTTCTCTACTATGACGGCACATATAGCGGAAGTCATAGTTCTCCACAATGACGGCACATAGGGCAGAGCTCATAGTTCTCCACGATGACGGCACATAGGACAGAGCTCATAGTTCTCCACTATGACGGCACATAAAGCGGAAGTCATAGTTCTCCACTATGACGGCACATAGAGTGGAAGACAATAGTTTTACACGATGACGGCACATAGGGCAGAGCTCATAGTTCTCCACTATGACGGCACATAGGGCAGAGCTTATAGTTCTCCACTATGACGGCACATAGGGCAGAGCTCATAGTTCTCCACTATGACGGCACATAGAGCGGAAGTCATAGTTCTCCACGATGACGCCACATAGAGCGGAAGTCATAGTCCTCCACGATGACGCCACATAGAGCGGATGTCATAGTTCTCCACGATGACGCCACATAGAGCGGAAGTCATAATCCTCCACGATGACGCCACATAGAGCGCAAGTCATAGTCCTCCACGATGACGCCACATAGAGCGGAAGTCATAGTCCTCCACGATGACGCCACATAGAGCGGAAGTCATAATCCTCCACGATGACGCCACATAGAGCGGAAGTCATAATCCTCCACGATGACGCCACATAGAGCGGAAGTCATAGTTCTCCACGATGACGCCACATAGAGCGGAAGTCATAGTCCTCCACAATGACGCCACATAGAGCGGAAGTTATAGTTCTCCACAATGACGGCACATAGAGCGGAAGTCATAGTTCTCCACAATGACGCCACATAGAGCGGAAGTCATAGTTCTCCACGATGACTCACGATTTATCCTTCCTTAATAATTGTCCAGATTGATAGTAATTCCAGAGGTCGGGTTCCATCCTTATCGAAGGCTTCTAGATTCACTCATTCTTTAATGTGTACCGGATTTTTTTTTACCTTGGAAAGTAAAGCGGCACTGGCGTAATACCGACCATAGTAAGTAAAGTACCCCCGTTACGCCGAATGGCGTTTAGGGAATATGGTGTTAGTGACCATAAATTTTACAGACCTTCAGCACATGATTTTTCGGGTTATGTGGTCGATATTATCCCCGTGCCGCTTTACTTTCCCAGAAAAAAATCCGGCACACATCAAAGGCTGGGTGAACCGAAAGCCGTCGATTGGAATCGAACCCCTCTTGTCCTTTGTAGTCCAGTTCACTAACCACTGAGCTATCGCGGCACGGGCGTAATACCGACCATATTACCCCAAAATTCATGCACCGGAAGTGTATAGGAATAATGGCACTAACAGTATTTTCACGTTATACGTCACGTGACGTGGTGGGAGCTGTGTACTTTTTTTATGTTTCTTTTTTAACAAGCGATGCATTTCCAACGCTTTCTTCTCATAAGGTTATACGTATT